>OY288258.1:10429069-11035671 GCA_958450325.1 Agrostemma githago
CCTTTTGCCCTTAGTTTCCCTTATTATGATTAATGATATTAATTGTTATACTTAATTAAAGTAATTATAACTTCCCGACAATTATAAGATAATGGTTTTGATGATTGTTTACGGTTTTATGGGCACATTACTCAATAAAGTCCGGGAAAAAATCGTATTGTCGTTATAAATTTGCGGTTGGGCCCCAAAGATTATAGTTTGATTTGTACGAGATTAACGTTTCTAATAAACCGTATTAAGTTTGAAATTTGCAAAAAAAAAAAAACTCGTATATCATTAGAATTAGATATACAGATTAGTATATCATTAGATTATATCAATATATGGGTTTTTAATTTATTTATTTTTGCAAAGTTCGAACATATTTCACGTATATCTAGTTATAAAATACGTTTATTTATTTTTTTTTTGAAATCCCATTCCGGGACTTAATTAGATTCATACAAATCGGCTAACGCCAAAAGTTCGAACTCCTGAGGCACCTGGGTCCCCCAAACACGTGTACTAGGAACAGACAAAAACTCAAAATGCGCAAAAGAGTGAGCTAACAGATTAAAACTACGCTTGATATAAGACCACCGAACAGCTGAGAAGCCCTCCGCCATCCTCCTTATCTCCGAGCAGCACTCATAGAGCTCACTCCTACCTTCCGTCTTGTCTCTCAGAATGTCGATCACTGGTTTGCAATCGCTCTCCACCATGACTCTCGCGTGCCCCCGTCTTTTCGCTCGCCTCTTGAACGCCTAACCAAATGGCCTCCGCTTCAGCTTCACTCGGGTCAACGATCTTGGGATCCCTCGATGCAAGACCCCATAACACCAGCCCCTCCTCGTCTCGGCATACAACCCCCAACCCCGTACCCCACCCGCTTTTCACTTCCGCATCACAGTTTATCTTGACCCACTCCGGGATAGGTCGCTCCCACCTCATTTGCCCTGAAAATACGTTTATTTCTAACTATATAGGCGTTTTGAAATTTCGCTTTTTAAAATTTTTGAACGTAATTCACATAAATCTAGTTATAAAATACGTTTATTTCTAACGATGTACGCGTTTTTAGATTCCAAACGTAATTCACGTAAATCACATATGTCAGAAGACATTTTTACGAAATAAAAAACCATTACATCATCAAGGTTAATTAACGACAAATCTTTTTCAATGTACGTACGAAGTAATTAACAATGTTAAGGAGGAAGTAATTAGGGAAGAACAATCTTTATGATTTCACGTTATAAAACAAAAATAGAATATAACCGTATATAGTGGTATAGAAGACTGGTTTGAGCGGAACATAGAATCGTAGGAGCAGGAGGAGATAGAATTAGCAAATTAGGGAAGGGCCTCCTCGGATCTTGCAAATCCATTACCACTACTGTAGTAGCCTGCTTGCTTGCTTGCTACTGACAAATAGCGGTGACCATTGTCAACACTACTTCTTCAGTTCTTCACATTGGTCATTAGCATCCTCAATCATATATTCTTGATTGATAAGAGTAGAGTAGAGTAGAGTAGAGTAGAGAGAAGTCACTCGTATCATCCATCTTCTATCAAATTCAAGATGTCGGGGTATAAAGCAGATGATGAGTATGATTACTTGTTCAAGTTGGTGTTGATAGGGGATTCGGGCGTGGGCAAGTCTAATCTGCTCTCAAGGTTTACCAAGAACGAATTCAATCTGGAGTCCAAGTCTACGATTGGTGTCGAGTTTGCTACCAGAAGTTTAAGTCTTGATTCCAAGGTCATCAAAGCTCAGATTTGGGATACTGCTGGCCAAGAAAGGTCCTTTCCCTTTTTTTTTTTTTTTTTTATCACTTCAATTCTATTCTTCTTTCTTCCCTACTTTTTATCACCAAGGCCTGCCTATGAATCTCTGATTAACATGGCAATCTTTTAAAAGCGGAGGGAGTATGTTGAAATTTGGTGGGGTTTATATCTTATGTTGGCTTCTTCCTTGGAGATTAGAGTGAAGAGATTGATCGAATCTTGTGTAACTAACTTGTTTGCGTCCTCTATAGCGGGTTTCGGGTGAGACTGCTACTTACTATTGACATTCACCAGGTTAGGTTATAGTATCTGTCTGGCTTTCATGCGATTCTCAGTTTTTTTTCGTCTATAGAAATTTGTAGTATGTTGGTGGCTTATTTCAAATTGAGGTGAAGAGACTGCTAGTATGTTGCTTCTCGGTGTCCTCAACATCAACTGAGACACAGGATTCTTCATCGATAGATATGAAAGATGTTGCTTCTTATCTCCCTTACAACTTCATTTTTCACATTTGCTTCCCACTAAGCAGCATTTTGTTTCAAAGGAAGAGGATCTATGACTCTCTTAGCTACCATATGACCATAAGGAGTCGAAGGGAGAAAAGAAAAAGAGAGTTGCAATGAGTGGGTTAGGTTGGGGGGACTAGGTTTCACCAGCAGTGATACGGTGGTGATTTAGTCATAAATGGAGCGGTGATGAGGTTGTTCAGCACTGAAGATCAAAAGTAGTTAGTTGGGGTGAAGGAGGGGCTCTTAATTGAGGGGAGTGCGATTTAGGTCTTTTTGATAGTAAAAAGGTGGCGGATGGAAACTTTATGAAAATTTGTAGTATGTGATAGAGTGAAATGTGCGTGAAGGAGAAATTACAATTTATGCCCTTTTAATTCTATGTACATCCCACTTGTGTATTTTGCTTGATTCATGTGAATGCTAGACTATCTCATTTTAGAGGTGGCAATCCGTGGCTGGATTCGAAAACTCAACATGATTTTGACATGAAGTTAGTGGGGTAGGGTTAAGACGTGGTGATCTGATTAAGTGAGTGGGTTGACACTGATACGACGCATATTCTATTTGGGTCAGGCTATGGACTTATGGTTGAGATATTTGATACAGATCTCAAACGAATGACCCATTATTTTAAATGAGTCATAATTAGGATTTGTTTATGCCAGAACCTACAACTTTTTTGAAAAAATAACACTCATCACTTGTTGGGTTGATGAGTTTGATGGACATACAGAACAAGGCCTTGTTCTTTCAGCTCACTTCAGATCCCCATTAGGTTCATTTTGTCTCAACCACTTAGTTCCCACTTCACTTCGGTTGAGTTCAGCCCATTTCAGTTGACAACAGGGTAAGTGAGCTTGAAAAAATATCCTTATAGATAAATGGGTTGGTTGGGTTGGTTTATGGAAAAGTTACATTAGTTGCTTAGGTTTGAGCTGGTTATGTTATTGGGTTGTTTTGAGTGGAGCATATTGACACGTTTGAATTTGTCAAAGACACTAATTCGACATACATGTTTGCAGCTCTATTCACCCTGTAAGAGAACTTTATCGATGCCATGCCTTTAAAATTTCTAAACCATTTGACTTCTGCCTCTCCCCTTCCCTTTCCCTTTCTTAAGAAAAAGCAAGCAGGGTTTTGTGGGCAGGATCCTTCTTTTTCCACCTTCCTTCATTGCTCAGCGGCATCTGTGGAAGGTTATAATTAGAAAGATTTGGATTTATGAAGCTAAGCTGTCAGAAAGCTTACTGGTTACTATGCGCTTCTCTTTGGCACATTATTCCTACTATTTACTCTTAACATGCTAATCCTCTTTATAAAAAAGACGAGTGATGTTGCACAAAACATCTTAAAAACCCGTTCACATTATTATTTACTCTTAACTTGCTAATTCTCTTTATAAAAAAAAACGGGAGATGTTGCACAAAACATCATCTTAAAAACCATTTCACATTACTCCCGACATCCACTCCTTTTTTATATGTTAATCCTCTTCAAAATTCAACTTAGAGCAATATTGCATAAAATTTTGTTTTGAAAATACAAATTTGTTTGCAAAACAGTGCACCTCGTATATATGAGGTGCTTGCACTTTGTCACCTCAAACCCTTCCCCCTTTACATGCCTCGTTCCTTTTATAGCTAGGGTCTGTAAAAATATTTGCTAATGATATGTCCTTTCAGTGCCAGAAGTAAAATTTTGCACAAAGAGTTATTAATCTGTTGTTACTTTGACATCATTTGTGACTATTATATGTCTTGATTCCACAAGAAATTGAGTCGTTCGCTTATTCTAAACACATGGGACGAGTAACTATCAATTCTACAGATATTCATTGTGTATAATTGTTAGTTGGTTTGTTGGTGTGAGGATCTCAATCTTCCCACGTGGTCATGAATGACAGTGTAAGATGTTTGTGATTCTATATGGTGTCCAAGAGGTGTTTGAGCACTGTGTATGTTTGAATGATTGTTTTTGATGAGGTGTATAAGTAACTACACTCTCCATCCAAATTTCATTGTCTCCTTTTCCTTATTTTTACATCTCAAATGAATTGTCCCATTTCCACATATAGTAATTAAAAATATTGAACTCTCAATTTTACCCATAGTTAAATAAACTTTCTATTCCCATTATAACATTTATTTACTTTATTTTTAAATTTATTAGTCAAAGGGTATTAATGGTATATCCCTACTACGGAGTATTTCTTAAATCTATACTTAGTTAACGGGGACGATGAAATTGGGATTGATGGACACTGATGGAGTACATAAAAACAGCTTTTAAGACTTTTGTGCTTCATTTCTGCAAGGAAACTTGGCCAGCATAGTATCCCTTATCGCATTGGAAAGGTCCCTTGTTCCATTTGGGGCAAGATTCTTTTAAAGGCGTTAGGGTAGTGATGATGGCAATGTTCGGTGATGTGTCATTCATTTTGTCCTCACCTTCTAAACTATCTTTTGGCAGCTTATTCCATTTTTTTTGCAGCATACCTTTCTTGAATGCGTTTTGCTTAGATATCATAAGCAGTTAGACATGATAATTCTTACCATGTACGTAGTATAAGAAAGAGAATTGTGGAATGGTAAATCGATTGTTTTTTGGTGTGTAACTTTGTAACCGAAGTCTCAGGGCCAGTTTTGAACTGTAGATTGTTACCGACCCCATGATGTGAGCTATGTTGTACTACCTTTATCCTATTTTTATTGTCTCCTATGACCAACAGTCTTTCCAAAAATTTATGTAAAGATTCAAAGTCAAGTTTGTTCAATTTGATTTATTACAATTATTTTCGTAAAATTTTTATAATAAAGTTGTTATCGTATATTGTGAGAGAATAGCATTACTACCAGTTGTCTACTAAAGTTGTAAAGAGGATGATGCAAATAAGATGGAAGTCAAATGTCGCTGTAGTACTCACATTATTGGGTTGTTTCTTGATGTAGATACCGTGCCATAACCAGTGCCTATTATCGTGGAGCAGTTGGTGCATTACTAGTCTATGATGTGACCCGAAAAGTGACATTCGAAAACACGGCAAGGTGGTTGAAAGAGCTGCGGGAGCACACTGACCCCAACATCGTAGTGATGCTTATAGGCAACAAGTCAGATTTACGACATCTAGTGGCGGTGACGACAGAAGAAGGGAAGGCTTTTGCAGAGCAGGAAGGGCTCTTCTTTATGGAAACTTCAGCTCTCGAGGCAACTAATGTGGACCAAGCCTTTTCAGAGGTTCTTGCTCAGATCCATCGTATTGTCAGCAAAAAGGCGGTCGAGGCTGGACAAGGTTCAGCATCAGCTGTGCCTTCTCAAGGGGAGACTATTAATATTAAAAACGAGGGTTCGGCTTGGAAGAAGATGGGCTGCTGCTCAAACTGATCGAGGTGCCTTGATTTCTAAAATTCTCTTTTTGCTGCGAATGATTTAATAGGTATTGCTGTAATGCTAAAGATCCAACGTCCTTGAAATATTGTGACTGTATATGCCGTGCTCTGGATTTTTACAGATTTGAAGTAGTGCCAAAGTTATTTATAACGTATCCCTTTGAACCTTTAAATTTTATTGCATGGAATTTTTAAGGAATGCATCTTTGTTTTGGTCATAATATTGTTTGAAGGTAGAGATGCATATTGTATCCCTTTCTGTTGCGCAAATTTAGATCCTGGATGTTGAGTAGCCCTTTGATCTCATTGCCCGAATCCATAGTTGTCTATACTTCTAGAGCTGGCAAAAGATAACCTGCCTGGAACCTGACTCGTCTCAAAACAGAGGGATAATAACCTTACAATTTACAAACCCAAACCCGAAACTTGACGTAATTGCCAGCTTGCTGTCCACAAACGATGTGCACATCATCCGAAATCGGTTTTGTCCAGTGTCGTGAGCTCTGCACTCATCAGCTCATTCAACTTTCATTTTGACGCTCCTAGTCGTGAAACAAGCATCCGAGACACAAACCCGCTTTTTTGCATTGTAAAACCGTAAAAGAGGCAGACTAAGACCCAAGATTGGTTGGGCTTGGGATTAGTGTTGTAACTCTGCTCTTGCTCGAGTGCGGAATAAAGGCGATAAACCCTACGAAATTGAGTCTCAAGAATGGCTTGTGAAAATACCAAACTCAAGGGCTAGAGGAGGGCTCGTGGATCTGCAACGAGGACCAGAGGAGGGCTCGTCTCCTTGTACGTCTCAGGCCTTATTTGTTTTTTTGTTTTTTAGGGGGATTCGATCTGGTTGGCTAGGATAGTGTGACCTGGCTAAGTAAGGCCGGCAAATATATGGCCCAAAAGTACGGGTTGGATTGGGTTGGATTGCCTCGCTGACTGAACTTAGCAAACATATCAGATCCAGGCCGGGTCACTTCTGTATCTGAAAAATCGGATTGACGATGTCAAGCCAGGTCATATCTGCCTCCAATTATGACTGAGTATGGTTGGAGAAAAAAATTGGGATATATACAAAAAAAAACTTCATATACGACAAACATTTCAAAGTAAAATTTTCAACAAAAAGGTGAAAACAAGTTCAAACTTCTAAGCCACCAATGTGAACCTCTGACCCTGGGCATCAATGTAAAACCTGTGTAAAACAAATACACAACATATAGGGGACACCTGCTATTTGGTCCGACAACAATTGTCACTAGGCCAAAATGAAGCCCTCAATTGCTATAATTATGCATACGTTGTTTTCGTTGTAAAATAATGCAGCAACTGTTTAGCCAAGATAACAGAATAGATGAAAGTTTTAGTCTCATTAATCCATCCAGGGTGCAAAGAAATACACTACAAAATCGTTGAAAAACAAGTTTTTAGCTACTAGTGAAGTTCAACCCTCCCGAGGACAAAATGCTACGACCCAAAAAACCAGATCAGAGGAAACTACAAAGGCTTAAGCGCCAATGTTCTGGGCTTTATTCAAGATGACACCCTCATATTTGACTTGGAACCATTTCATGGCATCGTCCTTTGTCACTCTATGTTGAATACCAACTCGGGCCTTGCACCTTCTACGACGACCAACTCGGTACCCGGGTCTCTCAAGGACCACGAAAAAGTCCATCCCATAAATACCGGTGGAAGGATCATACCTGCAACCAAAATAAGCACACAAATAAATTTACCATAGATGATACCTAGCCAAACACCCATGGGAAAGAAACAACACAGGAAAGTTGAACTACCAATAGTTCTACAAAGGACCTCTAAATGAGAACACATATCAACCAACTGAATGACATAAATCAGACAAAGACACTTGCAAACTCTTAAATATGGCCAATGTCGGCAAACCTAGATCAAAGCCAAGTCAACAAGCATGAATATATGTGTTACTTGGACAAGCCAGATTACAGACATGTCCCGTGTCTGACAGGTGACATGTGTCCAACACCCCAGATTTGGACATGACACTGACACATCAACCAGAGAGGGAAATGGAGATTACCCAAAGTGGGCATTATTAGTGGGTATGTGTTAGTCATAGGAGCAAAAAATGTTAATCTTCGCATGAATTTTATCTCTTCTTACTTTCGTAAACGGTGACGCGTCGTGTTGTATACACTTTGTTGGTGGAGACACTCAGTGGACTCTATCCACATATTTTTAAAAAATTTGAAGTTACGTGTCCGACACTTCGAGAGGTGTGATACAGGTCCGTCTTGGAGTGTCTTGAGTAACTAAGATGAATATGACACTCACAAAATCTCAAATACAGCCAACAGGACAAACCCTAGACAACAGCCAAGTCAAAATCCATTTATATGGCAGGTAACCCTAGACTAAATCACAAATGATATCTTCGACCTGGGCATCTGTCAATCCCAGTAAAAACAAACAAGAAATGCAGACATCCATATGCTACCAACAGAAATAAAACAGAACTAAATAAACAAAGTATGCAAAAGTGCAGGGGCACTAACTTGATTCCAAGATCAATGTGCTCTTGGATACCAAAGCCAAAGCAGCCGGTGTCACTGAAATTCCTCCTTAGCAACTCATACTCCTTGACCTTCAATCCACTTTCAAGTAGTTGCATAGCCTTTTCACCTCTAACAGTCACATAGCAAGCAATCTTTTCATTACGCCTGATGCCGAAAGACCTCACAGTGTACCGAGCTGTTCAGACAAATAAATCAAGGTAGCCTCACTTTAGATAAAGAATATGGATTTGATAAATGACTACGCTAAGCATCATGGCTGGCATTAACAACTAATTTTAGAATAAATAAGGGCACCCTTTTACTATTAGAAACATCAGCCACCTTGAACAAATTAATACTGAACAACATATGAACCTAGGAAAAAAGATGGAAAATAATAGAAACTGCTAAATCACACTACCGTATATTGCAACTACGACATATAAGATACGCACTTACTACCTCCGTCCCAGTGAATTCTTTCTTGCCAATGTACATTCCGTTCATATCTTTATTTACGCACCATTAAAAAATCCTAAAAGTTTGATAATCTCAATGCACTTATTAAGATAATTATGACTATGTTTTACTTCATATATTAGAAATTATATTAGAGATATTTCAGCTCATGAATAGCGTCAAAAAGCAATTGTAAAGAATTCATTGAGACGGAGGAAGTAAAGATAACAAAATAGAAATCTTCCGTGGTAGGTTACAAGCAAGCCCAACGATTTCAAAAATTAATAGAAAACATGAACATGAACATTTCAATGCCAGAAAATTAGATTGGGAATTTACAATTTGATAAGAACACTAAGCAATCAAGCTAGAAACATTAATTAATAACAACAGGATGGATTTTTACAAATAATATCAAAAAATACGAATAAAAAGTATAGTCAGTAATTGATTTTTTCACCTTTGGAGAATACAGGGGTTTGTCCACTCAGTTGTTCAAGCACCTAATCAATGAAGAACATATCATTAACAGAAAACACAAAGTTATGGCGGCAGTGATTGCGTGGTAAACAAACAGAAAAATAAAGGACCTTAGCAGCTCGAGTGAGACGATCTCCACTTTCACCAACTGAAATGTTGAGGACAAGCTTCTGAACCTTGATTTCCCTCATTGGGTTCGCTAACTTCTTCTCCGACGCCTGCATTTTCGATCCAATCAATCAATTCAATTCATGGAGTTAAGGACTGAGTGAATGAATTAGATGAGAGAAAGATAGAGAGAGGAGCTCACCATTTCTTGAGATGTTACAAGCTGCGGCTATGGAGATGGGATATTCTGAGCTGATGGAAGAAGACTTCTAAACCCTAATTTTGCCAAAGGGTTTATATTTCGGACCTTCTTTCCTTTTACTGGGCTTCAATTATACCTGGCTCACTTCACCGTATGTTGGGCTTACGTATCAGCAGTCCTAACACTACTTTTACTTTTACTTTTTTTTTTTTTTAAACCCGATCGGGAACTTATCTCATTGAATTAATGTCGGAAGAAACAATCGAAGATACAATGCCTGGACCCTGTCATCCCAAGACGACTTGCCGAATCTGCCCGTCAGTGAATGCGCAAGCGCATTAGCAGCTCGGTTACAATCACAGGGAACGTAGGTGTAGACACCCGCATTCTGTCTGCTCGTGTCTGTAACACTCGATGATGATCGAATTTTTACATGCATACGCTCGAATACAAGCTCGGAATCAATAGTATCCAACATGGGCGCTTAACGGAGTACAAATCTCTCAAAACCGACCTCAAATCCAGACTCAGTGGTTCGTTTCCAATAAAATAAAGCTACTTTGAGCCAAAACTGCCACCGGGGGCAAAATTGTCTTTATCGGCCAAGTCAAACCCGGTTAAAGTCGAAACTCAAAAAAATAAGCCACAATAACGTCCAAATACGCAATCAATCAAACTCAAAACGAAATCCTTATTTACCTCGAATAACCCGAATATCAATCCGTATTTTGAGCAACTTCCGATACGCGCGACTTCAGCCGTCTGAGACCAGGCGCCTCAGAATTGAGTCGCCCCGGGTGAGGCGCCTCAGTATCAGGGCGTTGGCCTTATCGCGCCCAAATTTTGAGATCAAAAGCATTTCGCAAAAGCTCGTCAACTCTATAAATACACTCTTATGTACGCCATTTTGAGGGTCGGTTTTCAGAATTCAGAACCGAGTGCGAGAGATTCCTTCTCAATTTCTCACATACATTCAAAAACACACCTTAACTCTTCCTATATACATCGAATCGCTCCCCGTGTCTACGACGATACTCCGCGAGCCCATATTTCGAATCATTTGACATGTAGGTTGATGGTGTCGTCCAAATCTCATTTCTAATCTCTAAACTCTTTTAATTATCGAATTCTAACTATACTAACACTTTATTATTTGCTTCTAACATTTTACTTTTCGTTCCTAACATCTAACTACTAACTTTATGTAACACCCCGACCCAATCCTAGGACCAGAAATGTTAGCCGCGGTAGCTCGCCAGACTTTGTACTGGTCCCACAGACCAACACGAGTCCTTCCTAGGAGATCAACCATCCTAAGACTACTCCCAGCCAAGAATGCTTAACTATAGAGTTCTTATCATGAGCAAACCAGAAAAGAAAGTGCACTTTGTTGATATAATTAGTACTTCAAATCACTTTAAGCAAAGCTCATAAATAAAACATCTTCAATCAATATGAGGTGTTTCGCTTTAGACGATAAAATAATCGCTCTTTTACGTATCGAATACTAAAGGTGACGACATAAGGAAACTTGAACACAAGAGTACTGCACTCGCGTCACCGGTCGCTTATCTCGTCATCTCGCGTATTTGGTTGTTTAAGGCGAGTCAACCCCTAAAACGTTTTTGCGCTTTCTTTTATTAATACCGTGTATATATAATAATCAAAACTACTTTTACACGACTCAAGTGGGTGTCCGATGACGTTATCGACATCGTAGATCCTAACGATCAAATAACGATGACGAGATACGTAGAAAGAACCTAATGCCCACAAGGACATGTCGTTATCAATTCGAAGTAAACGTCTCGTGACGCCAATGTGCACATCATGGACCCATCGTCCAATGTTGATGTTTAATAGTGCAAAGGGTTTAATTCTGATTGATCATTTTCAAAACGAATTCTTTCGACGCAAGTTTCTGCCCAAAGTCCGTATAACAACCCGACGGGGCGCTAGGGTGGTGGCGCCTCTATATGGAGGCGCGCCATTGTAGGCACCTGAGGATCAGGACGCCCCATGGTGTGCGCCTGACTTCAGGGTTGTGACGTGACCGTAGAACCATTCGCTGCGTGTTTTTGATATCATTCGCAATCTTCGCTCTTAAATGTTCAACGACAATTTAATAATCATATGTCATACATGAAGAGTCACCAAAAATCGAGCTAACACAATGATGTCAATCTGAGCGTCGTATGGTTCACGAGACCCGACAACGATGTCACAATACGGAAGACTCCAATATTTGCGTAAACTCGATATATTCGATTCAAATCATAAATCGGGACAATTAAGGACAAGTACCCAATTAAGGCCAAAACGAGGCATCGTGGACTTTCAAAGTAGTCAAACAACGATACAAATTTCGCCTAGGGAGTTATACTTGTGACGTTAATTGATGCGTGTCAATTTATCACGTATTTCCTTTCAAAACCCATATCTCGTGTCTATTTTCATTCTATTGATGTTTCCCCTTTACGACTTTAAGTGAATGTCTCGCGATATTAATCTTATATCGACGACTCCCTAGTCGAACTCGATATTTGATAAATAATGGCAACCAAATTTCATTAGGATAAGTCAGGACGAGACTTCGAGGCCTCGGGATTAAGCTAGCATCACGCTTTGGTCCTGTAAACCGTCGATCTAGGTGCCCCATTATACGCGCTTGAAGGCTAGGACACCGAGCTCCCTGCGCCTAAATTCTAGGTCGCACGAGCTCATGCGCCCGAGCTTCTGTCATCTAATCAGCACGCAACATAATGCTTAACTGATCAGAATCTATCCGATCATTCGATGTACGCTATCTATTTACGATTCTATTTACGAGTTCGTTTATGGTTTACGTTTACCGTTTCTAATTCGATATTATTTTTGTTTGTCGTATTGTGAATTCCGGATTATATTCCGTCCGTGCAACTTGTAATCTATTTCAAGTTATTTGATTCAATGTGTGTCATTTATCGCTTTTAAATGAACCCACATGCTAAAAATTCAATTCCGACAAATTCTAAAGATGCATTAAACGACGTAATAAACACGTAATTTGCATGTCTAGCCTAAAACAATGGTTGTCATAACATTCCATCATCTTACTAACGTGCGTACTTAAACACAATCAATATCTTAGTAGAGGCCGCTACATGTGGACGGGGTTGGGTGTCCTTTTTGGACTTCTCAACACGTACCTTCACCCCCTACTCAAAACCTTCGGTTTCCGGATACCCGAAACCACTGGCAACGAGTCATTCGATATACGATATTCGATAATTCGACATTGGTATCGTTATGCAAGGGGACGAACCCCACAAACTCTAGCACTAGAGAAGGCAAGCCGTGCTTTGTGCGCGATACGCCTAAGTACAGAGTGGGTTCGAACGGGTCCGAACTCCCACAAAGTTCGGTGGGGACTCCAACTTCAATTAAAATTTCAATCCGAGAACAATCTCACACGAGAACATCCGCCTACCAAAAACCGCGCCTGACCGCGCCGGGCGTGGACCTATGTTATGTCCACAATTTGGCGACTCCGCTGGGTCTGTTGTCAATGTCCTCCCGCTATGGACCGCTAAGGCCCTCGGTATTACCGAGGTCGAATATATCCTGACTGCTCAAACCATCCAGGCTTTCGATGGCAGCCCGAAGTCGGTAGCTAGGGCCGTCAAGTTGACTATTATAACGGGTCTAGTGGAGAAAAAGTTGGAATTCCAGGCCAGGTGATTGACGTCACCTCCTCCTTTAACTTGCTTTTGGGACATCCCTGGATCCACGCTGTCAAAGCAGTTTCCTCCACCCTACATCGGAAAATCAAGTTGCCCCTGCATGATGACATTATCACTCTAGAGGCGACACCAATGATTGTGACCAGCTGCAACATCACGAGCCGTCTCGATACAGACTTTTGGGGGTTCGACTTTGTGGGTATGATCGAGGGCGACTTCCTCTTCAGGCCCTACTTCACTACCAACATTGATACAATGCTGCAAAATTTGGGGTATCTCCCAGGGGTCACTTCTAGGCCATATCTTCTTGCTCGGAAAATCATCGAGGTCTTGAAAGACGAGGATTCCCCTTTCGGCCTAGGGTACGCCATAACACTGGAAAATGTCATTCGAGCAGGCTCGGAAAGGCTTGTAACCTCATAAAGGGTACCCACTTGAGCCCTTATAGCCCACGGCTGACTGACTACTTCGTTAAGCCGGTATTTGGGGCCATCTAGTTGGTCTATTCCAACCAACTGCTGCGCACTCTAGGACCAAATTGGCCCGAGACTGCAATTACATTCCGGATGACGTGTTCACCCTCATCCGGTCGAAGTGCCATGGTTGCCCTTCAATGACCTTAGCTTTGTCCTCCTCCGATGAAAATCGAAAGATGAAAATACGTTCCTTGAGACCGATGACGTTCGCTTCTATTGTGCCCTTCGTTAGCCATATTTTTGTCATAGTCTCGACTGTCGCTCTCTCATTGATCGTTTTGTTTGACCATAATTTGCCCATTAGGGCAAATTCTTCCTTCGATCCTCCAGCACCATCTTCCTCCTTCCAATCAAAAGCAGACCCCTCGCCAACCTTCCCCTTCCCGTTGTCCTGTATAATATGTGGAGAACTCATGGTTATCGACTTATCGACACTCTGGTTCGCAAATCTCTCTTCACGCTGAAGCAGAGATCAAGCCACAAAGAATAATGTCTAGAAATCAAGCAAGGAAACCCTGTACTATCCCTCACAGGCAAACCCTAGAGAAGACTTTTTAACACTACTTTCTCAGGGTAACTTTATCGGTAGTTTTGCAATAAGTCTTGCATTAACATCATATACTCCCTCCATTCCAACAAATTGTATACGTTTACTTTTTCCGCATGGACTTAGGTGGTGTTGAGAAAGTGACTTTTTCGGTTAAAGTTACTCATCTGTCTTTTAAACAATTTTGGAAATTTTGGTGGATGTACTAAACAGAGGGTATAGTCTTTTAAAAGCAATTTTGTGGACAATAATGGAAATGTATTTCGTAATAATCAAAATATCCCCTATAAAGACTAAAAAGAGATATATCTGCAAATTTGAGCCGACCCGACCCACCCGAAACCCGACCAGTTAGAACCTGAAAATTTAGTCACCCGAAATCGACCCGACCCATTTGTGACTCGAGACCCGATATAACCTGGTAATCAGTGACCCAACCCCGACCCAATTTAAACCATAACTAATAAGATTTATGACCAGAAAATTACTAATCTTTTAGATTGATCCGAATGAAAGCTATTTAATGTTTAGCTAACTAGCTTCATTTGTACATTAGACTACCTGGCAAAACTGACTGAACCCGAATAATTCAACCTAAACCCGACCCGACAACCAAACTGAAGACCCGAGGTTGACCCGTAACCTGATTTGACTCAGGCTAACCCGACTGTAATTACAGAAAACGAATCGATATCCTTAAAAAAATGAAAATAGCAAATCCGAAAATGACCCGAACCCGAAATGATCATGCCTGACCCGAAATCAACTTGATTTCTATAACTCGAAAGTGACCCGACCCGGACCTGACCCATTTGTCGTGTCTATGTTAGACTGAATGATAAAGTAATTAAACAAAATAATACTCGTAAATAACAAAACTTTATTAGGAAAATATTGAAGTAATATGATAAAATAACTAGATCCGATAATGACTTGATCCAAACTCGACTTCACCTGCCAGATGAACAGACCCGAAATAATTCGACCCAATAGCGACCCAACCTGAACCAATTCAAAAGAGTTGGTGACCCGTTACTACCCAAACCCATCATCACCCAACCCGACTTGACCCCAAATCGAATGACCCGATTACGACCTATAGATTATATAACTAACTAGTGTAGACCCCGTGCAATGCACGGTATTTATAATATAAATATCTTATAGAATATTTCATTTAAGATTTAAAATAAAAAATTCATTATTTTATTTTTACTATTTATCGACTGCGTACTTTAGATATAGGAAAATATTTTTTAAATCGCAAAACTAATCAAAATACTTGAGTAATGTCTTGAAATGTTTTAAATAATGTGTAATTGATGATGTGGACATGACATAGGTCCACCCCGACGCGGCCACGCGCGGGTTTGGGGAGGCGAATGAATCTCCATATGAGATGGTCAAATTGAAATTTAAATCGAAGTAGGAGTCGCCACCGAATTTTGTGGTTATTCGGAACCATTCGAGCCCACTCTATGTCGTAGTGGGCCGTATACAAAATACGGCCCATTTCCGATGTCAGAGTTTATTGGGCTCGTCCCTTTGCATATCGATACCGATGCCGACTGGGCGGTTAATCGTATATTGAATGACTCTCGTTGCCAATGGATTCGGACATCCGGAAACCATGGTTCTGAGTAAGGGGTGAGGGTACGTGTTGGGAAGTTCACTAAGAACACCCAACCCCGCCCGCACTTAGCGGCCTTTACTAGGATATCGTTCGTTTTTGGTGTACACGGGTTAGTTCGACGGTTGAATGATATGCAAACATTATTTTCCTAAGCATGTGAGAAAAATAAAGTGGGTTGCTAAGTCGTTTAATGCATATTAAACTAATAACGTCAAAGTTATTTTAGCATGTGAATTCGTTTTAGTCTAATAAAACGATAAAAATAAATAAAAAGCTACAAACACGAGAAAACGAGTTAGTAACGATGAATAAATTGAATAAATATGCAAATAAATAAAATGCATGATTTTGGAAAAGATTTGTGACACGTGATTGATTAGCACGTGTTGACCAAGGTCGAAAAAGAGTATTTATTGAAATATGTCGCGAAAGTCGCATTTTAATGTAAAGGTTCGAAAAGAATTAAAAATAGAGAAGCGAAGAAACGAAAAAAATAAAGGCCGGCGAACCAGGCTTCCGCGCGAGTCGCCTGGAGGGCGCGCGACTCGCGCGGAGGTTTGCTCGGGTTTTTTTTTATTTTGTTCGAAAACCGTTAATTCCTATAAATCGCGTACAAATATGGATTAATTTATACTCGACTTATATTTTCGATATTCGTCGTATTCGATATTCGATTATGAAATCGATATCGAATACTCGGAATGACTTTAGAAAAAGTTTTGAAAAAAAGTTCGTTTTGAACGAAAAAAATAAAAAAAAGAATTTTGAACGAAAAAGATGTTAATTCTCTCCGCGTTAAAAATCGTCGAATTTTGTTTAAAAAGATGTAACGATTTTATTTAGCATCAACGAGAATAAATTAATTTAGTTCTTGTAGATACGATATTCGATTAGAGAATCGGTATCGTATTTTAAGAACGTTATATGAAAATAGTTTTATTATCGAAAATAAATAAAAATATGATGTAAAGAACGACCCATATTAATAATTAGACGACCGATGAAAAATAAATAAAACGACGGACGAAAAAGGATAAAAAACGTGAGAGTGAAAGAGAAGAGACGGGTTTGATTTACACCCTCAACCTACATGCTTTGTGTTCTCGGAATAAGGCTCGTCGGACGGTAGTTTAGACTTGGGAGCGTCGAGATGATGTGGATGAGTTAAGGTGTCGGTATTTTGGAGTGTTTTTGTGTATGTGTGTGGGCGTGGATTCGGCCGGGTAGGATGGGACGGTTTCGTCGGATCTCGGACAAACTTCGGGAATGTGTGTGTTTTTCGGAATTACGTCGGGATTTGGATGTCGTTTGGTTGCTGAAAATTTATGGTTTTATCGATATTTTCTGTATGAATCAATCGTTTGTGTTGGACGGGATGTCCTATTTATAGGAATCGAGGTGGTCTTGCTTGTGTGACAAGAAACACCGGTTTGGATAGGAAATACGAGAGTTCGTAAGGGAATAAACTTCTCGTTTCTTAGTGGGAAAGCCAAAAACTCGGCTGGTGGGGGAGGTATCTCGGCTGTTTCAGCCGAGTATCTGAGCTCGGGTGATACTTTGTTTCGGTTTCCGGATAGAATTCCTACTTGAGATCGAATTCTATCCTTCAACGGATTTGTTTAATATTATTGAAGGCTGATTTTTGTAGTGATTGAGTCCGAATTGGACGTGTAATGACACGGTCAGATCGTGTGACTCGGGAAAAAATATCTTTGACCGGGTTTGACTCGGTCGCTAAAAGACGGTTTTACCCCCGGTGTCGGAATCGACCCAAATTAGTCTCATTTGACTCGAAACGACCCACTGGGCCTGGATTTGAGGTCCGTTCTGTGAGATTTGTACTCCTTAATAAGCCTAAACCAAATGTCCATGATTTCGAGCCCATATCCGAGTCCATTAAAGCACGTTTGCGTCCTATCATCATCGGGTGTTTGGCGGGACCTACTATAGACACCTGGCGGTCAAAATGTGGGTGTCTACAGAGCCCCCACTCTGACTGAGGCTTGGACAAGGCGAAAGTCAGAGTAGCTACCAGGCCAATCGAGGATTAAGACCTGGCAGACTTCCGATCGGGTCGTTTAGAGTCCATTAGACTTGCGTGAAGGGCTCGCCAGCCATAGGATAGAAATCATACCTGGATAGATGTTGATAATGGCGCGGGGACTTTCTACTAAAAAAGTCTTGGATTTGTCTGGTTGCAGACAATTTCCATTTTGAAATTGCGCGGGAGCTCCTATTAGAAGCTGCGGATGTACCGCTTACTGATACATCCGATTCCTTAGCGAAAATGTTGCTTGAATTTTCACTGAGAACTTTGATAATTCTCCGGGAGTCTTGGGATACCTGTCTGTTTTGCATGCAACATACAGATAAAACATCGACTCGTGCTGGGGAGAAAATTGATTTTTGGCTGATTTTTTTTTGGAAAAAACCGATTTTTTTTTTGAAAATGGCGGAAACTTTGAAAAATTTGGAAGAAAAGGAATGTTTGGGATGACTGGATTCCTGATCAGATTCTGACACGGATTCCTAAAAATTTCTGGTTAGGCCTGTATGCCGACAGACTCGATTCTGGATGCGAGAGGATGAGTTGACAGATACAACTTGGACTCTCTAAGGTTTAGACCGTGACTCGGTAGGGGATGGGCCACCTAAGATGACAAGACTCTTAAGTTGCGCTATTCCGTAGCCTAGGCGAGTGGCAACATGGTCGAATCCTCGGAATGAGACTGTTTCCGTACGACAAGGCTTTGTGGTAGCAACGCCGTAGACTGGTGTTCTTTTGGATTTTTGATTTTTAGGGCACATTCCCAAAGTGGGTGTTGCTTCGAGCCTCTGACAGATTCTTGCCTTCGACTGGGCCGAGTACTAGGACTCACTAAAGAAAGGAGGCTAGATTTTGAAGGTATATTGGATTATGTGAATGGATGGAGAACTTCTGCCTAAGAGAAGCCCCCGGGACGACAAAGCTAACTGCTGAGAACATGACAGTGTCGTGACTGGAATGATGGTGCTTTTGAAATTGTGTCAATGTGGGTGGTTGTGCCTTTGTTGAAAGGCTGCCTACGTATTCACGTGTAGTGAAATCAAACCAAGCCGTAGTTCAGTGTTGAAAGATGTATTATGGTGCCTAGTTTATTAGGGCTTGGTGTGTAACTAGCCATAGTGATGGTTAGGCTAGGTGTGCTCCCAATGATGCCTTGATCAAAGGGCTAGAATAGTTAGGATGTTGATCCTGTGACTATGAGCGTTCTCCGAGGTAGCCCCCAGGGGTGGTGTGAACTATTTGGGCATGTTCTATGCTGACCGCAAGTTGAATTCCCGTGTTTGGGGTTGGTAACTGGTTTAGATGTTTTTGGAAACGTGGTGCTAGGAAGTAAGTGGCTTTGATGGTTCGAAATCTGGAGCTCGATTTTGTGGAGCTAAGGCTTCGAGGGTAAGGTATTGTAATGTGGTAGGAAAGGGGGAAGTCGAGTAATAATGACTTGAACTTCGATCGGGGTAGGTTTGATAACGCGGGATCTGATTTCCATGTCTGGCCTTAATGGTTAGGGTGTCCTATGGAGCTTGAACCCTCAAAATTCCGGGCTGTCTCTAGCCTAGGTCTCGAGGAGGTCTTGAGGGTTGTAATGTGGGAAGGCTAAGTGTGGTATTAGCTAACCAGCTTGATTGTCACTCCCCTATTGGATGGTATTGATAATTTTGAATTTGACCGTACCCCGGTCAAAGGATTTTCACTTGAGTTGACCGTTGACCACGGTCATGGGTATTTGATTTTTTTGATTGACCTCTTAGCCCTGGTCATGGTTTTTTTTTTGAATGTTGGTTGAACTCTCAGCCCCGGTCATGGGTTTCTTGAATTTTGGTTGACCTCTCAGCCCCGGTCATGGGTTTCTTGAATTTTGGTTGACCTCTCAGCCCCGGTCATGGGTTTTTTGAATGTTGGTTGACCTCTCAGCCCTGGTCATGGGTTTTTTGAATTTTGGTTGGACTGATACCGAAGGTAGGGATCGGTTGATCTTATCGGATGGGTGTTTGTTGTGGGAAATGGGCTTGCCTCCCGTCTTGGACCCAAACTAGGAGAATTCCCAGATTTGTCATAGGATTCGATATGCTCCTGCTAAGGGTGGTTATGTGGCTTTCTATGTCAGACATGGAACAGGTAAAAGGAAAACACGGGTCTCAGTTTCCTGCAGTCGTTATAGATGTGCCTATAATAGTCACGTGCATGTGCTCACAGTGTATGATGGTGTTCATCATGTTCTCGGGAACACATAAGGAAATATATGAGAAAATAGAAAAGCTGATTTTATTGAAATGTGAAAAGAGGACAGAATGCAAATGACTTTGACTTTGACTTTGACAGAAAATAGTGATCCTAGACTCGGACTCAGACTAGGACTTGAACCAAATCTAGACTCTCGGATAATGTTGTCATTTGTCGTCGGCTTCTGAGGACTCGAGTTGATGTCCAATATAGCCTTCAGTAGAAGCTTCACCCAAATCTTCATTATGTCGAAGATCATCTTCAATCCTAATGCCCATTTCGGTAAGCACTCCAAAGTTGGAAATGCCGGCATACCTAAGATGGATGCGGTAGGAAGGTAGGAGGTTGTTGATGAACGCCTCCACTAGTGTCTTCTCGTTGGGCTTGTCTACCAACTTCACACTTTTGGCCCTCCACCTTTGAAGGTACTTGGTGAAACCTTCCTTGGGCTCTTGGGCCATGATTTTCAAAGTACGCATCGTGGTCTGGATCTCGGTATTATCGGCATAATTCCGAGTGAATTCCGTCGCCACGTCATCCCAAGTCTTGTACTTTTTGGAGTCAAGCCTGTAGTACCAGGCTTTCGGGTGCTTCTCGAGGGAGGAAGCAAACAGGTGCTTGAACATGGTTGATTTAACCCCTTTGATGGCCATGAATTCTTTGAAAGCCCGGATATGTAATACCGGGTCTTCAGTCCTGTCGAACATTGGTAGGCCCGTCAGGTTGAGGTTAGCGGGCAGCTCGTCGGTCAAAGGTGAATAGGAACGAGCATTTTCCGTATGGATTGAATTGTTGGTTGACAGGTGGACCTGTTCCTCCAGCTTGCGGACTGCGTTGGCCAGTTCAGCTATGGGCCCAGTGGTTTCATTCCCGACCTTAGGAGTCCTTTGTTCCAAGGTACTCAAACGGGTGGCAATGGCGGTTTGGTCTTCCCTCATCTGGTTCAGTTGATCTTGGATCTTGGCCAACGAGGCAGTTAGTTGATCAATGAAGTCCTTAGTCATGGTTCGGGTGAAGGGCGGCCTGTCTGTAAGAATACCGCGTAATCAGGAAAGTTGCTTCGGAACTCAAATACACCAAAGCATAGGAAATAGCGCGGGGGGAGAGACGACTCCAGTTTGACTCGGGTTAGACTCTCCTAAGACAAATGCGCGGGGTATGATTCTCGGAGTGACTGTGATTAATCGCTCCGTCGGAGAATAGCCCCCAAGTGAGACTAAGGGCTTAAACATGACTCAGATGGTGTGACACCTAAGTGACTCGAAAGTGGGATACGTGAGACAACACGTGTAAGACCTGACCCTTAGAGTAACCGTGATTGATCGCTACGCTAAAGGGTAGCCCCCGAGTGGGGGTGAAGACCGACTCTTAGACGGGTGACTCGTGGACGGTGGGCTTTCTTTAGGATTTCGGCATAGTGTGCCTAGTCCCGTTCGAAGAAAGACCTACGTGTGAGCTAATCCCCAGACTTTGGACTCGATTGTGTAAGTGGGCTTCCCTTTGTAGGAGTTTGTCCTACGTAGGTGGGCCGTGCCTTGACTAATAAGGCGGACTTGGGATGGGGTGGAAACCCGTGATGTAAGATCGACGGAGTTTCGATGCTATAGACTCTTGCTACTTATGACAAGACCCGACACTGCTAAATACGGGAAGTCCTAAGAAGAAGAAGGTTTGAAAAGAGGATTTGAATTTGAAAACCGAGCAAAGTCGGATAGGATGGCCCGATCTTTTTTGAAAATCGAAGAAAAGGTGTCATTGGGCCGAGATTTTGAATTTTTTTGAAAAGTTTGGACAGCATACTGGCTAAAAATAGGCTATTTTGAGTCAAAATCATAAGTCCTAAATTCGGCAGCTTTCCGGGTTTGAAAAATGGATAGTTTTCGAAAAAAAGATGCAAGTTTTTTTTTTTGAAAACACGGTTTTTTTTTTAGAAAAAGGATGAGACACGGACCAAGTAGCATGTAGTCACGAAAACAGTATAACGACGCCATGTATGCTCTTAGTCTAAGTCTCGGTCGGTCTAATAGGGTCTATACCAACAACGATGGCTTTCTCGTACTGAGGACGGACTCCCTAAGCCGAGTGGGTCTTAGGACATGCCGCAAAACCTAAACGAGTTCCACCATCGATGTCTTTAGCGCACCCATGTAGGAATGCACCGTGGTATAGTGGGACGTCGGTCACAAGTAACCGGCCCAGGAAAGATTGGGTTATGCATGGCCCATTGAACTAAAACGTGTACATTACTATTCGAACGATTTCTTTTTGAGTCTCACCCTAGGGATGCCGATGGTAAGTGACTCATCAGTTGATCCCCAGCGGAGTCGCCAAATTGTGGACATGACATAGGTCCACCCCGACGCGGCCACGCGCGGGTTTGGGGAGGCGAATGAATCTCCATATGAGATGGTCAAATTGAAATTTAAATCGAAGTAGGAGTCGCCACCGAATTTTGTGGTTATTCGGAACCATTCGAGCCCACTCTATGTCGTAGTGGGCCGTATACAAAATACGGCCCATTTCCGATGTCAGAGTTTATTGGGCTCGTCCCTTTGCATATCGATACCGATGCCGACTGGGCGGTTAATCGTATATTGAATGACTCTCGTTGCCAATGGATTCGGACATCCGGAAACCATGGTTCTGAGTAAGGGGTGAGGGTACGTGTTGGGAAGTTCACTAAGAACACCCAACCCCGCCCGCACTTAGCGGCCTTTACTAGGATATCGTTCGTTTTTGGTGTACACGGGTTAGTTCGACGGTTGAATGATATGCAAACATTATTTTCCTAAGCATGTGAGAAAAATAAAGTGGGTTGCTAAGTCGTTTAATGCATATTAAACTAATAACGTCAAAGTTATTTTAGCATGTGAATTCGTTTTAGTCTAATAAAACGATAAAAATAAATAAAAAGCTACAAACACGAGAAAACGAGTTAGTAACGATGAATAAATTGAATAAATATGCAAATAAATAAAATGCATGATTTTGGAAAAGATTTGTGACACGTGATTGATTAGCACGTGTTGACCAAGGTCGAAAAAGAGTATTTATTGAAATATGTCGCGAAAGTCGCATTTTAATGTAAAGGTTCGAAAAGAATTAAAAATAGAGAAGCGAAGAAACGAAAAAAATAAAGGCCGGCGAACCAGGCTTCCGCGCGAGTCGCCTGGAGGGCGCGCGACTCGCGCGGAGGTCTGCTCGGGTTTTTTTTTTATTTTGTTCGAAAACCGTTAATTCCTATAAATCGCGTACAAATATGGATTAATTTATACTCGACTTATATTTTCGATATTCGTCGTATTCGATATTCGATTATGAAATCGATATCGAATACTCGGAATGACTTTAGAAAAAGTTTTGAAAAAAAGTTCGTTTTGAACGAAAAAAATAAAAAAAAGAATTTTGAACGAAAAAGATGTTAATTCTCTCCGCGTTAAAAATCGTCGAATTTTGTTTAAAAAGATGTAACGATTTTATTTAGCATCAACGAGAATAAATTAATTTAGTTCTTGTAGATACGATATTCGATTAGAGAATCGGTATCGTATTTTAAGAACGTTATATGAAAATAGTTTTATTATCGAAAATAAATAAAAATATGATGTAAAGAACGACCCATATTAATAATTAGACGACCGATGAAAAATAAATAAAACGACGGACGAAAAAGGATAAAAAACGTGAGAGTGAAAGAGAAGAGACGGGTTTGATTTACACCCTCAACCTACATGCTTTGTGTTCTCGGAATAAGGCTCGTCGGACGGTAGTTTAGACTTGGGAGCGTCGAGATGATGTGGATGAGTTAAGGTGTCGGTATTTTGGAGTGTTTTTGTGTATGTGTGTGGGCGTGGATTCGGCCGGGTAGGATGGGACGGTTTCGTCGGATCTCGGACAAACTTCGGGAATGTGTGTGTTTTTCGGAATTACGTCGGGATTTGGATGTCGTTTGGTTGCTGAAAATTTATGGTTTTATCGATATTTTCTGTATGAATCAATCGTTTGTGTTGGACGGGATGTCCTATTTATAGGAATCGAGGTGGTCTTGCTTGTGTGACAAGAAACACCGGTTTGGATAGGAAATACGAGAGTTCGTAAGGGAATAAACTTCTCGTTTCTTAGTGGGAAAGCCAAAAACTCGGCTGGTGGGGGAGGTATCTCGGCTGTTTCAGCCGAGTATCTGAGCTCGGGTGATACTTTGTTTCGGTTTCCGGATAGAATTCCTACTTGAGATCGAATTCTATCCTTCAACGGATTTGTTTAATATTATTGAAGGCTGATTTTTGTAGTGATTGAGTCCGAATTGGACGTGTAATGACACGGTCAGATCGTGTGACTCGGGAAAAAATATCTTTGACCGGGTTTGACTCGGTCGCTAAAAGACGGTTTTACCCCCGGTGTCGGAATCGACCCAAATTAGTCTCATTTGACTCGAAACGACCCACTGGGCCTGGATTTGAGGTCCGTTCTGTGAGATTTGTACTCCTTAATAAGCCTAAACCAAATGTCCATGATTTCGAGCCCATATCCGAGTCCATTAAAGCACGTTTGCGTCCTATCATCATCGGGTGTTTGGCGGGACCTACTATAGACACCTGGCGGTCAAAATGTGGGTGTCTACAGAGCCCCCACTCTGACTGAGGCTTGGACAAGGCGAAAGTCAGAGTAGCTACCAGGCCAATCGAGGATTAAGACCTGGCAGACTTCCGATCGGGTCGTTTAGAGTCCATTAGACTTGCGTGAAGGGCTCGCCAGCCATAGGATAGAAATCATACCTGGATAGATGTTGATAATGGCGCGGGGACTTTCTACTAAAAAAGTCTTGGATTTGTCTGGTTGCAGACAATTTCCATTTTGAAATTGCGCGGGAGCTCCTATTAGAAGCTGCGGATGTACCGCTTACTGATACATCCGATTCCTTAGCGAAAATGTTGCTTGAATTTTCACTGAGAACTTTGATAATTCTCCGGGAGTCTTGGGATACCTGTCTGTTTTGCATGCAACATACAGATAAAACATCGACTCGTGCTGGGGAGAAAATTGATTTTTGGCTGATTTTTTTTTGGAAAAAACCGATTTTTTTTTTTGAAAATGGCGGAAACTTTGAAAAATTTGGAAGAAAAGGAATGTTTGGGATGACTTGATTCCTGATCAGATTCTGACACGGATTCCTAAAAATTTCTGGTTAGGCCTGTATGCCGACAGACTCGATTCTGGATGCGAGAGGATGAGTTGACAGATACAACTTGGACTCTCTAAGGTTTAGACCGTGACTCGGTAGGGGATGGGCCACCTAAGATGACAAGACTCTTAAGTTGCGCTATTCCGTAGCCTAGGCGAGTGGCAACATGGTCGAATCCTCGGAATGAGACTGTTTCCGTACGACAAGGCTTTGTGGTAGCAACGCCGTAGACTGGTGTTCTTTTGGATTTTTGATTTTTAGGGCACATTCCCAAAGTGGGTGTTGCTTCGAGCCTCTGACAGATTCTTGCCTTCGACTGGGCCGAGTACTAGGACTCACTAAAGAAAGGAGGCTAGATTTTGAAGGTATATTGGATTATGTGAATGGATGGAGAACTTCTGCCTAAGAGAAGCCCCCGGGACGACAAAGCTAACTGCTGAGAACATGACAGTGTCGTGACTGGAATGATGGTGCTTTTGAAATTGTGTCAATGTGGGTGGTTGTGCCTTTGTTGAAAGGCTGCCTACGTATTCACGTGTAGTGAAATCAAACCAAGCCGTAGTTCAGTGTTGAAAGATGTATTATGGTGCCTAGTTTATTAGGGCTTGGTGTGTAACTAGCCATAGTGATGGTTAGGCTAGGTGTGCTCCCAATGATGCCTTGATCAAAGGGCTAGAATAGTTAGGATGTTGATCCTGTGACTATGAGCGTTCTCCGAGGTAGCCCCCAGGGGTGGTGTGAACTATTTGGGCATGTTCTATGCTGACCGCAAGTTGAATTCCCGTGTTTGGGGTTGGTAACTGGTTTAGATGTTTTTGGAAACGTGGTGCTAGGAAGTAAGTGGCTTTGATGGTTCGAAATCTGGAGCTCGATTTTGTGGAGCTAAGGCTTCGAGGGTAAGGTATTGTAATGTGGTAGGAAAGGGGGAAGTCGAGTAATAATGACTTGAACTTCGATCGGGGTAGGTTTGATAACGCGGGATCTGATTTCCATGTCTGGCCTTAATGGTTAGGGTGTCCTATGGAGCTTGAACCCTCAAAATTCCGGGCTGTCTCTAGCCTAGGTCTCGAGGAGGTCTTGAGGGTTGTAATGTGGGAAGGCTAAGTGTGGTATTAGCTAACCAGCTTGATTGTCACTCCCCTATTGGATGGTATTGATAATTTTGAATTTGACCGTACCCCGGTCAAAGGATTTTCACTTGAGTTGACCGTTGACCACGGTCATGGGTATTTGATTTTTTTGATTGACCTCTTAGCCCTGGTCATGGGTTTTTTTTTGAATGTTGGTTGAACTCTCAGCCCCGGTCATGGGTTTCTTGAATTTTGGTTGACCTCTCAGCCCCGGTCATGGGTTTCTTGAATTTTGGTTGACCTCTCAGCCCCGGTCATGGGTTTTTTGAATGTTGGTTGACCTCTCAGCCCTGGTCATGGGTTTTTTGAATTTTGGTTGGACTGATACCGAAGGTAGGGATCGGTTGATCTTATCGGATGGGTGTTTGTTGTGGGAAATGGGCTTGCCTCCCGTCTTGGACCCAAACTAGGAGAATTCCCAGATTTGTCATAGGATTCGATATGCTCCTGCTAAGGGTGGTTATGTGGCTTTCTATGTCAGACATGGAACAGGTAAAAGGAAAACACGGGTCTCAGTTTCCCGCAGTCGTTATAGATGTGCCTATAATAGTCACGTGCATGTGCTCACAGTGTATGATGGTGTTCATCATGTTCTCGGGAACACATAAGGAAATATATGAGAAAATAGAAAAGCTGATTTTATTGAAATGTGAAAAGAGGACAGAATGCAAATGACTTTGACTTTGACTTTGACAGAAAATAGTGATCCTAGACTCGGACTCAGACTAGGACTTGAACCAAATCTAGACTCTCGGATAATGTTGTCATTTGTCGTTGGCTTCTGAGGACTCGAGTTGATGTCCAATATAGCCTTCAGTAGAAGCTTCACCCAAATCTTCATTATGTCGAAGATCATCTTCAATCCTAATGCCCATTTCGGTAAGCACTCCAAAGTTGGAAATGCCGGCATACCTAAGATGGATGCGGTAGGAAGGTAGGAGGTTGTTGATGAACGCCTCCACTAGTGTCTTCTCGTTGGGCTTGTCTACCAACTTCACACTTTTGGCCCTCCACCTTTGAAGGTACTTGGTGAAACCTTCCTTGGGCTCTTGGGCCATGATTTTCAAAGTACGCATCGTGGTCTGGATCTCGGTATTATCGGCATAATTCCGAGTGAATTCCGTCGCCACGTCATCCCAAGTCTTGTACTTTTTGGAGTCAAGCCTGTAGTACCAGGCTTTCGGGTGCTTCTCGAGGGAGGAAGCAAACAGGTGCTTGAACATGGTTGATTTAACCCCTTTGATGGCCATGAATTCTTTGAAAGCCCGGATATGTAATACCGGGTCTTCAGTCCTGTCGAACATTGGTAGGCCCGTCAGGTTGAGGTTAGCGGGCAGCTCGTCGGTCAAAGGTGAATAGGAACGAGCATTTTCCGTATGGATTGAATTGTTGGTTGACAGGTGGACCTGTTCCTCCAGCTTGCGGACTGCGTTGGCCAGTTCAGCTATGGGCCCAGTGGTTTCA
The DNA here is from genome assembly GCA_958450325.1 of Agrostemma githago. Classification (NCBI taxonomy): domain Eukaryota; kingdom Viridiplantae; phylum Streptophyta; class Magnoliopsida; order Caryophyllales; family Caryophyllaceae; genus Agrostemma; species Agrostemma githago. The sequence continues at coordinate 10,456,936 of OY288258.1, forward strand.
TTCCCGACCTTAGGAGTCCTTTGTTCCAAGGTACTCAAACGGGTGGCAATGGCGGTTTGGTCTTCCCTCATCTGGTTCAGTTGATCTTGGATCTTGGCCAACGAGGCAGTTAGTTGATCAATGAAGTCCTTAGTCATGGTTCGGGTGAAGGGCGGCCTGTCTGTAAGAATACCGCGTAATCAGGAAAGTTGCTTCGGAACTCAAATACACCAAAGCATAGGAAATAGCGCGGGGGGAGAGACGACTCCAGTTTGACTCGGGTTAGACTCTCCTAAGACAAATGCGCGGGGTATGATTCTCGGAGTGACTGTGATTAATCGCTCCGTCGGAGAATAGCCCCCAAGTGAGACTAAGGGCTTAAACATGACTCAGATGGTGTGACACCTAAGTGACTCGAAAGTGGGATACGTGAGACAACACGTGTAAGACCTGACCCTTAGAGTAACCGTGATTGATCGCTACGCTAAAGGGTAGCCCCCGAGTGGGGGTGAAGACCGACTCTTAGACGGGTGACTCGTGGACGGTGGGCTTTCTTTAGGATTTCGGCATAGTGTGCCTAGTCCCGTTCGAAGAAAGACCTACGTGTGAGCTAATCCCCAGACTTTGGACTCGATTGTGTAAGTGGGCTTCCCTTTGTAGGAGTTTGTCCTACGTAGGTGGGCCGTGCCTTGACTAATAAGGCGGACTTGGGATGGGGTGGAAACCCGTGATGTAAGATCGACGGAGTTTCGATGCTATAGACTCTTGCTACTTATGACAAGACCCGACACTGCTAAATACGGGAAGTCCTAAGAAGAAGAAGGTTTGAAAAGAGGATTTGAATTTGAAAACCGAGCAAAGTCGGATAGGATGGCCCGATCTTTTTTGAAAATCGAAGAAAAGGTGTCATTGGGCCGAGATTTTGAATTTTTTTGAAAAGTTTGGACAGCATACTGGCTAAAAATAGGCTATTTTGAGTCAAAATCATAAGTCCTAAATTCGGCAGCTTTCCGGGTTTGAAAAATGGATAGATTTCGAAAAAAAGATGCAAGTTTTTTTTTTTTAAAACACGGTTTTTTTTTTAGAAAAAGGATGAGACACGGACCAAGTAGCATGTAGTCACGAAAACAGTATAACGACGCCATGTATGCTCTTAGTCTAAGTCTCGGTCGGTCTAATAGGGTCTATACCAACAACGATGGCTTTCTCGTACTGAGGACGGACTCCCTAAGCCGAGTGGGTCTTAGGACATGCCGCAAAACCTAAACGAGTTCCACCATCGATGTCTTTAGCGCACCCATGTAGGAATGCACCGTGGTATAGTGGGACGTCGGTCACAAGTAACCGGCCCAGGAAAGATTGGGTTATGCATGGCCCATTGAACTAAAACGTGTACATTACTATTCGAACGATTTCTTTTCGAGTCTCACCCTAGGGATGCCGATGGTAAGTGACTCATCAGTTGATCCCCAGCGGAGTCGCCAAATTGTGGACATGACATAGGTCCACCCCGACGCGGCCACGCGCGGGTTTGGGGAGGCGAATGAATCTCCATATGAGATGGTCAAATTGAAATTTAAATCGAAGTAGGAGTCGCCACCGAATTTTGTGGTTATTCGGAACCATTCGAGCCCACTCTATGTCGTAGTGGGCCGTATACAAAATACGGCCCATTTCCGATGTCAGAGTTTATTGGGCTCGTCCCTTTGCATATCGATACCGATGCCGACTGGGCGGTTAATCGTATATTGAATGACTCTCGTTGCCAATGGATTCGGACATCCGGAAACCATGGTTCTGAGTAAGGGGTGAGGGTACGTGTTGGGAAGTTCACTAAGAACACCCAACCCCGCCCGCACTTAGCGGCCTTTACTAGGATATCGTTCGTTTTTGGTGTACACGGGTTAGTTCGACGGTTGAATGATATGCAAACATTATTTTCCTAAGCATGTGAGAAAAATAAAGTGGGTTGCTAAGTCGTTTAATGCATATTAAACTAATAACGTCAAAGTTATTTTAGCATGTGAATTCGTTTTAGTCTAATAAAACGATAAAAATAAATAAAAAGCTACAAACACGAGAAAACGAGTTAGTAACGATGAATAAATTGAATAAATATGCAAATAAATAAAATGCATGATTTTGGAAAAGATTTGTGACACGTGATTGATTAGCACGTGTTGACCAAGGTCGAAAAAGAGTATTTATTGAAATATGTCGCGAAAGTCGCATTTTAATGTAAAGGTTCGAAAAGAATTAAAAATAGAGAAGCGAAGAAACGAAAAAAAATAAAGGCCGGCGAACCAGGCTTCCGCGCGAGTCGCCTGGAGGGCGCGCGACTCGCGCGGAGGTCTGCTCGGGTTTTTTTTTATTTTGTTCGAAAACCGTTAATTCCTATAAATCGCGTACAAATATGGATTAATTTATACTCGACTTATATTTTCGATATTCGTCGTATTCGATATTCGATTATGAAATCGATATCGAATACTCGGAATGACTTTAGAAAAAGTTTTGAAAAAAAGTTCGTTTTGAACGAAAAAAATAAAAAAAAGAATTTTGAACGAAAAAGATTTTAATTCTCTCCGCGTTAAAAATCGTCGAATTTTGTTTAAAAAGATGTAATGATTTTATTTAGCATCAACGAGAATAAATTAATTTAGTTCTTGTAGATACGATATTCGATTAGAGAATCGGTATCGTATTTTAAGAACGTTATATGAAAATAGTTTTATTATCGAAAATAAATAAAAATATGATGTAAAGAACGACCCATATTAATAATTAGACGACCGATGAAAAATAAATAAAACGACGGACGAAAAAGGATAAAAAACGTGAGAGTGAAAGAGAAGAGACGGGTTTGATTTACACCCTCAACCTACATGCTTTGTTTTCTCGGAATAAGGCTCATCGGACGGTAGTTTAGACTTGGGAGCGTCGAGATGATGTGGATGAGTTAAGGTGTCGGTATTTTGGAGTGTTTTTGTGTATGTGTGTGGGCGTGGATTCGGCCGGGTAGGATGGGACGGTTTCGTCGGATCTCGGACAAACTTCGGGAATGTGTGTGTTTTTCGGAATTACGTCGGGATTTGGATGTCGTTTGGTTGCTGAAAATTTATGGTTTTATCGATATTTTCTGTATGAATCAATCGTTTGTGTTGGACGGGATGTCCTATTTATAGGAATCGAGGTGGTCTTGCTTGTGTGACAAGAAACACCGGTTTGGATAGGAAATACGAGAGTTCGTAAGGGAATAAACTTCTCGTTTCTTAGTGGGAAAGCCAAAAACTCGGCTGGTGGGGGAGGTATCTCGGCTGTTTCAGCCGAGTATCTGAGCTCGGGTGATACTTTGTTTCGGTTTCCGGATAGAATTCCTACTTGAGATCGAATTCTATCCTTAAACGGATTTGTTTAATATTATTGAAGGCTGATTTTTGTAGTGATTGAGTCCGAATTGGACGTGTAATGACACGGCCAGATCGTGTGACTCGGAAAAAAATATCTTTGACCGGGTTTGACTCGGTCGCTAAAAGACGGTTTTACCCCCGGTGTCGGAATCGACCCAAATTAGTCTCATTTGACTCGAAACGACCCACTGGGCCTGGATTTGAGGTCCGTTCTGTGAGATTTGTACTCCTTAATAAGCCTAAACCAAATGTCCATGATTTCGAGCCCATATCCGAGTCCATTAAAGCATGTTTGCGTCCTATCATCATCGGGTGTTTGGCGGGACCTACTATAGACACCTGGCGGTCAAAATGTGGGTGTCTACAGATGAAAATATTTTTTATATATCCTGTCTATGTCATCTCACGTTTCGAGATACCCACTTCTCTCTTTAACATAGCTTAAAACACATAAATATTTATCAAAAATTGTATAATAATGAACTTTTTTAATGGTTACTGATAAGTGTCATTTGTAGTGCCTATTTCGTAGTGTTTTGGTCCCATTTTCCTTGTGGAATCGCTCCTTGGGAGCGGTTTAGGGGCTTCTTATGCTTCCTTTAGTTCGTTTCAGGTTCCCGAGACCAATTTGGAAGAGTTGGAGCGATTCCGACTCAATACATACACATTTTGGAGCCAACGAAACTAAGGAACGATGACTCGATGCCTTGGAATCGACCCCGAGACCTTGGGACCCAATCCCGAGCCACCGAGACTGGATCCCGAGTCCCGAGAATCGATGGGAAGCCCATGAAAGGCAAGGAGGGACCAAAAAGATCTTATTGGAGGCCTACAAGGCTCATCCCGTTCGGGATGACCTCATCCCGTTCGGGATGACCTCATCCCGTTCGGGATGACCTCATCCCGTTCGGGATGACCTCATCCCGTTCGGGATGACCTCATCCCGTTCGGGATGAGGTGCACAAACAAGAAGGCTCCTGACCTGGGCCCATCCCGATCGGGATCATGGCTTCCCGACCGGGACCGACCCCGTCCCGACCGGGACCACCTCATCCCGGCCGGGATGGGCTACAGCTCACCCGCACTTGCTTTCTTTCTTCTCCCTTTCATTTGTAACCCTATATATACTCTTCCCTTGTTATTTAAAGGATGCACTCTTTTAGACACTAAACCCTAGACTACTTTAGGTTAGATTAGATTAGATTAGTGTAGATTAGTCGGTAATTAGTAGTTTATCTTAGATTAGTACTTGTATTAAGGGAATTCTTCAAGATCTTCTCCAAGCTTGACAACCTTGGATGTTTGTTTTGGGTTTTCTTCATTAATGCAAGTTTTGTTCTTTCTCCTTCACTAGTTTGGTATAATCCTCTTCTCTTCTACTCTTAATCTTGTTTTATTAATCCAAGTTTGAATCTTTAGTTGATTGTTTTGTTATTGTTCATTGTTATCATTAGTTTGTGATGTTTGTTTTGTTTCTTTTGTTAATCCATCTTGTTTTTGTTAGTATTAGTTTGATTATGTTAGAGTAGTGTTCTTGCTAGGGTTAGTAAGGTGATTAGGGTGTTAATTGGGTGATTAAGGGTTGGTTAGAGTTGTTGGTGGAAGATTTGGGTTTCCTCTTGTTTGATGCACATCACATGTTTGTGGAATTGCTTGAATGACTAAGTATGTACGAATGCTTGTTTTCTTGCCTTTCTTTCGTGGGTGTTAGTTTGTTTGTGGGTTCGGTCCCCTCATTAAGTTGCGAGAGCCCGGTGAGGACGACCTCTAGGTCGGTCTAAGTTGCGAGAGCCCGGATGCGACCTAGGCCTATAGCATGCTAGAACCCCGTTTGTGTTGTGTATCGCCGAGATGGGTTTTAGGTGGAACCTCTAGGTGAGTCTAAGATGCGAGAGCCCGGACCAACCTAGATCACCCTACTACCTCCTTCACTCTAGTCCCCCCTTGACCATTCCATTACCCCTTTGACCCCGACCTAATCCTAGCCCGTTTTCCTTAGTTGTTCTTCTTAGTCTTAGTTTAGTCTTCTCCCTTTCTATCATTTTCTAGTTTAGCTCGTTGACTTAGTCTTGTATTTGGGCCGACTTAGTCTAGACGCCTCTTACCGTCCCCGTGGATTCGACCCGACTTACCCTATCTACCATAGGTTTAGCCGGTTATTTTATTGACGGTTGGGATTCCACGACAAATCCCTCCCATCAATTTGGCGCCGTTGCCGGGGACGGTGCTAGTTTGGACTTTGTTTTCCTATTTGCTTGACTTAGTCTTTGTGTTTGTGTTTTCTTTTTTCTTTTGGTTACTTTGCTTCTTGTGTGTGTGTGGTTTATTTCTCTCTTGTCTAGTGCCCAAAAAGCACTAGGCTTCTCACGTTTGTTCTTAGTCTACAGTTTGTGCTTAGAGGTGGTGATTATCTTCTTCTTGCAACTCAGAGCCGCTTAAACGGACGGTTGCTAGGATGAGTGGTTTCCAACTGGGTATGGACTACGATTTTCGAGCAAGCATGGGGTTTGATCTAAACTCCACACACTCGGGAGCCGATATGAGCTACCACTCTTCTTCCATGAACCAAGCGTATGACATGACGTCCCCCTACCACTATCAAGCTTCTTGGGGTAATCAAGATGGGTATGATCCTCAAGAATATGGATATGGCTACCAACAAGTGAATGATTATCACTCCTACGACCATGGTGGCTATTACTCGAGCTATGATTGTGACCCCACCACGTACACTCAAGATTCACCTTATGGAAGCCAATACCACCAAAACCCACCATATTACCCTACACCCCAACCACAATATGAACCCCATGACCCACAATACTACCAATCACCACAACCTCACTACCAACAATATGATGCCCCACCCCTTGGGCATCATCAAGATTATCAAGGAACTTTACAAGACCCCAATGACCACCAAATGCCGAGCTTGGAGTTTCATCAATCGATGCTTCAAATGCAACAAGAAATGGCCATCCAATCGCAAAAGAATAATGATCTCTTGGCCGAAATCCTTAGGGAAAAGGAGAAATCTAAAGCCAAATTGAATGCCTTAACGGCTCAAACCCTAATGCTCTTAACTCGATCTTCACAACTTGATGAGGGATGTTCATTTGGGGAAGGGGAACAACCCAATGACGAGGCCGTTAATGAATTCCCTATGAGGAGCGAGGCTTGCTTTGAAGAACCTCAATCGTCTACCCAAAAGGAGACGAATGAGGATATGGCTCTTGGTGAAGGCATATTTGGTGAGGAATTGGAGGAGGATAGTGGGTTGGATGAGTTGGTGGAGTTTGTGAGGATGTTGGGTGAAATTGTTAGCCTCGAGTTGCCCTTGTCCGAGAACGTGGATAAGCATCATGAGCCCCTTGCTAGTACACCGAGAGATGACTTGGAAGAGATTGAAACCGCCGGTAGAAGTTTCGATTCTCCTCTCCAAGATGATGTGGGGCCGGATGATGAAGATGGGGAATCACAACTTGAGGCAAGTGTGGGGGTGTGCAACGAGGAAGTGAGGCCAAAACCGCTTTTTGTGCCTTGTTTCTTGGAGATTAAGCTTGCTTGTGATTGGAGGCAATGCTTAGGGAGGAAGAGGTCGGTGAAGCTCGTAGGATGGAGAGACCCCGGAGACTACTTTGAAGATGATGTCGGGTCTTGGGAATCCTACTTCTTGCCTCCTCCTTGGAGGCCGTGGAGGACGGTTAAGCTCGAGCGCTTCTTGGGCCTTCATTACGATGTCGGTAGCGCGTTCGACTTGCTCCTCCATGCCCTTGAGGGCTATGGTTGAAGAATGGAGTCCACCATCCTAGGTTTGACGGAGTTCCTAAAAGAACCGTCATGTTGTATATTCCCATCTCCTCTTCTTTAGAATACTTGTGCTTGTATTTGTGTCTTATCTCTTGATTTTGGTAGTTTTGTGATATTCTTGTAATAATTGGATTATTGATGAGCGTTGTGAGGGAGAGAATGTGATGTTTTGTTCGAGTTTATTGTGATAGGTGAAGTGAAGGTGACTCCTAGAAAGGAGTGGTTGATGATGGAGTTTGGTTTGCGAGCGAGGAAGTCGGTTTTTGAAGCTTATGATAAGCTTTTGGGCTTGGGGAAGCAAAGAAGACTCATCCCGACCGGGAAGAGGGCTTCCCGACCGGGAAGGATGAGGAGTCCCGACCGGGAAGGAGCCATCCCGATCGGGATGAAGGTGCTGAAAATCGGACTCACTGGAGTGCGTTCCCGACCGGGACGAGAGCTTCCCGATCGGGAAGGGTTTATCAACCCGATCGGGACCATCCATCTCGACCGGGATGGTCCCCTTTGTCTCCACCCATCCATTATACCCCCTCCCAACCTCCCTACTCCTTCTTACTCCTATCATATGACCCGTACACCTCACCTTACACCGAGATCCACATCAATTTCCACCCCCTCGCACCATTACTACCTCTACCATGCGTTTTATCGAGAATGAAGCGGAATAGCAATGATGAATATAAGCAAGTGCCTATATTGATCTACGAGACGATGGAGCGAGTGAGTTGCTATCCTATCGGTATGGCAACTATCCTTTCTTTTCCGTCTTTTATTGCTTGTTTTCCTTTGTTTAATCCCCTTCCCTTATCATTTGTGTCATGGTGGCCTTCGAGGCCTCGGTAGTTGTTGCTCCCGACTCTCGATGATGTGACTACATCGAGAGTCATTTCAAAATCCAAATTTTTACAAGTTTTTCACTTTCTTTTTGAGGACTTAGTCGGATTTAGGCGGAATCCGGGCTAGGTGACTTGATTACACCTAGCCCTCCCCTCCCATTTCCTTTTATTTCCTTCTTTTATTTCTTCCCCCATCCATATCTTTTTCTCGTCTCGGCCCATGGTGACTTGACTACACCCCGGCCGGACACCTTCTACCATTTCTTCACTTTATTTTTGATTTTTAGTTTTATTTTCGTAGTTTCTTTTCTTTTTCTTTTGTCTCTCCGCACCCTACGATCGAGCATGAGGACATGGCTCGATTTAAGTGTGGGGGAGCGATATTCTAGTATAGTTAGTTTTTATTTTCGTAGTTTTTCTGAAAAAATCTTTAAAAACCATAAAAATTTGAAAATTTTTCATAAAAATCAAAAAGATTTTTCTTTTGTGTGTTTTCATTTTGTGTCTTGGTGTCGTATATTTGTTTGTGTGCGTGTTTTGCCTCCCTTTTTCCTTATAGGTCGCTTAATCACCGCTAACTTTGGAGAGCTTTCAAGACATCCGGTAACATCTTTTCAACCCTTTTTCCTCTTTGTTTCTTGTGGAGTTTGGAGGAGATTTGTGTTGTGGTGTGCTCGGGTGGAGCTTTGTAAAGTTTGTGGATGATTGGTTGCTCATTTGGAAGTTCGGGGTGGTGTTTGTTTTTGTATGTGTTTGTTTTGTTATGTTTTGTTTTTGTTGCCTTTGTTTCTTTTCCTCTCGTTTTCGTCATGTCTTTAATTTTATGTTGTGTTGTGTTGTGCGTAAACCATTTTCGAAAACCCGGTTTAGTGTCTAGTGTGTGAGTGTCTATTTTCCCTTCCTAGTTGTATAAATCGAGTCTTGGACTTTAATCTAGTAGAATGACCCTAAATCAATGACTTCGTTGGTCCTTTACCTTGAGTCCACCTAGCTTACTAGGGATTTACTACGGGATTTGCATTTTGACCATTATGACCACCCACGGTGTGAAAAGGCCTTGGTTACCGAGTCTCGTCCCTTAGGTGACCGTGTTTAGGATCGTTCGATTAGTCCAAGTTCTCCACTTTTTGTGGGTTTGAAAGGGAATGCGCAACCCCGACTTACCCATTCACCTACCTCATACACATCTCCACAAAATAAAATGCAAATTGTTGATTCTCTCTTTCTTGTTACACAATGAAATGCCAAAAATGCCAAATCTTGCCAAAAGGGCAAAGAAAAGAAAAAGAAAGAAAAAAATGAAAGAAAGAAAATAATGAAGAAAAAGAAAAGGGCACAAAAGCCAAAAACAAAATAGAAAAAAAGAAAAAAAAAAGAAATGGCATGGCAACAAACAAAGCAAAAACGTCGAAAAGAAAGAAAATGCCAAAAGAAAACCCGTCTCACAAAAAGAAATCCTCACAAAAATAAGCCTTTTTCCGACTTTTGCCGTGAAGAGCCTACCAGAGGACCGAGTCCCGAGGAAGGATGATAGCGGCATTAGTCGGCCTTCCCTCATTTTGCATATTTCCACCTTTTTACTTGGACTAGTTAGGCGGTTTTGGACACGGGACGACCCTCTTGGCTCACGCTAAAGGGGGCGGGGTCTCACTTACCTACAGTGTCGACTAACACCGTGGTTCTTCACTTCCCACTCCGCCGATCGTCCCGTAGTAGGTTTTTAGAAAGTTAGGAGGACCTAGGTAAGTTACCAACGTTTTTATTGCTTTATCGTCATACTATTAGGGTTTAGTCCACCTTGGTTTGTATTGCTAGCTTGGGAACGTTGTCACTTACCTCGAGTCCTAAACCGGTGTTTCATTCACCGCTGTTTGAGGGAAGCTGTATTTCTTTTGTTTTGGGTGCAACCATTTGTGTGTTTGTTTGTTTGTGTGTTTTGTGTCCGGTTGCATCCACAGTTTTGTCGCAAGACCCAACTTGCCTTGCGGAGTGCACTTGTCCTTTAAGTGCATTCGCGTGAGTTGAAGGGGCGTAGGGTGCGCTAATACCCATTCGGATAGTTTAGTAGTTAGTGTGTGCTTACTCGAGGGCGAGTAAGGGTTAAGTGTGGGGGAGTTGATAAGTGTCATTTGTAGTGCCTATTTCGTAGTGTTTTGGTCCCATTTTCCTTGTGGAATCGCTCCTTGGGAGCGGTTTAGGGGCTTCTTATGCTTCCTTTAGTTCGTTTCAGGTTCCCGAGACCAATTTGGAAGAGTTGGAGCGATTCCGACTCAATACATACACATTTTGGAGACAACGAAACTAAGGAACGATGACTCGATGCCTTGGAATCGACCCCGAGACCTTGGGACCCAATCCCGAGCCACCGAGACCCGATCTCGAGTCCCGAGAATCGATGGGAAGCACATGAAAGGCAAGGAGGGACCAAAAAGATCTTATTGGAGGCCTACAAGGCTCATCCTGTTCGGGATGGCCTCATCCCGTTCGGGATGAGGTGCACAAACAAGAAGGCTCCTGACCTGGGCCCATCCCGATCGGGATCATGGCTTCCCGACCGGGACCGACCCCGTCCCGACCGGGACCACCTCATCCCGGCCGGGATGGGCTACAGCTCACCCGCGCTTGCTTTCTTTCTTCTCCCTTTCATTTGTAACCCTATATATACTCTTCCCTTGTTATGTAAAGGATGCACTCTTTTAGACACTAAACCCTAGACTACTTTAGGTTAGATTAGATTAGATTAGTGTAAATTAGTCGGTAATTAGTAGTTTATCTTAGATTAGTACTTGTATTAAGGGAATTCTTCAAGATCTTCTCCAAGCTTGACAACCTTGGATGTTTGTTTTGGGTTTTCTTCATTAATGCAAGTTTTGTTCTTTCTCCTTCACTAGTTTGGTATAATCCTCTTCTCTTCTACTCTTAATCTTGTTTTATTAATCCAAGTTTGAATCTTTAGTTGATTGTTTTGTTATTGTTCATTGTTATCATTAGTTTGTGATGTTTGTTTTGTTTCTTTTGTTAATCCATCTTGTTTTTGTTAGTATTAGTTTGATTATGTTAGAGTAGTGTTCTTGCTAGGGTTAGTAAGGTGATTAGGGTGTTAATTGGGTGATTAAGGGTTGGTTAGAGTTGTTGGTGGAAGATTTGGGTTTCCTCTTGTTTGATGCACATCACATGTTTGTGGAATTGCTTGAATGACTAAGTATGTACGAATGCTTGTTTTCTTGCCTTTCTTTCGTGGGTGTTAGTTTGTTTGTGGGTTCGGTCCCCTCATTAAGTTGCGAGAGCCCGGTGAGGACGACCTCTAGGTCGGTCTAAGTTGCGAGAGCCCGGATGCGACCTAGGCCTATAGCATGCTAGAACCCCGTTTGTGTTGTGTATCGCCGAGATGGGTTTTAGGTGGAACCTCTAGGTGAGTCTAAGATGCGAGAGCCCGGACCAACCTAGATCACCCTACTACCTCCTTCACTCTAGTCCTCCCTTGACCATTCCATTACCCCTTTGACCCCGACCTAATCTTAGCCCGTTTTCCTTAGTTGTTCTTCTTAGTCTTAGTTTAGTCTTCTCCCTTTCTATCATTTTCTAGTTTAGCTCGTTGACTTAGTCTTGTATTTGGGCCGACTTAGTCTAGACGCCTCTTACCGTCCCCGTGGATTCGACCCGACTTACCCTATCTACCATAGGTTTAACCGGTTATTTTATTGACGGTTGGGATTCCACGACAAATCCCTCCCATCAGTTACCATACCGCGATACATTCTCTTTGTATAAAAAAAATATTCAATTTTTCATTATTTTTTTTATTTTAAAATGGTCTGTCTCAGACATAAGATTTATATTATGTAATTTCTGAAACTTTTTTTTATACGGATTTTAATAGTATATTCCATATTTTGTATTTCCTGTACCAAAATGATCTTTCTATATGATAGTTATAATTCTCATATTTGAATAGTAAATGATAGGATCTTAGTGGTATTCGAGTGAGTATATATTTTTGTAAAAGTAAAAGTAAATAGCTCATTTCAAAAATAAAATTTTCATAGAACCATGTTTTTTTTCTATGGTTAATGACATCATATCTTAAAATATCTCTAATTATTTTCATAATTTTTTTTGTCAATTTCTTTAACATTAATGAAAATGAATAGTTTGTGAATTCATTAGTGAAATGTTCTTTTACTTCCCGATTTAAATTAGTGTATTTTTTTAGGAAAATGTTAGTAACTGTTATTGTCTTAGAGTAGTATATATAGTATTTCGGTGAGTTTTTGCTTTAATTAGCATCTTAACGTGTGCCCGGTGGGCACACGTTAGAAAAACCGTTTTACTATATATATTAGGCTTTGTATGAACAATCGGTATATATTCCGTTTTTATATAGTTACTAAATTTATATCGATGTTAAGAATATGATCTTCGAATATGATAAGAAAGATATACAATAACAATCATAACTATTTTATATTCCACGTAAAATTTTGTATGGGACATCAATCTCCTATTAACAAAAAATAGTGCAACTATTTGGTTAAAAACGGAATATACATTATGTTTATATTTTTTAAAAAGATTGATCATACATTCCTTATTAAATATTGCATGTCATATGTAAAACACGTGATTTTCCTAATCAATGTAATCAATCAATTTTTCTTAATTACATAATTTTTGTGCTGTATAGTTTTATGTCTGATTTAGTAATATTTTAATCAGTAAAATGTTTGTAGTTGGAAAGAAGAAGGGTGAGTGGGTGACACACATAAGGTTAAGAGTTCGATTTGCACATTGCGCATTTGATCTATTTTTTAATTTTTGTTAGTGGATATCTTTAGACGGAAAAAATGTTAGTAAGAGTTAATCTCTTAGTGGTAAGAGGATTTATGGCACGGTACATATATATATTTCGGAGAATAAATATTTGCATATTCTAATCAATCAACCAATCATAAAAATCTACTAATCAACGGTATAATTGTATAAAAATTTGCATATTCTAATCAATCAGCCAATCAATTATATTCTAATCAATTATATTTTCTACAAATATTCCTTCTCGAATATGATCAGAAAGATATACAATAATAATTAGGGATAATTATAACTATTTTATATTCTATGTAAAATATTGTATGGGATATTGCAATCTCCTATTAACAAAAATAATGCAACTATTTTGTTAAAACGGAATACAATATGTTTATACTTTTTTAAAAAAATTGATCGTACATTCCATATTAAATATTGTATGTGATATATTCCATTTAAAACATGTGATTTTCGTAATCAATGTAATCAATCAGGTTTCCTTAATTACATAATTTCTGTGGTGTATAGCTTTATATGTGATATAGTGATATTTAAATCAGTAAGATGTTAGAGTGTAGTTGAAGAGGGGAAGGGTCACACACATAAAGTCAAGGGTTCAATTCGTACCTAGCTCATTTGGTCTATTTTCATTTATTTTTGTTAAGAATCACTGTCTTGATGATACTACATGTTCATTGTCCACTTATGGACTAGTTTACTGGCAAGTCAACTTTTACTCGAAAAATTGGCTATTGTTGACACTACAGTTGACACCTAGTAGCATTGACTAAAATGCCTTGAGTTGAGACTTGTGGCAGACAGCTTCGCCCAACGAGTCAAGGTATTATTAGTTGTATTATTAGGTCTACACAAATAATACAAATATACAATCTCAACATCATTAATTAAAAATGTCGACCATGTATATAAAGTATTACTATCTTTTTTTATTGTATGATTATCGTGAAGCTTAACTTTATTATGAGTGGTATATATTGAGTGTATCTCCTAAATTGTCCTTTTATATATGTATTTATAATTTATTTATTTTATCAAGTAAAATTGAAAAACTACGGAGTATATTTTACGTATCATCTTGCTTTATTAGGAGAGTAAATAAACTATCATTCAGTTTCATCGTAGTACTATACATTAAGTTATATTTGTTGATATTAAATCCAAAATAATGGGTATCTATCTATAATAATCGTAATCATTAAATATGAAATTGTAAATTTAGCGTGTGTTTTTCCAATCAAAACAAAGGGTATCTATAATATACAGTAGTACGTATAAGATCTTGGTTGATTAATTTAACGTTAATGGAGATACTATTTTACAAAATAGTTTTTTTTTTTTTTTGAGGTAATCCGCAACCGCTACCTTTTTGGTGCGCTCTTGGTAAACCCTCGGATGTACGCATAGTCTGCAAACCACGCACATCATGTAAAACGTCCGTGGGCGACAGACTCGAAGTATAGAGGCATAGTCTCAACTCTCAAGCATACAACTCCGCAAGTTCGCGCTTGCAGGAGCTTGAATCTGAGACCCTTAAAATGATGACCACAAATTTTAACCATTAGACAACACTTTTACGGACTACAAAATAATTTTATGAAAGTACTTCGTATTAGAAATCCAACATTTAATGAAGTTGAGTGTGTTTTCGTTTTCTAATAAGTGTATCGTAGCTAGACGATGAATAATAAGGGAGGTAGCCGGCCAATTAATTAATTAAGATGTGACATCATAATGAATTGACTTGTAATTTATACGGAGTACTGTATTTGACTGTGGACTTCCTTCTCTGAATATACAGTATACATCTTGTACGGTGTAACAAACGCGGTTCCGATCCGCAGCTGCCTTTTTTGACAATTATAAACTCTACGTAAAAGTTGCTTGTCATTATCCTACCTCCCATGCATCGCATGCATGCATGCACATTACTCCCTCCCTCTTACGTAAATGCTGCATGCTTCTCACTATAAATAATGGAATTAAGTATAACCTTATGCATCCACTTAATTATTAGCTATACATACATACATACATACATACATACTTTGATTCTATCTTTATCCATACATATATATAAGAATATAGGAGTATATCTTTCTTGTAATAAAAATATATTTAGTTTTGATCTCAAATTAATTTATATTATGGCTTCTTCAATAGTACGTAGTACCCAAATCTTCCTGCTACTTCTCACTTTCATATCCTTCAATGTCGCCAACGCACAGATGTCACCGTTTTTCTACGCAAGAACATGCCCTACTTTCCAATTTACAGTACGAAACTCCATGAGGCAAGCCATTTCCAATGAGCCTCGTATGGGAGCTTCCATCCTCCGCTTGTTTTTTCACGATTGTTTCGTAAACGTGAGTACACTTACTTACCTATATTTATACTCCCTCCATCCATCTCGTTCACTTGTTTGTCTTTGATTAAAATACTCATCACAATAAATACGTATAAATAAAAGGCAAACAAATGAACAAAATAGAGGGAGTATATATACATTCAATTGCTTTTCCATGAAATTCTACTTCTCATCAATTCATCATACTCAAAATAAATGACTTCATCATATATATTAGACAGAGCGAGCGAGCTTCGTATCTGATTATGTACGTTTGCTTTTTTGACGAGGTGTAGGGTTGTGATGGATCCATTCTCCTCGATGACACGCCTACATTCACCGGAGAAAAGAACGCGTTGCCCAATAAAAATTCAGCGAGAGGGTTCGAAGTTATTGACACCATTAAATCCAATGTCGAAGCAGCTTGCCCTGCAACGGTCTCATGTGCTGATATTCTCGCACAAGCAGCAAGAGAGGCTGTCTTTTTGGTATAAACATTTTCTGCATGCCTCCACATACAGTACAATTTTTACTCTCCCACTTCCCATTTCGAAAATATACTATTTTCCTTAACCAAAAGGATAATTAATTTCGGATAAATCAAGTTAGAAACTAAACAATTGGTATGGATGAAATATTATCTAACAACACGAATCCAAACTACTAAATATTTTTTGTACCTCCACTTCAGTTTAATAGAGGTAAAAAAACCCATATAGTACAATGATACCGTTTCATTTTCACAAAATAAAGTCCTTTAGTTAAGGTAATATTTTCGGTTAAACCGTATGTAACAAATACATTTTATTTAATACTCTTTCTGTCCCATTTACATTTTACATTATTTATTAGCAATATTTTAACCTACGGTAGACAAATTATTGGGGGGGGGGGGGGGAGTGAAGGAGTATATCATCTTATGATTGTGTGCATAATTTGCTAAGCTTAACATCAAGTAGTGAGTATGAATGTGAAAGGGGCCATATATAATTAATGATATAATAAATGATGATGTGGAATTAATTGATTATATTTGATTAATAAGAGGAGTTTAATTTGATACATGGATGATTCAGCTAGGTGGTCCTGCATGGCCCGTGCAACTAGGACGACGTGACGCAAGAACAGCAAGCCAGAGTGCAGCCAACACGAATCTGCCGCCGCCGAGCGCCAACCTCGCCACCTTAATCTCCATGTTTGCAGCCAAGAACCTAAGCCCTCGTGACATGACCGCCTTGTCCGGGGCCCACACCATTGGCCAAGCGCGGTGTGTCACCTTCCGCCCCCACATCTACAACGATTCCAATATCGATCCCAACTTTGCAGCCGCCCGCCAGGCTGCATGCCCGGGTCCTGCTTCTGGACCCGGTGACAGCAACCTTGCTCCCTTGGATCTCCGATCACCCAACCAGTTCGACACCGCCTACTACCAAAACCTTGTGGCTCAACGCGGCCTTTTTCACTCCGATCAAGAGTTGTTCAATGGTGGCTCACAAGATGCCTTGGTTAGGCTATATAGTTCCAATTTTGTGGCATTTGCTATTGATTTTGTTAATGCTATGATTAAGATGGGGAATATTAGTCCACTCACTGGACAGAATGGGGAGATTAGAAACAATTGTAGGATGGTGAATTAATCAAAGTTTCTTTTCTTTTTATTATCATGGGAGTATCCATGGAAGTTTGTTACGTTGTAGACATAAAAAATGTGTCTTACATTTTTAAAATAAAGTTAAAGTCAAATGTAGAGATATATATCACCTTAGAAATGGGTAGCTTAGTTTTATTTTATTTTCTGGCCTGGTAAATTGTAAGTGTATATTAAGAAAATCTCAAAAAAGTATTACTTGTTGGTTTTATGTGAGGCTATATAAAAATGGAAAGGGAAAGCTACTTAAATTATTGAATGATTAAGATGAATTACATGACTTTAAATAGAAACTTAATACTCTAACTGACTCCACTAAGTGTGCGGAAAAGAAATACCTTAAATTTAGGCCTAAGACTCTTAAACTGAAAAACAACCTTAACGACATTATTAGTAGGGTCACTAATACCCACTACTTCCTAATTAGTAGGATGATTACTTTCTGACTTGTTCAAGGGTGTTTGAATCATCTTTCAACACCTCCCCTTGATTCAAACTCTTCTCATTCCGATCTTATCCATGAAAAACTGATGCTTGACTTGTGATAGACCTTTGGTGAACAAATCCGCACTTTGTTCACTTGTTCCACAGAATTTCAGCTCAACTGTTTCTTCATTGACTAGCTTCCTGATAAAATGGTGTTGAACATCAATATGTTTAGTCCTAGCATGGAATGCAGGATTCTTTGTCATCGCTATTGCAGACCTATTGTCGCACCATAGTTCAGTAGCTTCTTCTTGCTTGTTTCCTAGATCAACCAGTAGCTTCCTCAACCACACTGCTTGCCTTCCTGCAGCCCCTGCGGCGATGTACTCTGCCTCTGTGGATGATAAAGCTATTGTTTCCTGCTTCTTAGAGCTCCATGTAACTGCTTCTGACCCTAGCATGAACACGGAGCCTGATGTGCTCTTTCTATCATCTGGACGTCCTGCCCAATCACTGTCAGTGTACCCTATTAACTTGAACTTTTTTGTGCTATCATACCATATTCATTGCTCGACTGTTCTTGCAACATATCTTAGGACTCTCTTTATTGCTCCTAGGTGTTGATTGGATGGCTGATGCATGTATCTTGATACTACACTCACACTATAAGCAAGGTCGGGCCTAGTGTGTGAGAGGTAGTTCAATCCTTCTACCAAGCTTCTGAACAACTTTTCATCAGCCAATCCAGTTGTGGACATGACGTAGGTCCACCCCGACGCGGCCACGCGCGGGTTTGGCTTAGGCGAATGCACCTCCATATGAGAAGGATCGAATTGAAATTTAAGTCGAAATGGAGTCGCCACCGAATTTTATGGTTATTCGGAACCGTTCGAGCCAGCTCTATATCGCCATGGTCCATACACAAAGTATGGCCCATTTTGGTTTGAGAGTTTATTGGGCTCGCCCCTTTGCATATCGATATAGATGCCGACTTGGGCGGTTAATCGTATATTGAATGACTCTCGTTGCCAATGGATTCGGACATCCGGAAACCACGGTTCTGAGTAAGGGGTGAGGGTACGTGTTGGGAAGCCCACTAAGGACACTCAACCCCGCCCGCTCTTAGCGGCCTCTACTAGGACATCGTTTGACTTTTTAATATGCGCGCTAGTAATTCGGTGAAATGTTATGCAAACAGCGTTTTAGCTAAGCATGCGAATTAAATGTGAGCTACGTCAATTTAATGCATCTAATTTATTGTCGAAGTGATTTAGCATGCGAGGGTTCATTTAAAAGCGGTAAAACGCAAATAAATAAAGCAAAGCAAAATGGATCGATTACAAGTTACACGGGCGGAATACAACCCGGAATTCACAATACGGCGTACAATAAAATAGGACAATTGAAATATATAATTGAAACGACGAGCAATAATTATAAACGGACCCGTGTATAAACTAGACCGTGATTTTGTATAGGTGGACGAACTTTAATTAGTTACGCATTATATTGCGTATTAATCAAAGGACGGAGGTTCGAGACCTAGACGTGGTGCTAGCCCGATCTCGAACCTCGATGCCTTGTCCCGACTTATCACTTCGAGAAATTGAGTCTAAATTAATTTTACATCGGATACGACTAAAGAGTCGTCGATATAAAATTAATAATGTGAGACCGTCGATCAAAATCGTTTTAAGTGAAGTGATATGCATGAATTTTGGAAAAGCTACGTGATTGACTTTACACGCGTCGACTAAGTCGCTTTTAAAAAAGACGAGGCTCGAATGATATAAAAAGAGCTCTCGGTTTTCTGGGCTACAGGACCCACTCGACCGAGTTGTGACCTGACTCGGTCGAGTGTATCATTAAACGTGGCTACTGCCCATGATTCAGGGTGCTACTCGATCGAGTAGCAGATGTACTCGGTCGAGTGGCACCTGTACGAGTTGTGACTCGTTTGTTTTAATGTGCTTTAAATCGATAATTGGTCGAGTCAAATAAAAATATTGACGGATTTAGATTTAACTCGGTTTGTCGGTACTATAATCATGTCTTATATGATTATAATACCGTTATCGGAATTTTGTAAAAAAGGTTATTGTTAGATAAAAATTTTGATTAGTGACGGAATTGCGTCCCTCTACGTCACGACATCGATATTTATCCTTACGGATTATGCGACGTCGGTTTTCGTGTCAACGGGTTCCGTACTAATCTTTGAAATGGATTCATACGCGTTCAACTACGAATGATCGGGATCGTGTTAATAAACGAACCTTAAAAAATGATCATCGTAGTCAAACGAGTTCGGATCCGAGTTTTGATATTATTATATATATACACGGTACATGCGATATTATAGTAAAATATAATAACGATGATTAAATGCGAAGAGTAAAATGTTAGTGTTAGTAAAATGTCGTTACTATCGACTAAATAAAATACTATAAGCGTAAATAAAAATGTACGAATATATATATATACAAAAAACGAGAAAAAGGAGGGAAAAAGGAGGAGTCGGTGTTGAATTGTTACACCCTCAACCTACATGCTCTTGCTTCTCGGGATACAGTTCGTCTAATGGCGGCAATGGCGCGGGAACGTCGAGATGTGTAGGAGGAGTTGATGGTGTGTATATGGTGACTTGGTTTGTATGGATTTTTACGAGTTTGTGCTCTCGAAATGCATGCAAGGATGACGGTGTTTATGGATGAAAAATGTGTGCTAAAGGGTTGTGGAAGAGTTGTGTCTTGTGTAAAGTTGTGGGAGAAAAGTTGTTTGAGAAGTTGTTGTTGAAGAAAGTTGTCGTTTGTGTCAAAGGTTGACGAGTATTTATAGGGAGCCCCGACATAGGGTCACTCGACCGAGTGGCGCGGGTGCACTCGGTCGAGTGTGCTCGTGAATGCACCTGGACCATTTTTGTGAGGCTCCACTCGATCGAGTGGTCAATCCACTCGACCGAGTGGATCAATTAGGCCGTGCTAAATAGGGAATGATTAGCCTTTGATTGCTCTTGATTGATTATGTTTGATTTGGCTGATTTTTGGATTGTGGCGCAAGTTTCGAGACGTATCCGGTCGCTTTTTGTGTCGGGTTTGTCTTGACCGGGTTTTGACCCGGTCGCTAAAAGACGGGAATTATTTTTGGTGTCGATTTTGGCCCAAATTAGTCTTGTTTGACTCGGAATGACCCACTGGGCCTGGTTTTGAGGTTGGTTTTGTGAGATTTGTATCCCGTTAAAAGCCCATGCCGGACATTATTGATTTCGAGCCCGTATCCGAGCGCGTTAGAACATGTTAGCGTCCGATCATCACCGGGTGTTTTTTGGAAACTGCTATATAGATACCTGGCGGTCAAATTTTGGGTGTCTACAGAGCCCCCACTCTGACTGAGGCTTGGACAAGGCGAAAGTCAGAGTAGCTACCAAGTCAATTAAGACCTGGTAGGCTTCCGTTCGGGTCGTTTATAGTCCATTAGACTCGCGTGAAGGGCTCGCCAGCCATAAGTTAGAAATCATACCTGAGCTGATGATGATAACTCCGTGGGGAACCGGACTTGTCGCATAAGTCCTGGTTGCGCCTATATGTGGGCTCATCCCGTACCATTCCGGGGAAAATGCCGCCTTGGGCTTCCGCTGGGGAGATTTAGAGGGTTGCATGTCCCTGTCTGAGTCGTACCTGTATAAGTCACATAAAATGTATGCAACACGTAGGTAGCAAAAATGACTCGTGCTGGGAAATAATTTTTTTTGAATTTTTGAAAGTTTTGAAATTTTTGAACCTTGAAATCGAAATTCTGAAAGCAACTCACATGCTAGGTTTTCAAAATGAAAGGGGTAGAAATGAAATTTGCAATTTAAATAGACCGAAATTTGACCTTGTCGAAAAGGATTTTCTCAAATGGCTAAGTTTTGCAAATTTTAAAATGGGAATTTGAAGAGAGAGGTATACTGACAGACTCGACTCTGGACGTGACCGGACGAGTTGACAGACACGAATGAACTCTCGAGGGATTGGACCGTGACTCGGTAGGGGGGTGGGCCACCTAACAAGACTCTTAGGTTGCGCTACTCCGTAGCCTAGGCGAGTGGCAACATGGTCGAATCCTCAGAATGGGAAGGATGTGTTATCGGGGAATTGCAGTAGTCTGTAATGAGACTGCAACTGCACAACAGGGCTTAGCAATGTTGTTGTCTAGCGCTCTTGAATTCTTGGTTTCGAGGTATAGGCCCGAAGTGGGCGTGGTCTCGAGTCCTGACAGATCCTTGTCTTCGACTGAGCCGAGTACTAGGACACACTATAGACAGGAGGCTAGTTTGAAGTCTTTTGGATTATGTGAGTGGATGGAGAACTTCTGTCTAAGAGAAGCCCCCAGGACAACAAAGCAGACTGTTGAGAACAAGACAGTGTCGTGACCGGAATGATGGCGCTTTTTGAATGTGTGTCCATGTGGGTGGTTGTGCCTGCGTTGAAAGGCTGCCTACGTATTCACGTGTAGTGAAATCAAACCATGCCGTAGTTCAGTGGATTGGAAGATATATTATGGTGCCTAAGCTAATAGGACTTTGTGTGTAACTAGCCATAGCGATGGTGTAAGCTAGGTGCGTTCCCAATGATGTCTTGATCAAGGGGATAGAATAGTTAGGATGTTGATCCTGTGGCTGTGAGCGTTCTCCGGGGTAGCCCCCAGAGGTGGTGTGAACTATTTGGGCATGTTCTATGCCGACTGCAAGTTGAGTTCCCGTGTTCTTGGTTTGGATGAGAAGAGTTGGGATGGGATTTTAACGAGTTCTGCTCTCGGGGATTTGACGAGTTCTGGTCTCGGGGATTTTTAACGAGTTCTGTTCTCGGGATTTTTAACGAGTTCTGTTCTCGGGATTTTTAACGAGTTCTGTTCTCGGGATTTTTGATGAATTTTGATCTCGGGTCTTTGGTGAGTTTTGATCCGGGTCTTTGATGAGTTTTGATCTCGGGTCTTTGATGAGTTTTGATCTCGGGTCTTTGGTGAGTTTTGATCTCGGGTTTGTGTATGGTGATTGTGAATTCTGTTATGTAAAGGGGAAGTCGAGAAAAATAGCTCGAACTTCGATTGGGATAGGTTTCGATAATGCGGGATCTGGTTTCCATGTCTGGCCCTAATGGTTAGGGGTATCCTATGGAGCTTGAATCCTCAAAATTCCGGGCTGTCTCTGTCCTGGGTCTCGGGAAGGTCTTGAAGGTTGTAATGTGGGAAGGCTGAGTGTGGTGTTAGCTGACCAGCTTGATTGAGTATTGATAACTTTGAATTTGACCGTTTTTACTACGGTCATGGGTTCTTGAATATTTGTTGGCTGACCTTTTAGCCCCGATCATGTTTTTTTTTTTTTTTTTGAATTTTTTTTTTTTTTTTGTTTTTTTTTTTTTTTTTTTTGGGTTGACCTCTTAGCCCCGGTCGTGGGATTCTTCATTTGGATTGACCGCTTTAGCCTCGGTGATGGGTGCTTCTTTTTTTTGACGATGGCCTTCTTTTTGTTTTGGCCTTTTGCTTCTTTCCTAGACTTTTGTTTTTTTTTTCGTCCAGTTTTTTTTTTTATTATTATTTTTTTTTTTGGCTACCCCCGATGGTGTTGTGGGCGGATATGGGGGTGGGCCCATCGGTTGGATTAGGCTTGTGGAGCTAAACCTTTGTAAGGTGTAAGCCTAGTTGGTGTTTGTGTGAGTGCAACTCATGGTGGAGTACTTTACGGTAAACATGGTGGTTTGGATCTCGGTATTGTCATCATAATTCCGAGCGGGCTTGGTGGGAGTATCGTCCCAAGTTGGGTACTTCTTGGCATCAAGTCTATAGAGTCACGATGCTTTTTTTGCTTCTGGTCAGACTAAACGCTTAAGGTAAGGATTGGTTAGTCTTATTGGAGGGGTGTTTATTGTGGGAAATGGGCTTGCCTCCCGTCTTAAACCCAAACTAGGAGACTACCCGGATTTGTCATAGGATTTGATATGCTCCTGCTAAGGGTAGTTTTGTGGTTTTCTATACCAGACATGGAACAGGTAAAAGGAAAACACGGGCTCGGTTTCCTGCAGTCATTATAGATGTGCCTATAATAGTCACGTGCATGTGCTCACAGTGTATGATGGTGTTCATCATGTTCTCGGAAACACAAAAGTGAAGCATATATGAGAGATTGAAAAAAGCTGATTTTATTGGATTGAAAAAGAGGACAGAATACAGTTGACTCTGACTCTGACTTTGAAATTGCAAGAGATAGAACATCCTAGACTCGGACTCAGACTCGGACTCAAATCAAATCTGGACTCTTGGATGAGGTTGTCAGTAGTCTTCGGCTTCTAAGGACTCAAGTGGATATCCAGTATAGCCTTCGGTAGAAGCTTCACCCAGATCTTCATTATGTCGAAGATCGTCTTCAATCCTGATGCCCATTTCGGTAAGCACTGCAAAGTTTGAAATGCCGGCATACCTAAGATGGACGCGGTAGGAGGGTAGGAGGTTGTTGATGAACGCCTCCACTAGTGTCTTCTCGCTGGGCTTGTCTACCAGCTTAACACTCTCGGCCCGCCAACGTTGAAGGTATTTGGTGAAACCTTCTGTTGGATCTTGGGCCATGACTTCTAAAGTCCGCATGGTAGTCTGAAGTTCAGTGTTATCAGAATAGTTTTTAGCGAACTCGGTAGCCACATCTTCCCAAGTGGGGAATCTTTTTGCATTAAGCCTATAGAACCAGGCTTTTGGATATTTTCCGAGAGATGTGCCGAACAGATTGATGAACATGTCGGCTTTGACCCCCTTGATTGCCATAAATGCTTTGAAGGCTCGGAGGTGTAGTAATGGATCCTTCGTCCCTTCGAATATGGGTAACCCCTCTAAGTTGAGATCTGTTGGTAGTTTCTCACTGATGGGTGTATAGTCTCGGGAGTTCTCAATATAAATATTATTCCCTTGAAGGGCGTGGAACTGTTGTTCGAGCTCACGCACCGTGCTGATCAGTTTGGCAAATGGCCCAGTATTTACCAACCCAGAATCGAGGTCTTGCCGTTCAATGGCAGTTAAACGAGCATTTATGGCCTCTTGGTTGGTTTTCAGGAACCCTATATGGGTTTCGGTTATGGCCTGCTTACTAGCCATTTTCTCCAGCAAAGCCTTTATTTCGTTGATGGCGTCTTCCATATCCCTATTCCCGGTTGTGGGTGCCATACTCTGCGAGAATACCCACGCAATCAGAAATGTTGCTTCGGAACTTGACTACACCAAGGCATAGGAAATAGCGCGGGAGGAGAGACAACTCTGGTTTGACTCGGGTTAGACTCTCCTAAGACAAATACGTGGGGTGCGATTCTCGGAGTGACTGTGATTAATCTCCCCGTCGGAGAATAGCCCCCAAGTGAGACCAAAGACTCCGATAGGACTCAGATGGTGTGACATCTAAGTGACTCAAAATTGGGGTACGTGAGACAACACGTGTAAGACATGACCCTTAGAGCAACCGTGATTGATCGCTCTGCTAGAGGGTAGCCCCCGAGTGGGGTTGAAGATTTTGTTAAAACTCGAGTGTCGGACGAGTGACCCTTAGACGTAAGGACCGTGAACCTTTTTTATAGGGCTATGCCTTGTAAAAGGTTGACTCGGAAAAGATATCTAGACGGGTGACTCGTGAAAGATGGGCCTTTCTTAGGATTCGGCGAGTGGGCCGAGTCCCGTTTGAAGAAAGGTCAACGTGAGACATCCCCAGACTTTTGGACTCAATTGTGTAGACGGGCCCTCCTTTGTAGGAGTGTGTCCTACGTAGGTGGGCCATGCCTTAGTCAAATAAGGCGGACTGGGGTAGGGAGGAAACCCGTGATGTAAGATCAACGGAGTTTCGACGCTAAAGACCTTCGACGACTTATGACATGACCCGACACTGCTAAATACGGGAAGTCTACAGAAGAGGAAGGTTTTGAAAATTGATAGTTTTTAGAAAACCCGAGAAAATTTTAGGGAAAGGCCCGATTTTTCGAGAAAATCGGAAAGGGTATCGGGCCTTGGTTTTGATGGTTCGAAAATATTTTCGAGTTTTGAATTGGGCAGCATACCGGCTAGAAATAGGCTATCTTGAGTAAAAATCATAAGTCCTAAATTCGGTATGTGTCCCGGGTTTTGAAAATTGGATATCTTGAAATTTGAAAATTTGAATGTTGGAAAAAAAAGAATTTCCGACGATTTGAAAATTTGAAGACGAGATCCCGAAGATTTGAAAACGGCATCTCGAAGATTTGAAAGTTGAAAATGGCATCGCGAGGATTTGAAAATTGAATTTTGAAAATTCGAAAATCGAATGGTGGATCGGAAATTCGAATTTTGAAATGGGCAGCATGCCGGCTAAAAAAAAAAGGCTTGTTTTGAGTCAAATCTTAAGTCTAAATTTCGGCAGCTTTCCGAGTTTTTGAAAATTTGAAATTTTTTGAAAAGATGCATTTTTTTTGAAATGACGGTTTTTGAAAACGACACGGAAACCAAGTAGCACATAGTCACGCAAGTATTGTAACGACGCCATGTATGCTTTACACTAAGTCTCGGTTGGTCTGAATAGGGTCTATACCAGTGTTCATGGTCTAGTCGAGAAACGGGACGGTCTTCCTAACTCGAGTGGAATTTAGAACATGCCGCAAAGTCCATATGAGTCGACCATGAACACCTTTAACGTATCCAAGACTGAATACGTCGTGGTATAGTGGGACGTCGGTCACCAGTACCGGCCCGGGTAAATATGGGGTTATGCATGAACCGTAAACCTAAAACGCATATTGTACTCGTCAAACGATTTCTATTCGAGTCTCACCCTGAGAACTCCGATGGTAAGGCACACATCGGTTGATCCCCAGCGGAGTCGCCAAATTGTGGACATGACGTAGGTCCACCCCGACGCGGCCACGCGCGGGTTTGGCTTAGGCGAATGCACCTCCATATGAGAAGGATCGAATTGAAATTTAAGTCGAAATGGAGTCGCCACCGAATTTTATGGTTATTCGGAACCGTTCGAGCCCGCTCTATATCGCCATGGTCCATACACAAAGTATGGCCCATTTTGGTTTGAGAGTTTATTGGGCTCGCCCCTTTGCATATCGATATAGATGCCGACTTGGGCGGTTAATCGTATATTGAATGACTCTCGTTGCCAATGGATTCGGACATCCGGAAACCACGGTTCTGAGTAAGGGGTGAGGGTACGTGTTGGGAAGCCCACTAAGGACACTCAACCCCGCCCGCTCTTAGCGGCCTCTACTAGGACATCGTTTGACTTTTTAATATGCGCGCTAGTAATTCGGTGAAATGTTATGCAAACAACGTTTTAGCTAAGCATGCGAATTAAATGTGAGCTACGTCAATTTAATGCATCTAATTTATTGTCGAAGTGATTTAGCATGCGAGGGTTCATTTAAAAGCGGTAAAACGCAAATAAATAAAGCAAAGCAAAATGGATCGATTACAAGTTACACGGGCGGAATACAACCCGGAATTCACAATACGGCGTACAATAAAATAGGACAATTGAAATATATAATTGAAACGACGAGCAATAATTATAAACGGACCCGTGTATAAACTAGACCGTGATTTTGTATAGGTGGACGAACTTTAATTAGTTACGCATTATATTGCGTATTAATCAAAGGACGGAGGTTCGAGACCTAGACGTGGTGCTAGCCCGATCTCGAACCTCGATGCCTTGTCCCGACTTATCACTTCGAGAAATTGAGTCTAAATTAATTTTACATCGGATACGACTAAAGAGTCGTCGATATAAAATTAATAATGTGAGACCGTCGATCAAAATCGTTTTAAGTGAAGTGATATGCATGAATTTTGGAAAAGCTACGTGATTGACTTTACACGCGTCGACTAAGTCGCTTTTAAAAAAGACGAGGCTCGAATGATATAAAAAGAGCTCTCGGTTTTCTGGGCTACAGGACCCACTCGACCGAGTTGTGACCTGACTCGGTCGAGTGTATCATTAAACGTGGCTACTGCCCATGATTCAGGGTGCTACTCGATCGAGTAGCAGATGTACTCGGTCGAGTGGCACCTGTACGAGTTGTGACTCGTTTGTTTTAATGTGCTTTAAATCGATAATTGGTCGAGTCAAATAAAAATATTGACGGATTTAGATTTAACTCGGTTTGTCGGTACTATAATCATGTCTTATATGATTATAATACCGTTATCGGAATTTTGTAAAAAAGGTTATTGTTAGATAAAAATTTTGATTAGTGACGGAATTGCGTCCCTCTACGTCACGACATCGATATTTATCCTTACGGATTATGCGACGTCGGTTTTCGTGTCAACGGGTTCCGTACTAATCTTTGAAATGGATTCATACGCGTTCAACTACGAATGATCGGGATCGTGTTAATAAACGAACCTTAAAAAATGATCATCGTAGTCAAACGAGTTCGGATCCGAGTTTTGATATTATTATATATATACACGGTACATGCGATATTATAGTAAAATATAATAACGATGATTAAATGCGAAGAGTAAAATGTTAGTGTTAGTAAAATGTCGTTACTATCGACTAAATAAAATACTATAAGCGTAAATAAAAATGTACGAATATATATATACAAAAAAGGAGAAAAAGGAGGGAAAAAGGAGGAGTCGGTGTTGAATTGTTACACCCTCAACCTACATGCTCTTGCTTCTCGGGATACAGTTCGTCTAATGGCGGCAATGGCGCGGGAACGTCGAGATGTGTAGGAGGAGTTGATGGTGTGTATATGGTGACTTGGTTTGTATGGATTTTTACGAGTTTGTGCTCTCGAAATGCGTGCAAGGATGACGGTGTTTATGGATGAAAAATGTGTGCTAAAGGGTTGTGGAAGAGTTGTGTCTTGTGTAAAGTTGTGGGAGAAAAGTTGTTTGAGAAGTTGTTGTTGAAGAAAGTTGTCGTTTGTGTCAAAGGTTGACGAGTATTTATAGGGAGCCCCGACATAGGGTCACTCGACCGAGTGGCGCGGGTGCACTCGGTCGAGTGTGCTCGTGAATGCACCTGGACCATTTTTGTGAGGCTCCACTCGATCGAGTGGTCAATCCACTCGACCGAGTGGATCAATTAGGCCGTGCTAAATAGGGAATGATTAGCCTTTGATTGCTCTTGATTGATTATGTTTGATTTGGCTGATTTTTGGATTGTGGCGCAAGTTTCGAGACGTATCCGGTCGCTTTTTGTGTCGGGTTTGTCTTGACCGGGTTTTGACCCGGTCGCTAAAAGACGGGAATTATTTTTGGTGTCGATTTTGGCCCAAATTAGTCTTGTTTGACTCGGAATGACCCACTGGGCCTGGTTTTGAGGTTGGTTTTGTGAGATTTGTATCCCGTTAAAAGCCCATGCCGGACATTATTGATTTCGAGCCCGTGTCCGAGCGCGTTAGAACATGTTAGCGTCCGATCATCATCGGGTGTTTTTTGGAAACTGCTATATAGACACCTGGCGGTCAAATTTTGGGTGTCTACACCAGTGTCATCATCCCTCTGCAATTTCTTGTTTGTATTCATCAGGGTGATAGCCTTTGAGCAGTGCTGCATATTGAACCTCTTCAGTAAATCTTGAGCATACTTCTTCTGGCATATAAAGATCCCATCTTTGTCTTGCTTAACTTCCAGACCCAGGAAATACTTTAGCATCCCAAGATCTGTCATCTCAAATTCTCGCATCATTGACTCTTTGAACGCCACTAACAACTCCGGTGATGAGCTTATATAGATAATGTCATCTACATATAAGCATACCACTATAAAGCCTTGATCAGACCCTCTTTTGATGTACATGGTAGGCTCATTTTCACTCCTGCTGAAGCCATCTTGAATGAAGAACTCATCTATTCTGCTGTACCAGACTCTAGGAGCCTGTTTCAGGCCGTACATGGCCTTTCTTAGCCTGTACACCTTGTCTTGTTCTCCTTTCTTGATGAATCCCTGTGGTTGTTCAACATAAACCTCCTCCTGCAATTCTCCATTCAGAAACGCAGACTTAACATCAAACTGATGTACTGTCAGTTTGAGTTGTGCCTCCAGTGCTAAAATCACCCTTACAGTTTCAAATCTCGCCACAGGTGAGTATGTTTCCTCAAAATCAATTCCCTCTAGCTGTGCATACCCTTTTGCTACCAACAACCTAGCTTTGTATTTTTGTATGCTCCAATCTGTATTGACTTTGGTTTTGAATACCCACTTCAGCCCTATCACGTTCTTATCCTTTGGACATTCAACCAGTTCCCATGTCTTATTTTTCTGTATAGACATGATCTCTTCTTCCATCGCTAGTTGCCAGACAGCTTCCTTTACTGCATCATTGAAATTGGTTGGTTCTGCAGCCATTAGGGTGAACCCACATGTATTGTAGATATCTTCCCAGGATCTCATCTTCCTTGGAGAATTGTTTGGGGACTCCTTAGATGATGCTGAAGATTGACCAGAATCACTTAGTGGTGTTCCTGGTGGACTTTCTCCCTCCTGATTCTGTTCACCCTCTTCTTCTTGTTGAACAGGTTGTTGCTCAAAGGTGTATACCCTTTGATTTGCTTCTTCTGGTAACCAATTCAACACAGCATCCTCATCAAATACTACATTTCTGCTGATAATAATCTTATCAGTTGCTGGATTATATAATCTGTATGCCTTGGATTGAGTAGCATATCCTATGAATATGCATTTTGCTGACTTCTCATCTAACTTTGTTCTTAGTTCTATCACAACATATGCTACATAGCCAAAGATCCTCAGATGACTCACTTGAGGCTTCCTCCCTTTCCAAGCCTCATTAGGAGTTTGATTCTGAACTGCTCTTCTGGGAGAGATGTTCGGAATATAAACAGCAGTTGCCACTGCCTCACTCCATAGATCATTTGGCAAACTCTTTCCCTTCAGCATACTTCTTGCCATTTCAACCACAGTTCTATTCTTCCTCTCTGCCACCCCATTTTGCTGTGGAGTGTATGGGGCTGTCAACTCTCTTTTTACCCCATATACTTCACAGAACTCATTGAATTATTTAGAGGTGAACTCTCCTCCCCTATCAGTCTTAAGCCCTTTTAACACTTTCCCACTTTGGTTTTCTACCATTGCCTTGAATTTCTTAAAGATTTCAAAGGCCTCAGACTTAGACTCTAGGAAGTACACGCAACTGAACGTACTGAAGTCATCAGTGAAGATAATAAAGTACTTGCTTCCTCCCAAGGATTCAGTTTGCATAGGACCGCACAGGTCAGCAAAAACTAACTCTAAACATTGACTTGCTCTCCATGCCTTTTCTATTGGGAATGACCCCTTTGCTTGCTTCCCATAGATACATCCCTCACACAAACCTAATTCCCTAATACTTGGCAGACCATTTGCCATCCCTTTACTACTTAAGACTCTTAACCCTTGCACATTTAGGTGAGAAAAACGCAGATGCCATAGTCTGGTTTTGTCATCCTCTTTTACAGTTAAGGCCTTACTCATTCCCTTTGCCAAATCTAAGCAAAACATCTTATTTTTTCCCATGGACGTTGTGGCTACTATTTCATTTGATTTTTTTTATCTCTAATGACACATGCCCCCTCGTCAAATATCAAAGCAAATCCACAACTTAATAATTGACCTACACTTAACAGATTGTAAGCCAACTCTGGTACAAACTGTACATGATACAAAAACTTTGTATTACCTTGTTCAGTTTTGATTGCCACTGTACCTATCCCTTCCATACTTAGTTGTTTGTTGTCTCCTAGTTTGACTTTGCCCTTATTTGACTCATCTAGCTCCTTGAACATTGCCTTGGAACTAGACATATGGTTAGAGCAACCACTGTCAATGTACCACATGCCTTTCTGATTCTCCTGTGCTCCTCCTCTTGTTAGAAACAACCTTTCTTCTTGCTCAACTACTGAAGCTTTTTAATTAGACCTTTGCTCATTTTGGTCCTTTTCTTTCTTCCAGCAGTTAGCTGCTTTGCGACCAGGTTTCGTGCAGTAGTAACATTTGATTGGAGATCAGACTTGCTTGGCTCTGACTGATCTTTCTGATCTCTTCAGTCCATTGGGGTCTATCAGACCATTGTGATCTGCCACGACCTCTTCCTCTGTGGCCCCCTCTTCCTCTTCCCCTGCCATATTGCTGGCCTGACCTTTCCTTGGAGGTGTCTCCTTTAACTTGGAATGCTTTTTCCTCCCTTTTCTCAATGGATTTATTGATCCTTTCTTCATGAGCCTGTAGTGATCCCATTAGTTCCTCAAAGGTATATGTTTCCATATCCCTTGACTCTTGTATAGCTGCTACCACGTGATCGTACTTGCTGGTGAGGCTTCTTAGTACCTTCCCAACAATATGCCCTTCTCCTATTTTCTCACCATAGGATTTCCTTTGCTGCACTACTCCTGAGACTCTTGACAGGTAATCTTGCACTGATTCCTTGTCCTTCATGAGAGTTGTTTCAAACTCTCTTCTCAAAGACTGTAGCCTGACTGCTACAACTTTCTTGTCTCCAAGGTACTCTTGCTTTAGAGTATCTCATGCTTTCTTAGAAGTAGTTGCATATGCAATTCGAGGAAACACTTCGTCATCTAAGGCATGCTGAATGAGAAACAACGCCTTAGAATCCTTCATCTTTTCTTAAGCTACTGGTCTGCATCAGCAGCATTGTTGTCAACAAACCCATCTTCCACAAGTTCCCATAGGTCTTGAGACCTGAACAGAGTTTGCATTTTCAAACTCCAAAACTGATACTTGACACCTTTGAAGATAGGTAATTGATTTGCACTTCCCCCATTGTTCTGCATTCTGAACAATGTTTGCTTCACATCACAGTTCCTGAATTTCGGACCTGGTGAGCTCTGATACCAACTGTTGGTTTTATGTGAGGTTATATAAAAATGGAAAGGGAAAGCTACTTAAATTATTGAATGATTAAGATGAATTACATGACTTTAAATAGAAACTTAATACTCTAACTGAATCCACTAAGTGTGCAGAAAAGAAATGCCTTAAACTTAGGCCTAAGACTCTCAAACTGAAAAACAACCTTAACGACATTATTCTAGGGTCACTAATACCCACTACTTCCTAATTAGTAGGATGATTACTTTCTGACTTGTTCAAGGGTCTTTCAACATTACTGCGAGTATTACAAAAAGTATGTTGTTACAGAGAAAACTCAAGCATTCTTTCAAGCAACAATACATTTGTTATGAAGTCTGTTTTCACACTACAAGAAATACTTCATATAGCTACCAATCACGCGTGACTGATAAATTCAGTAGCTAATTTTGCGACTGAAAGTACAACGCGCGACTGATATTAGTCGCTGGACGAGGAGACGGATTTTTTAAAAAAAAATTATCCTCAGCGACCGAAATCAGTCGCTAAATAAATGGACGCGCGACTGATTTCGGTCGCTAAATTCATTAATTAGCGACTGATTTCAGTCGCTAATCTGTGACTTAGCGACTGAAATTGGTCGCTAAAAAAGAATACGCGCGACCGATTTCGGTCGCTAAGGGTGTGAAATTTTTTTAAATTAACGAATACCCCCCTCCCCCGGCTCATTCACCCATTTCACTGTGGATGTATGCTTTTTTGGAAGGATGATGTCGTGCTTGAGGAATGTAAGATATGTGGGAAGGGTAGATACAAAAGTGTAGATGGGAACATTGTTTTGAGGGGTAGGAAGGGAAAGAGTGTTGCGAGGCATAAAAAACCTATACCACTTAGTCGACTTACCTACTTTCCCATCGCCCCTAGACTTCAAAAACTATATGCAACCAGAACCA
The DNA here is from genome assembly GCA_958450325.1 of Agrostemma githago. NCBI lineage: Eukaryota > Viridiplantae > Streptophyta > Magnoliopsida > Caryophyllales > Caryophyllaceae > Agrostemma > Agrostemma githago. The sequence continues at coordinate 10,490,007 of OY288258.1, forward strand.
TTGCCGAACAAATGAGGTGGCATAAGGAAGAAACTCGTGTAGAGGGGAAGATGTGTCATCCTAGTGATGGGGAGGAGTGGAAACGGTTTGATAGGATTTACCCTGAATTTGCTGAGGAACCCCGTAACGTGAGACTTGGGTTGTGTACCGATGGGTTCGCCCCTTTCGGTCAGTTCGGTAAGTCGTACTCATGCTGGCCTGTCATGGTCACACCGTACAACTTACCCCCATGGCTTTGTCTGAAACCACCGTTCATATTCCTTTCTCTCATTGTTCCCGACCCAAAAAATCCCAAAAACCACTTGGATGTTTAGTTACAACCAGTGATAGAGGAATTGAAACACTTGTGGGAAGTAGGGGTGGAGACATATGATGTATCGTTTAAACAAAATTTCCAGCTTAGAGCATCGCTGTTGTGGACTATAAACGATTTTCCTGCGTATGGTATGTTGAGCGGTTGGTCTACGGCAGGCCAAAAAGTGTGTCCTTGTTGCATGAGTGAAAGTAAAGCATTCTACCTAAGTAATTCAAGCAAAATTAGTTGGTTTGACTGTCATAGACAGTTTCTACCCGAGGGTCACATGTATAGGATGAATAAGAGAGCTTTCAAGAAGGGTGAGGAGGTGCTAGATGAGGCACCGATTCGTCTCCAAGGAGATGAGATTTGGGAGGTGATTTCAGAGTTTCCATCTACTGTGGACGGGACCGATCAAGAGTTCAAAGATCTTAAGAAATTAAAAAATGGTTGGTTTAAAAGAAGCATCTTCTTCGACCTTCCATATTGGAGTACTTTATTACTCCGACATAATCTGGACGTGATGCATATTGAGAAGAATTTCTTTGAGCAACTAATTCACACCGTCATGGATGTAGAGGGTAAGACATGTGACACCGTAGGATCCCGAAATGATTTGAAAAAAATTTGTGACCGTCCGAAAATGCATATCAAGCGGGATGGGTCCAAGCCTAGGGCATTGTTTAGCCTTGATAAGGCTCAGAGAAAGGTCGTGTTAGAGTGGGTAGGGAAACTGAAGTTTCCTGATGGGTATGCGTCCGATTTTAGTCGGTGTGTGGACATTAAGAACCTGAAGCTCCAAGGCTTGAAGAGTCACGACTGCCACGTGTTCATGGAGCGGTTACTACCTGTGGCGTTGAAGCACCTGCTGCCGGAAAGTATTTGGAATCCTATCACCGAGATATCCCAGTTTTTTCGAGATTTGTGTTCGTCGACAGTTACAAATGACGACATGACTCGTTTGGAGGATCAAATTCCTCAGATACTATGCAAACTTGAGATGATCTTCCCACCCTCCTTCTTTAACTCAATGGAGCATCTACCGGTCCACTTGCCCTACGAAGCTAAAGTGGGAGGACCGGTACAGTTTAGATGGATGTACCCGTTTGAGAGGTGAGAACTTTCAAATACTTACTTATTTTACCCACTAACTAACTTTAGACACTATAATTTGATAATAACATAATTGCTTGATGATTGTCATAGATTTCTCAACCATTTGAAGAAAAAAATTGGTAACAAGGCGAGGGTTGAGGGCTCCATATGTAATGCTTACTTAACAGAGGAGATAGCCAACTTCTGTTCTCTGTATTCGAGAAAGAAGTGAACACCAAAGCCAAAAATCTAAACCTAGAAACACCCGAGACGACGATTGACCCCAACATACCAGACTTTTTTCAAAGTAAGGTGGGTGAGGGATCGTCATCAGCTGGCGGGTGGAGGACATTAGATGAGAAGGAGTACAATCGTGCTCACCTGTACTTGCTATCAAACTGCGAAGTTTTAGAGCCGTACGAGAAGAAGTTTGTAACTGAATTTGTGGCTGCTAATCCACATTTAAATGCTGATGATGTTTGGAATAAGTATGAGGAACAGTTTCCCAAATGGCTTAAGCAGCATGTAATTTCAGAGAATATTCAGGATGATTTGGTTAGGAGTCTAGCATTAGGTCCTTTGTGGAAGGTTAGGACTTGGAACCGGTATTCGGTTAATGGTTTCAATTTTCATACATTTGCCCATGGTAGCAGTAGGAGTAGATGTAATTTCGGTGTGAGTGTGTCGTCACTTGAGGGTGAAGATTACTACGGTCTATTGGAGGACATCTTCGAACTGTGCTATGTTGGAAATGATCGTGGGTATAGAGCTGTGGTATTTAAATGCGAATGGAAGGACAACTCTGTGCTAGGCACTAGAGTACATGAAAGGTACAAACGAGTTGAATTTAATCATACCAAAAAATACTCCAAGTACGATCCGTTTATACTTGAACATCAAGCACACCAAGTGTACTTTGCGCCTTACCCAACCACAAAGAACGACAGAACTGTAAACCAGTGGTGGGCGGTGTTCAAAACTAGGCCACGAGGGCACTATGACTCTGACCTCTTCGAAGAGGATGTCATTTCTAGTGGTACAACATTGTCTCCAGTTGATGAGAATCTTTTCGCAAATGATGATGATGACAATAATGAGGTGGAAGTGGGGGAAGATTTTGAAGACAATGAAGGTGGTGAGGAGGAAGAAGGTGCTTCTACTGATATGGTCGAGGAGGAGGACGACACCAATGACTTAGAGGTCAGTGACGAGAATGAGGAAGATGACTACGAGGAAGAGGATGTCGTTGGTTCGAGTAGGCAAGTGGAAGATGACAACGAGAGTGACGATGATTTTTAGTGGGGTATAGTTTTAACAAGTTATATTATTTGTACATAGTAATCTGCATTACATATTGTAGTCAAATTATTTCAATATTATGATGGCAATTTCTAACTTTCTACTATATGTCTGCAGATATGACGTTGGGCAGCAGGCTGCGGTACGGTAGTTCGAGCAGCAACACCAACAGGGAGTCCCAGCAGCAGGAGGACCAGGAGGAGAACCGGCGAGAGGACCAGGAGGAGAACCAAGAGTTGAACGACGAGGAGCAACCAGAACGACCACAACAGGATCAAGGGCTTCAGTATACAGACGACGAACGCCTTATTATTAGCCCGGAGAACACATGGTGAGACGTTATATTTCCTTTTTCTTTTGTGAGACATCATCTTATTTCACTCTTTGGTGTAGGTTTCGTACCCGTGCGGTGGTGACTGATGTGAAGGACAGTTTTATGAATGATTTGAATACCTACTGCACGAGTTGGACAAAGTTGCCTCTGTGGCAACGGGAGAAGTGGTTTGCCAACTTTAAGGTACAACTGAATTTCTGTTTTTTATTAATTATCTGTTACTGTTTACAGATTACTAATACAATGACAACAAACGATCTTGCAGTTGAAACACTTCTACAACGAGGGTCTCGAGGTGGCTGTGAGAGACCGGAACATGGATGTCGTGAAGCCCAGATACAAAGACATGATGTATAAGATGGCGAGCGACGAGAAGTTAATGAAACACCTTAAAGGTTCGATTACTCAATTAGTGTCCGTACTTGAATAGAAAGTTGTATATGTCTTCAAAACACTTATTGATCTCAAAGTGTATAAATTGTAGGTGACGTCATCCAACAGTTCAGAACAGCCCGGACTGACCCGAAGTTCCTTTCAAGATCCGTCCAGGCGAAAAAGAACAAGAGGCGGGGAGGGGACCCCGAGAGCTTTGCTGGGCGCACCCACTATGGTGGGTCGCAGTCGATGCACCAGCGGGCCATGAATGTTAGTATTTCCTTACCTTTGATTTTTATTTTGGATTTTTATTTTATGTTTTCATTATAAATATAAATGAGAACTCTACATGTACTGTCAACAGCTGAAGAAGAAAACCGGAGAATTCTCTCCGCCGGTACAGCTGTTTCTCGACACAAAGAGCAAGGGGGACGATACTGATCGAACATTCGCCACGAAGAAGGATCTGGACATTTGGGTAAGTTTAAAACATAAGACTTCGTTACTTTTTTTTCTTCACACAACCCACCTAATCACGACTTCATTTTCTTTCAGATGTCGTATAAGCAGGCAACTAGAGCACCCGAGAATGAAGGTGTGGACCCGAGCACGATTTGGTTCAGAGTCGTGGAGGGGTACCGCAAGGGAGCGGTGTACGGTACGGGGACCGCTCATTCCCTGTATTGAACACCACCCAATGTTCGGGGGAGCCATGCGACCTCGACGGAGTGTGTGCCATCCGAAATGGCTGAGATGAGGTCGGAACTGCAGGGGGAAAGGGCGCGAGGGGATGCTTTGGCCGAGAAGCTGAAGGAGCAGGATGAGAGGCTGAAGATGCAGGAGTCCGTTAACCTGCAAATTCTGGAAGAGCTACAGCGCCTTAGGAGCATGCACCAGCAGAACTGTAACTCCGGCCCCATTCCCCGAGCCCGGGATCCTAGAGACCCAAACAATGGGGGTGGTAGTGGTGCGTCAGTTAGTTTCACTGTTAGGTGAGTGGATTGAAAACAGTTTGTAGTTTCTGAAGGCTAGTTGAAAAAACAGTTTGTAACAACACTTTTAATTTAGTGTATTCATGATGTTTGCGTACTTGGTTGCCAAATTTGGAGTGTGAAGCTTGCGTAACGTTTGGAACAACGTTTGGAATGATGTTTGGGATGTATTGCGGTTGTTGGTTTGTTTTATTGTGCAGATTTTGGCTAGAAAAATAATAATTATAACCGAAATCATTAGAAAAATAACCTATTTCAGGTACAACAGCGACTGATTTCAGTAGCTAATTTTTCTATTTAGCGACCGAAATCAGTCGCTGTATGACGGTGTATGTCGCCACATCACCCCATTTAGCGACTGAAATCAGTCGCTACCTGACGCCATTAGCGACTGATATCAGTCGCTAATTGACGCCTTTAGCGACTGATTTCAGTCGCTAAAGTGAGAGCTTAGCGACTGATTTCAGTCGCTAATGTTAGAGCTTAGCGACCGATTTCAGTCGCTAAATTTAGCGACTGAAATCAGTCGCGCGTTTATTTGGCGACTGAAATCAGTCGCTAGATGCGACTAACTGTAGCGACAAACGCTTAGCGACTGTTAGCAGTCGCACGTCTCTTTTTAGCTACAGATGACGGTAGCTAAACTCGGTCGCCAAATACTTAAACTGTTGTAGTGTCATGGTTCGATCGAATTCAGAGCGAGCCGTCCTCATCTTGCAAAGAACTCTAATTTTAACCTCGCTTGCGATTGACTCTCTGTAACCTTCCTAGGGTGAATAAGCCTTCCATCAATTCTTTCCAAATGTGATAAAGAAATAATATACATAAGCTCTTCTGCACTTTTGCCCCCTTACTATATATGTTGTCGCTCCATTATATTGCAGGGATCTATGACTAGCTATTCGATGGTTGTTTTTCATGGCCAATAAGTCAGCTAGAACTATACTGAAACTTGAAGAAAAGATGAAGCACTTTCTTGTTTTGGTCCACATAAGAAACATTAATCTTCTTCAATTCGCTAATCGCCAGTCTCTTGAGTTTATCTTTGCTGTCATTAGGGGTGAGCAAAAATATACGATACGGTTTTATTATACGTATACGATACGGTATACGCTTTCAATTATACGAATTTCCGTATATCCGATACGAATAACCGGATATACGATACGGTTTTCCTTAAAACCGTAGCGAATACGTATCGGGGAAAATAGAAACCGGATATCCGGTTTCCGATCCGGTTTTTTAAAACAATAAAAAATATGAAAAATAAAATCCTAATATGAATTATACAATAAAGAATTCAAAATTCACCAATTATTTTCAAAGGTAAAAAACAAAACTATTTAGGGATTTACGATATTATGTATTGAAACATAATATTTTGTTAGAATAATTGTACCGTAAAATATATATACCATTTTTGAGGTTTTTTTAATGTATTTTATTATATCAATTTATATAAAACGTAACGTTGCTTAAAAATCAATTAATTATTCTTAATCAAAAATGAAAAAATTGTTTTAAAAAAAAAAGAAAAATAGGAGAAAAAAATAAAACCGGATACCGGATATCCGAAAACCGGATATCCGAAAAAACCGGATATCCGGAAAAAACCGGATCGGAAAATTTTTGATTTTTAAAACCGGATATCTGATACGGTTTACAAAACCGGATCGGATATCCGGTTTTGCTCACCCCTAGCTGTCATGTCCAATCATCGAAAGATCGAGTGTTTAGGAGTAAAATGTGATTTCCATTTCCTTATGGTCAAATAATGATCCTCGATCATTCAAGTACATTACCCTGGCATGTGTAATTAATAGTAACATGTTCCTATAAAAGATGTGAATCTGGTTACGTAGTAGGAGTACTCTAAGTCGGTGACTGACAATTTAAATTGACTCTAATCGACCATTTTGCCTGAAATTTACTCATGAGAGAGGTATAATAATTGATTTGTTTATCACAACTTCATTAAAAGTTTTCCCGGCCAAAATCACAGAGTCACAGTACACACGGTTTAATTTTTACTTGGCCTTTAGAATAGTTGATAAGTATAAGTCGTCTAACATCTGAAAGTCGTTTCAATAATTGATTTAATCAGCTTTTAAATTAAAAAAATAATGTATCATCTAAATTTTATTTCATTATTTTATTTCAACTGACGATTAAAAAATTAGCATAAATCGTGTAAAATATAAAATTTTATACCTGCGATAATATAATAACAGATACAAAATAATATGGAATACAAGTTTTATTTTATAATCGAAAGATTGCGCGTTACAACTTTCGTGGATCTCGTCTTTTGGTGACTTATTCCATTTACCTACAATTTGGTAGTAGGATGATGGGGTCATTAGAGACTTATTCCATTTGACCTCCTCTAAACTCTAAACACAATGCCGTATTTATAGCCTAATAGCTTAGAGAGGAAGCTAAAAATATTATAGTATAATATCACAATATTTATTGATAATTATTTCTAAATACTAAAGATATTAGACATAAATAGATACCGAAATATATAAAATTTTGGTGTCTACAAATCGGTATATTATATTAAAATTTGTCAGCATCGATATCATCTGTTCATCTATATAAGTCGTGCATTTGCACGGGACCTCAACTAGTTTAATATTATAACGGTGAATGGACATACATTCAATCATTCATATAATAGAATAATGAGAATTAGGTGCACTTCAAAATTTTCAGGGACTTAAAGACTTGTGGTGACATTACACAATCAATCTAATAGTGACCATAGTGTAATACGTAGTGGATAAATAATATTCGTAAGACAGAAGACTGTACAGAAGACAACGATATATATAGTTAATATGTGACCACTCAAGATAGTTACTCCGTAGAGATTAGCACTAGGAAGTGGTTACGGAGTAGAAGACAGGAAATTTAAGACATACAGCCTCACTTATTTCACTTAGGTACTACGTACACATCATAAGTCAGATCAATCATTGAATCATGTATGTTTATTAAGCGTTTAACTCGGATCACAAAACAGGCAATTAAGACCTTGCATTGTTTTTATTTGCACAATGCAATTAATTACTATCAATACAATTTAATTACTCAGTCCCGACACTTAGGGAAAAATATATGAGATCTAATAAAAGTACGTACATGGTTTAATTGAATAATTATAAGTCTATTAATTAATTAACGAGACGACAATTCAACCTGATCTCACCATTAGCACCGGTAAGAGGATTAAGGTTACCCATCTTGATCATGGCAGCAACAAAGTCCTTGAAAAAGGCAGCATTATTATTACTATAGCTCTTAACCTGAGCATCCTGAGACCCACCGTTGAAGAGGACCTGATCAGAGTGAAGCAAACCGCGTTTGGCCACAAGGTTGATGTAGTAGCTGTTGTCAAACTTGATTGGGGTCCTGAGGTCAAGCGGGGCCAGGTTGTTGTCTCCGTTGGGGGCCTGGGCGGGGCAGCTGGCTCGACGGGTGGCTGCGAAAGTGGGGTCGATGTTGGTGTCATTGTACACGTGGGCCCGGAAGTTGATGCACCGGGCTTGGCCGATGGTGTGGGCACCCGAGAGGGCGGTCATCTCCCGGAGGGAGAGGCCTTGGTTGTCGACGAAGAGGGTTTGGAGGTTGGAGAGGTTGGAAGAGGGCGGTGGGAGGTTGGCGTTCGCGGTCGTGAGGCTGGCGGTTCTTGCGTCTCTTCTCCCTAGTCCCACCTTCCATGATGGCCCTCCTAGCTGCATACATATACATTTATACATATGTTGACCAATTAAAACTCAAGTAAATATAAATGTATGTACCCACGTTACGTATTTGCATGATATTGCATTTGCATGCTGACGCGAACGATAATAATACTGTACAAATAATGTCGGTCGGGAAAAAAAGTCTTTATGATCTTGTCTATGTCATTGGGTCATGTTTGTAGTTTGTACGGTTGTACCTAATTAGCAAGTGGGTGACTGATCTGATGAGGCCGGGTTAGGACGGAATAAATATATTAGGCAAATTCTTCTTTGCGATAAACATATCAATTCGTGACGGGCTAAATATTATTCACATGGGTGGATAAAGACAGCATTTGCTATTATCTAATATATTTTGATTTTTTCGTCTTATGTACCCATGCATGTGGGTGATATTGATAAACCCGTCACAAAGAGGACTAAATGTAAATATATAGAGAGTATTTAGGGAGTACTCTGTATATGATACTCCCTCCCCACTACTAAGATTTTCCCACTTTCCTTAAAAGGAAACTTCACTAAGATTTTCCACTTCAAAACTTTCCTTATTCATTCATTATACTCTCTTTCTATTGGTTACTTTTTGTGATTTGACATCTTGAACCCCACCCAACAATTTACCACCTTTCATTACCTATTTCTTCATCCATGTGCCATTTATAAATGGGAACATCATTGTGGTGGGGAGGGAGTATGAAGTTACTCCCTCCGTCCCAATTAATTGTTTGCCTATTCCTTATTGGGGCGTCTCAATAATGAATTGTTTGTCTTTCTATTTTAAGAATGTTTTTTATATGTAATTTGACTCTTCTCATGAATTTTGCTCTACATGTCACTTTCTCACTGGATCTCTTACCCTTGGTGCCAAAAGTAAAGGCAAACAATCCATTGGAACGGAGGGAGTATGTATAATTGTACGGTATGTGTTAAATGTAAACATATTTGTTAATTTGTGTTGGCAAATGCTTACCAAGACGACACCATCTCGCGCGGCCAAAGCTAGAATATCAGCACACGAAACTGTAGCTTTGCAAGAAGCTTCAACATTAGCTTTGATTGCGTCAATAACTTCAAAACCTCTAGCAGAACCATTTCGGTTAGAAAAGGCCCCCTTTTCACCGGTGAAGGTAGTGGTGTCGTCTAGGAGTATGGATCCATCGCAACCCTATAGATAATAGAACAAATTAAATAGCGCATGTTAGAATAATAGAGAATAGAATAGAATGCGAGATATATATATACTCCTAGCTAGTACAAGAGGTTAAACAAAAGCAGGCCAGGTTTGATCTATATATGTCACAATAATTATATTTGTGGTATTAATTTAATTAGCAAACCACGCACGTAATATTACGAAGACATTTATTTAATTGTTCTTGGTTGCTCGATCTTTATTTAACAAAAGCAATCATGCATACACCTCTGATCTACGGAGTACTTACATTGACAAAGCAATCATGAAAGTGGAGGCGCAGGATTGAGGCAGCCATACGTTGCTCTTTATTAACAGCTTGTTTCATAGTACTAAAGACAATATTTTGAAGATTAGGGCAACTTGAACCATAAAAGTTTGGAGAAAGTTGTAGTTGTGCATTGGAGTTGGACACACATGTACATACGAGGAGTGCAATCAACACGATGCCTATACAAAACTCGACTGATTTATAATGTGCCATTAAATTATACTATGATGATATCAAAATTGATATATACTCGATATTAAAATGCTGTCAAAATTTTAGCACGAGTATATATATATATTGTAATGCTTAATGCTTGTGTCTTAAAGGTTTGGATGCATTGATCACTATATATAGCAGAGATGATGAACTATATCGATCTTAGGTATATCGATGCATGCATATATACAAGATGAAGAATTAATTGCATGGAGGTCCATCAATAAACATAATCAAGTTGTTAGTTGATGAAGCTGCAAATGTAGCTGATGAACGCCCGTTTGGACTTGGTTATAGGGATATATAGTACCTTACAAATTAGAGGACATACGTACAAGTTTACTGAGTCAAGAAAATATGGCCACTCTCTAGCTTACCTTTCAGGATAGGAACACACGGGATGTTGCCTAAAAGTTGCAACTACATACAGAATAGTCAACAGTATCATTGAATGGAAAAAATTATACGAAGTACTCGTAATAAGGCCGAATTAACAGATACTCTCTCAATTCATTATATTTTGCCTCATTCTATCTTTATTTGTGAGGAGTATTTTAATGAAATTGGACAAACGATAGTGAACGAAGGGAGTATTTCGTTTCTTATTAGCTACTCACTCCGTGAGTATTACTTAGGTTGTGCACCTGTCCATAATCGGATCGGAACCGAAAATCTTCGAACTGGAATCAGAACAAAATTAAAAAGGTTTGGAGTGGGATCAAATAGAAATGTTTTGATCCTAGATCGGACCGGATCAGTTGGACCAAGATTTGCACTTTTTTTTGTCAAATTTTGATCCAAAATTTTGGTCTGTTGGACCTATATGAATCAGTTAGACCGAATTTAAAATAATATTTTAAGGAAAAAAAATTAAATCACTATAATTTCGATCTTTTCAGTCTAAACTAGTCCGGACTGGAAATTGTAATGAAAATGTTTGTTACTCCGTATTAATCATCATCATCCCATAATAAATAAGGGTCGTGCTTTTTCCTAACGAACTTTTACTCGATCCTAACGACATTTTACCAATTTACCCTTGTCATTTCACACCTTCTCAAAAAATTGTTTAATTTTCTCTCTAAAAAACTCTAAAATTCCACCATCATCCCGTGAACAACCATCGTCAGAAACACTAACATCGGGGTGGGGCTGGATAGAGAATGGTGCAGGGTTGTCGGTCCGGGTGGTGGATAGGATGGGTCGATAGTGGTGGATCAGGGTGGTTGGGTTAGTTAGGGTGATGGTGTGTGAAGATGGTCGGGTTAGATCGGTTTGGGTGGGTGGTTGGTGGGTGAGCGAGGTTAGGGTGGTGGGATGGAGGACGGTCGTGCGGTAGGGTGGGAATGGGTTTAGGGTTTCTGTCAGTTCTTTTTTTTTTTTTTTTTTTTTTTCTTCTTACTGAAAATTTCTTGTTTTCTTATTACGGAGTATTTTGTTTTTAAATTTATTTTTTTTCCTTTTTTTCTTTACATAAATTTTTTCTTTCTTTTTGAAAAGTTGTGTAAATATCTTTTGGTTATGTATATTATGCCTTTTTATTATGTCAAATTTAAGTGATTGATATTATGTCGTCAATAATTGAATTAAAATTATAATCGAATTTGGAAGCATTAATTGAATGTATTGATAAAATGAAAAGAGAGTATCAAGGGTTTATGAAGAGGGTAAAATGGGAAAATTCTAGAAAAATTCGTTAGAATTGAGTAAACACTTGTTAGGAAAAAATAATTCCAATAAATAATTATAATTATCCAAAAATAATAAAAGGTTGCCGAATTTAACATACTTATCTTTTGTTTATTATTTTTGTCACCACTTAATTATATGTGTGATCCAATGGGCTCAACTCAAATTAGTACAGTAATAAATTAATCCTTAATTAACATATTATAAATGGACTCGCAAGACATTGTAATCATCTAAAATAATACAAATTCTTATTTACTAGCTGCTAAAGTAAAAAGTTGACGATTTCTCACATTAAATTATTCATTTCTTTGGACATTTTCAACAATCTCCCGGCCACTTGTCCTACAAGTGAGCAATTTTTAGATTCCCTTGTCACTTAATTCCTTTGTCATTATAATCGTGTACCGTTGCAAAGACCATTAGCATGATCGATATTTATTAGTAGCATAACAATAGCGCCAACTTTGAGGGTGAGATTGTGATTTGGCAAACCTGAACACTGAATGGAATTAAGGAACTCTGTAGAATAAAGTTCCCGAATAACAGGGCTTGTCTCGTCAACGCTAATTTCATTTGCACTCAAATAAACGACCTCGTCACCTGGAATAAGAGACCACATATTGATTAACCTTTTCGACATCGTCGTGAGTTGGTGCAAGAACAGCTCTTTCCTAGAGATATTGTGGATCGTCAAGGTGTTCGAGTAGACTCGGGTAGTTGTTGTGCACAATTGAGACGATTGGGTCAGAACCTGGCTCAATTAGAACTTCGTTATGGCTTGTTTGGGAACTAGAAATTGGAATTGAATTCCGGATTTGAAATGATTCAAGTGTTTGGGGAAATCGAGAATTTGGAATTGGATTTGAGATGAATTCCATACCAATTCCAACCTTGTTTAAATTTGACTTTCTCAAATGACTACCCCATGGTAGTCATTTCAATTCCGTCATTATTGATCTTTTTTTTTTCGCGTAAATCTAGTTGGAATATATTTTTTTCTTTGGTTTTTTTCCATATTTGAAAATTTATATTTTTCTAATAATAAAAGTTTTTTAAAAAAAAAATTGATTACCTTAACCCGACTCTACCCACCTAAATTTCAAATCCAAATCCAAGGGTACCCAAACACAATTTTGGATTTGGATTTGGATTTGAATTCTAGAAATTCAAATACAAGAATTGAATTCATGATATTCAAATCAATTCCGAGTACCCAAACGCAACCTTAGGCAATTCAACGGTTGCTATACCGTCATTCAGACTACCTGCATGGTCATCGCCAACGCTAAGAATCCATTCAGAGAACTGCCTTATTTCTTCGATGTTTGAATCCGATGCACCAATTTGTAGCCTCATGTTCTGGGTAAGTTCCAAAACCTACGAAATTGATGTACACATTACTCCACAGAAAGTCGTTTAACATACTTAATATAAAGATAAAAAATAATGTAGGATACCTTGCAGTCCCTCCATATAGGTGACGAACATATGGTCGCGTGTACAATATCGACTACCTTTTGGAACAACGGGTAATATTTACCTAAAGTCACCTCCTAAGAAAACGACCTTTCCTCCAAATGGTTTATCGGCAAAGTCAGTGTTAACAATTCTCATTATCTCTTTGAAGCTTTTGTCAAGTGCTTCAAAACAGTAACGATTAACCATTGGGGCTTCATCCCAAATTATGAGTTTAGTCCTTATGAGTAGTTCAGCAAGATCAGTACCTGATCTCATTCCTGAACACATTGAATTTTCATCAACATTAATAGGAATGTTAAACCTGGAATGTGTCGTCAGACCTCTTGGTAGTTGAATTGCAGCAATTCCGCTATAAGCCACCGGCAGAATTATTTTCCATTTGCTTCTCAAAGCTGCACACAAAGTCTTCCAAATAAATATTTTCCATGTTCCTCCGTAACCGTATAAGAAAACACCGTCTGTGTTCTTCTCAACAGCGTTCATAGCTTCATTATACACCGGTCTCTACTCTTCAGTTTTGGAAGACATATACAGTTATGTTCAGCAGGCAACTTCTCCCTGTCATAGTTCAGTTCATCCGAAATTAATTTATTATACTCCCTCCCCTCCACAATGATGTTCCCATTTGTAAATGGCACACGGAATAAGGAATGAGTAATGAAAGGTGGTAAATTATTTGGTGGGGTTCAAGATGTCAAATCAGAAAAAGTAGCCAATAGGAAGAGAGTATAATGGATTAATAAGGAAAGTTTTGAAATGGGAAAATCTTAGTGGAGTTTCCTTTTATGGAAAGTGGGAAAATCTTAGTGGAGGGGAGGGAGTAGTTAATATAGTTGAGGTTATAGTCTGGCAGCGGCATTTCCGGGAATTTCGAAAGCGAGCTGCTGTTGGTCTGCAGTGAAGATTCTATTTCTGCTAACGCATAATTCTGCAGTTCTTCATTTGTCATCTGCAGGTATGCGTTACATGTTAATTGAGAACTATATGTGAGGTGGAACAAAATTGTAAATAAATAACGACTAAATATATTAATTGCGAGGAATAAGTGTTACCAAAATTCAGTAATTCTCTCTTACGTCGAGGTAGGGTATCGTCACAAAGATGGTGCCAGGTCTGTTCCCATACGTACTTAGGGCGAATCAAACTGCCTGGCAGTAGCAACGTAGCAAAAAGATTTCTTAAGATCCTAAACCCAAGTCACTTGCCTCCACAATTGCGTCGACATATTCCTCGTCGTCCCCAAGTAACCTTAGTGCATATATAACACACATCTTTGAATGTATCATGGACAGTCCCATTCACGGTACGACAGTCCTCGTACTTTTTAGGTCCTTTAATGAAGTTCAGAAGAATTCTCATGTAGTACCGCTCTCCTCCAGTCGGTGACATGTGAAACATTCTTCCTAAACTAAAACCTTGTTTGCGTGGTGCTCAACACTTCTCTTTTTGATGCCAAACGTACTTGGTGGGAAATTCCGCGTGCTTTAGATTCCTTGATTCATCATGGTTGGCATTGTACTCTAACCACGTGGTGAACTTTGTTCTCGCACTATTGAACCGGGCGACAATATCTTTAAGGGGATCATCATCGTTGTATACAACATTCTGCTCATTAGAAGATGGTAATATAATCGTAGGACGGGTGGAATGTCGAATGAAAATATACGCCATGTTGCCTCGCATGGAGAAATATATCGGCAGTCATAGTATTTCTTAATGTGATCAATTTCATCGGGATTCCTCCTCGTTGCAGCCCCGACTGTAACACGATTGTAGCTGACACCCGCATTTTGACTACTTGTGTCTATAGTAGTCTCCAACAAAACACCCGATGATGATCAGACACTAACATGCATTAATACGCTGGAATACGGTCTCGGAATCCATGGTATCCGTCGTGGGCACCTAGTAGAGTGTGAATCTCCCAAAACTAACCTCAAATTCAGACTCAGCGGGTCGTTCCCAATAAAATAAAGCTAATTTGAACCAAAACCATCACCGAGGGCAAAATCATCTTTTGCGACCGAGCCAAAACCAGGCTAAGTTGATAACCTAAGAACGAAACAAACCTTGCGCTGCGTCCAGGTATAAAGCGAGTCAAGTCAAAATCAAAACAAATCAATCAACCAATCAAATCAAATCCTACCATAAACAAACCCGGATTTTTCTCACCCAGTTGAGGGCACTCGATCGAGTGCCTAAGGGCCACTCTATCGAGTGACCCCCTAAAAAACCACCAAGATTTTCTTTTTGACCACTCGATCGAGTGCACATAGGGTCACTCGATCGAGTGACTCTAAAAGGGGTCCAAGTCTATAAATACCCTCCTTGGCTCATCATTTGAAAGACTCTTTTGACACACCTTCCAACCTCATTTTTGCATACTCTCCTCCACACCTTGAGTCCCTCATACTCGCGCACACACACACAAGCATCCCTCGAGACCAAAACTCATCAAAAACCAAAAGCCTCATCTCCATAATCATACACCATAACTCACCCTACATTTCTCAAACCGCTCCCGTGCCTTCGACACTACTAGACGAGTCTATTCACGAGACTATTAACATGTAGGTTGAGGGTGTCAGACCCCATTTTCTAATCTCAATTCTCATTTTCATTATTGTATACTAACTATACTAACATCACTAACTCTTTAATAATTATCGTCACTAACTTTTACTTTTCGCGATCTAACATTTTATTATCGTTTAGTAACATCTAACTTTACTTATCGCATTTTACATATTGTGCATATATAATACCGCGTATATTATGAAATAATAAAAACTATTTTCAAAACTGACTCGAGCAAATGTCCGATGACGCTAACTCGATTATCGTAGGCTTCAAAAGCCAAACTACGATATCGAAATGCAAAGGACCCCATATTTGTGATCGAGTCCCCGATCGAATATGATCGGCAACGAAAAGCCACCTAAAGTCCATATAATCCTCCGAATAAGTTGTACTAGAGGTGGCGCCCTTCGAGGCGCGCCGTCCTAGGCACTTAAAAGTTAGGGCGTCTTATGGCGTACGCATAACCGTCGGATTATAACGCAATCGAGGTTATTCGTTATCGAGCGCATTCAATCCCATTTTCAAAATATTACTCTAAATGTTTGATGTCGACTCTATAGTCGAATATTGTTCATCACGAGTTATCAAATTCAAAGTCGGTACGGAACCTAAGGATGTCAATCGGATTGTCACACAATCTCGAGATCCGATAGGTGACATCGTGAAACGAAGGGATCGATAATCGCAACGACATGGCGCGATCAAGGAATACTCCTTCGCCTACACATGTTTTTGTATATCGTCAATATCACTCGAAAATGTTTGATGTCGACTCTATAGTCGAATATCGTTAATAACGAGTCAACGAAGATCGAGTTAGTGTCAAATCCAATGACGTAAACACGATCATCGTATGGTCTATATGACCCGGGCACAATGTCGTAGTATGAAGGCCAGGGATCGATATTCATAACTAATTCGAACTAGATTCAGTCTTCGACTTATCCTTAAACTCTGGCATGTTCCATCTATAGATCACTCTGACATTCCATTCTCGCAGCCTAACACCTTGGCAAAGTGTAGCAACGGTAGTAGTGTTTGCATCAGACATTATACTGATAGATATGAGGCTTTTGAAACAGAGCAACTGAGGGTAGCCACTGAGATTTGTATACTAAATGCTTTGAAGATAGTTGAGGTGTGGGCAAACTGGATGCAAATACTCAGTATATATATGCACCATGAATTGTGAAGGAGTAAATGGACTGGAAGCATGGGAAAGGGAGACGAAGACAACGAAAAGGCAGCAAGCTATGCATTTTCCAGTGCAGCAATTACTAAGCTTGATACATTCTCCGGTGCACAGTTGCAATTCTCGAAGAGTAGGCTTTAATGACGGTGGAGATTACTTCTCCCCTAAACAACCTCATTTCCATTCTACTAACCTATTATACTAAACTAATCTAAAACACTAAAAAAATGGACTTATTTCAAATTTGAGCTTTGTGGCTGAGACACCTCACTATGCTTGGTGTCTTCTTTTATATAAAGAAGATTTCTACGTGCATTGTCGAAGAATCCTCCATTAATCTCTTTTCTCACCCTAGTTAGGAGCTAGTTACAAGTGTACGTTCGTCAACCGGTTTGAGCTCAAGTTTGAATGGGTGTGGAATTGGTCCACAAATTTAAGCTTTAGTTCGGAATCGACTCAAGATTCTCCGAGCTTAAAAAATTTAAGTACGAGATCAGCTTGGAAGTTTGAGATTGGGATCATAATTGACTCAAGCTATTCGAGCTTGAAATAATCAGCTCAGACAACGCAACTGAGCTAGAGCTCGGAATCGACTCAGATCAAAACTCTCTAAGCTTAACATTTTTTTAACGCTTGGGTTTGGCACAGAAATTTGTGCTCGCTTGAGCTCAGAATCGACTATGAAACTCTTTGAGCTTATAAATTTGAAGCTCGGAACTGTCTCGAAAAAGGGTTGACCACGACTAGAAATTTTTCCGTATACTTCGTATAATTTCTATTTTGTATACTCTGTATGATTTTTCCATCTTTAAAAGCAAAATAGAAATAAGTTTATTTTAAAGGGTTATTTAACAGGAATAATCTCAACTTTGGATGGTATTTCATAAATAAAACCAACTTTAATTAATCTGGAATAAACTCATGTATGAGGCACATCAAACACGAATGGATTCGGGTTCATGAGCGAGTCCAGGATTTAGTTTTTGGTGTAGCACAACATAAAAGGCGACGACATGATCAAAAATCACTTTGCACAAAATTTGTAGTACAACACAATTTCACGACAACGTTAAATTACACTATTCGGCGAGTTCTCACATTCATGAATTCTTTTACAATTTCGTCGATTGTTACTTTCAAAAATACATTACATTCTACAAAAGTAATTACACAATCATTCAACCATCCATCGCCAATGTTATTCCATAATTTATTTTTGATGAATGTCATACTAATTGATCGACTATAGTAAAATAGAAAATCATCTTATTATCCAAGAATGATTTAGTTTGGTATGATTTAGGAAAAAAAGGGACTAAGGGAGTCGTAGCAATACGGTACAAATTGAAATTAAGGGAAATATAGAGAGTGTGAGATTAATTTAGAGGATTAATTAGGATAGTATGGTAATTAAGAATGAGAGGGAGATGGAGATTGATTGGGGGAGGTTAATCAGGGGAGTAAATAGTTTAGGGAAGATATGAAATAGTTTAGGAAGATATTTGATATATTGAAGATATAGTCTTGTTATTAATACTTAATTAATGCTCACTAAAAAAATCTTAATTTTTTTAATGGTGTAGAACGTGCTACACCATGGATGTACTTGGACTCGCCCCAATCGGGTTACCTGCTACCTGCTACGCTTGTACCTATTTCATTATGGTTAATTTAATTTACTAAACTAACTGATAACAATCATAATCGTAATTATTGAGCTTACCGGCCATAATGGACGTCCGTAAAACTTCCTCCCAATGTTTTCTCCCTTCTTGATAGTCCTAATTACTGCTCGTAACTTGTTGAAGAAAACATCTTTCGAGATGTTAGATTCCCCTGAATTTGAAGAATATGAATTTGATGGATTACCCATGAATTTCAAGAATTGTTGCACAAAATTAGGGTTTAAAATTTGGATTTACGGGAGAGAATTTGGGTTTAGGGAAAGAATTGTCATTGATGTGGAAAGGAAGAAGATATAGTTGCGTTAATCAATTATATGGGACCCACATATGCCGCATCCGATTGTTAGTGAGCCAATTCCATACGTGATTGACGCGTCTCATACATGAGTTTATTTCTAGATTAATTAAAGTTGGTTTTATTTATGAAATACCACCCAAATTTGGGATTATTTCTATTAAATAACCCTATTTAAAAATAACGACAAATAAAAAATACTCACTTTACAATTAAAATAAAGCTATAATTATAAATACGAAGTACCAAAATACTCTGTAACATTTAATCAGGACCATTGTAAAATCCTAAAAATACAAGTGCAAGGGCTTCTGTGACTCAATGTTAGCCCGGGGAGATCAATTGCCGACAATATTCTTGTAGCATATGAGTGTATTAGGACTATAAACAAGAAGAATTCTGGGAAAGTAGGACTTGTAGCGGTGAAAGCATATGCGAGTAAAGCTGATAACCGAATCAGCTGGAATTTTCTCAAAGATGCTCTATTAGGACTGCAATTTACGAAGAAATGGGTGGATATGATTATGAATTGTGTTTCCTCTGTTTCCTACTCGATCCTTATAAATGGGGAACCACTTCGATTTTTTTCTGCTTCTTGTGGCCTGAGGCAAGGAGATCGACCCTCTTTCTCCTTATCTTTTTGTCATTTGTACGGAAATTCTTTCTAGGAATTTGAGATTCTCTTACGGAAGAGACCGTATTCAAGGAATTAGAGTGGCAAGGAGGGCACTAGATATATCTCACCTGTTTTTTGCCGATGATTCGTTGTTCTTTCTCAAAGGAGAATGGAAGAATATGATCAACTTCTACAAAGTCATACAAAGGTATTGCCTCCTTTTGGGACAAATAATCAATAAATCAAAGTCCTCTATTTTATTCAGCCCTAATTGCAACATTTCCATCGTTCAAAGAACACTGCTTCTTCTTCATATCAAAGCTAGCGAAGACCTAGGTTCTTATCTAGGCATTCCTGATATAGGAGGGCAAAAAAGTCCAAGTCTCACAGCCTTATAATTGACAAAGTTCGTAAAAGGATTACCCTCTTGGAATGGCGTTTTCTTATCACCAGCCGGAAGATTAACTTTGATTCATTCTGCTATAGCCAACCTTTCAAGTTTCTTTCTATCGGTCTTCAAAATAGCGATAAGTGTAGCTAACAAGGTGAATTCTTTGTTAGCTCATTTTTTGTGGGCATGATCTAGAACAGGGGGCACAGTTCATTGGAGGGCTTCGAGGTTTCTCTCTTTACCAAAGACTGGTTGAGGGTTATTAGGAATTAGGAATTTGAATTTTGTTAACAAGGATTTGCTTGCTAAGGTGGCTTGGAAACTCTTAATGAAAGAGGACTCATTGTTGTGTAAAGTATTTGAGGGGAAATTCGGTTATTATCAAGGATTGGATGCACTATAGAAATTCGTCGTCTCTAAGAGCTTCCTCTTCTAGTTGGTAGGACATTTTACGGGGTAGTGAGATAATAAAGAGCGGTCTTAGCTGTAGTTTAGGTAGCAAGAAATAGGAGAATATCATAAATATCAATATTTTTCAAGATAAATAGGTTCAGGGCAGTATCCCGGTACCAAAAACGGGCTTCAATAGTCTGATTAATGAGAAAGGCAACTTCTGGTCCTTAGCCGATTTTATCAATAGTAATAATACTTGGAATACAGACAGATTGGCTTTGATTTTTAATCCGGGATGGTGTGAGAAAATTAGTTCTATTCATATCCCGGAACAGACTTTCCCATGTACTCCTGTTTGGAGAAGAACCAAGGATGGTACTTATAATGTAAAAAGTGGGTACAGAGAAGGGATCTCTAAGGACGAGAAATTTGATAAGCATAGAAATAGAGCAATTAAAGGCATTATGCTTTTCCTGAAATTCTACTCGAAGAAAATACTTTGGAAATTACCTGGGGCCCAAGTATGGAAGACTTTTGTTTAGAAAATCTTTTCCTCTGCACTGCCAGTAGGGGCAGAAAGAATAAAGAGAAAATTGACAGGATCAAATCATTATGTTCTTTGTGAAGGACTAGCAAACCAAGAATTGAATGGAAAAGTCGAATCTCTTGAACACCTTTTCAGGGATTGTTACATTACTTCCAGATTATGGGCAAGTTGTTCTGTAGGGATTCGGGTTGAGTATGTTTCTTCCTTAAGATTACAAAATTGGGTTATGGGTTGGATTTCTTACTTATCCAAGATCGAAGACTCTAACTTTGGTCTCCTATTTCGTAAACATGCTTTACTCGGTCTGGTTGTTCCAGAATGGTGTTATTTTTGGCAAGTGAGACAAGTAAATTTTCGGATTCTGGAAGAGATATGAAGCATCCTGTAAGGATCTAGTGATACATAGTGCCTTGTAGAAGTCGAGCGAATTCATGTGCGACATTGTTACAGCTCCGAGGAATTGCCGACCACTAAACACTAGCAAAGAACCGTGTGGTATGAAGAATCTCCTCAATGGTCAGGAAGTATTCATTTCATCCTGACTCTCGATGGTCAGGAAGACCACTTTGCCTAATAAGGATCATTTGTCTCAATTTTGTGCTATTTAACATGTCATTTTAAAGGTAAAATGACAGGGTACATTGCTCACAAATACGCAACATTAACATATATGGAGTACTACTGTACTAGTGTACCACTAATACCAACGTGACGGGTATATTCGTCTTAAACAAGAATTTGTTGTACCAATATAGCATGGCTAAATAAAAAGAAGCAGGATAACATCATAGCCAAAAAAGCATTTACCCAAACCAATACATACAGTTCACATATAATATCACCAAATCTTTAACACCCTATCAACACTCGAGACAACATATTTTCAGAACTTAAAATTTATGAGGGTACTACTCGTATTCTCGTAATTATACTCGATTTATTTTGAAAATGTGACTAATAAACATGACAATCAATCAAAGTATCAAACTGTCCGGTCACCCTGATCCAAGTGAGATTTCAGTCACCACCTCTTCTGAATTCCAATGCTCCAAAGGTTGTGAATTTTCAAAGTGCTTCATCTTCAATTCAATTCCCCCGAGACAGCATTCATTTTCCATGCAGCTTCAAAACTCACAATCCATAACCACCAAGATTGAAATCCGTCCATGGAGAACCTAACTCAAGTACCCTAACAACCATGTTCTAAATCTTGGGGTATGTATATATATATAAATATGCACACATTACAAGCTTAATGAAACTTGATGATTCAACACACTTGTCGTGATGGTAAAACACGGTTTGACAAAACAAACTTTACACAAACCGAAAGGAAAACTGTCTAAAGAAGGGTCCTGGCTAAGTGAACCACACTATGCTAGTATGCTATGCTACTGACTCGTACGCCTCTTGACTTAGACACGGGCGGTCTCCTCAGTAGCCATAACTCTCCAATAATATATGTGGATGTATAATTTGTTGAGGCTCATCGCGATTGAGAAACCCAACATAGCTGAAAGGAGTACCGAGTAAACTGCATTCAACCGAAGCTGCAATAGTGGCAACCTTATTAGTTTTTGTCTAACTACCACTCAGTATCATAGAGATTTTCACTAAACCTTACAAAATGGTTTGTCTGGATTATCTACTGGTTGAGACTTTTCGGGTCTTTTTTTAGCCGGTCAGTAGGGACTAGTCAACCTAGTTCAAACGGATCACATATACTCAGGTCTAGTATCTAAAACTTGGATGGAATTCCAAAGGATCTCGCATTCAAGCCAGATTTTGTGGGAGTTATGTTGCACGAAGTTACGTCTTCTATACTTTTTTGTTAGGATGGTAAAAAGGATTGATGACCTAGTTTGCACTGGTTGAAGGCTATCACGATTGTCTGGAGGTTTACCGAGTAAAAAGGTAGCCGGTTGTAGGTTTCCTCGTTATCCAAAAAGGAAAAATTTTAACGGGCCACTACATGTAATGATTATCGAAAGCGTTAATAATAAGTTTTTAAGGTTACAAAACCCAAGTTAAAAGAAGAGAAATTAAGTAAAAACACTAGTGGAAAACAGTAGTTCTGAAAAATAAAATAAAAATAATCAAGAATAAAATAAAAAGAATAAAAAGTAAAGATGAACTAACCAAGGGTCCAATACAAACTTAAAATTAATGATGCTAAACTTAACTATACTAATTAAATAAGGATAACCTTAATTGGTCTGAGCTTATTAAGCTGAAAAGAGCAGAGTCATTTGCGGAATTTCGGTTTGAATCAATTATGAGCCAGGCCAATGCAGGTTGGGTCTAGGTCATGACTCGAGTCATATTTGGGTTAATTTCAACTCTCTTGTGGAGTCACTTTTGTCAAGTCTATTTTTTACTTGCAAAAACTTTAACGACTTGTTTGAACTAAACTTGTACGGAGTAGTTTTCTTACGACAAATGAAAGTAAAATGAAAGTAGCTTTACAAATTCAAAAGAAATCTAAAACTCACCACATTGTAGAAAAGACAAAGGATTAAAGCCACAAAGGCAAACTCCACCGCTGCATATGTCCATATATACTCCCTGATTGCTGCAATCAAGTTATCGTATGGATAAATATATGGTTTAGATCTTAACAAAATTATGAGTTACCACCACGTATTTTAACTAACCATCATGTACTTAGTCTATTACGACTTACCACCTACACTTTTAATGTATATTTACAACCCACCAATCCATCACTGTATTTCAATTACGACTTTCATTTAATATAATTCCGACAATTTAAGTGAATTAGCTCATTAACGGGTTCAAATTGAAGTGAAGTACCTAACTGCCTCTCATTTTATCATTATCACATACTCGGTATCATCATCATCATCATCATCATATTTACAGGAGTGCTAACCCCCGCACCAGCACTAAGAGGCAAGAACAAAGCTCGCCATCGTCACCTCCTCACCACTCAATCTACAACATCGCAACCTTACCCTAAACCACTAAATCCCCCCACCTAACTTCACTCTATTAGTCTCACTCCTTTAAAACTTTCATCCTTCACCACCCATAAGTCGTCGGAGACCCGGTCTCGTTTTGAGCTCACCCTTAAGTACCTATTTGTCTAGTTTTGATGGAAGTTGAAACAACAACCTCAAACTGAAAGAGGGTGACGCGGAGAGTGTTGTATTACAAACAGAGACTGGCAGATATACAGTGACATATTTGCCGGCATAAGACTATAAGAGTGGTGGGTGGCTCAGGTTTGTTATATTTGGGTTTTTTTGGCAGATTGATGGAGCATTAGAAGGGAGGGCAAAAAAGGTATCTGTAGACTGTAGTCGTCTTGGTTCAGAGTGATGGTGAAAGAAAATGGGTGGAATGTCGGTCACCAGCGTCGTCATGACTCGAATGATTGGCATGGTTTAAGGAATTAATTTGAAGAGTGGGTAATGTTGTTGTGGGTGGTTATAGGGTGGCAACGGTGAGGTTTGTGGTTGTCTTGAAGATTGGCGGTGAGCTGTTGGTCATGGGTTGAATGGTAATGATTATCAGGTGGTGGGGTAGTGATGGGCAGTAGTGGTGGGTAGTAGCAATGGATGGACATCGGGGGTGAATGGTGGTGATGGGTTGAAGGAGTATGAGGTTAGATTTTGTTTTAAAAAAAAAAAAAGTGATGATTTTTCGTAACGAAACTTTACTCAATTATAACGACGAGACTTAACCATTTTTGTCTTTGTCATTTTCCCACTCTTCTCCGAAAATATGAGTTAGATTAAAAAAAGAAAAAACAAATTCCCTCTCCTATCGGCTGTCCTCCGGCAGTCCCTATCCACCGGTCATCCATCAACGACCACCACACTATGACCACCCGCTACCAACCCTAAACCCGACGCACCGACCAACCATGAGTCCATGACCCATCCCAACGAAGGCGGACATCCCCCACCGACGACTCTATCCCACCTCTCTTCCCACTTACCCGCCACCCGCCGAGCATCGATCACCAACGACCAACGTCACCCAAAACCCAACCCAAAATCCATAGTTTCGCACCCTCCACCACCTGCCTTCCACAGTCCTCTCCCGTCAAATCGAGCCCAAGATCGGCGACCAATCCCCTCTCCCTGACGACCCACCGTCTGTAGCACCATCTACCATCCTCCATCGTCTCATCTAGCTGATCACTCCTCCTCTCCCAACACCTTACACCGGCGAACAATCCCCCTCTTCCTGATGACCAGCAACCCCATCCACCACAAACCATCCGTTGACCACCAACGTAGCCACCCCAACAACCATCCCAAAATCTTAATTATGGAGAGGGTTTATAAAGGATAAAAGTGGAATAGTGAGGTTAAATTCATTAAGATTGCGTAAAGTTTCGTTAGGAGAAAGTAATTCCGAAAAAAAAGGTTGGGGGATATTTTTCATTAAAAAGTTAAATTCATTTAATGAGTCGGGAATTAAGTTAAATGGGAGGTTGAGTTTAAAATACAGTGGTGGTTTGAAAATATATGGTACGGAGTAAAATGTAGGTGCTGAAGTGTAAATTTTAGTAATAAACAAAATACATGTGGTAAGTTGTAAAATACGTGGTGGTAACTTGTAATTTTTTCTTTAATATAATCGAAAATTTATTTAAAAAACAATAATTAAATTTCCTAAATAGGTTCAATCTTTGGCTCCTTTGGTAAGAAATGGAAATTCAAACTCAAAACATTCAAGTGAAAAAATTCCTAAATAAGTTCATCGCCAAAGGTATACGATGGTTGAAAGGAACTACATACCTAAAGTGACAGCTAATGCAGATGCTAGCAGGCCTAATACGAATGCAAATGGTGCTGCAACCACTACGGCTCGAGTCTTCATGTCTTGTATCTGCATCCCAGCAAATGAAAGGATCAAAGAAAGACTTAGTATTAGCATAAAGATACTGAAACAACAAGTATGATATTTCTGTAGCAATATTGTTTTACAGTCTTACCAAGAGCTGTTCCAGAAAAAAGAAGTAGCATATTGAGCTAATCAGGACAAGGACCACAAAATCTTGCCATGGACTGCACAAGAAACACCAATTATGATGCTAACAGAAAGACTCTTCCAAGGATGAACAATTCAAAGCAAAAAAGTACATACATTTTCATACTCTGTATATATCTGGATACTTTCCCCTGATTGATGATAGTCTGAACGATGGTGTGAAATTGCAGAATTGGTTGTAATTGGAATTAACAGTCATGAAGTTTTGTATTGGGAATTAAGGATGCCACAAATGATCATAGAGTTGATTTTACATGTTTGAAGACCATCTTCTCTCCCATATAACCTCTTTTTTCACAAATTTAATACCCTACTTGCAAATAAACGTGTTTCTCAATATTTTTTACTCGGAAAATAACTAGTATCCATGTAGCTTAAGACATGGTGTATCATTAGAGTAAAGGTGATGTTTTGAATTACGATTTATGTAGGCAACATTTTGGCATTTTTCCATGGAGCATAAGATAGTAGCCATTGTAAAGACAATCACGAATTCTCTCAAGTATTAACGTTCACATGACATTACGAAATCATTTTTTTATAACAGTCCGAAGTGAATAAATAATCGATCAAATAGACGACATGGAGAATCATGTTATGGCGGCAACATGTGACATCTAAAGCTACGCACTTACCTGATTGATCTTGTATATGTGCCTCTGTTGCTTTGATCTGGCCCGCTGTTCCCTTGAGCAGCACTGGAAACTCTAAGCAAGGTCACTGGTAAGTTCGAGACCTCTTGGCCACATACTTCACAATTCCTGTTTCCCCTCATGCTAAACCATTTCACTGCACATTCTTCATGTATTAACTGAAGGGCACCTTTGCAACTACACTCCATTTTAAGTGTATTTCCTTCTCCACATGTATCAAAGCAGATCCTGCAAATTGCTTCTTCTTCAGGTATCTCTTCGTCGTCATTGCCTCCAGGTGAAGCAGATGTTATCTCGCCTAATTATGAGGATGATAATAATTTTGTTAGTCACTCCAATTACCAATACTAAATATCATCACTCTATTAGAACTATCCAACTACTTCTAGAGCAAACACAAATCTAATCATAAAATATCGATAACGGGCTTAAGGATTTGAAGTGAACTACGTTTTTCTCGACAACAACATCAAACCTTAGTCCCAAAACGATTGGAGATCAGATATCATGAATCATTCTCCGAAACCGTCAAATCGTCTCCAATAAAACAATCATATAAAAAGGCCTAATTTTAATGGTAGTAGTAATAAGTAAAAGAATAATAATTATAATAAATTAGAAATACATATCTTTTTAAAGTCAAAATAAATTAAAAGGAGTGAAATAAACCTACAAATTAAAGTACATCTCAGGGGCGAACCTAGAGGGGGGGGGGGGGGGGGGGCCGGGTGGGCAAGTGGCCTCCCGGTCCATTTAGAAATAAGTAGTTTTGAACAATCTCCAAATCAATATATTGGTGTTGGTGCAGTGGTTTAGTCATTCAGACAAATGGTGAGGGGTTCGATCCTTACTGATACCTACTTATGTAAGACATCTCGAATATGGGATATTGTACAAGCACACGCAATTTTAATTTTGTGGAATGGAGAATAAAGAGGAAGATTCATAAAACTCCAAAGAATGCCATCATCAAAAAGCTTAAGCTGTTGCCAAGTCAAGGCAGGAAAGCTTGAAACCATGTACCTCTTCGTTAGGCTTGAGCAATTAGCCAACAAGATACTAACAGCTTGAGTTAAGACATCAATTAAAAGCCTTATGTATTCATATTAGTGTGTTTATTATCTCGTAATGCTAGAACCCCATACACTCACTGACCAATCAACTTGAACGTTTACGATAACCAGAATGCTGCATGTAGAACCTATAGACATACCTGTTGTTAGTTACACTGTACAACTATGTCTCTTCAATGAGTAATTTACAGTTTAAAGTTGAACAGATGCAGTTTTGTGCTACTAAGTCCAAAAGCCTAGAGACAACAAGGTACTAAATTAGTGGAGTTGATGAAAATGGAACTAACTTCATGGCCTTGCATCTTGAAGAAGAACTTCGATGAAGAACTATCATTCCATATGGCATTACTCACTTTGGCGTTTGAAAAAAAAAATGATGCACTGTGGTAAATTTATTTTGTGAAAGTTATTAATTTTCAATCTATGATATACACGCAATAAAAACACTGAATCTCCTCTAAAGAGTCTTAACTGATAATTTCCGGAATTACATATCATTTTCTCTTAGACTATTCCTTGTTTCTGTCTCCCTCCACTTTATCCATTAGAGAAAGTGAGAAACTACTGCATGTAAAATCATAGAGTTGCATACTGTATGACAGTCATGCCGCTCATACATGCCAATTTGTAGATGTCAAATATACACATACAAGATAGGAAAAAAAGGGGGTGGGGTCAACTATCAATTGAGAAATATGAAATCAGGCCAAAAGACGAAACTGTAAAATGAAATATAGGCAAAACAAAGTGGGAATGTTATTTTGACTCAAAAGAAAGTGGGGATGTTATTTACCATCTTGAACATGAGACTGTCCCTGCTCCTTATTGGCTGGGAATGACAGAGATCTCACAATAACGATATTTCTGCCAGGTACAGACAAGGACCTTGATACTTTCTTGTTAACAGCAGCTTTCTGCAAATACAGAGCTGTATTAAAGGTAATGTCCTGCTGCCACACACTATAATCAACAGCAATAAACAAGGGATCGACCCTGTTGGAAAATGCTATTAGTCGTTCTCTTAGCAGTAAACGTTAGCAGCTTTATGTGCCGACATATTAACTATTGGACTTAACAAAAGAATTCAAGGCATGACTAAAAATTATTTCACTCGGAATCTTAGATGGTAGTGGGAAGCACAAATATATCACTTTTATAAGAGCCAAAAAAATGTTGACTGATGACATAATTGTCATTTTCCAATGAGTCAAGTTTCACTATTATCGACATAGTTGATCGTTCTAAGAGCTACAATTTGAAAACAAAATAATAATATTAATTAAGTGGTTCATAAAACCACTTGTCCTCCTTATACCATAAAAAATAATTGCATGTGCACATTAGAAGTGAAAAGAATTAATTTTTTTTGAAGAACCTACGTGTACTTTTTGCTGTTCACTGGCAGTCCTGGCAGATGCAGGAGTGGTTACTGATGGAGATGGTTCCATTGAAGGTCCTGGAAGAGAAGCACATCTTGACCAACTGAAGTTGGAGATGGCATTGCCTAAACCTGGGCCTCCTAAACCAGCTGATTGGTTTGCATTTAAGAGATAACTTTTCTCGCCCTCAGGTGGATTACTCTTCTTTTTGAAGCTCAGTGCACGTAAAAAACTTCCAGAAGATGATGTAGCACTTTTCGATAGAACTGGAGCCTCAACTGAGCCTTCAGCATTTTGAAACTTGACAAAACTCACGGGCTTTGGTGGGATTTGCAGAGAAAGATGCGGATGTTTCCCATTTGAATTTGACGGTAACTGCTCTTCACTAATCGTTCTTAAATCTCTACAATTATCCTACATGCAACAGCCCTCTAAGAGAAGTCAAGTCTTATGTCTAAAACCCGAGCATGTACACTTGTATGAAAAATTTACAGCTTGTTGAGATGATGTATGAATTAACAACAGCATCATATGTATCAAGGTGGTTTTACAGACTTTTTGGTACAAAACCTATCAAACTTAGTCGGAGGAAATAAATGGATTGCATACTTCCAAAACAATCAAATGTCCAAAAGAAAACCAAGGATTTAACAGGGTCTAAAAAGCGAAAAAAAAAAAAAAGCATCTGAAGCTCTTTTCATATATTCAACCACGAAAAAAGATGAGCAAGGTGCTATTGTCATATAGTGATTGTTGAGCAAGTTGCTAAGTACTATTACATACATGAGCAGTATGCTTAAACCGCTTGGTATTTATCTAAATAGGCATGTTATCAATGAATTACCAAAATATGATGGAAGTGATGCAAAAGACTCAATATTTAAGATATTATCGTGTCTTGATCGACCAAATGTTTAAGAATGGATAAATTTGGATACTGATTACACTAAAAAAAATCCAGGAGTAAATATGATAATTTATGATAGTATCTCTTAATTCCATATACAAGACGATATTCTCGGTTGTACTAGAAGCTTTGAACCAAAGACCATTTGGCATTAGGAGGATTATTCCAATATCCAATAGCTGAAAACACAAGTAAGAAGACAGACAGACATAACTCTTGTATGTACTCCCTCCCCTCCGTCCCGTTCATTTTATATTCATTGTGGGGAGTATTTTAATCAAAGACAAATAATGATAAGGGAGAGAGGGAGTATGTAATAGCAGCAGAATTTGAAGGTAGGTGGAGGTGGTGGGGTTGGTAGCTGGTACTAGGGACATGAATCAACACTATTGGAATCAATCAAATTACTACTACAAAAATCTGATTAACTCAATCCAACAAGACAAGAAATAAATAAATGAATGAATCGGAAGATATATACGATGAAATGAGAGTTACAACGATTAAATCTACTTATTACACCAACCAATTCAAGATTGTTCATGAATCGAATTGAGTAAACATACATACCTGAAGGGTATGTTGGGTCACTGAAATACAAGTTTCCTCCTTTTCTTCTTGCATTTTCTTCTTCTTCTTCTTCTTCCTTCTTCTTCTACCCACCAAATAAATAAATAACAATTGCAGTAAGTAGGTAAGCAAATGAAAAAATGTCAAGTTGTTTGTGTAAATGAACTACAAAAGGGAAGCTAGACTTCAGGTAGGTTTCATTTACAAATCAGTAGTTACTACTGGAGTGCAACTTTAGAAGGGGATGGATGAGAGATGAGAGATGAGAGATGAAGAAGAGAGGGAGGCCAAATAATGGAGAGACGCAGCCCAAGAACCATGTCATGTCACTCTTGGTGCAAATACTACCTAGAATAAATAATACAATACTCCAATGACAAGTAAGTTACTCCTATAATTTAACACAAATGGAGTAAGTGAAGCAAATTGGTTCTAATTAGTCGTCTAGCGGTCAACCTTCACAAATTGTACATTTGTAGTTTTGTGCCTTCCAAGCAAAGCTTTGGTTTTTTACTACTAGTTCTTGGGTCCCACGACGTACTGTTAGATAAAACGGCGGACAGTGACTTACTATGTCCGCAGTCAATCACATTCAAGGGTTCCACTACGTCCGTCCTATCTACACCGATGTCCTAGAAATGTCATTATCAAGTCGTCCATATGCTACTTCACTCGTATCAAGCACTCGAGTGTCTTGAAGCTATAGATCACCACGAATAGTCCAAGCACGACGCGATCAAACATGATTGCTCCATTAGACTTATCTTCAATTCTTCACCTTGCTTGAGTCGCATGGTCGTGTCCGATCCAAAGTCATTACCTTGTCCAGGTCCACGTCCGATCATCCCTAGTCAAGTCATCATGTCATCCCGTCACTCCTGGTCGTGTCTAGTTTGTCTTTCTCTCCTTCATTTGCAAAAAACCAAGTTTTAACACTCGTTGTTTCCTCTGATCAGGAAATTTTTGGACAAAGTGATTAGTCGAGCGAGCCCGAAAGACAATCAGCTCAACACTGGAATAAGTCTCACTCAATCGAGCTACCCATCCAAGGCCACCATCCATGTTACTAATCAACAATAGGGTTCATGTCATCGAGAACGGGGCATTCAAGGTAGCATGCTTATGTTGCATGTCCTGCTCTATGAACAACAATATCTTCACAAAAATCAATACTGCCCTAGATAAGCTGAATTCTAGGGTAGCCATCATCGAAGAAGGTCTTGCGAAAGCTCATTCACTAATAACACAACTATAAAGGGTAGGGCAATCAATTATTCAACCGGGGTGTTTGAAGGGCGAAGACTCTTACAAAACCTCTCAACACCATTAAAATAACATGGTCGACAGAAGTAATCTCCTAGATACTTCTCCGAAAATCAAAGGACTCTATCTAGTGAACGGACAATTATCAACTTGGATATGTCCTACACCAGTACTGCTTTCCAAAGATTGGCTTCTTGCTTATAGGTTCGACAACTGACCCGCCTCAAGATAAGCGCTCCAAAGCTTGGAACACTAACCACTATTGTCTATTCCACATGGGAAAAGAGCATGATACAGAGAACTGCCATAAACTGAAGCACCTCATCCAAAACTTCATCAATGGGAAAGCACGTGTTCTAGAAGCATTGTGATTCACTAATGGTGAAAGGCCTCTCATGAACTATACAGGACCCAACAACCAGAGCATTACCCATCAAGCAAGTATCCGAGAGTCTAGTTTAATTTAAGACCAAGTCGGAATCCGAGTTTAGGATGTTTTATCTTTTCATTCCGAGTCAGAGTCAGTTGTATTCTGTCCTATCTTTTATAACTTCAATAAAATCAGCTATTCTATATTCTATCTCTTCTATATGTTTTCCTAATCTTCTTCCGAGAAAATGATGAACATTAGACACTGCAATACATTGTGAACAAACACACATGACTATTGTAGGCATATCTATAATGATTGCAAAGAACCGAGATCTCGTGTTCTTTCTTTACCTATTCCATGTCTGGTATAGAAACTAGAAAGCCACATATCCACATGTATATAAAATATAAATGAATTGCTTACTTTGACGTTCTTTTATATATTTTGTATAGATGTGGTCCTTGGATTAACCTCTACTTATTAGAGTAATTCTGCCGTGAGTCGTCTCATATTTTATTATCGTTAACACACTAATAATAACAAAAAGGAAGGCGGATTATTTATTGATATGAATTTGTGATGATGGTGAGAGATCTAACAATAATATTATCATGAGACCGTCTTATAGGAAGATTAATGCACTTATTTATATCCGTGGATTGTTAAATGAGCCAATGAGGACTTTAGTTATTGATATGATCGAATTTGTGATGATTGTGGATAATTGATGTATTTCAAGTCAGCTTGTGTTGAATCGAGTTACTAATTTATGTATTTTTTGGTCAGTTTGGGTTTAATTAGGTTATGGATTGAGTCAAGGCGTTCTAGGTCCTATTGGGTTCATATTATTTCGAGTTGTATTCGTTATCGGTTGGCTTTTGGGTCAAGTCAGTTTCGGTTCATCGAAAGATTAGGTCCTATCGGGTCAGTTTCAGATGATTTGGATCGATTTCTCGGTCGCATTGCTTTTGTCAAGCTTTAATAACAACACAAACGGCCCGCCTTGATCTCAACTTGTTATAAAATGCTTTCTCTTTCTAAACTTCTAAGCTCTCTTTTCTCTCTTCCCAAAAGAACAACACACTAACCTTAAAGTACTTTGCAGTCGCCGCCCCCACCACCATTTAGCCCCCCGATCCCCTTGCCTTGCTGGAGATATGGCCGTCCTCTTGGCCTATCTCTGGCCGGCTGATTGACCGGACCACCCTCCTCTTTTTCCGTTCCAATTAGGCTTCCTCGTTCATCCCCACCTCCATCTCGTCGGTGGTGGCCACCATCCGGTCTCTCTTGTCCAGTAAGTCTTTTTTTGTTTTTGTTTTGTTGTTTAAGGAGGTGATTGATGACCCTCTCTTGGACTGCCTCGCCGTGGTCGGCTTGTTCTGATCGTCCCCTCTCGTATGTGTAGACACCCGCATTTTGACTGCCAGGTGTTTATGGTAGTTTCCAAAAAACACCCGATGATGATGATCGGACGCTAACATGTTCTAATGCGCTCGGATACGGGCTCAAAATCAATAATGTCCGGCATGGGCTTTTAACGGGATACAAATCTCACAAAATCAACCTCAAATTCAGGCCCAGTGGGTCGTTCCGAGCAAAATAAGACTAATTTGGGTCAAAATCGACACCAAAAATAATTCCCGTCTTTTAGCGACCGGGTCAAAACCCGGTCAAGACGAACACGACACAAAAAACGACCTGATACATTCTCGAAACCTGCGCCTGATTCAAAATCAGCCAAATCAATTCAAAATCAATCAAAATCAATCAAAATCAATCAAGAGCAATCAAGGCCAATCACGCCTAAAATAGCTCATCCTAATTGATCCACTCGGTCGAGTGGATTGACCCACTCGATCGAGTGGAGCCTCAAAAAACCGGTCCAGGTTCATTCACGAGGGCACTCGACCGAGTGCATTAGGACCACTTGGTCGAGTGACCTTATGTCGTGGGTTCCCTATAAATACCCGTCAATCCTAAGCATTCAAGAACTCCTTATCTTACCTACAAGAATTTACAACTTTTCAATCATAATTTCAGCCAACTTTACACATCCAAACCCTCTCATTTTCAGCCATAATCCAACCCTCAAGCATCGTCACGCTTATACGCACTTCGAGAGCAAAACTCGTTAAAATCTGTCTCCATACAAAACCTCATACACACACCATCAACTCCTCCTACGTATCTCGACGATTCCCGCGCCATTGCCGCCATTTGACGAACCGTATCCCGAGAAGCAAGAGCATGTAGGTTGAGGGTGTGACAATTCAACACCGATTTCTCCTTCTTCCCTTTCTTTTCACTCTTTTTTGTGTACATTTATATTTATGTATTAGTATTATAATTATGACGATAGTAACGGCACTACTAACATCTAACTACTAACATCTAACATTTAATTATTGTATTCTAACTCTAACATTTACTTTTTCGCATCTAACAGTCTAACATTTAATTTTCGTTATTTACATTTCGTCATAATATTACTACCGCGTGTATATATATATATATATATATATATATATATATATATATATATATATATATATATATATATATATATATATATATATATATATATATATATATATCTACATAATATCAAAATTCGGATTTAACTCGTTTAACTATGACTATTGCCCAAAGTCCGTTTAATCCCTTTACGAGACGCAATAGTGGTGGCGCCCTTTCGAGGAGCACCGCCCTACGCACTCAAGGGCATAACGTGATCGTGATAGTACGTAGTTGAACGGGCTTAATTCCATTTTCAAGGATCGGTACAAAACCCGTTGACGCTAAACCGAGCATCGCATAATCCGTAAGGATTATCAAAGATGACGTAACGCGGAGGGAACCAATTTTGTCCCGGTCCAATTCAAAACGATTTTCATATCATCTTTCCTAAAATCTCCG
Organism: Agrostemma githago; assembly: GCA_958450325.1. Classification (NCBI taxonomy): domain Eukaryota; kingdom Viridiplantae; phylum Streptophyta; class Magnoliopsida; order Caryophyllales; family Caryophyllaceae; genus Agrostemma; species Agrostemma githago. Next base: position 10,524,857 of record OY288258.1, read on the forward strand.
ATAATGGTCTCGTAATAATAATATATGCATTATGAGTACCGAGGATCGAGTTGTATATAAATCGTGCCATATTTATATGCGATTCAATCAATTATCGATTTTAAAACACATAAAACGAAACGAGCCATAGCTCGCACAGGTGCCACTCGACCGAGTACATAGGCTACTCGATCGAGTAGCACCCCAAATTATGGGCAGTAGCTTCTTTCAGGACGCACTCGACCGAGTCAGGCCATGACTCGACCGAGTGGGTCCTGTAGCCCAGAAATCCGAGAGCTTTAATGCAACATTCGAGCCTCGTCTTTTTTTTACGACTTAGTCGTCACGTGTAAAGACAATCACGTGACCCTCCTTTCTTCAAAACTCACACATATCACGACACATAAACAATTTTGATCGACGGTCTCACTATTAATTTTGCGTTGACGACTCCGTAGTCGTATCCGACGCATAATTAATTTAGACTCCAATTTATCGACATGATAAATTGGGACAAGGCATCGAGATTTGGGATCGGGCTAGCACCACGCCTAGATCCTATATCCCCGTCCTTCGATTAGTACATAAAATAATACTCCATCCCCACCACTAAGATTTTCACACTTTCTTTAAAAGAAAACTCCACTAAGATTTTCCCACTTCAAAACTTTGCTTTTTCATCCATTATACTCTCTTTCTATTGGTTACTTTTTGTGATTTGACATCTTGAACCCCACCCAACAATTTACCACCTTTCATTACCCATTTCTTAATCCATGTGCCATTTATAAATGGGAACATCATTGTGGTGGGGAGGGAGTATGTATTTAATTGAAGTTAGTCCATTTACACGATTCACGGTCTAGTTTATACACGGGTCCGTTTACAATTATTGCTTATCATTTTGGTTATGTATTTTGATTATTCTATATTATTGTTAGTCGTATTGTGAATTCCGGGTTGTATTCCGCCCGTGTAATTTGTAACCGATTTATTTTTGCTTTGCTTTATTTATTTGCGTTTTACCGTTTATAAATGAACCCTCGCATGCTAAATCACTTCGACAATAAATTAGATGCATTAAATTGACGTAGCTCACATTTAATTCGCATGCTTAGCTAAAACGCTGTTTGCATATCATTTCACCGAATCACTAACGCGCATATTAGAAAGTCAAACGATGTCTTAGTAGAGGCCGCTATGTGCGGGCGGGGTTGGGTGTCCTTAGTGGGCTTCCCAACACGTACCCTCACCCCTTACTCAGAACCTCGGTTTCCGGATGCCCGAAACCGTTGGCGCACGAGAGTCATTCAATACACGATAACGGGTAGTGACGGTATCGGTATCGCAATGCAAAGGGGCGAGCCCAATAAACTCTAAAACCGAAATGGGCCGTACTTTGTGTATGGCCCATAGCGATATAGAGTGGGCTCGAACGGTTCCGAATAACCATAAAATTCGGTGGCGACTCCATTTCGACTTAAATTTCAATTCGATCCATTCTCATATGAAGGTGCATTCGCCTACCCAAACCCGCGCGTGGCCGCGTCGGGGTGGACCTACGTCATGTCCACAATTTGGCGACTCCGCTGGGGATTAACCGATGAGTGCCTAACCATCGGCATCCTTAGGGTGAGACTCGAATAGAAATTGTTTGACAAATACAATATGCGTTTTAGTTTTACGGTTCATGCATAACCCCTATTTTCCCGGGCCGGTACTGGTGACCGACGTCCCACTATACCATGATGTATTCCGCCTTGGATACGTTAAAGGTGTTCATAGTCGATTCGTATGGACTTTGCGGCATGTTCTAAGCTCAACTCGACTTAGGAAGTCCGTCCCGTTTCTCGTCTAGACTATGAACACTGGTATAGACCCTCTATAGACCGACCGAGACTTAGCGTAAAGCATACATGGTGTCGTCATAATGCTTACATGACTATGTGCTACTTGGTTTCCGTGTCGTTTTCAAAAACCGTCATTTCAAAAAGTGCATCTTTCCAAAAATATTCAAATTTTCAAAAACCGGAGTGCTACCGAAATTAGGACTTACGATTTAACTCAAAACAAGCCTATTTTTAGCCGGTATGCTATCCATTTCAAAAATTCAAAAATTTTCGACTTTTCAAAATATTTGGGCCTCACGGCATTTTCGCCAGATTTAAAAGTCGGGATCCTCTTTCAATTTTCAAATCTTCGGAAATTCATTTTGGATATTCAAAATTCCGAAATTCCAAAAATGCATCTTTTCAAAAAATATCCAATTTTCAAAAAACTCGGAAAGCTGCCGAAATTTAGACTTAAGATTTGACTCAAAACAAGCCTATTTTCTAGCCGGCATGCCGCCCATTTCAAAATTCGAACTTCCGATCCACCATTCGATTTTCGAATTTTCAAAATTCAATTTCGATTTTCAAATCCTCGTGATGCCATTTTCAACTTTCAAATCTTCGAGATGCCGTTTTCGATTTTCAAATCTTCGGGATCTCATCTTCAATTTTCAAATCGTCGGAATTTTTTTTCCCGACATTCGAATTTTCAAATTTCAAAATATCCAATTTTCAAAACCCGGGACACATACCGAATTTAGGACTTATGATTTTACTCAAAATAGCCTATTTCTAGCCGGTATTCTGCCCATTTCAAAACTCGAAAATATTTTCGAACTTTCAAATTTGCTGCCCGATGCACTTCTCGATTTTTTTTGAAAAAATCGGGCCCTTCTCCGAGTTCTCTCGGATTTTCCAAAAGATTCATTTTCAAAACTTTCCTCTTCTTAGGACTTCCCGTATTTAGCAGTGTCGGGTCTTGTCATAAGTCGTCGATGGTCTTTAGCGTCGAAACTCCGTTGATCTTACATCACGGGTTTCCTCCCTATCCCCGTCCGCCTTATTTGACTAAGGCAAGGCCCACCTACGTAGGACATACTCCTACCAAGGAAAGCCCGTTTACACATTCAAGTCCAAAGTCTGAGAAGTATCTCACATGGACCTTCTTTCAAACAGGACTCGGCCCACATAGCCGAATCCTAAGGAAGGCCCACCTTTCACAAGTCACCCGTCTAGGTGTCTTTTTTCCGAGTCAACCTTTTACAAGGCATAGCCCTATAACAAAAGGTTCGTGGTCCTTACGTCTAAGGGTCACTCGTCCGGCACTCGAGTCTTGACAAAATTACCGATCCCACTGGGGGCTACCCTTCAGCAGAGCGATCAATCACGGCTGCTCTAAGGGTCATGTCTTACACGTGTCTCACGTACCCCAGTTTTGAGTCACTTAGATGTCACACCATCTGAGTCCTATCTGAGTCCTTGGCCTCACTTGGGGGCTATTCTCCGACGGGGAGATTAATCACAGTCACTCCGAGAATCGCACCCTACGTATTTGTCTTAGGAGAGTCTAACCCGAGTCAAACCTGAGTTGTCACTCCTCCCGCTCTATTTCCTATGCCTTGGTGTAGTCAAGTTCCGAAGCAACATTTCTGATTACGTGGGTATTCTCGCAGAGTATGGCACCCACAACCGGGAATAGGGACATGGAAAACACCATCAATGAAATAAAGGCTTTGCCGGAGACAATGGTTAGTAGGCAGGCCATAACCGAAACTCATATAGGGTTCCTGAAAACCAACCAAGAGGCCATGAATGCTCGTTTAACTGTCATTGAACGGCAAGACCTCGATTCTGGGTCGGTAAATACTGGGCCATTTGCCAAACTGATCAGCACGGTGCGTGAGCTCGAACAATAGTTTCATGCTCTTCAAGGGAACAACATTCATATTGAGAACTCCCAGGACTATACACCCATCAGTGAGAAACTACCAACAGATCTCAACTTAGAGGGGTTACCCATATTCGAAGGGACGGAGGATCCATTGCTACACCTCCGAGCTTTCAAAGCATTCATGGCAATCAAGGGGGTCAAAGCCGACATGTTCATCAATTTGTTCGGCGCATCCCTCGGGAAATATCCAAAAGCCTGGTTCTATAGGCTTAACGCAAAAAGGTTCCCCACTTGGGAAGATGTGGCTACCGAGTTCGCCAAAAACTATTCTGATAATACTGAAATTCAGACTACCATGCGAACTTTAGAAGTCATGGCCCAAGATCCAACAGAGGGTTTCACCAAATACCTTCAACGTTGGCGGGCCGAGAGTGTTAAGCTGGTAGACAAGCCCAGCGTGAAGACACTAGTGGAGGCGTTCATCAACAACCTCCTACCCTCCTACCGCATCCATCTTAGGTGTGCCGGCATTTCAAACTTTGCAGTGCTTACCGAAATGGGCACTAGGATTGAAGACGATCTTCGACATAATGAAGATCTGGGTGAAGCTTCTGCCGAAGGCTATACTGGACATCCACTTGAGTCCTTAGAAGCCGAAGACTACTGACAACCTCATCCAAGAGTCCAGATTTGATTTGAGTCCGAGTCTGAGTCCGAGTCTAGGATGTTCTATCTCTTTCATGGTCAGAGTCAACTGTATTCTGTCCTCTTTTTCAATCCAATAAAATCAGTTTTTTTTCAATCTCTCATATATGCTTCCCTTTTGTGTTTCCGAGAACATGATGAACACCATCATACACTGTGAGCACATACACGTGACTATTATAGGCATCTATAATGACTGCAGGAAACCGAACCCGTGTTTCCCTTTTACCTATTCCATGTCTGGTATAGAAAAGCCACATAACTACCCGTAGCAGGAGCGATGTCGAATCCTATGATAAATCTAGGTAGTCTCCTAGTTTGGGTTCAAGACGGGAGGCAAGCCCATCTCCTCACAATAGAACACCCCTCCAATAAGACTAACCAATCCCTACCTTAGGCGTTTAGTCTGACCAGAAGCAAAAAAAAAGAAGCATCGTGACTCTATAGACTTGATGCCGAAAATACCCAACTCGGAACGATACTCCCACAAAGCCTGCTCGGAATTATGATGACAATACCGAGATCCAAATCACCATGCTTACCGTAGAGTACTCCATCGCGAGTTGCACTCACACAAACACCAACTAGGCTTACACCTTACAAAGGTTTAGCTCCACAAGCCTAATCCAACCAATGGGCCCACCCCCATATCCACCCACAACACCATCGGGGGGTAGCCGTTAAAAAAAAAAAAAAAAAAAAAAAAAAAAAAAAAAAATCAAAAGTCCAGGAAAGAAGCAAAAGGCCAAAACAAAAAAAAAGAGGCCATTGTCAAAAAAAGAGGCACCCATCACCGAGGTTAAAGCGGTCAAACCAAATGAAGAATTCCATGACCGGGGCTAAGGAGTCAACCAACTAAAAATATCCAAGAAACCCATGACCGAACTTAACTTTCAATTCAAGTGAAACGGTCAATTCAAAATTATCAAGACCCATACCGTCCAATAGGGGAGTGACAATCAAGCTGGTCAGCTAACACCACACTCAGCCTTCCCACATTACAACCCTCAAGACCTTCCCGAGACCCAGGACAGAGACAACCCGGAATTTTGAGGATTCAAGCTCCATAGGATACCCCTAACCATTAGAGCCAGACATGGAAACCAGATCCCGCATTATCAAAACCTATCCCAATCGAAGTTTGAGCCATTTTACTCGACTTCCCCTTTACATAACAGAATTCACAATCACCATACGCAAACCCGAGAGCAAAACTCGTTAAAATCCCCGAGAGCAAAACTCGTCAAATCCCCGAGATCAAAAATCACCAAAGACCTGAGATCACAACTCATCAAATTCCCTGAGAGCAAAACTCATCAAATTCCCGAGAGCAGAACTCGTCAAATCTCATCCCAATTCTTCTTATCCAAACCAGTTGCCAACCCCGAACACGGGAGCTCAACCTGCGGTCGGCATAGAACATACCCAAATAGTTCACACCACTTCTGGGGGCTACCCCGGAGAACGCTCACAGTCACATGATCAAGATCCTAACCATTCTAGCCCTTTGATCAAGACATCATTGGGAATGCACCTAGCCTACACCATCGCTATGGCTAGTTACACACAAAGTCCTATTAGCTTAGGCACCATAATATATCTTTCAATTCGTTGAACTACGGCATGGTTTGATTTCACTACACGTGAATACGTAGGCAACCTTTCAACAGAGGCACAACCACCCACATTGACACAAATTCAAAAAGCGCCATCATTCCGGTCACGACACCATCATGTTCTCAACAGCTAGCTTTGTCGTCCTGGGGGCTTCTCTTAGACAGAAGTTCTCCATCCACTCACATAATCCAAAAGATTTCAAACTAGCCTCCTTTCTATAGTGTGTCCTAGTACTCGGCTCAGTCGAAGACAAGAATCTGTCAGGACTTGAGACAACGCCCACTTCGGGCCTATACCTCGAAACCAAGAATTCAAGAGCGCTAGACAACAACATTGCTAAGCCCTGTTGTGCAGTTGCAGTCTCATTACAGACTACTGCAATTCCCCGATAACGCATCCTTCCCATTCCGAGGATTCGACCATGTTGCCACTCGCCTAGGCTACGGAATAGCGCAACCTAAGAGTCTTGTTAGGTGGCCCACCCCCCTACCGGGTCACGGTCCAACCCCTCGAGAGTCCAGTCGTGTCTATCAACTCGTCCGGTCACGTCCAGAGTCGAGTCTGTCGGTATACCTCTCTCTTCAAATTCCCATTTTAAAATTTGCAAAACTTAGCCATTTGAGAAAATCCTTTTCGACAAGGTCAAATTTCGGTCTATTTAAATTGCAAATTTCATTTCTACCCCTTTCATTTTGAAAACCTAGCATGTGAGTTGCTTTCATGATTTCGATTTCAAAGTTCAAAAATTTCAAAAATTCAAAAAAATCATCATTTTTCCCCAGCGCGAGTCATATTTGTTTCACCTACGTGTTGCATGCAAAATTTTATGTAACTATGCAGGTACAATTCAAGACCGCGCAACTCACATATCTCCCCAGCGGAAAGCCCGAGGCGGCATTTTCCCCGGAATGGTACGGGATGGGCCCACATATAGGCGCACCCAGGACTTATGCGACAAGTCCGATTCCCCACGGAGTTATTATCATCAACTCAGGTATGATTTCTATCCTATGGCTGGCGAGCCCTTTCACGCAAGTCTAATGGACTATAAACGACCCGACCGGAAATCTACCAGGTCTTAATTGACTTGGTAGCTACTCTGACTTTCGCCCTGTCCAAGCCTCAGTCAGAGTGGGGGCTCTGTAGACACCCGCATTTTGACTGCCTGGTATCTATGGTAGTTTCCAAAAAATACCCGATGATGATCGGACGCTAACATGTTCTAACGCGCTCGGATACGGGCTCGAAATCAATAATGTCCGGCATGGGCTTTTAACGGGATACAAATCTCACAAAATCAACCTCAAATTCAGGCCCAGTGGGTCGTTCCGAGCAAAATAAGACTAATTTGGGTCAAAACCGACACCAAAAATAATTCCTGACTTTTAGCGACCGGGTCAAAACCCGGTCAAGACGAACACGACACAAAAAACGACCTGATACATTCTCGAAACCTGCGCCTGATTCAAAATCAGCCAAATCAATTCAAAATCAATCAAAATCAATCAAGAGCAATCAAGGCCAATCACGCCTAAAATAGCTCATCCTAATTGATCCACTCGGTCGAGTGGATTGACCCACTCGATCGAGTGGAGCCTCAAAAAACCGGTCCAGGTTCATTCACGAGGGCACTCGACCGAGTGCACTAGGACCACTCGGTCGAGTGACCCTATGTCGTGGGTTCCCTATAAATACCCGTCAATCCTAAGCATTCAAGAACTCCTTTTCTTACCTACAAGAATTTACAACTTTTCAATCATAATTTCAGCCAACTTTACACATCCAAACCCTCTCATTTTCAGCCATAATCCAACCCTCAAGCATCGTCACACTTATACGCACTTCGAGAGCAAAACTCGTTAAAATCCGTCTCCATACAAAACCTCATACACACACCATCAACTCCTCCTACGTATCTCGACGATTCCCGCGCCATTGCCGCCATTTGACGAACCGTATCCCGAGAAGCAAGAGCATGTAGGTTGAGGGTGTGACAATTCAACACCGATTTCTCCTTCTTCCCTTTCTTTTCACTCTTTTTTGTGTACATTTATATTTATGTATTAGTATTATAATTATGACGATAGTAACGGCACTACTAACATCTAACTACTAACATCTAACATTTAATTATTGTATTCTAACTCTAACATTTACTTTTTCGCATCTAACAGTCTAACATTTAATTTTCGTTATTTACATTTCGTCATAATATTACTACCGCGTGTATATATATATATATATATATATATATATATATATATATATATATATATATATATATATATATATATATATATATATATATATATATATATATATATATATATATATATATATACATAATATCAAAATTCGGATTTAACTCGTTTAACTATGACTATTGCCCAAAGTCCGTTTAATCCCTTTACGAGACGCAATAGTGGTGGCGCCCTTTCGAGGAGCACCGCCCTACGCACTCAAGGGCATAACGTGATCGTGATAGTACGTAGTTGAACGGGCTTAATTCCATTTTCAAGGATCGGTACAAAACCCGTTGACGCTAAACCGAGCATCGCATAATCCGTAAGATTATCAAAGATGACGTAACGCGGAGGGAACCAATTTTGTCCCGGTCCAATACAAAACGATTTTCATATCATCTTTCCTAAAATCTCCGATAATGGTCTCGTAATAATAATATATGCATTATGAGTACCGAGGATCGAGTTGTATATAAATCGTGCCATATTTATATGCGATTCAATCAATTATCGATTTTAAAACACATAAAAGGAAACGAGCCATAGCTCGCACAGGTGCCACTCGACCGAGTACATAGGCTACTCGATCGAGTAGCACCCCAAATTATGGGCAGTAGCTTCTTTCAGGACGCACTCGACCGAGTCAGGCCATGACTCGACCGAGTGGGTCCTGTAGCCCAGAAATCCGAGAGATTTAATGCAACATTCGAGCCTCGTCTTTTTTTTACGACTTAGTCGTCACGTGTAAAGACAATCACGTGACCCTCCTTTCTTCAAAACTCACACATATCACGACACATAAACAATTTTGATCGACGGTCTCACTATTAATTTTGCGTTGACGACTCCGTAGTCGTATCCGACGCATAATTAATTTAGACTCCAATTTATCGACATGATAAATTGGGACAAGGCATCGGGATTTGGGATCGGGCTAGCACCACGCCTAGATCCTATATCCCCGTCCTTCGATTAGTACATAAAATAATATGTATTTAATTGAAGTTAGTCCATTTACACGATTCACGGTCTAGTTTATACACGGGTCCGTTTACAATTATTGCTTATCATTTTGGTTATGTATTTTGATTATTCTATATTATTGTTCGTCGTATTGTGAATTCCGGGTTGTATTCCGTCCGTGTAATTTGTAACCGATTTATTTTTGCTTTGCTTTATTTATTTGCGTTTTACCGTTTATAAATGAACCCTCGCATGCTAAATCACTTCGACAATAAATTAGATGCATTAAATTGACGTAGCTCACATTTAATTCGCATGCTTAGCTAAAACGCTGTTTGCATATCATTTCACCGAATCACTAACGCGCATATTAGAAAGTCAAACGATGTCTTAGTAGAGGCCGCTATGTGCGGGCGGGGTTGGGTGTCCTTAGTGGGCTTCCCAACACGTACCCTCACCCCTTACTCAGAACCTCGGTTTCCGGATGCCCGAAACCGTTGGCGCACGAGAGTCATTCAATACACGATAACCGGTAGTGACGGTATCGGTATCGCAATGCAAAGGGACGAGCCCAATAAACTCTAAAACCGAAATGGGTCGTACTTTGTGTATGGCCCATAGCGATATAGAGTGGGCTCGAATGGTTCCGAATAACCATAAAATTCGGTGGCGACTCCATTTCGACTTAAATTTCAATTCGATCCATTCTCATATGGAGGTGCATTCGCCTACCCAAACCCGCGTGTGGCCGCGTCGGGGTGGACCTGCGTCATGTCCACAGTATGTCTTTCCCCCCTCCTCCCACCCTCCGACGACCGGCTCCGTCTCTCCCTGTTTGTTTCATGTCTTAATGACTGCTAATGAGTGTTCCCCCTCCGCTTATCCTCATCCCCCACCCTCTGGTTATTGTCGGTTTTTTTGTTGGTTCGGTTAGACTGTCAGTTGTGTCTAGGTTCTTTGGTTAGGTTGGTTGGATCAATTTTTGGTTTACGTCTTCAATTTTTTTTGGGGTCGGTTTGGCTGTTGTGGTTTGGCTACGACCTCTCGTTTAGGTTAGCTTCGGTTTGGTCTTGTCGGCGGGTTTGGTTTTAAGTCAGGAGTTGTAAGGTCAGTGTCCCTCATTATGATCTTTCTTATTTTTTTCTCCTTGGTCTTATTGACAAGGGTTGCGATGGTGACTCTCTTTGGCTGATGTGGACCTTCAAGTCTGGGTCGTGCCACTTTATTAGACGGTTTCGAGACTGAGTGTCTTTTCATGGTGGATCTGAGTGTTTGTTATGTGGTTGGGTTCTGGTGGCCCTCCCCAACAATGACATCTAGTGCTAAGAAGAAAACTGATAACTGCATTTGTTTTCTTGCTGGCAAAAAAAAAAACAATGACATCTAGTGTAGGTGTTCTCTTTATTAGCATTTTAATTATGAGTTTAAGTTTTACTTTTCTCAAGAATAACAGATCTCCTATGGTGACTTGTTTGCATTTGGAGTTGGTTGACCTGACCATAGATTGATCTTGGATTGGTTCTTCAGGTAGGGGTTTGGTTATGGGGTTGTCCTTATCCTCGACTCTTTGCATGTTGTTCGGTTCTTGGGTTCATTGGTCTCATGAGTGTAGGGTTCGTTTATCAAGATGTAGGAGTTCTTTCTCCACTAGAGGCACGCCCTATTGCTTTGCCCGTTTCTTTCTACGCCCTCTTCGTAAGTGCGTAAATGCATCTTGGTTCCGTCACTGTACGACTCATATGTGTGGATGGTACCTGGGAGTTGACAGATGTGTTGATAAAGTGGATGATGACGCTCATGTCCAAACATCCGTGCACCAACAACTCACTACTCTCACCCGATGCCTTTATTTTATTTATGTTGTCGATTTTATGTTCAAGAAAGGATGTAATATAAGTTCCGAGAACGCAAATAGCATGTAATCCAATGCTCTTTTTTCGTTGACAAAAAAAATACAAGCAAAACAATTGACGGTCTTAAGACGGAACATCTCTTTATATATTAAAGACGACACCATGATCAGTGACGTGACACAATGACAATCCACCATTTAGAAATTCATATTTGTCGTTCAACTTACTTAATATAGACTAATCTTACACAAATCAAGTACGACAATAAAAATGCACCAAAAAGGTTCAAACTCATGACCTACACATTAACACTCAACTCCTTTACCACTTTTTTTATTAATTCTTATCTCAATAACGTATAAATATTGAATGAATAAATGACAAAACTCAATTGTTAATGACATACTGTACATGGGTAACTATTAATTTAACTATGAATTTACCTCAATCGTTATACTTCCGATGTCTTCTACATTTATCATACACTTACTAAAAATTGGGCGAAATCTGTATATTCACGTGGATTTTTGACTCAGATATTGAACACATTGTAGCGATCGTCTGCGTCAATATTCATTTCTTTCGCCCTGTAAACTTTCACGGACATTACACTATTTCTCTAAATTCAATAATTTCACTGCCATGCAATAAAGTCTTTGCTTATTCGATATTTTCTAATTACAATAAAAAGGCTTTCACCATGTGAATTTTCAGAGTTGGTATACACTAGTATAACTCCATTGCTCTCTTTTTTTGGCTAAATCTTGGACGACTATTCTGAAAAGGGGGGCTGATTCTTCATTGCAAAATTGAGTATTTTGATTTCCATTTCAGGTGATTTGCGCCTAATTTGATTTGTATCTTATATGATTTTACATAGTATCTTGGATGTAATCGCTATCTGACGACCCTAGTTCAAAGAAAGGCGTAGCGAGAAAATCCCAGTTCAAATTGATGAACTCAGTATATGGTGTCCATTCCTTTCATATGGCTGTGTGTTTGTATTTTTGCTGATACATACAATTTGCTTCCTTCATGTCAGCTTTTTTGTTTTAGAGTGAGATGAAATTCCTGGATTGGTACTTGAAGATTGCGGTGGGTTCCGCCATTGTTGGAGCTTCCATGGAGATGTTCATGATTAAAACTGGTTTCTGTATGTCACTTCTCTCATTATTAGTCATTATTCTCAGGTTTCTGACAGAAATTTGGATTTCAATTATAAGTAGCATTGGTAGTCGTGATTAGACACCCAAAGACAGACTTAAGTTTGCAAGAGTATCATATGTCAGGTGATTGGTAGTCGTGTGCCTTCATCTATCAGTCCTTTAGGTGTGCTTGGATAACATTCGAGCACAAGGGGGGACTAGGGGAGGGAAGGAGAGTAAGGAGATTGGAGGGTAAAGAGGAGGAGAGGGAGAACGGCGCAAGGGGGTTGTTAAAACATGGATTACCAGAGGAATGGTTATTCAACTAGGTTATCAAACTTCAATGGATTCTTGTGGGCTAGGTTTTGCTCTATTAGTCGTATGTGGGTATTCAAAGTATGCATGTCAATGTAACATATGATAAACTGTCTACAGCTTTACCAATTTGTCATGGGTATGCACCTAAACCGAGATTGAGAATTTTGCCACACCCTGTCTTTGCTCACCGTGTTTTGTCGTCTACAATCTGTTTGTTGGGAAGCACGTTTAAAATTCCTTTGAAGTGGAGTAACTTTTATGTTTAAGTTCTATGGTTTTCAAAATGAACAGATTTATCTTGATTTATTTGGCAAGGAGGGTTACTTGTACACAAAAAACTCCGAACATAAGCCGTCTATGATAGCAAGTAGGCCCTCAAAGTCAAACATTAAGTTTTGATACCCAAAAAGTCATTTTTCTGCAAGTTCATGGTTTCTCAGATCCTTTTTACAGCAATATAGGAGTATAGCCCTTTGGAAAATGTGGATTTTGTTTTTTCCACTTCAGTTATTTACTGTGGTATGTCTTGGCTTCAGTGTTTCGTGACAACTCTTGACTTTGTATGCTTCTTGTCTCTGGTCGCTATTACATTGTAGAAGAATTTTTGTAGTGTTAGATTTCTCGAAATATTTTGCATGTCGTTTGCAACTTGCCCATGTGCTCTGTGCTCTCAGCAATTTTGACCCTTCCTCTTTTAAAATTTTAGAGTAACTTAGTCCTTCCAGGAGTCCATAGTCAAGGATAACAGTTCTTTGGTTTTGGATCATGATGGAAAAACAAAATTCACATTGAAGTATAAGCTTGGTTCCGCTTCTTGTAATATGGAGTAGCAACCAGATGATACTATTCTGTACGCCTATTCTGCATTGTTCACTTGGAAACCTCTCCGTAGCACCCGTTTTCCAACATATGGATAAAATAGCTTACACCTGACCTCCCTTACAAGACGGAAACCCTGAGGCACTGGACAAAGTACTTGTTTATTCTTCTGAAAAAGAGTGGAGAACTGAAATTCAGATGTTGGAAACTTTGCTAGGTTGAACATAAAATGGAAACTGTGCGCAAAAGGCGGGGTTGTTTAATTTCTTGGCGCACAGTTAATTTCTTCAGTTTTGCACTGACTATATTACATCTTGTGATTTGTTTCTATCTGGACATCATGATTTTTTTAGCCATATTGTTGGGAACTTTGCTAGGTTGTTTTTTTTTAGCTAAACAGCACCTCCGTACCTGCGCACTATACTGTTGGGAACTTTGTTAGCCATATTAATATGAGCAGATAAGCCTGATGATGTGAATTTGATGTAGATGACAAGGTAACTGTTCTGGAGTCTGAAAAACGGGCATGGGAAAGCTCACCTGAAGCTCAGGCTATGAGAGAAGCTCTCAATCCTTGGAGGCATCTTGATGGTGAAGTTAAAAAAGTAGAGTAGTAATTTTCTAACCGAGTTTACTCATTTATATTCCCACAAGTATATTAAGACTTTAAGTTGGATTTATTATTGTTTCAATCCGTGGATGATAGGCAGATGATCGTATACAAGCTAGAAAGCATTGCATTTTCATTCACGACAATGTGAATTGAGCTTTTACCAATGTAATCCGGAAGAAACATGGTTCGTTTGTACACTCAGGTCAAATCATCGAGATATACGAGTAATGTAGTTGTGAATTTTCTGTTCAGTTGTGTACTTCCTGAAGTTTTAATAGTACTAGTATTTGTACAGACTACGGAGCTACGAGTAAGAATAGTGACATTCACATATACTCTTACTATGGACTACCAAGCTCGAGTCATTATGTTCTTTTCATTTCCTAATAAATATGTAGCTTAATTTTTTTTTTGAATAGATTTATAAAACATTCACATATAGAATCGTAAGAAATTAAAATTATTAGATTTACAAATCTATAAATGAGCTTTTGAGTAGGGGCTTGCTGCCCAGATCAAGCTCGAGCTCAAACTTGTTTTGGCTGAGCGGGCCAATTTCAAGAGCTGTTTCAACCTGTAGTTGAGGCCCTGCTTTTGTTAAATTTATACATGGATGGATGTTTTGATTGAATCGATTGAGTTTCTTATTCCTACTTCCCTTCTTACGGAGGAGTATTTTACAATTAGAGATATTTTTAAAACTACGGGTGGTGGTGATTGGTGAGGGGAGGATTGTTGCAGGAAGATGCTCGCGGCAGAATGGGGAGGCAGCACACGGGGAGGGGGAGGTGACGTTTGGGGAAATTGTAGTATCCAGCTTCCAGCATAATAAGAAAGACACACATGCAGCAGAACAGTTAGTTTCCTTCCTACAACTTATGATACACATTTCTCAGAAATACATACCCTAAGAAGTTAGCCAGCCAGCTAGCAAGAAAGCATAAGAAGCTAATACGGAGTAGTACTAGTGCGTTTCCCTAAGCTAGTTAAGACTAATTAAGGCAACAAAGTGTCACTGCTCTTGGTGCGATTGTCGAGAGCAGCAGCAGGGGACTTGGGTGTGTTGAAGCTAGAGGAGGAGCCGCTAATCCTAGAGGACGACCTCTGGAGCTTCACCAAAGGAACAAGTGACTGGACGACATCAGCCATAAGTGGCCGATAATCTGCCTCCGGCTGCACACACATTGCTGCTATGGCTGCAACCTGGACAACGTCCTTCAATGTATACTGACCTTCCATCGCTGGGTCCATTATGTTTATCACTCGTTCTCTGTCTGTTAGCTGTGGCAAAGCCTGTTCACCATGCATTGCAAACCAAACACCCAAAAGAGTTACTCCATAATTCAGTCGATATGCCCATAATAATTAGCACAATAAGACATTCTCGAAAGCATATAAACTTTCAACACAGAGACAAATTTGATAATGATATTAAATTCTCATCGCATGCAGTTAGAGGTGCTATTGACCTTAAGGAACTATGATCGGGATCAAGCCATGATGACCGATTTTGGGACCATGATAGAAACCGGCATTTAGTACCATGCATGCTTATAAGGTCACATCAAGAAAAGATTAAATCCTCTATGATTCAATTTAAAAAATCAGTTGAAGTAATTCAAGATTAGTGACTATTCATGCAATGCATAAGCTACTACTCAAATCCCAGGGTATGCATGCCCTTGTTGCTTACTATTTTTTTTCCTTATCATATCATAGTACTCTTTGTTCACAATAAGAAGAATATAAATGAAGAAATTAAAGAGCACTTACCCAAGAAACAAGAACACCTTCACCTTGAGGTCTCTTCATGTCAACGGGTATCCTTCCAGTGAGCAGTTCCAGAAGGACAACTCCATAGCTGTACACATCTGATTTCGTCGTTAGATGTCCTGTTAATGCATACCTGGTACAAGTAATGCAGATTCGTAAATCTTAAGGCATGCAAAAGTATAAACAAAGTATTCTAAGAAATAAATCTACAAGTAGGAAGTACAGCGGCACCAAGCTGCATGATATTAGGCAGTGACCTAGTTACATTTTAAAGAGCAGCTACAATAATGTTTACATCAGGAAACAGGAGAAGAACAATTGTGAGTTTGCAACAAGTAATGTGTACATACTCTGGAGCGACATAGCCGTGGGTTCCGAGAACTCGGGTGGAGACATGTGCACCTGCTTTATCAGATCCAAGCTTGGCTAATCCAAAATCAGAAACTTTGGCATGAAAGTTCTTGTCCAATAGAATATTGCTGCTCTTAAAATCTCTGTGAATCACAGGTGGGCTCACATGCTCATGAAGATACTCCAACCCCTTTGCTGCATCTAAAGCAATACCCAACCGTTTTTCCCACTCCAACTTTGAAATTACTACTGCACTACTCATACCTGTTTAAACATATACATATACGGAGTATATTCTTAAGGTCAGATGCCAAATGTGAGATTTACCTTGCCAAAGGTTACAAATAAGGGAGAAAGACAAGCTTCGAAAAAGGAGGAGGAGGAGGAGGAGAGATACCTCTAGTAGGGTAAAGGTGTTCCTGCAAACCACCATTGGCCATAAACTCATACACGAGCAGTCTATGGTTGCTATCTGTGCAGTAACCAATCAAACCAAGCAAATATGGAGAACGAAGACGGCTCAGCAACTCCACCTTTAGCAACAATAGAAATATTTCATAAGTACGTCGTTAATGTTGGAACCTGCTGCTGCTGTTACTAAGTGATACTGTACAACACAACACAGCACAGTAACATTAATTACCTCCATTTTGAATTCTTCTTCTCCCTGCTTTCCACCATGGTCCATCAGTTTTACAGCTACTTTCCTTCCATCATTAAGAATTCCACGATAAACGGACCCAAATGCACCTTGACCAATGACATTAGACTTGCTGAAACCACCCGTTGCTGAATGCAGCTGCTTGAAAGAGAACACTTGGAGTCCTCTCTCATTAGTGACTTGGATCGATGAATCCGAAACTCCACTACTTTTCTCATCATTTTCAAGCCCTTCAAATACAGAATTGAAAGACATATGGAAATGCCCCACTTAGGGAAAAGAAAAAAAAAACAAGTTATCACACAAAAAAGTCACAAAGTTAGGATCACTCCAGTTAAGATGAGGTATATTAGACCAGAATACAAAGTTATGTTTTTCAACCAGCATGCTTTTGAGAGCAATATAACTTGAAAGAGAAAATTAACTACCAAGTATTTCATTTTCTCACTTCTTCTTTTTCTTGAAAGATGTCATAACTAGTGAGCTACTAATGCAAAAACTAAGAAAAGACAGGTCCGTCGTTAACTTTAATGAAAAGCTTTTGAGGGCTGTCTCCATAGCATAGGCCTACTCAACAACATCAATAACCACAAGGTAAACAACTAAATATTTCGATTTCCGCAGTAAACAGAGCAACAACATTTGGAGCTTAAAAAAAAGAGAGACAAATGGGTTGGGTTGGGTTGAAGAATGAAGAATGTATGTTATGTTGAAAATAATACTCCATAAAAAGCAAAAAAGAGAGACATACTTTGCTGGAGGTGGGAGCGCTTGGAAACTTTGTTACGAATGTAGCAGTAATAGCTAAAGGCAAGAAGCAGGGAGACGATGGATAAAGAGGCCATTATCAAAGATATTAAGAGTGATATCCTCTCCTTTTTTCTGTACTCTTCTTCCCCCATCCCCATTGATTCTCTATACCCACTATACTCCCTCCACCTATCTCTATCTGTGCTGCACTTTTCAAACCCTAAGAAGGAAACAAAGAAGGAAGAAGAGAGAAGGGTGAAATTGATGAGTGAGGAGCATAAAAGTGGTGGTGGGGTTTTGAAAGTAAATGCCGAAAACAGTAAAAAGGAGAGAAAGTATTTGAAAAATGGGGATGTTTGGTTTCCCACTCTCACTCACATGAGAGTTATATACTGTAGGACGACACCAAATGTTTCCTCATATCACAAATGGATAGTTCTTACCTCGACACTATCAAAATAATTTTATTTGATAAAATTTGTACATTGTGAACAAAAGTTCTTCCTCCGTTCTAATAAATTATTTGTTTATTTTGTATTGGGGCGTTTCAATTAGGGGTGTGCAAAATTCGGTCCGGAATCTACCGGACCGGACCCGGAATAAAAAATTCCGGTCCGGTCTCCGCTCCATCATTTTGGGCGATTCTGGGTTCCGGTCCTGACCCGATTTTTTCCGGTCCGGACCGGTTTTGGCCGGAAAGACCGGAATTATGCTTACTAGATTAAAGCCCGTGCGCTGCATGGGTTAATGAGCTTAATTACATTGATGAGATATATTCATTAAATAAGAAACTTAAGCAATCTATATCATTATAATAAATAAGATGATCACGTGATATTAGTAATCAAACATAATTTCAGCTAAGTTTATAGTCTTAATATCTTATTTTAAGGGTCTGTCTGGAATGACAGTAATGGGCCTGAAAAATTAAGGGGTAATTATTATGGATCATTTCAAGTGATTTGGCATGTACCAAACTATTCTGGCCCAGTAACTTTTACCTCCCAATGGGATAATGGATTACTCCCCTCAAACCCAAGGGAACAATTCCTGAAGTAATAAGTCTTGTCCTAACTTTATTCTTTCTCCTCACTTTTTTTCTCCATTTCTCGCTGTACAGTTTGACCTTTGTTTTTTTTTTTTTTTTTTTTTTTTTTTTGAGATTTCCTTTGCTCATCAATTTGGATGGATTAATTTGTTCATGAATCAAAATTTTTTTATATTTGATTTGGATGTACTAATTTGTTTATGATTTTTTTTGGAATTAATTTGTAAATATATGATTGATATTGAATTTTTGGAACAAAAATATAGTACGAATCAGTTTTTTTTTTTTGAATAAATATACGAGAGATTAATATAATTGACGTTGAATTGTAAAACTAGTTCTGATTTTATTAATTACTTTGATTTCTAAAATATTTAGAATTTTTTTCTATGTAAAAGACGAGACAATTGATAATTTAATTTGCACTGTTGGTCCAATCCAAATTACTTTACGGTTGGATTTTAATGTGTACACATGCTAGTATATTTACTCATGGAATTGTTACTCTTGTACCAAACTAATGGAGTAAATATTAAGTTAGTAATTATTACTCTAGTCTCTAATAATGCCAAACCAAATGTCCATGAATAAATTCACCCCCTATCAAGCTAGGGGGTAATTATCACCCCCTCCAAATCTCCCCCTCAATAAGTAAGGGCATTCCAGGCAAGCCCTAAAACTTAAAATAGTACATGACAACTCTTATTATAATATAAAATTTCATCAGCTTATTATAATTTTTCGATGTGGAAATAATTTTACGTTTGTTGTCTTATTAAGAAATTTTTGAAGACTCAAAAGTTTTTTTGATTGATATCTAAGAACGAATGAATTTTTTGGTTGATATCTGAAAACGAAAGATTAATCTTATTTATAATATAAGATTTTATCGCCTCATCATAATTTTCGATATAGGATAATTTACTCAATGTTTATAGTTTTAAAATCCGCTTTTAAGACCCAGAAAAATGCACGATGTAATCTTTTTAAAAGTTTTTTAAGACTCAAAAGATTGTTGGTTCATATTTAAAACCGAAAGATAACTCATTTATGATATAAATTTCATCACCTCATCATAATTTTTCGATGTGGTATAATTTAGAGTTTGTTTTTATATCTAAGTTAAAGGTTAGATTATTACTTTTTATTTATATAATCGAATTTGATCATTTATTGGAGTATATGTTTTTGATAAATGATTTGTCTTATTTATATAATAAAAAAATTCACCTTATTATAATTTTTCGATGTGAGATAATTTTACTTAGGTTTTTTTTTTTTTTTTTTTTTTTTTTTTTTTTTTTTTTAAAGTTTATAGTCTAATTCAGAACTTTTATTTATAGAGGAATAATTACTCTTGATTATAATATATAGAATTCCAACTTTAACTATATAGTCTAGTCCTAGTCTTAGGAACTGTTTTTTAAGTCTCAAAAGATTGTTGATTACGTAGAATTCTATCACCTCATTATAATTTTTCGATGTGATAATTGTTTATAATATAGAATTTCCTCATCTCATCATAATTTGGAGAAATTGTTATTTTATTTATAATAGAATTCCATCGTCTTATTATAGTCTCAAAAGTTTTTTAAAACTCAAAAGAGAGAGTATAATTTTTCGATGTGCGATACTTTACTTAAGTATATAGTCTAACAAATAATTAGTCTTATTTATAATGTAGAAATTCATCCTCTTATTATAATTTGTCGATGTGGGATAATTTAACTAAAATTTGTAGTCTTATTTATAATATAGAATCATCCCCGTACCTTATTTTGATTGTTTCGATGTGGGATAATTTTAAATTTTTAGTCTTAGTAAGACCTTTTTATACTCAAAATATTGTTGGTTGATATTTAAAAACAATAAATATTCTTATTTAGTAGAAATTCATAATACATAAAGTTGATTGTGGTTGCTGTCTAAGGATGAATTATTATTAGTCTGATTTACAATATAAAATTTCATCACCTTGTTATAATTTTTTACTTAAGTGTATAGTCTTAAGAAATTTTTTAAAACTCAAAAGATTTTTGTTATGAAACTTTATAATTTTTCGAATGTGGGATAGTTTTACTTAAGTTTATGGTCTTAATATATTTTTAAGACTCATTAGATTTTTGGTTAATATCTAAGACCACATAATTATCTTATTTATGATATAAAGTTTCATCACCTTATTATACTTTTTCGATGTGAGATTATTTTACTTAAGTTTGCAGTCTTATTAAGAGATTTTTTAAGACGGAAAAAGTTTTTTTGATTGATATTTAAGAACACATGATTAGTCATCATATTATAGTTTATAATATAGAACTAGGTATGTGACCCGTGAAATTCACGGGTTTATCTGTTCCAAAATTTAATGCACGGATTCTTGATAATCATGACCAAGTCTTTCATTCATTGTATATGTTGGTTCGAAAATATGTGTCGATCAATTTTTGCATACCTAAGCGGATAGTAAACATTTTGAATTTAGTTTCAATTTCAATAATTGGGTCCAAAATTGTAGATCGTCAATATTATACAATCAATCTCACCAATTCAACAATGTCACTATATTACAGAACTTATACATCGACCAATTTCAATGATATGTCTTTTTCTTTAAACTCGATTCCAGTGATATGTATTTTATTTACTATAACCTTAATATTTTTTTTTTGTAAAAGTATCACTAAACATGGATTTATACACGTTCCTTCAACAAATGGGACCTAGTTTTTTAATCCCGTGAAAATCATTGAGATATTCATTTTCACTTTTTTAATTTATATTAACTCTATACTTTGTTTGTTAAATTACTATATTCGATCACTTTTCCCATTTTCATACATGTATTTTGTTTTGGTGATTAAAATATATAATAATGTTCATCACCTTGAGACTTAGTAAATAGTAAATACATTACCCAAATAACGTGTACTCTTTAAAATGTTACTTTAAATTAATACTCAAAATATTGTAATTTATTCTCAATCATTTTTTTATATTACTTTCACTTTGAATATAATTAAATGTTCACTCTTATAAGAAAAAGAAAAGTTTAATGTTATCTTGAAGTGTGTCTATAAACATAATAATGAATATAAAGATCAATAAAAATATAATATTATACTTGAAAAAAAAAATTATGGATTTGACATGCAGTCAGTGGCTTCGTTTAATTTCAGTAAATAAAATAAATCCCGGAGATAAAATTTTGAACTAAAATTAGAATCGATGAACAACAATGCAAATTCATACGAAGTATCATATATTAAAAACTGGTGGTCATATTCATGAAATAAAGTGATCGAAATGTGAATACAAACTCCCAAATGTTTTTTATCATCTCACTTTATATATTCTTTTTTAAGTTACACTATGATGTTTATTTAATATTAACCTTGATTAATCTTTAAGACGAAATAGATGAAAATATAATATATTATTTTTTTAGTTATAATACGAAATTCTTAATGCAGGATAATATAATGATTAATATTAACTTTAATTGATTATCAAGACAAAAGAAAATGATAAGGTAAACCAACCAGATTATTAAGGTTCATTTTTTAGAAAACCATTAAACTTTCTTAATAACAATAAATTTATGTTTTAAGTGAAATATTGAGTTTTGTTTGCCCCAAATAATTGTTAGTCATTGGTATTTTACTTTAAACTAACACTCAAAATATTGAAACTTTTCTCAATCATATTTTGTAAAATACGACAACTTTAAAGATAAATAAAAGTTTACATTTATCAACAGAAAGTCAATGTGATTTAAAGTTAACTGTAAAATGTATTTATAAAATCAATCAATATAAAGATAAATAAAAAAAATATAATATTATTCCTAAAAAAGGGCAAATTGCGGAGTTGACTACTGGTTTCGCATAAATTATCTAAAGAAAATGCAAAGGTAAAATTAGAACTAAATTAGAATCAATAAACGACAATGCAAATTGATGTCTTACAAAACTACAGGTAATGTCTAAAAATAAAGTGAATAAATGTAAATACGAAATCATCAATTTTTTTATCTCTTCATTGCTTTACATAATTTTTTTGGTAAGTATTTATATTAAATTTGATTGGTTGATCATTACGACAGAAGTGGATTAAATGGTTAAACAACCAAATTATCAAAAATTATTTTAGAAAAATATTAAGCTTTCTCAAGAATAATAAATTATGCTTTAAGTGAAATATTAAGTTTTGTTTGTCATTTTTTACTATTTTTTTATTTATTGATGATTTATCTTTAAAACCAAATATTAAATACACCAAAATAATTATCTATCATTAGTATGTTACGTTGATTAACACTTAAAATATTGCAAACTCTTCTCAATCATGCATATTTTGTAAATTATTTCAACTTTGAACATAAATAAAATTTCACCGTTATGAACACAAAACCCATGGGATTTAAAGTTACTCGAAATTTATTTATAAAACAATCAATATAAAAATCTATTGAAATAAGATTACTATACCTGAAAAATGAGAAATTGAAGACTTGATTATTGGTTTCGTACAAGTTCTCTAAACAAAAACAAATGCAAAAGATAAAATTAGAAATAAAAATAGAATCAACAAATAACAATGTAAATTCATTTCTTACAAAATTGAATTGAGTATACATGAAATAAAGCGATTAAAATGTGAATAAGATTTCACAAAATAAAAATGGTTTTTCTCATCTCTCTATTATATTACTTTTATAGGTATAATATGATGTTCTTAATAATATAAAATATAATTAATAATATTAAATTTGATTGAACATTAATACAAAAGTAGATGAAAAGATGTAACACCTAAATTAAATGACTATTAATATTTTCTTCAAAACCATTTAGTTTTAATACTAACAATAAATTTATACTTTAAATGAAATATATATTAAGATTTATTTTCCATTTCCTAAAAAAAAAGGGCAACTGAAAAGTTTGTAACCCCCAGTAATGTTATCTATAAATTTAATAATAAAACTAAAACCTTATAGCATATATATATAATCAATAAAACAAAATGTACTAAGAATAAATTTGAGCAAAATGCAAGAAATTGTAAAGACAAATACATTAAATGTAAAAGGGTTGTGTAAACATTTAAATTTAATAAATATATAAAACTACAACTTTAAAACACATACAGTATATAATTAAGAAAACAAAATTTAATAAGAATAAATTTGACCTTGTATAAAACTAAAACTTTATTACACATATATAAGTAATAAAAAATAATTTTATATGAATAAATTTGATCAAAAGGCAAAAATTGCACAAACAAAAACTTTTAATACAAAAGATTGTTTAAACATTAAATATACGTCACGTGACAAAAAAAATTAATGTTCAAATAAATCTTTTAACTATATATATAAATATAGATAAAATGAATCATATTTGTCGAAAAGTATAAAAACAAAGTAAAAAATGGAGTAACTTAAACGCAATGAAATTTGAAATCTTCCATTCTTTACGAATGAATATTATTTTCTATTTGGTTATCTATATATAAAGTTAAAAGGGTTATTTGAGTATTTAATTTAATTAATTAAATAAGGGTAATCGAAAAGATTGTGATCAAGTGCTCATATAATTAATTACAAATTTAATAAATAGAAAACTTAACATAACATATAATAATACAACAAATTATTAAATAAAAGTAATAATGTAACACATTGAAAATGCAATAGAAATAAAACAACAAACTCAAAAAATTATTCCCACAAACTAAAATTGCGAATTATTAAAAATTCAGTATTATATATAAGCAATTAGCAAGGCCAACCAAAAAGTACGTGACGCTTACTAATGTGATTATCTATTAATTTAATAACAAAACTAAAACTTTATAACATATCTATAATATGAGAAAACAACACATATATATAAGCAAGAAAACAAAATGTAATAAGAATAAATTAGAGCAAAATGCAAGAAATTGTAAAAAAAACATTAGATATAAAAGGCTTCTGAAAACATCTAAATTTAATAATTATATAAAACCGAAACTATATAACACATCTATAATTAAAAGAAAAAGAATAAATTTGCCATCGTATAAAGCCAAAACTTGATGACACATATATATGCGGAAAAAAATTAATAAGACTAAATTTGACAAAAACGAAGAAATTCAAAAACGAAATTATAAACAACAACAACAACAACAACAATAATAATAATAAAGGGTTGTTTGAGCATTTAATATCTGCCACGTGGCAAAAAATTAAATACTCAAATAACCCTTTTAACTTTATATATAGATTTAATCATCATATTATAATTTGTCGATGTGAGATAGTTTTACAACTGTGATATTATATAATTGATTCATCACATATTGTGAAATAAATAATATGAAATTTATATTCTAATGAAATCATTTTTTACCACGAATCTAAATATTTCATTTTTATATTTTATTTTACGAATCTAATAATTCTTAAAAAGAGCTCTTGAAACCATAAACTTAATTATGTAAAACTATCACACACTTTTTGAGTCTTAAAATAAAGTTTTTTAATTATAAGACTATAAACTTGAGTAAAATCATTCAACATTGAAAAATTATGATGACTTGATTAAGTTTTATATTATAAATAAGAATAATCATTCGTTCATTAACATAATAAAATTATCCCACTTCGAAAAATTATACAGTATAATAGGGCGATGAAATTTTATTACATAATTAAAAGTAATCATTCGTCCCTAAATCTCAACAAAAAAAATAAAAATCTCAAAAAAATAAAAATAAAGAGTTTTTAAGATTATAAAATTAAGTAAAATTATTTCACATTGAAAGAGTAATGTCATTAAAAGATGTTGTGTTTTTTAGTAGATGGTTTGTTCCACATTGAAAGAATAATGTCATTGTGTGAAGTAAGAAATTGGACTAAATATGAAATATTTATGATGGGAAGAAGATTGAAAGACAGATGAAAATAGAATAGGGAAGAAGATAGAAGAAAGGAGGAAATACTCCGTAGTATAATTGTACCACATTGAATGATTATTATGGGGGTGATCATATGATTATAAATTGAAAAGGTGATCCTATAATTATAAATTGAAGTCATATTATAATATTTCATTTTTATAATTTATTTTACGATAATGTTTTTAAAAAATGAACTCTAAAGGTTTTTTACCTTAGAATTGTAAAACATCATATTAATATAATAAATTAAAGGGAAAATTGATACTTTATACCCCTAATAACTTTGATTTTCAAACTTTATACCTTATATAATTTTCTTTCAAAATTTATACCTACTTATTCTATTAATTCCATAATCAATACCTAAACTTATTTCCGTCAAAAAATTAACAGAATGAGTTTGAAATGTCTCATTTACCCTTGTGAAAAATTCAATTCACCCATCCCATACACTTTCATTCCCCCAAATTTCTTTTGAAACACTCTTTTTTTCCAGAAAATTTAAAACATAATTAAACCTAAATTATCATAATCTAATTCATCAACCCAAATCTTCTACTCCCTTCACCAATCCCTGAATTACATTATCAATTTTGACTGAACTTCTTCCTCCAATACACTACATGTTCGATTTTGTATTGATTTTTTTTTTTTTTTTTTTTTTTTTTTTTTTTTTTTGCTTTTTCGTAATTAATTTATCACAATTTTGATTAAATTGTTGTTGCAATCTCTTATGCTGAAATCTGGAAAACTCAAATCTGAAAAACCCTAATTTTTTTTATTAAAATTTGTAATAAAACAAATTTACAATAAAAAATAGAAAATCAATAATGATTAGAACACTAAGTAGATAAAAATTGATGCGTTAATTTGTGATTTACATACTAAAACGAGAACATGCAAAAAAAAATGAAGAGAAAGAAACAAATTTGACTTTGATGAATGAGTCAATGGGGTGAGGGTATAATGGGGTGAGAAAATATGAAAATTGTAACTAAAATATTTCGGGAGACGGTTTTCGTTAATTTTTTCACGGAAATAGGATTGAGGTATTAATTACGTAATTATTAGAATAAATAGGTATAAGTTTTGAAAGAAAATTATGTAAGGTATAAAATTTGAATATCAAAGTTATTGAAGGTATAAAGTATGGATTTTCCCTAAATTAAATATATATTATAATAATTAAAAGATTCTCTAATTGATTTTTTATTTACTTATGATACTTTCTTAAATTGAGGTAGAGCTGGCAAACCGGGCCAGGCCCATCTCGGTGGCCCGGTCCGGCACGAAAATAAGCACGACCCGACCCGGCACGATGATGACGTGGCGAAAAGCACGGGCACGGCACGACTGGTTCCCAGTCGGGCCGCGGCGCCAATTTGTAGAAAAGTCTGTGCCTAGGCACGCCCTGGCACGAGGCACGGTTGGGCCGGCACGCCTCTAAATCCCAAAAAAATGAAAATTCCTGAATATTTGGTCGGGCACGACGGCCCGACACGACTTAGGCACGACCGGGCTCGGGTTAGGAACCGTGCCTCGGCGCATATTCTCAGGGTCAGGCACGGCACGGCACGGCACGGTGGGTCTACTAGGCACGACTGGGCCGGGCTGGACAGGCACGAAGCACGATTGGGCCGGCACGAAGCACGGCCCGACACGTCCGATTTGCCAGCTCTAATTTGAGGTTTGATGGAACGGACCAATGAGATCGCTCGAAAAAAAGCCTAAAATATATATATCTTTTATATATTAAAGCTGAAACTTTTCTTGCTTCCACATTCACCCACGTAGGCATCCTACATGGATATGATGTGTCGCTTACATGGCGCTTATGTGGACGACCTACAAAACTTCCATAATACACAATAGAAAATATAACTGCCATTTTTAACTTCCACTTTTAACTCCCACTACCACAATATACATCAAATTTAAAAAATAAACTACCTTCCCATCTTTAACTCTCCACTCCTGTCAACTCCTCTTTTCTCCCTAACTTGACAATGTCATGAATCAAAAAACTGTGTCCTCATATGTTAGACAATAAAAAACCACAAAAAAGCTCGAAATTCTAGGGATACTAAGCATGGCGCCATGGCGGAATTAAGCTTGGTGGACATTCAATGTGTTTTGGATGTCTACATTGTTCTTAATTTCGGTGAAAATCGATAATTTAGGGTGTTATGCGCGAAGAATCGTCCAGAATAGGAAGCCAAAGCAAATAGTCTCGGGAAATATGCGGTGGGATCGTTTTCGAGAGATGCTTGCTTAATTACTACCAAAAACATAATACAATATCATGTAATATCCAACTTATCCTCAGGTAATTTGGATTTAAAAAACTTCTTATTTCCTTCTCCCCTTTCCTCTTCCATAAGTTTCATTGCTATGATGTTAAAATTAGTTAGTAAGAGAATTTTGATGGTTGCCTCTTTGTATTTGCACTATCAAGCCATATCATATGCTTAAAAGATCTCCTAGCAATCCCATATTTTGATTTGTCTTTTCTATCTTATTGACCAATTGTACCGTGTTTTATCAAGCAACACACTTCGATTTTCGAGCTATAACACTAATGGCCATATCCCATATGTATGTTGTCATAGGGCATTCTTTGGATCATTGTATATGAGTCTTTCTAGAGGAGCAAGAGCTAGCAGTACTTCAGATATATCCCCAAAATGACGCACACCGTGAATTGATTCTAGGTTTTACAATGCTTTATATATTAATAGCTGACGATTTCGATGATTCTGTTTTCTAAACTAGAATTTCCAGGTAATTTTATTGGTTTTCTTCACAATTTTAAGATTTTTTTTTTCTTTGGTAGTTCAAACGAGAACTTTAATTAGGTTTTCTATCAACATGGTGCAAGCAGAATTGCACATGAGGCAGGTAGATTCCACCATCAAATCGATTATTTCATTTCATCTCCATATATATTATTAAACCCAATTATTAACTCTCTCCATCACAAAAAAACACCATTAGTCGTGACAACTAGAACTCTACTCACCGTAATTATACAGTGCAAGTAAATTGAAGTGAATCAGGAAAATACTCGCAAGTGTAAAGAAAGAGACCGTCGATATTATCGAAGGCAGAGAAAGGCGAAAGAAAGTTGAGAAAAGAGAGGTCATTTTTGCAACAGGAATCCTCAATGAAAAGGGTAGAAAGGACTAAAAGGAGCATGACGACGGGGTAATATTATCCATTAACGTCTTCGCCAAATCCATGACAACGACGGTAATTAATTTATAATAGCTTTCTGAATTGTGCAATATACTCCGTTCTCATTATATTAGGTTATTTTAGTTGTGAATTGTGAATGAGCGGTAATAACTTTTTTTGGGCGTTGAATTTTTCATTTCACCATTGTTATTATACTAGGTTTTTTAGTTGACCTTTTGAATTGTTCACCAATATGAATTATATATGAATATGCGTTTTTTTTGGTTGGGTTAAATGAATTGTTTATGGAGTTGCGATTTTGAAGGATACTCTGTATTAAGTAAAATTAGGTTTTGTAATAATTAGTTGTTGATTGAGTTTGAGATTTTTATGCAAATGATGAAATATGAGAGTGTTATTCAAGAGTTTGATCCATATTTCAGCTATTGCGTTACTTAGGTCGATCCATCTTTTACTCTTTCACTTACGTCATTTTAATTGTTACGAGTAATTTGTACTCCCTTCGTTCCATTAATTTGTTGGTTTTTTATATTCATTGTGAGGAGTATTTTAATAAAAGGCAAACCAATGAACGAGACGGATGGAGTAATTTTCAAGCTTACGAAAATGTGATTTAGCTTAAATGTGGTTTCTTTGTTGCTTTAGTTGATGGACATTGGATAAGGAGATTTGTAGGTGTTAGATTGACAGTTTGTGACGATTTCATGGCCTTGCAATGTCAAGCTAATGGAAATATGAATTTGCTCAAATGTGATTTTTTGATTTTTTTTGTTTGTTGAGTATTGTATTACTAGACAATTAAAGGAGTATTCATGACAATGAACGACGAACCACAAAATCGACGACCACGGCGAATTGCAACATCGGGGAGTATTAATAAAATTAGGATAGTTGGCGGAGAGGGCCACAAACACTGGGGAGTATTACTCTGGACAAGAGGATCGACACGAAAATTAAGAATGGTAGGTTGTGAAGATGATCTCATAATCTTTGGATATGTCGTCAGTGATGAATATAGGTATATTTCATTGCTCTATGACTTCTAAGTTCTAAATGATTTTTTTTCGGTGTTTTTTTGCCCACTTATTACTGCTAACAGTTGGTATCGTGACTCCTTGCGGTTTTGCTATGAATAAAGATTCAAAATTTTATAATCGATATGCGAGGTATCTCCTTTAATTATGCAGTTTTTAAGTTCGTAACATTACGATGTCTGTTATCTATATTGGTATACTCCATTTATGTGGATAACAACATTGTTTATCACTTGCAGTAGTGTTTGTAATAATATCATCCAGAAATGGGAAGAATATTTTCCATCAAAAGATTTAAGAAATACCCCTTCTTCCGTTGGACGAGCTGTGTGCTATCCGTCGTCCACGAATTGTCTTTATTACTCGACTTATCTCCTTGCGGACAGATTTGGAGATAGCAACAAACATCAACAAGGGCTTCTTAATAGCCAACAAATTAAATCCCCTCAACATATCTTACCTTGATCAGGTATAGATTAGGCGAGGTCGGAGATTGAAGGTTCGAGGTCAGAGTTCGGTGGTGATTTTTCGAGTTTTTATGTTCAATCTCTTCCAAAAATCCGAGCTTTAGGTACCTTTCTAATCCACGAACCTTTGTCTCGAATGTGTGGCGTGGCGTGGTTTTAGACGCTCTATAAGAACAATGGAAAAAAGGCATTGAGATAGAGGTCCGTGGAAATAGTATAGTAGTAATTTATTTTGATGAGTGAGATTTAATTTGGTAAAATAAAACAAGGGTGTATAAAACAAGCAAAGATGCGGAAGCAAGGAAAGCAACGGTAGTAACAAAAACAGGAGTAGCACCTTGCCAGTGGAGAAAAACAGAGATGAACCGAAATCAAAACCGTCGGATCTGAGACCTGAACCCGAAAAAATCGCGAATAAAACAGACGAATTGGCGAAATTAAGGCAAGATGACTCGACAGAGGATCGTTCGGTAAACGAGTTGAATTCCAACAAAGCTAATCAGCAAGGCAGGTGGTTAGTTATGTGGCTTGAATTATATTTTGTTAACCGTACTACAGAAATATGGGGCACTAGCCTTCTTCATACAATGGTTTAAGAGTTTCTAGCCTTAACGTTGTTACGGATTTTCATTGTTTGTAGAGTATATTTTTGAAGCAGGCAAAAAGATTTACAAATTAAAGTTCATAAAGAGAAAGGGCATGCTAGAGAAGAATGTGGTAAGAATAATATGATTAACTGGTGTTATATAGAAAGAGGCAAAGAGCATTTCCCTCTATCGAATGAAATTTCTGTTTGTGTAATTCATATGGTCCTTCTAAGTTTTAGCTAACTCAGCTTTTTCAAATGTTTTTTCTATCAAGGTGAGGACAGATTGATCATTTTCTTTCTATAATGAAGATGACGATAATCCAACTATAATGTGGACAAATTGATGACTTAACTCGGATATAGCTACTCGGATAAAATTTGTACGGAGTAATGAGTTAATATAACAACTATATAATGGTGGGATATGTATCCAAATTATTTTGTATCAATTAGCTTCTTAAGAGTAAATGTAAAAGACAAATGTGGAGTTGATAAGTTCGGCTCTTTCAATCACTTAAATAATTACTGATATTTTTCCTCGACGATGTCCTTCTTATGACAACTATATCCGTCTTAATATAATAACAGATTAAATAACTTTTCATGTGGTTAGTTGGAACTTATATGTGGCAAATGGGTCAATGAGGTCATTTCGGGTTGTTCCGGGTTATTACGGATTGCAAGCTTATTTTGGGGGACATGTTGGTCACTTCGGGATGACTCATTAAGGTTGGATCGTTTTCGGGTATGAGTCATTTGACTTGAGTATTTTACGTGAATTAGTCATCTGAGTTGGGACAGTTTTTAGGGTACGAGCCATTTAGATCGGGTCATTGGCACTTTTAATATACTAATTTCACCAACATAAAGTAATTTACGGATTATTGAATTTATCATGAAATATTCTATCTTATGAATTCTTTGTTTTTGCAGCAAGTAATAATACTAATATATTCCGTATGATATTTTAGTCTTTTTGGGTGGATCGGGTCCAGCTCCTATTTCGGTAGAGCTATTTTGGGTCACTTTCGGGTCTTGAGTCAATTTGCGAGGTTGTTTTGCTGCAAGTAATAATACTAATATACTCCTGATATTTTAGTCTTTTTGGGTGGATCGGGTCCAGGTCCTATTTCGGTAGAGCTATTTTGGGTCACTTTCGGGTCTTGAGTCAACTTTGTGAGGTCTAGATGAAAGTAGGGGTTACACCTTTTTTTTCCAGATTTTCTCATGCTGTTTGCTTTTATTCTATTCATTCTATTTAAAATGTTATAGAGCTAAGACGAATATACCATCTTAAACGTGAATTTATGTAGTTGTAGAAGAGACATTAAAAAAATTCTTAGTGTTTACTATGATGTCTTTGCTAAAATCATTCATACTCCATTGTTTGAATACTTCATAACTAATGACGATTATCGCACTAATCACATTTTTGAAGTAATAAGATGGTACGAGTATGATTTTCTTCTTCTTACAATTGTTTTTTGATTACACTCATGTCTACTAGGAAATTGTTTTTATGAGTAAGAGGTCTCTGCGAAACGGTCTCACAATAATTTAAATAACACAATTTTTTAATAGCACAATTTTTAGAGGAGACCTTTGTGAGACGGTCTCACAATAATTGTATTGTGAGATCGTCTCATATGAAATTTTGTAAAAATTTTGAATGAACAACCGCGCAATTTGCGCGGGTTTGAAACTAGTATATATTTATTTCTTAAAAATTTCGGTCTAACCGGGCCTAACCGGTCCAAACCGGTCCAAGTGGTCCAACCGGTCCGGAACTTTGGACCGGAATTTAAAAAAAATTGAAAATTTCGGGCCAACCGGTCCGGTTCGATCTTGGACCGGAATTTTTCCGGTCCGATCCCGGTCCGAAATTTTGAGATTCCGGTCCGGGTTTGGACCGGTGCACAGCCCTAGTCTCAATGAATTTTTTGTCTTTCTATTTTATGAATGCTTTTTATATGCAATTTGACATTTCTCATGAGTTTTACTCCACATGTCACTTTCTCAACGGATCCCTGACCCTTGGTGCCAAAATGAAAGGCACAGAGGGAGTACTATTTTTAAGAAATTGGTCAATCCTTGTATATGACATGCAGCAACCTACAAACCTAAAATCCTAGGCATGACTACTTTTTGACCATCTAAGAACTTTAATTAAAGTTCTTCCATTGTAGATTAAAGTTCTAAGTTTATTGGATTTGTTAAAATATGACTATAGCATTGACAAACCCTATATAAATTTTAGAGTAAATTAGAAATTATTCCCTTCGAAGATGTATTTAATAAAATTTACTCCCTTATGATTATTTTTAATATTTTACACCTAAAAAGATGCAAAACTTCAAAATTTACTTGCAAATCACTATTCCGATGAATTTATGATTTTACTGACCGAAATGCCCTTCATTAGTAGTACGCCCCTCCCCCACCCCAGCTCATCCTCATTTCGACTTTCCCAACTCTTTCAGTCCCAATTTCAGTAGAATCCTAAATTCCCAAACCCAAAACTCGAGCATCTATTCATCAATCAATTGTGGGAACTTTTTTTTTTATAAGTCTGCAGACTAAATGAGAGCATAAGGAAATGGAGAAAGAAGGGTAGGAAGAAGAAAGTGGCACTTTCGGTATAAAAAATAGGAAACAAGCAAAATAATTCAAACTCACCGGATTAACTCGTCGGAGTTGTGATTTGCAAGTAAATTTTGAAGTTTTGTATCTTTTTGGGGCGTAAAATAAAAAAAAAAAAATCATAAGGGAGTAAATTTTAATAAACACATCTTTGAAGGGAGTAATTTCTAATTTAGTCTAAAGTTTATCCACTGTGATTGCTCTTACTACTCCCATCCATTCAATTCTTTTACCATAAATGAATAATCTAATCAATTCTTTACATTCCACTTTTGTTAAAAAAATTACCATATAATCATCATATCCTTACTCTATTTAC
This sequence comes from Agrostemma githago, assembly GCA_958450325.1. Lineage (NCBI taxonomy): Eukaryota > Viridiplantae > Streptophyta > Magnoliopsida > Caryophyllales > Caryophyllaceae > Agrostemma > Agrostemma githago. The sequence goes on from OY288258.1 coordinate 10,558,616, forward strand.
ACAAAATATCATTACTTTTTCTTTACTTTAAGTTTGGTGGATCCATAAAATCATTGGGTTTACCGGGTAAGTAGCGATTAAGCCCCTTTACTTTCCTCAATTGTGAAATCAAACCCCTTAACTTTTGATTGTAGTAATTAGGCCCCTTAACTCTACCAATATGTGAAATCAAACCCCTTACCTTTACCAATACGTGAAATTAAACCCTTTTATTTTTTTCCGATCAATATCGCAATTTCTCGTCAATATCTCATTATATCAATAAATATTTTATTCCAAAATACCAATAGAATACGTATACAAATACAAGTACAAAAGAAAAATACTCCTGAATTGTACTTCTACATGTTCAACTTCTCAACTTACGCTCTTCTTCAATATACCAGATTTCAACATTCTCCTCCATGTCTACTTCTTCTCCAGGTATTTCAATATAATCTTCAAAGGATGTATCCACCATCTTTTAAAACTGCAATTTTATTCTATTTTTGTGAAATTAGGGTTAACACACCTATAAATAATACAATTAACTTAAATTAATAAAAAAATTGCACAAACATTCAATAATCAATAATCATATGATATGTATGTCGTATTACATACTCCCTCCTAGTTCAAGTATTTCTCCCCAATTTTTTTTGGGGAGAAATTAAGAAATGGATAAAAAGTGGGGTATAAAGTGTAAAAGGTGGGGTATGAAGTGAAAAGGCGTTGGGTTTAGGTGTAGACGAAAAGAATAAAGAATTGAAAGAAGAATAAAGAATGATTAAAAGTACATCTAAAAAAAGAAAGTGGGAAGAAAACCAAACTAAGCTCAAAAAGGAAAGTGGGAAGAATACTCAAACTAGGAGGGAGTATTAATGATTTATTGACCCGAATATGGGTATATGTGATTATGTGGACATATATTGTACTAAAATAACAGTAACTTTTTTAATTTTGATGTTAATAGATGTGCACTCAGCAAGTATCATTACTTGCAAGTGCTATTACGAGGGAAACTTATCGCCAATACAAGATTCATATGAGTACGTTGGTGGATCTTGTCTTGAGTTTTCGGTAGATATATGCAAACTAAGTTTGGATAAGGTAAACAAGATGGCTAAGGACTTGTATGGTCATCAAGGTTCAGTTTGGTGGTATAGGATTTAAGGACGGGGTTTCCAAGTTTTGTGCGATAATGAAACTATGGAAGAGTTACGGATAGAAGGAGTCACACATGGGGTCATTGAGATATATTTCGACGGAGAGTATCTAAATATACCAGAAACAAATGTGAGCATTGATTTTTCAGAGGAAGTTAACTTAAATACTAAGTTTGATGTTCAAGTCGAAGTCAGTACCGAGAAAAATATTGAGAATATAGATATTGATGATTCTGAAGATCATGAAGCTGAAGAGGCAAATTTGAGTGATCTAGAAGAGATTATTGATGACCAAGAGGCTGGTAGTAGTGATGAAAAGTTTATTGATATGCAAGAAAAGAAAAGACATTGGATTTCCATAAGAAATGCCTCTGGAAAAACTCAAATCTTTTAAAAACTAGAGACAGAGGTACTTGATCAAAGATTAAAAGAGATCAAAGATGACTATTGGGGCAAAGATGAAGATGATTATGAAGAATTCCAGCAAAATGAACAAATTTTTGAGAGAGAATCTGATGACGAAGGCCCACTTGGCCTAAGTGATGATGAAGAGAATTTTGATGCAACTGAAAATAAGTGTTCTATGTATGATAATGACACACCGTTTGGTTCGGTACAAATTGAATTAGGGCAACTATTTGATAAAGTTGAGATTCTCAAAAAGGCATTAATCTATTATAGTTGTCAAACACGTCATACGTGGAAGTATTGTCATAATGAACGAAATAGAGTACTTGTGAAGTGCAAAGCTTATCCGAGGTGCAAAGGGAAGCTAAGTGCCAGGTATACAAAAGAATTTGGTTGCCTGAAGATACGGTTCTTCAAAGACGTACATACATGCGCACCAACTAAAAGTAATAAAAGGGCTAATGCACATTTTTTTGCCGAGGAGTACCAAGAAAAGCTCCTTAATCATCCTACTTGGAAGCTGAAGTTATTCATGCGGGATGTGGAGAACACATATGGTGTAAAGATTATTCGATGGCAAGTTTCAAGTGCAAAAAAATTTGCTCTGCCAACATGTGCCAAAATAGTGGAGAAACAATACGACTCCCTTAGAGATTACATGTATGAACTAACAAGATCTAATCAAGGGACTAGTGTATTTTTAGCCTTAAAGCCTTATATAGCGAGGTCAGTTCCCCAGTTCCATATGTTCTACATTAATTTCCTTGCCTTATGGAGGGGCTTCTTAAATGGATGTAGAAGAGTACTTGGTCTCGATGGTGCATTCTTGAAAGGATATTGTAAAGGCGAACTACTCTGTGCCACTGGTAGGGATGCTAACAATCAAATGTTTCTGGTGGCGTGGGGTGTAGTAGAGTCAGAATCCAAAGAGAGTTGGTCTTGGTTTTTGAATCATTTAATAAAAGATTTAGACATGAAAAGTGGCAAGGAATGGACTTTGTTATCCGATCAACAAAAGGTACTTAAATATTTTGAAAGGGTACTACTTATTTCTATGTTCTGTTTAGTTTTTTTAAGTAAGAAATGACTTGAAATAGCTAATGAATGATATCGAGTTTATTTTTTTCTTTATTGCACAGGGATTACTGCCTATGATAGCAAAACTACTACCTGAAGCTGAGCATAGGTTGTGTGCAAGACATATATTAACTAATTGGATAAAAGTCGTTAAAGGTGCTCCTTTACACAAGTTATTCTGGAAGGCAGTGAAGTCATACACACAAGAGGGATTTAATGATGCTAGGAATGAGCTAAAAGAACGAAGCCCAAAAGCTCATCATGAAATGTGTTTACGGGATGTGAAAAAGTTCTGCAGATGCTTTTATCAAATATGGGATTTAATGATGCTAGGAATGAGGGATTTAATGATTCTAGGAATGAGCTAAAAGAACGAAGCCCAAAAGCTCATCATGAAATGTGTTTACGGGATGTGAAAAAGTTCTGCAGATGCTTATCAAAGATGGGCTTGTACGGGTGTTACTTGCAATAACATGGCAGAGACGTTTAATTCATGGATCCTCGAAGCTAGAGAGAAACTTATCTTAACAATGCTCGAAGAAATTAAGAGAAAAGTTATGTGTAGAATGGTGGGAAAGAAGGTACAAGCTGCTAAATTAGTAGCATTGTCACACCTAGAGTTCGAGCGACGATAACAGAGAACATGGAAGCTACGAGAAACTGGAAGACTATGGAGGCCAGTGAAAATGTGTATGAAGTACAACATGTGCATAATAGTGCGTTAACTTATGCGGTTAGCCTAAGTAAAAGTACGTGCATGTGCATATATTGGGATGTGAATGAGATTCCTTGTGAGCATGCAACTTCAGCCATATGCTCAAAAAATGAAAATCCAGAGAGTTATGTGACATTTTGGTATAGCAAAGAGGCTTATGAGACATCATATACATTTTCTTTAGAGCCGTTGATTTGCCAAAACATGTGGAATAAGATCGATGGGAGTAAAATTTTGCCAAGTGATCCTAGGGTGAAGCAAGGGAGGCCTCCGAATAAAAGGAAGAGATCATATGGGGAACTTAAACACAAAAAATCTAAATACATGCTTACAAAAAGCGGAAAACAGTTGTGTTCCAATTGCAAAGAACCGGGACATAAAAATAGCACATGCAAGTATAAGGTACCTGTTGATTAGCCAGTCGGAGGCCTGAGAGACGGTGGTTTACCCATCAACAGTTGCTGAACTTTCTTTATTTCTCCAAGCTTTTCATTTTACAGCATCATGAAATCACATCTGCTAGTTCAATATGGAATTTATATTTAAATTTTTAGTATTTTGATATGGTGTAATGTTTTCTGATATAGAACTGGAGTATTACCTAATATGCTTAAATTTGGGAATATTGTTACTTAATTTCATATGAATTTAAGTCCCCTCATACTATCTGTGGGTTATAAGACAAATAAGAAGAGATCAGATTCTAATATGCATAAATAAGGGGATTTCATCATACGGTCGCAAAAATCGACTCAAACTTCTAAGCAGATTACTGACTTGAGGGGTTTCTCACTGACTAACTTAAGCTAAGACTGTAACACCCCATTATTTTCCGAGTCATTTATAAGGCATTATTTTTCTATCCTTTTTAAATCGGGTTTTTAAGTTGGAAAAATATTTTCGAGTTTATTTTGAGCCTTCTTAAAACTTATTGGTTTTGAACTCCTTTAAAGGTGAAACTTTCTAAACCGACTTGTTTTCGGGTTGGACTTTGGGTCAAACGAAAAGAAAGAAAAAAAAGAGGAAAAAGTCTTAATATAAAACAAACCCCACCCGTCAACCCTTTTCCCATCACCCTTATTGTTTTTGAGATACTGCCGTCATATTTCCCCTCTCCCTCTGCTCCACAATTTTCAGTTTTCAATTGTCATCTGAGAACCGATTCTTCATCCTTGCTTATTCTAACACGTTCTTACACCTGTCTTCATCAAAAAAGTAAGTACTCTAATTTATAATCTCTTTATTTCTTATAATTATTGGACCAAATATGTAGTATGCCTAAATATTTTAAGTTCCTATCGTTTTCTTTTGTCAAACTCGTTTTCTCGACGTAATTTAACAACCTTGTAAGAAATTATTATTATTGGGCATGGTTTGATGAGGGTCGATTATATCTACTGTAGCGATTAGTAGTATTTTGGTTGGTGTCAGAGTTGATTAAATTGGGGTGGCTGTTTTAGTGTAGGATAAGGCTCGATATTAATATGTGAATAGTTGGAGGGTTACGAGCTATTGCTGTGCCGAGTCCGTTTGTTGTAATGGGTCGTTGGGGATGTGTGTGTATAGGAGATGGAGAGTGTGCTGGTTATGGAGGTTGAGAATTTGTAATGAAAAAGATGAGTGCGTAGAGTTGGAGTTATTGAACTAGATCAAGTACTTAATTAGTTACTAGTTTAATGTGTTAGGCTAGCTATTGATACGAGGTTGTAATAATATACTCTGTAAAAGTTGTGAGGGGATTCTATTTGTTAATAGACTGAGACGACACTAATTATATAAATTAGTGAGATTAGATAGATGATTAAACCGTTCATTTTAATTGTAGCTTGTGGATTCGAGGAAAAAGAATTTTTGGGATAATAATAGCTTAGGTTGACCGTCTCGAGAGGTAAGGACGTTTTATCCTTTTCACTTTTAAGTAAAGAGCATGTTCGGATCAAAATATATTTTTATAACGGTTTCGTAAATTATTTTGTCAATCGTAATATTTTTATAATACTCGTAATGTTTGGATATTGAATTTGTGACATAAGTCACACATTGGTATTGTTTTGGTAAAATTTTGGTAACTTATAACAGACTCTGGGAGCTCTGTTGGTCTAGACGGTTTTAAGGTGTGTTTAAGACGTTCCTGGGACTTTGTCCCGAAACTATTTTTGAGTGAGGATTGTCCGGCCTTCACTCGCTAGGGAGTTAGACTTTTTCCTTTGCCTGTTTCATCCTACTGACTGTCCAAACGTGAGAGGTGCGCACTATTATGAGTCTAGCTAAGCACAGGTGGATACCTCTAGACCGTGCAAGGGTAGGACCTTGGCACACAGGTTGCGAAAAATATATATTTTGGTTGGTTTGGTTTTGACTACTCTTTTATGGTATTCTGGTATTTAAATGGTGATTTTAACTCCGATTTCAGTTTACTATAGATTATTATTATTGATATTATTGTTGTCATTATTATTATTATTATTATTATTATTATTATTATTATTATTATTTCACGATTTATTTTATTATAATATTTTTACTCAGCTTTGCTGACGTCCTTTTTTTTTGGGTCGTTCCCCCGCTGGAACCTGTACCTATTTGTGTTTTTGGTTATGCTGAGCGAGGAAGGACTTTTATAATTTAACTTTGACTACAAACTATTTACATTATTATTGGATTTATTGGTTTGCTATCATTTTAAACCGTTTTGAATTTTGTAAGACTTAAGACTTCCGCTGCAACGTTTTCAATTTAGTTAGCTATCAAATTTCTATTTTATTTATTCATTTTTATCATTTTCCTTGCACTTGGCTCGGTAAGCTAAGTGTGGAGTAACAACTTTGAATTTTCCGTTCTCGGTTTATTATTTTGGTTGCGAAAATTTAGGGCTGTTACAAAGACGGTGAAATGAGGAGTTGATTTTGTAATGGAGATGGAGCACAATCCTCTAATTATTCCAATATTTCAAAGTTCGTCATAACAATTTCATAAGAAAATGGATTGCTTTGAAAGAGTAGAGAATGAAATCATACCTTACTTCCTTAACCAAGCACTGGTGGCGGTGGTGGTGGAATGGTGGTGGCCAGGGGCGAGTCCAGGATTTAGTGTTTGGTGTAGCACAATATAAAAGGCGACGACATGATCAAAAATTACTTTGCACAAAATCTGTAGTACAACACAATTTTACGACAACATTAACTTAAACTATCGAGGAGTTCTCATATTCATGAATTCTTTTACAATTTCGTCGATTGTTACTTTAGGTTGCGTTTGGGTACTCGGAATTGATTTGAATATCAAGAATTCAATTCCTGTATTTGAATTTCTAGAATTCAAATTTGGATTTTGGATTTCAGACAGGTGAAGTCGGGTCAAGGTCACCAATTTTTATTTTTTAAAATTTTTCATTAGAAAAATTTAAATGTTCAATTACGGAAAAAAATAAAAATAAAGAAAAATAAATATTACGACAAGATTATGCGAAAAAACAAAGAAACGACAAGTGACGAAATTGAAATGACTACCTCATACCAGGAATTTAAGAAAACCAAATTTGAACTAGGTTGGATTTGGTCAAAATTTCAAATCCAAATTCCAAGGTTTCCAAACGCTCAAATATTTCAAATCCGAAATTCAAATCCAAATTCAAGTTCCCAAACATGCCATTTAAAAAATATATCTTCTACAAAAGTACACGGTCATTCAACCATTCATCGCTCATGTTATTCCGTAATTATTTTTGATGAATGTCATTGCAATTGATCGACTATAGTAAAATAGGAAATCATCTTAGCCCAAGAATAAAGAAATTGAGAAAATTAAGAAAGATTTTTTTGGAATTGATTGAAAAATTGTAAACGTTTGGTATGATTTAGGAAAAAGAGAGACTAAGGGAGTATTAGTAGCAATAATATGCAAATTGCAATTAAGGGAGAAAAGAGAGTATGAGATTAATTTAGGGGATTAATTAGGAAAGTATGGTAATTAAGAATGAGAGGGAGATTGATTGAGGGAGGTTAATTAGGGAAGTAAATAGTTTAGGAAGATATGGAATAGTTTAGGAAGATATTTGATATATTAAGATATAGTTTTGTTATTAATACCTTAATTAATGTTCCAACTGACTAAAAAAATATTAATTTTTTTTATGGAGTAGCACGTGCTACACCATGGATGTACTTGGACTCGCCCCTGGTGGTGGCGCTGAGGATCTAGATTTGGACTCCCAAACCAACATATCCGCTTTGCTCAACAACCAGCTGCCCAACAACAACAATTGCAATTAGTGGTGCTTGTGGTGGTGGAGAAGTTCGACTAAACCTAACTTGGAACCGGTCAAGGAGAACACCGACAACGGTGCTACGTATGATGATTAATTGACGACGAGATTTAAGGTTATGAGGGTGAGTTTGAGTGGTTAATCGTGGAGATGGAGGAAAAAATATTCAAGGGAGAGAGAATGTCAGTGAGGTGGAGGTAATTTATTTCAGGTTGATTACGTACATTGATACGTATATTATGTTTATGTACGTATCCGTATTTTAGTATAAGAGAAATTGATGAAAAATTGAACTATTGATCGGGAAAAAAAGGGGGGCTTAATTTCACGTTTTGTAGAGTTAAGGTGTAACACCCCGTTATTTTCCGAGTCAACTATAAGGCGTTACTGGTCTATTTTATTTAAATCAGGTTATTAAGTCGGGAAAAATATTTTCGATGTCTTTATAAAATTAAAGTATTTCGGTTCGTCTTATAATAAATCGGTTTTGATTTTCTTAACGTTATTTTATAAACCGACTTTGTATCGGGTTGAAAATTTGGGTCAAATACAAATATAAAAAAAAAGACTAAACCCTATATAAACCCCCGTATACCCTATTCATTCATTCATCCTCATCTTCTCTGCCACACTTCTTCCTCCCATCTGTTCTCGATTCTCTATCACCGATCGATCCCATTCGATTGCTTCTTGTTCCTCTTTCCATATCAAAATAATTGTAAGTATTCAACTTTTACTAATCCCAATTATTTAAAGTTTGTTTTTTGCCACTTTACAAATCAATTTGTTTTATATTAGTGTTATAATATCATGGGTCGGGGTTAATAGACATTGTGTCAAACAATTTGTTTAGGGTGTTGATTTCGGGTCATTCCGATTGTATTTTCTTTCTTTCTCGTGGATTAGTGATTTGGGTAATAATAGAACGATTGATTCGTATAAATAGTCCATTGGATGGAAGTTAGGCCTAGATTTATGAAGAAGAAGAAGAGTGAGGCGTAAAACAAAAAAAAACAGGGGTTTTGCAGTGTTCTTTTTTTGGTGAGATGATGCAATGATGAGGTAGTATGATGCAGGCGATAGAAATCACTCGCAGGCGTTGGGAATGTCTCGCAGTTTGATGAGGTGCAACTTATTGGGTGTGTACTGTTGTTAATCCAGTAGAGTGGGTTTTTGGTCGTTTTTCTCGATTATTTGGGGTCTAATTTATTTAATGAGGTATTCGATTTTTGGTCAAGTAATTTAGATCGAGTGATAATTTAGATTAATTTCGGGGGTTTGTTGAGTGAGTAAATGGTCAGTGTCTTGAGGTTGAGTGAGTTCGATAGTATAGATGAGTATTAAATGGGTTAGACTGTTTTAATGTTAATTAGTTATTGAACCATTATATATTAATTGTAGCTTGTGGATTCGAGGAGAAAGAGTTCTTGGACTAACGATAGCTGAGTTTGTCCGTCTTGAGAGGTAATGACGTTTTACCCCTTTTCACTTTTAAGTAAAGAGCATGTTCGGATCAAAATATATTTTTATAACGGTTTTGTAAATTATTTCGTCGATCGTAAATATTTTTATAATACTCGTAATGTTTGGATATTGAACTTTGTGACACGACTCACATATTGGTACTAGTTTGGTAAAATTTTTAGTAACTTATAACAGACTCTGGGAGTTCTGTTGGTCTAGACGGTTTTAAGGTGCGTCTAAGACGTTCCTGGAACTTTGTCCCGAAACTATTTTTGAGTGAGGATTGTCCGGCCCTCACTCACTAGGGAGTTAGACTTTCTCCTTTGGCAGTTTCATCCTACTGGCTGTCCAAATGTGAGAGGTGAGCACTATTATGAGTCTAGCTAAACACAGGTGGATACCTCTAGATCGTGCAAGGGTAGGACCTTGACACACATGTTGCGAAAAATATATATATTTTGGTTGGTTTGGTTTTGACTACTCTTTTATGGTATTTTGGTATTTAAATGATGTTTTTAACTCCGGTTCCAGTTTACTATAAATTATTATTATTATTTCACGATTTATTTTATCATAATATTTTTACTCAGCTTTGCTGACGTCCTTTTGTTTTGGGTCGTTCCCCCGCTGGAACCTGTACCTATTTGTGTTTTTGGGTACAACTGATAGGTACACTTGATTGCTGCATGGGTGCATTCTGGTATTGGGTTATGCTGAGCGAGGAAGGACTTTTATTATTTAACTTGACTCCAAACTATTTATATTATTACTGAATTTATTATTATTGGTTTGCGATTGTTTTAAACCGTTTTGGATTTTGTAAGACTTAAGACTTCCGCTGCAACGTTTCTATTTAATTAGTTAACAAATTTCTATTTTTATTTAGTTATTACTTATCATTTTTCCTTGCACTTAGCTCGGTAAGCTAATTGTGGAGTAACAGTCTTGAGTTTTCCGTTTTTGGTTTATTATTTTGGTTGAGAAAATTTAGGGCTGTTACAGTTATGACTTTCTCCTTTGGCAGTTTCATCCTACTGGCTGTCCAAATGTGAGAGGTGCGCACTATTATGAGACACCCAGGAGATCACCCAGACACTATTACTGCAAGATATGCAAAGGAGATCACCCAGGAGTTGACTGTCAGGGAAATAGGGTGACATGCCACTGGTGTGGAAAATTGGGACACCGTGAGTTTGAATGTACTAATAAGAAGGCAGGGAGACCCCGTAGTGCACCAAGTGTGAGTGTGAATCAGGGTAACCGATTTCAGGGTCAGGGAAGAACTCAGAGTTATGGTGGGTCTGCATCTAACAACACTTATAAGAACCCAGCTCCGACCCAGGGCAACACTACAGCAGCTAGTAAGCCCGCAGGACAAGTGAATGGGGCACAGAGTACTAAGAAGCCCACTGGGAAGTTCTATGTCATGAATAGAGAAGAAGCATAAAATACTGACATCGTTTCGGGTAACTTTCTTGTGAATTCTATTTCAGCTCATGTTCTGTTTGATTCTGGTGCATCTCACTCTTTTATTTCAACTAAGTTTGTGGATAAAATGAATGTTGAATCTAGTGAAATTGTGGATTATGATTTTGCCATGCCATCTGGGGACTTAGTGAACTGTAAAAGAATTTTTAAGGATGTGTCTGTGTTTATTGGTGATCATGATTTTAAGGCAAACCTGATAGAATTTCCGTTACCTCACTTTGATGTGATTTTGGGGATGGATTGACTCGATTCTCATCGGGCTAATATTGATTGTGCACAGAGTAAAGTTTCCTTGAGAGGGCTTAAAAATGTGAGAGTATCTTATAGGGGTCATGTAAAGGGTCCTAGAGTGAAACTTATTTCTGCTATGAAAGTGAAAAAGCATTTATCTAGAGGAGCTGAGTTGATTTTGTGTCATGTAAAAGATTTGAGGGTGGAATATCCTGACTTGAGTGAAGTTCCAGTAGTGAGTGAGTTTGTTGATGTGTTTCCTGAGGAAATACCGGGAATGCCTCCAGGTAGAGAAGTTGAGTTTAAAATCGACTTAGTGCTAGGAACGGGTCCAATTACTAAATCACCATACCGAATGGCACCGTTAGAAATGCAAGAACTTAAGAAACAATTAGATGAATTGATGGAGAAAGGGTATATTAGGCCTAGTGTGTCGCCTTGGGGTGCCCCTGTTTTATTTGTGAAGAAGAAGGATGGAACTTTGAGGTTGTGTATTGATTATCGGGAATTGAACCAAGTTAGTATCAAGAATATGTATCCTTTACCTAGGATTGATGATTTGTTTGACCAGTTGAAGGGAGCTTTTGTTTTCTCTAAAATAGACTTGCGATCTGGGTACCATCAATTGAAGATAGCACCTGAGGATGTACCTAAGACTGCATTTTCCACTAGATATGGCCATTATGAATTTACTGTGATGCCTTTTGGGTTGACTAATGCACCTGCTGTATTTATGGACTTGATGAACCAAACTTTTAGGACTTACCTAGATAAGTTTGTTGTGGTGTTCATTGATGACATACTGATTTATTCGAGGAGTGAGGATGAGCATGAGGAACATTTACGTATTGTCATGGGTACTTTGAGAGAGAAGCAGTTGTATGCCAAATTTTCGAAATGTGAGTTCTGGTTGGACCAAGTAGCTTTTCTGGGGCATATTATATCTAAGGATGGGGTATCAGTGGATCCTGCTAAGATTAAAGCTGTTAAGGAGTGGCCTAGACCGAAATCTGTGACTGAAATTCGTAGCTTTTTGGGTTTAGCTGGTTACTATAGGAGATTTGTGAAGGATTTTTCTAAAATAGCTAGACCAATGACTACACTGATGAGGAAGGCCACAAAATTTCATTGGGATGAGGGATGTGAGGAGTCATTTCAGATTTTGAAGGAGAAGTTGACCACTGCTCCGGTTCTAGCTTTACCGGATGGGAATGAAGCTTATGAAGTTTATACTGATGCATCTAAGAATGGGTTAGGTTGTGTTCTTATGCAGAATAGGAGAGTGATTGCCTATGCTTCTAGGCAGTTGAAACCTTATGAAGAAAATTATCCCACTCATGATTTAGAATTAGCAGCCGTAGTCTTTGCCTTGAAGATTTGGAGACATTATTTATTTGGTGTATCCTTTAAGGTTTTCTCTGATCACAAAAGCTTAAAATATATATTCACTCAAAAGGAGCTTAATATGAGACAAAGAAGGTGGTTAGAGTTGATTAAGGACTACGAGGTCGAGATCCAGTATCATGAAGGAAAGGCTAATGTGGTGGCCGATGCCTTAAGTAGGAAATCTCTCCATACGATACAGTTAGTGATGAACCGTGATAAGCTAAGGGAAGAATTTGTGAACTTTGCGATCCAAATGGCGAAGCCAGGAACCCCATCTAATGTGTTATCTGTTGAGAGTGATTTGATAGGGGAGATGAGAGAATTACCGGTTGGTGATAAGTATTTGCAAGATAAGTTAGTGAATGAGCCTACTTTGTTCAGGCGCGATGAGAGTGGATTGATTAAGGTTCATGATAGAGTGTGTGTGTCTAACCACTGGGAGATAAAGGAAAGAATAATGACTGAGGCACATGCAACACCGTATTCTGTTCACCCCGGGGGTGATAAAATGTATGCAGACTTGAAGTTAGCATTTTGGTGGTCCGGTAAGAAGAAACATATTGCAGATTTTGTGTCTCGGTGCTTGATGTGTCAGAAGGTTAAGAGTGAACACAGGAGACCCCAGGGGAAGTTGCAACCTTTAGAGGTTCCCGAGTGGAAGTGGAGTTCAATCTCCATGGATTTTGTAGCTGGTTTGCCAAGGTCACAGAAAGGTAATAATATGATTTGGGTGATAATTGATAGGTTGACTAAGTGTGCACATTTTATTCCGATGAAAGATACTTGGAAGAAGAAGCAGCTTGCTGATGCTTATGTACATCATGTGGTAAGACTTCATGGAGTTCCTAAGGATATTGTGTCAGATAGGGATGCCAGATTTGTTTCAATATTTTGGGAGAAACTTCAGACAGCTTTGGGAACCAAACTTAATATGAGCACAGCATTTCATCCAGCTACCGATGGGCAGACTGAAAGAACAAATCAAATACTTGAGGACATGTTGAGAGCTTGTATCTTACAATTTCAGGGAGGCTGGGAGGATAAGTTAGATCTTATTGAGTTCTCTTATAATAACAGTTATCAGGCTACAATTCAGATGGCACCATTTGAGGCGTTGTATGGACGCAAATGTAGAAGTCCGGTATGTTGGGGTGATATTAGTGAGCATGTGATTCTAGGGCCTCAGATGATCACTGAAATGGTTGAGAGTGTTAGGATTATACAGGACAGGATGAAGGCAGCTCAAGACCGTCAGAAGAGCTATGCAGATAAGACCCGTAGGCACGTGGAATTTGAGGTTGGTGACAAAGTTCTTTTGCGTGTCTTGCCTACTAAAGGAGTAATGCGGTTCGGTAAGAAGGGCAAATTGAGCCCAAAGTTTATTGGTCCGTATGAAATCTTGGAGCGTATTGGCGAGGTGGCTTATCGACTTGATTTACCAGCTGATCTAGAACGAGTGCATAATGTATTCCATGTTTCCCAGCTAAGGAAATACACTAGTGCTCCATCACATGTGTTAGACCCGGAGACTATTGAGCTTGATGAGACTATGACTTACGAGGAGACTCCTATTCAGATTTTGGATAGTAAGATGCGTAAAACCCGTAGAACTGAAACAAGAATGGTTAAAGTCTTGTGGAATAATAACAATGTGGAAGAGGTTACTTGGGAAGTTGAGTCAGCCATGAAAGACAAATACCCTCATCTTTTTGCCTAAGGTAAATTTTCGTGCTTCGTGGACGAAGCTTTATTTTAAGGGGGATAGAAACTATGCATGACTACTTTATTTACTACTTTATCTTTGTGTTGGATTAACTTTGTTGTGTGGTTTTATGTTATTATTGCTTGTTGGTTAAAAATATGAATCTATTGGTTATTGTTGGTTATGGTTGGATATTGGTTTTCCGTTAATTCTTGAAATACTTGTTTATTTATATTGGTGGTTTATTTAATTTGTGCTCAATGCACATTTTAAGATGATAAAACTTGTTAAATTTCAAAACTTTGAAAATATTTAATTATTATTTACCCGGCATGCTCTTAGCTTTCTAAGTGACCCTTTTGAGGATTGTGAGAATTTTGTGGATTCAACTCTAGTACTATCTTGTGGAAATAGGTGATCTTACCTTGTGGAATTAGGGGTAGTGAAGTTGTGTTACTTTGGAATTGAGGAATTAGACCCTTGTGGATTTTTGGAGAATTTAGAAATGCAAGTTATCTTGAGGTTGTGCTTGTTTTGGTGGAATTTGGAGATAGAGAGTAAACATTTTATTTTGGATATATATGAGGAACTTTGACGAATTTTGGATATATGGAGTGAATAATCATTTTTGGGATACATATGAGGAGTGTGAGACTTTGTTTTGAGGATGAAGTTTTGTTTTAAGGAGGGAAGTCTGTAACACCCCGTTATTTTTCGAGTCAATTATAAGGCGTTACTGGTCTATTTTATTTAAATCGGGTTATTAAGTCGGGAAAAATATTTTCGATGTCTTTATAAAATTAAAGTATTTCGGTTTGTCTTATAATAAATCGGTTTTGATTTTCTTAACGTTATTTTATAAACCGACTTTGTATCGGGTTGAAAATTTGGGTCAAATACAAATATAAAAAAAAAAAGACTAAACCCTATATAAACCCCCGTACACCCTATTCATTCATTCATCCATCCACATCTTCTCTGCCACACTTCTTCCTCCCATCTGTTCTCGATTCTCTATCACCGATCGATCCCATTCGATTGCTTCTTGTTCCTCTTTCCATATCAAAATAATTGTAAGTATTCAACTTTTACTAATCCCAATTATTTAAAGTTTGTTTTCTGCCACTTTACAAATCAATTTGTTTTATATTAGTGTTATAATATCATGGGTCGGGGTTAATAGACATTGTGTCAAACAATTTGTTTAGGGTGTTGATTTCGGGTCATTTCGATTGTATTTTTTTTCTTTCTCGTGGATTAGTGATTTGGGTAATAATAGCACGATTGATTCGTATAAATAGTCCATTGGATGGAAGTTAGGCCTAGATTTATGAAGAAGAAGAGTGAGGCGTAAAAAAAAAAAAACAGGGGTTTTGCAGTGTTCTTTTTTTTGGTGAGATGATGCAATGATGAGGTAGTATGATGCAGGCGATAGAAATCACTCGCAGGCGTTGGGAATGTCTCGCAGTTTGATGAGGTGCAACTTATTGGGTGTGTACTGTTGTTAATCCAGTAGAGTGGGTTTTTGGTCGTTTTTCTCGATTATTTGGGGTCTAATTTATTTAATGAGGTATTCGATTTTTGGTCAAGTAATTTAGATCGAGTGATAATTTAGATTAATTTCGGGGGTTTGTTGAGTGAGTAAATGGTCAGTGTCTTGAGGTTGAGTGAGTTCGATAGTATAGATGAGTATTATATGGGTTAGACCATTTTAATGTTAATTAGTTATTGAACCATTATATATTAATTGTAGCTTGTGGATTCGAGGAGAAAGAGTTCTTGGACTAACGATAGCTGAGTTTGTCCGTCTTGAGAGGTAAGGACGTTTTACCCCTTTTCACTCTTAAGTAAAGAGCATGTTCGGATCAAAATATATTTTTATAACGGTTTTGTAAATTATTTCGTCGATCGTAAATATTTTTATAATACTCGTAATGTTTGGATATTGAACTTTGTGACACGACTCACATATTGGTACTAGTTTGGTAAAATTTTTAGTAACTTATAACAGACTCTGGGAGTTCTGTTGGTCTAGACGGTTTTAAGGTGCGTCTAAGACGTTCCTGGGACTTTGTCCCGAAACTATTTTTGAGTGAGGATTGTCCGGCCCTCACTCACTAGGGAGTTAGACTTTCTCCTTTGGCAGTTTCATCCTACTGGCTGTCCAAATGTGAGAGGTGAGCACTATTATGAGTCTAGCTAAGCACAGGTGGATACCTCTAGATCGTGCAAGGGTAGGACCTTGGCGCACAGGTTGCGAAAAATATATATATTTTGGTTGGTTTGGTTTTGACTACTCTTTTATGGTATTTTGGTATTTAAATTGATGTTTTTAACTCCGGTTCCAGTTTACTATAAATTATTATTATTATTTCACGATTTATTTTATTATAATATTTTTACTCAGCTTTGCTGACGTCCTTTTGTTTTGGGTCGTTCCCCCGCTGGAACCTGTACCTATTTGTGTTTTTGGGTACAGCTGATAGGTACACTTGATTGCTGCATAGGTGCATTCTGGTATTGGGTTATGCTGAGCGAGGAAGGACTTTTATTATTTAACTTGACTCCAAACTATTTATATTATTACTGAATTTATTATTATTGGTTTGCGATTGTTTTAAACCGTTTTGGATTTTGTAAGACTTAAGACTTCCGCTGCAACGTTTCTATTTAATTAGTTAACAAATTTCTATTTTTATTTAGTTATTACTTATCATTTTTCCTTGCACTTAGCTCGGTAAGCTAAGTGTGGAGTAACAGTCTTGAGTTTTCCGTTTTTGGTTTATTATTTTGGTTGAGAAAATTTAGGGCTGTTACAGTTATGACTTTCTCCTTTGGCAGTTTCATCCTACTTGTTGTCCAAATGTGAGAGGTGCGCACTATTATGAGACACCCAGGAGATCACCCAGACACTATTACTGCAAGATATGCAAAGGAGATCACCCAGGAGTTGACTGTCAGGGAAATAGGGTGACATGCCACTGGTGTGGAAAATTGGGACACCGTGAGTTTGAATGTACTAATAAGAAGGCAGGGAGACCCCGTAGTGCACCATCTGCTAGTGTGAGTGTGAATCAGGGTAACCGATTTCAGGGTCAGGGAAGAACTCAGAGTTATGGTGGGTCTGCATCTAACAACACTTATAAGAAACCAGCTCCGACCCAGGGCAACACTACAGCAGCTAGTAAGCCCGCAGGACAAGTGAATGGGGCACAGAGTACTAAGAAGCCCACTGGGAAGCTCTATGTCATGAATAGAGAAGAAGCAGAAAATACTGACATTGTTTCGGGTAACTTTCTTGTGAATTCTATTTCAGCTCATGTTCTGTTTTATTCTGGTGCATCTCATTCTGGTGCAACGTTTCTATTTAATTAGTTAACAAATTTCTATTTTTATTTAGTTATTACTTATCATTTTTCCTTGCACTTAGCTCGGTAAGTTAAGTGTGGAGTAACAGTCTTGAGTTTTCCGTTTTTGGTTTATTATTTTGGTTGAGAAAATTTAGGGCTGTTACATAAGGGGCCTAATTACTACAATCACGAGTTAAGGGGTTTAATTTCACAATTGAGCAAAGTAGAGGGGCTCAATCGCTACTTTCCCGTTTGACGTACCAATAATACCATTACTTTTACCACTTTTTTTAAAAGTTGTGAAACCCTCTATGTAAATGATTAAATGAATGGGAGGGAGTACTCATTAATGCCCTAGTTCTTTTGTACTCTCTCCATTTAAATTTAAAGGGTACGCTTCCCTTTTGTACATTACTAGTTTTGATCCCGTGCAAATTGTACGGTGCCATTAAAAATTCTGTCACAAAGTGATTGACAAAATAACGAATAGTTGTACATGGATCCAAACCGCAATCGTTGAGATCAATTAACTAATACAAAAAGTCTACAAATTTTCTAAATTGAAAAAGATATGTACTTGAAAATGAAAAACTAATTAGCGATGAGAAAAGTAAATATCTGCACGAATATTAGAACACTACTTGATACCCACATTAGTAGTAGTGTTGAAAGTACATTTATTGCTATCATAAATAAGAATCGTCTACAAAGTTTTAACTTCGAACTTAGATTTCCAGCGCATTTTAATTCGCCTTATTCCGACATCGCATGAGTGAGATATCGTGATTTTGAGACAGCTCTACAAACCGTGTAAATAGGACTTTAATTAGCTATCTCCGATCTCAACTCAAAAATATTTCAGTAAATAATTAAAAATAAATATTAAAAAGTTAATTTAGAACAAAAATAATATAAGACCGATAATATATCATGCGTTACTAAAATGAGTAAATTTAACTCAAATAATATGAAGACGTTTAAAAATTTCCTAAATATGTCAAAGATATTGATTATGTAATCAAATATATCCATTGATTTAATTTATGGTTATGGACAAAGATTAATTGTTTTTAAATATTTTTTTTAATCTAGAAATTATTTATTGTTTTTAAATTATTACCTTGTAAGTATTAATTTTCTTTTAAGCATTATACATTTTTATTTTAATTAATTTTTCATTTTAAAATTAATTTATTCAAAAATTAAATTTATCAAACATGGAGTACTAATAATGCTACTATAGCATGACCGCGAATGCTACCTATCAGACTCAACACACATGAGCACAACGTTGTGTAAAAAATTTGGTTGTGTATTGTATTTCCATGTTGTAGCCTTTAAATAACTTGTCATGGAGTGTGCTCGTGAAGTCATCGAACCTGCAGAATAGGGAGAAACTGTTATTTTTGTTTAGAGGGGGTGATAAGTCTGATAACCGTTAAAATTTTGATTATTTGATTCTCTCTTATAAAATGTAATTTTACATAACAATAATCACAATTTACAATTAATTAATTTTAATCAAACATAAAATACAATAAAGATTGGTATCAATGCATTGGAATTAAGAATTAATCATGAAAAAAAAAATCAAAATCAAAACAACAACAACCCAAAAAAAACCATGAAATCAATCCTCATTCATTAATAATGGAATCAAAATACAACAAAACAGAGTATAAGAAAACCCAAAAAAAAAAACCCATCAAAATTGACATCGAACCATCACAAAAACAACAATCCATAATCAAAATCATCTTCATTCATCAAATTGAAAAGTACCATGTGATTCATGTTGAAATCAATCATCAAAAACTAATAATTAAATTAAAATATGATAAAACCGATCATAAATACCTCCAAAATAAACTCATTAATATAAATGAAACTTAATGAATAATTCAATCAACCATGAATAATTGAAACAACTATATTAAAACAGAACATAAAGATTGAAACTTTATGGTAAAAAAGAAAAGTTCATGAAAATTACCTGAAGAATGGATTAACAAAGAAGAAAGATATGCTTAAACAAAGGGTTTAAGAAGATGAAGATTGGAGGATGCGTTGATGATGAACAAAGTACGTCATAGTTGCTTAATGATCATTGATGCTTCCAACGTTAATAACTACGGAGTACAACCAATTAAAAGTATAACCACAACTTTAGCAATCAAAAGATTAAAAACAAATAAGAGCATATAAGTAAGACATGAAAAACATACATATGATTCATAAAGGATGCACAAATTGAAGAGAGCGAAAAGTGTTGTGAAGCGGAATGCTTCAGTGGTGGAAAGAAACCATTCCGTAATAATCGAGCATCACGGCGGGATGAGGATGGGAAGAAGATAAGACGATTTTTGTCATATTTTTGGGTTGAACAGGTTTTGTAATGTGAATTAGATGGTTTATGTAAATGAGAGAAGGAGAGGAATTTAATGACGGTGAGAGGGAGAGGTAGTTAATGACGGTTAATGTAAATGGGAGGGGAGGGAGTTATAATTTGACAGTTTAATTTGTGATGGGGGCATCATTAACTATGGCGGTTACTTTCTTTTAAAAAACAAATGAATTATCTTAAATAACGGTGCCACTGCACGTAAGTGCCACGTTAGCGCCATATCACGGTCCATGTCATATGCTGACGTAGGTGAATGTGGGAAGCAGAAATGTTTCTGCTTTAAAAGATAAAAGATTCACAATTCAAGAGAATCATTAATATTTTCGATAATCTATAAGAAAAAATATAGTTATGTAAGATCTTGTTTGATTCGTATTTATGAGTAGATTTAGAATATCAAACTTTTAAGTTTTGTTAATGTAAAACGAAAGATATTGACCATGTAACACATGTCTCGACAAGTTTGAAAAAACAAACGTACCATTTGGATTTGAACGGAGGAAGTATTTACTAGTTTTAACCCCGTGTAAATTGTGGGAATGATTCTTTAAAATTTTGTTATCCTATAAAATGGAAAAATGTATACCTATATTAATTCTATTCATGCATTTTGAGAAAATGTGAAAAGAAAAAAAAATATTTATTTAAACCTAAAATTCATTTTAATATTCCTATATTCAAACATTATAAAAAATAGTACTCTATAATTGGTTAATCGATTTATAAAGTTAGTCAAACGATATTTTTCTCAATTATTTTTTGGTGGTTATACCTTCTTAAAAGATTATACTTCTCAAATTAGATTATTCTAGCAATCCCCTATTCACTAAAACAAAAATCAAGGGACAATTGTGTCTTTTCAACTTTCCCGCCAAAATCACCTTTTCATTATGCAAATTGGGCTTAGTAAAATCAATCCAATTTGAGCATAACCCATATGCTCCTAATAATTTAGCAAATAAATTAGCAAATTGGGCTTGTGGTAAAACCAAACCAATTTGAGCATAATCTGTATCAATATATTTAGGAAAATATAGTACTCTAATTAGACTACAATATGTCAATATTTGGTGATTTAATTAAATAATTAAACAAATAAAAATCGCTATATCTCAAAAAAAATATTATTAATCAATTCTTATCAATTACATCCATTTTGATGAAAAAATTTGTAACATAATAATGAAAAATTTCTTCCACACTTTTAATAAACACGTCAAACGGGAAGAACATGTTAGGTCATACGGGTTGGACAAATTACGGATCGGGTCAAATAAATGTCACGGATCAAGTTAACGTCTATAATTTTTGGGCCCTTACATTTTATGAATTAAAAATATTTTTTTAATATTAATCATATTTAACATCACTAATGATATTAAATTAAATAACTATCATATTTATAAGTAAAAAATTGTAAAAAAAACTACTCCGTATATTATTCTATAAATATTTACTATTAAATGCTACGAGTATAAAATTTATATAAAATTATTATTTTTGTAATATATAAAACTAAATTTAATAATTTTTCAATTGTTATTTTAAATATTATATACTCATATATATATAAATACTAATATCATGATAATTTTAATGACACGTCATCAATCCAAGTATCCAACAAGTCGACCCATTCGAGTAGGGTTTGACGGGTCGTTTCATCCTAATAAAATGTTATTTATACAAAAAAAAAATATAAGATAATGAGAAAATAATTGTTTTTATTATGCTTAAACAAAAATTAAAGGGTAAAATAATTAAACGGTACGGTTGACTGAAATATCCCAAAAAAACGTCTAAGTTATTGACTTAAACAGAGGGATATAATTTCTTTAAGTAACTAAATTATTTTTATAAACAAAAATTAATTACAAAGCCGTGCGTAGGCACGGGTTTAGAACTAGTGAGTAGATTATTATACAACCAGTTGTAGATAATTTTTACTCTTAGGCCTCGTTTGGTTCTCTGAGAATTTTCCGGAGGAAGTTGCATTTCCCAGGAAGTTACTTCCCACATCAAATTCCCGATAATTTACAATATCCTTTTATTTATTTAAACAGAGACCAAGGCAGCTGAAGTGGCGCGGTTCATTGATCTCCATTCTGAAATACTCCACCCACATTAATGCAGAGTTATTTTAGGTAATTACGCAAAATCTTCCTAATCAAGCTATCTTCCTAATCAGGCTATAATATGTTGCATTCAACATCTTGGGCTGGACAATCCTCTTCACAATCCCGTCTCCGCACTGAATTAACCTGGACATTATACTAACTAGATTCAAAATATGAATCTCTAATGCATCTATTATAGTATCCTTTAATATTTGCAAACATTTTTCCTGATATGACTTTTTAAAAAATAAATAAAAATTCTGTTCATTTCAGATGCTATTTTGTCCGTCAATTTTTATATATTTTTTAACATACTAATTAATTTGACACATAACTTCTGATAATGTTACTTGAAATAGTCTGGATTAGTAAACTAATATTTACCGGATATTATATTTTTATTTTACAGAATAGGACTTGTTGTTACAAAATAAATCTATACCCTAATAACTTAAGTTGATATGGAACTGAATCTTTTAAATAAAAAATCACCCAATCCACTTATTCTTATCAATAGCGAATGTATATCTCTTATATATTAAAGAAGACATCACTAACAATGAGGGAAATCAAGTTCTCTCATTCAATTTACTTCCTATAGGGTAATTTTACAAAATAGACAAAACTAAAAATCACTTCAAAGAATTGCATCAATGGTTTACTTCCTATAGGTAATTTTACAAAGCAGACACAACAAAAAAATCACTTCAAAGAATTGCATCAATGGGTTTCGAACCCAAAACCTTCAAACCAAATTCCAACACCTTAAACACTACACCACTCCAATATTCAATGTTAAAATTGTATAAAAACAATACATATACTGTTTTTTCTCAAGAGAATTGCAAAGTTATTAATTCACGCTTCCCTATAATTCACACTTGAGACCTATACTGCTTCCATATATCTAATTAATTGAAAATCTAAATTCACAAGTTATTTGTTGAATAAGTCATACATCGTTCATTCATTTACGTGTATTACAAGTAAATCTTTAGCCGACATTCTTGATTATGACACTTACTAAATCTAAAATGTCTTAAACGAAATCGTCCAACAAAAAGTTGTACATAACCCTGTGATTATTCACGGGTAATACACTACTCCATTTCTAATTCATTTTTGTACATGAATAGTTGAATAATGTTCCTATAAAATATACCCAACAAAAAAGGTTATGGGAGATAGCCTGACAATTGTATCGGGATATGTAACATTTACTTTTACACTCTGTTTAAAAAATTTAACCGAGGGTACAAAAAAGTGGGTGTAGAAACACTAAATTAAATAAGGGGTCGTGCTTTTTCCTAACGAACGTTTACTCAATCCTAACGACATTTTACCTATTTGCCCCCGTCATTTCCCAACGCTCTCAAAACGATGCTGATTTTCTCTCTAAAGAAATCTCAAATTCTACCTAATCGAATTCGACCACCCAACCCGCCGGCCATCACCACCACCACCACCACTGTAACCACCACCACCACCCTCTAATTCGTTCCCTAAACCCTAATTTAATTCACCAATTATAATTAAACAATAATTAGAAAAAAAAAATGTAACCAAACCCTAATTTAATCTTCAATTTCAATTAAATTTTGATTAGACAAAATAATTAATGTAACCAAACAATTGATTTAGGAAAAACGGCAATTAGTGATCATTAATTGAATTAGGGCTAATGATCGATCCCCTAATTTACTCCACCAATTTCAATTAAACAATAATTAGAAGAAAAAAAGAATTAAAACCTTAATTTAATTCTTTAATTTCAATTAAAGAGTAATTAGAAAAAAATAATTACCGTAACCAAACAAATAATTTAGGGAAAAACGGTGATTACTTCATCACTAACTAGTTTTGACCCGTGCAAATTGCACGGATGGAGTTAAAAAGATAAATAAAGTGGACAAAAAAAATTGGTTGAAATTCATTTTAATATCATCACATCCAAACATTAAAAAAAATAGTAACAATTTAAGATAAAGATAATATTCGTGTTATATCGAATATGATTTAATATTATAAAATATATATATATTTTTAACTTATGAAGTAACAAAATGAGGTACCAAATCTATTTTTGATCTGAATTATGACTTTAACTCCAACCATATAAATATATAACTCAACTCATAACAGACTTGACCCCTATTTTAACTCAGTCCATATAACCGAATCTTGAAAGCAACTCGCTGGGCTCGTGTGACATGATATGAAAAACATAATATATGTGTGGAAGTAATAATTTTTTTGTGTAATTGACTTTATTTTTATCAAGTTATACTAAATTTAATTGAAATGACCCAATTACTTTCTTCATTGGAAAGTAGTTGGCTCCGCTGGAAAATGACAGGCATAGAATTATCCTTTATTTTAATTTGAATTTTTTCTAAATACATTTGATTTTTTATGTGTAATATTAAATATTAAATAATGTATCAGTACTCTTAACGTGAGTCTTTCCACTCTTAATAAATAAAATAACATGTCTTTGGGTCAATTGGTTTTACATGTAAGATTTCAATTTTCTATTCTCTATGTCATTGCATTTAGTGCTCTTCGTTTTTTCAAGTTTAAACTACTCATTTTACAAAAAATACGAAATCAACATATTTTATTGTCAATCATGATTTCATTTATTGGTGAATAATTTTAAAATTTTCAGGATGGTTTTGCATAAAAGTTTTTATACACGGTATCAATGTCTCATTTGAGTTTTAGTACTTTTTTAATGATTGTCAAGTCCTATATATATTTCGTTGTCGAATGTACCAATGTCCCATATAACGGTAGATCGATACGCATAATTTACAACAACTAACTTAAATTATCTTTTTTATATTCAAGTATATGTACAACAGATGAAACTCCATATGATACTGTCTTAATCTAGTAAGTAAGACGGAAATATTGTATATAATAGATCTTAGGATCAATGAAGAGCGTGCTTCCTTGTTTTAAAAATGGGTAATTTTGATGGACACTAAGGGGGCGTTTGGTTCGAAGCAGTGGACTGGATTGGAACGGATTTTGATTCCATGAAGGATTGAAAATAGATATCCATACTTGTTTACGGTTGTTTGGTTCGAGAGTGGAATGAATTGTAATTGCATTAAAGTGGAGTGAAATTGGAAACTTGAGGTTGGGGTAGGGGATGGGATTCCAAGGTATTGAGGTGGAGTTAGAATTCATTGGGGATCTAATTCCATTCCCAAATACTCCAACCAAACATTGGAATGGATTGAATCCATTCCAAAACCTCCAACCAAACACCCCCTAAGTATACTCATTGGTGCCCAAGTATTTGAATTGATCATATTAAGTGAAATTTTGTGGTCTCTAACAATGCAAAATTTGAGTAAGTGCAATTGTATTACTGAAATTAAACCTGATATCAAACTGGTGCAAACAACCTCGACAACTACCTCGGAGCACATATCAACCTAAATCTGAGTCGAAAACTCAAAACTCTATCCGTGGGTAATGAAACAAAAAACGGGGAACTTTACTCTTGTCCGTTCTAACCAAACAAAACTCTATCGACTCGAAAGAGCGACTAATTTTCGATCCGACACTACATTACCAAAATAGATAAGCGGGATCCTATCATTCTTTAAAAGAATAAGTAGGCAATTAGACTTGAGTATAATTGACTTCACACCCACCTAACCTGCTATTTTAAAATCAAGTTTCGTTGCTTTGGCCTTGACAATATCGAGACTTCATTGCTGCTTGGTTGACTTTAATACGACTTTGTCCATGATGCCGAAATGGTCATGTATCACCACACACATACAACTTCTCACTCCTTCAGACACGACTGCATCACTATTACCTTCTAAACTTGTTCATGAGGTACATGTCCACGCTTTTTTAAATACCCATACAACACCTTTTTAATTGTTGTCCTACATTTCCTATTAGGCTATTACCATATTAAACACCAAGTTAGCACCTTCAACAAAAAATTGAATACCTTTATCTGTTAAAGTCAATCAAATAGAAAATTGTTCACAATGTGACATCAACACACAAAAATTTGTTGAAAAAGGCGATTAGAAAAGAAACAATAAAATAAACCTATCATACGGAGTATTATCAATGTTGTTTATCCTTACTTTCACTAATGTATATGGATACATACATATGATATCACACGAAGCCATTGGCGTTAGTAACATTTAACAAACACCATGATTTCAATTACAACACCTAAATCATCATATGACAAAACAAACACCATAATTTTAATTACATCACCTAAATCATCATAGTGTCAAAACCATAAAGATGTACACATTGCCATGAAAATGCTTATTCTATCATCTTTGTGATACTCAAAGATCACTTAGTGTATCAACTTTGTATCTAACTTGGCACTACTACATTACAATTGACAAATTTGGTTGTTTGGTAAAGACATACAGAATTTCAAAATTTTATAATATAGTGGTGACTCATTTACAATATTACAGTATTCACGAAAACAATTTATTTACAATAGTCATCAAAAGAATTCATATTTATGGAACATGTATGCATCTAAATGGCATTCACAATATTTACAACAATCATGGAAACAATTATGATGAACAGTAACTAATTACCAAATGAAAATTTTTAACCGTCGAACCAAAATGTCATAAAAGGCACCAACAACTAATAAAAATCATGAACTCTACTACTGTAGTTTTCAGCACAAAGGTAGCTTAGTAACCTAATAAGCCATTAACGGCCATCAATTTGGCAAAGTAGACATGTTTAATTTATGTATGTGTTGCTTAGAATGGCCTTCATCTCACCCATTCCTTTCATTTTTCTTTTCATGGTATTAGGAACAGTTTTTTAAATTTTCTCGTTGCTTTAACTTTACGCTCAATTCCTAAGCTACCCTCTTACTCATCCACTCACTATAGCCACTTGGACCTAAAAAAGAGTAATTAGGTAATTTTTCCTCTTGGATTAATATCCACATCCACAGAAAGAAAATGTAAACAAATGGATGAGTTGAATAAAGTATTAACATGGATGAATCTTACCCCATAAAATCCATAAGACAAAGAGGTAATTACCATTGCACATGATCCAAAAAAATCATATACCAAGAAAGTCACTAAATAAATGAGCACTAAACAATGAAGCATGTAGTTAATAGTGATATAGCAATTCAAACATGTCCAACTTCAATGTCAAGTACTTGGCAATCAAATGAAAATTAGCCTCTCATATCCTCGGTTGGCAAGTCCCGAGTTCTTAATTCGAAACCCTAATCCCCAATCATTTGGACAAATAAATCGAATTAATTCGATTAATCACGTGCATAGAATGTTTCTATACTAAAACATCGACTTCCTAATCAAATCCAACCCGAATGAATCAAAGTAACGCAATTAGAAGTCGAATTATACGGTTCATTATAAATTACTCCAAAAAATGTTGAGATGTTACTCCTAAGAGTTTTGATGTCTTTAGGTTGCACTTTGTGTAATTAACGATAATAACCAAGCTATCATACTTGGCGCGTAATTTTGCGCGGTTGTTCCTTCAAAATTTGTACAACTTCTCATGTGATACGATCTTACAATACAAAATATTTGGCTCCACGTTATTTTTTTGTGGTTGTCTACCTTCATAAGTTTACCATTTTAGTTTAAATGATGAACAAGTCATCCGTACACCAACATTTTTAGAAAAAATAAATAATGTACCAAAATCAACATAGTGATACAATAAATAAACCCTTGCCATTCATTATTTTTCAGCAAAATAACAAATTCATATTCTATGACATTCACAATTATTAATATCTTGCAACAAAATAGAGTTTAACTATAAATGTAGGACATAACATTTAATAAAAAAAAATATCATAACTCATACACAAAAATGACCCAACATCCCGAAATGACTTAAGCCCAAAGTGAACCATACCGAATTACCAAGTATACAAAAGCATACCGAATTACCGAGTATTAAAATTACTGAATCATATTTAAAACACAAAAATATTCTGAAGATAGGTGAATTCCCAATGTCTACTTGGTTCTTACCACGGTAATGCGAAAGATTTACGTTTTTTTTGGACCTTGTGGCTAGACTTGTCGCGAGTCTCCGAATTAGTAATTTTATCCACTACCAACTCAAACTAATAGCAAGCGTAAGTAGGGGTCGAACCCACGAGGAAGGTGTAACGTCGATCAAACGTGTGTAGAGATTGTAACTAAAGTAACCAATTGGGGGGTGTTTTGATTTTTGATTCTAAGTCTACTAAAAGTAAAGTGCAATATTATGATGATAAAAATATTATAAAACGAATCTTGGAACAATCGATTTCCACCAACAAACTAAGGATTGATCATTGACTCAATTACTCTAAATTGTGTTTGAATACTTTGTCATGTAAAATCACAATTTACCATTCCAATTAAGTATAGCTATTTACTACAGAAGCGTACACAAATAGCCCTTACGAAAATGATAACCTAGTCTAAGCGTCTAAGTTCAATCACAACGCAGAATAAATCATAGGAATTGACAAAGATAAACGATTGCATACACAAGCGGTCATACAATTCGATTCACACAAGTATTGTTTATTTATAAATCACCAACGATGAATCGGCATACAAATTGATGAAATATAATCGCTACAAATATCTAGGTAACATGAACAATCGGATTCTATTACCCAAACTAGCAATTGACTATTAGAATAATTCTAGGTGATCAAACTAGAAATAAATTAACAATCAAACAATTATATAAAACAATACTTGATATTCAAAATACAAAATAGAGATTAAAGTCTTACAATCAACTTAGTTTGAAGGTTTCAATCTCCTATTCCAAGAATTGGGAATTTAGCCTTCCATGAATGTTGAGAAAAAGCAATGGAAAATACGAAATTCTATGTGGAAAAATGATGAATAATCTCTAATGTGTGTTGAGTTCTAGTAGTAATGGAAAAGTGATAGATAAAAACTAATGTCTAATTCTCCTCATAAAGTACTAAGTTAATGTAATAAAAACAAGTATAACATCAAATAAGAGAATCCGATGAGACATGGTGCAGTCCAGCCGCTATAAGCGGAGTCAGCCACTCGTAGCGGCTCCCCCATGTCAATTCTTCTTGGCGGGCTGATCTATCCGCATAGAGCGGATCTAGCCGCTTAAAGCGACTTTCATTTTCTCCCGTGTTTGCTTCCTTGCTTGACTCGTGCCTTGACCTATGGTGTTTGGGCCTTGACTCTTCCATCAAATACAAATTCTTATGCTTCTCTTGGCCCATGTCAACCATCACGACTTCACCTTACTTCACTAGTCCAATACAAGTTACACATTATCTCAAAATAACACATAACTCGAAATAAACACCGTTGAAAATAAGATATACAATAAAGCTCTTCAAACACCTTCTCCAAGCAACAAAACTAGCACAAATTATATCATCTTACACCATTTAAAATGCGTCTCATCAAACTCCCCCATGCTTAGACCTTTACTCGTCCTCGAGTAAACCCGAGAACGAAGCAATGAAACCCACACCAAGGTCTACAAAGCAAAGCATGAGTAGTTTGCTTCAGATTCAAATGCCACAACCAAAAAAAAAACGACTCTCTAATCACGCTCTCACTCCCCCTTCTTATATCCTCCCTCATAGAAGTGTATGGTCACCACAATGATACACACAACATCACAACATATTGACCACAACACAAAATACTTCACTTCATCAACCAACTCTCAACAACAAACTACATGTCATATATGAAAAATGAAAAGCACAATGTACTATATTACTTCGTTTCATCATCAATCTCCACCCATACCCCCCTTATTTCTCCAAAATAACAAAAATCCTAACCCGAATCTCCCTTCAAACCTCCTTATGCCGTCATCTCCAATAAAGAACAAGTAACCAAGTAACTTTTTTTTTCTTTTTTTTTTTCTTAAATCCCTCATTTTGCCTAGATCTCCCGCCCTTGCGGGTTTTCGATCTAGCTATTATTCCTTACACTACTCTCATGGCACACTTCTCAATTCTTCTTTTTACACGGAGCGCCCTTTCGGGTTTTCACTCCGTCCTCGGCCATTTGCCCAATCTTGCCTAGGCGCCCGCCCTTGCGGGTTTTCATCTAGCCGGGACATTATTCTTTCACTTTTTTTTAAAAAAAAAAAATTTCCGTTTTTTTTTTTATTATATACAAGTGAAATTCCCTCCCCCATGCTTAAGCTTCACATTGCCCTCAATGTGAGAAACAACAAAAAGTAAGACATAGAGAAAGGAAAGAATACGTACCAAAACAAATCAAGGACCGGAGGAATCCCCAGTATCAACATTCGTGGAGGTGCCCGCCTCCTCGATAGCAACCCGAGCCTCAACATCATTCTTCAAAGATCGAACAAGCTCATGGGTCGCCAAAAGCACATCAGTAAGTGTCTTTAGCTTAGCATCTGTCTCCATCCTCCAAGCGTCGGACCGCTCCACACAACTATCAACCGAGTCCTTCAAAGCTTGAAAAGATAGGAGTCTAGAAGTGAGTGAACTAGGTTGCGCCCTTTCAACATCACCCGATTCCTCATCACCACTACCACTTGCCTCATTAGCATTACTCCCCTCACCATCACTCTCACTAGCGGCACTCTTCTCGACATGTGGAGTGCTCGGATCAATCGTTGTATCAACCTCGACATCGGGTGGTATAAAATAATCCACCGCCATCTTACCATAGGTAAGAGCTTTATTGTTCGATCGAGGCAAAGTCAAGTAACGTGCATGATCCGGTCCCCAACACCAGTCATAAGTGTCAACTGTCTCACGATGTCTCAACATATGCCCACCAAGCAATTCACATCCATAAGATAATGATCTCCCAAGGGAAGATCATTAGCCGTAATATTAATCCCTAAATGCTTCATAATGAGTGATACCATTCCCCCGCCACTAATTCTACCACCTCCGGGCTTGCGTTGAGATTCACAAGCCGACACAAAAAAATTTATCCAATCCGGTACTCCCTTGCCCTCAGTGGTCATTGCCCACAAATATCCAAAATGAGGCTTAGGAACCTTAGTGGGCTCTCCTCGACAAAGAAAAGAATTAGCAAGAAGTCGGTGGGCGAGGCGAAGACACGGATGAGGGATAGTGGAGCTCACCTCACCCTTCTTGTTAATAGCTTGTTTCCCGGTCACCTCAAACCACCATTTCGGTGTGGTATAGCCATTAAGACCCTCATATATCTCTCGATTCTTCTTTACAACGCCAAAGGCTACTCTCAAATCATCCATCGTCATCTCACACACCTTCCCCTTCAACTTAAACTTAATCTTTGTCACCACATCTTTTACTCGCACCACCGTCAAAGTAGACAAGAACTCCAAAGTGTATCGACGGTAGGTGGGTACTCCCTTCGTCATGAATCCCTCCAAACCAACATTTTTCGACAAAGCCTCCATCACCCCAAACAAACCCAACTCCTCCAAAGTCGGAATACTAAGAAACTTAGTCTCCGACATCGCCCTATTATGCAAATCATCCCATATTACTCCTTGATCATCGGTCAAATGAGCAGGTTTAGATATAGGAATGCGGTTAGTGGCTTTAATGGGTTTTTTGGTTGAGGGTTTGGTGATTTTTCGGGATTTAGCGGGGGTTTTAGGTGTAGGGCCAGACACGGTTTTTCTTTTGGCTCGAGCCATGATTGACACAAAATCGACAATAAAGACTCAACACGACTCTTGACCACTCCAAAATGACAACACACAAAACCGTCCTCACTTACGTACTCTTTTTTTTTTTCTACTCTTACACGCCTACAGCGACAACCTCAACCGCAACACATTTATTCTCACATCAAACAACAATGACATACAGCACACAAAACAGCCCTCAACCACCAAAATTCATGCTCACGCTCTACTACAAGACAACACACTCACGCTTTTATTCTCACAAGGCAGCACACTCAACAACCAACATTTATTCTCACAAGACAGCACACTCACGCTCTACTAAAATCGACAGCTGAACAAAGCAGGACACTCAGGAACAATACTCGGAGACCTCGGAGGATTCCCCAAATTCAAAGCAAAAACCAAAATTAAAGCTGAGAATTTATAGAAAAACTCAAAGAAATGCTGACCTGATAGTGAAATGACAGAATTGTCGAAACACAACTCCAATTAACGTTTCGAAGTTGAACAAACCCCGACCCCAAATCCAGAATTCGAGCAGCCCCACCAGAATTCGACTCAGAATGATGAAATTCAGAGGCTTGAGTCGAAATTAGAGTAGCAAGGTTTGAAATTAGGGCAGAAAGAAGAAGTTCCAGTTCGATCATCAATTGAACTGGAAATCGAACAGAATACCAAATCGTGGTTTCGAGTAATGATGAAACAGATTAATTTAGAACCGGATTTGAAAATTTCGAACCGGGTGACGAAAATTGGGGAATTTCGACTGTGATGTGCGTTGGGGTCCGTTCTTGTTGTCGTTCTGTTTTTTTTTTTTTTATTTGAAAACGAGAAGAATGAGGAAAGGAGGAAGGAGGAAGAAGAAGATGGAGATGAAGAAGGGAAGAAGAAGAAGAAGAAGATGATATTGAATGCTGATTGATGATGATGGCTGCTGCTATTTAATTTTTTTTTATTTTTTTTAATGTAACGTAACAGCAGGGGAAGGAGGAAATTAAGGATAGAACAGTACCTCACAGGCTCACATTGAGATTCGGACCGCACGAAGCGGTTATAGCCGCTTTAAGAGGCGAAATTGAAACAATTGACGGGACGGCCTGATTTGTCCGCTTCAAGTGGCCATGTCCGCTTCAAGTGGCCGTGTCCGCTTCAAGTGGACACCCTTGAATTTCCGTCTTTCAATCCTTGACTGTTTATTCAATTTTTTTCTTTTATCTTTTTTTTTCCTAAGACAAATAAAACTATATTAATAAATATGATGTCCGAATCTATAAATAAAAAAAATAAAATTAAATCGCTATACTACGAAAATAAAATAAAATACCGAAAAAAAAAAAAAAAAAAAGATCGGGTTGCCTCCCGATAAGCGCCTTATTTAACGTCGCGGCTCGACAGGGAATGAGATTAATCCACGTAAATTGGATTGAAAAGATAAATATGCTCAACCGCTTCCACTTGAAATCCTTCTAAATACGGTTTAAGTCGTTGCCCATTGACTTTAAATATCTTGTCCGTAGCGAGACTACGGATTTCCACCGCTCCATGTGGAAAACCTTGAGTGACAACAAACGGTCCCTCCCATCGGGATCGAAGCTTACCTGGAAATAACCTGAGACGGGATTGATAGAGCAACACCTTTTGGCCAACACTAAAATTTTTCTGTGAAATCATTTTATCGTGCCACGCCTTAGTACGCTCCTTGAAAATCACCTCATTTTCATACGATTCATTCCGAATCTCCTCCAACTCTTGCAATTGGAGCTTCCGGTACTCACCCGACTCATCCATCTTCATATTTAAATTTTTTACTGCCCAATAAGCTTTGTGCTCTAGCTCAACGGGAAGATGGCACGTCTTACCAAATACCAACCGATACGGTGACATCCTAATTGGAGTCTTGTAGGCGGTACGGTAGGCCCATAACGCATCCTCAAGCCTCAAGCTCCAATCTTTGCGGTTCGGATTCACCGTTTTCTCCAAGATGGACTTCACTTCTCTATTGGATACCTCCGCTTGTCCATTTGTTTGAGGATGGTAAGCGGTAGAGACTTTGTGAGTGACAGAGTATTTTTTCAATAACGCACCTACCGTCCGATTACAAAAATGAGTGCCTCTATCACTTATCAATGCTCTCGGAATCCCAAACCTACAAAAGATGTTCGACTTCACAAAATCTGCAACAACTTTAGCATCATCAGTCCTAGTGGGTTTAGCTTCAACCCACTTTGATACATAATCGACCGCAAGGAGAATATACAAGAAACCATGAGACATGGGGAATGGACCCATAAAATCGATTCCCCATACATAAAAAATTTCACAATATATCATAGGAGTTTGAGGCATCTCGTTACGGCGAGAAATGTTACCACTACGTTGACAATTATCACAAGATTGAACAAAGCCATGAGCATCTCGAAATAACCTCGGCCAATAAAATCCACAATCAAGTACCTTCCGAGCCGTCCGCCTTGCTCCAAAATATCCCCCACAAGCATAGGAGTGACAAAAAGCAAGGATAGAGCCTACCTCACTCTCCGGGATACATCTTCTAACAACTTGATCTGCGCAATGCTTCCATAGATAAGAATCGTCCCATACATAGTACTTGGCATCACTCCTAATCTTCTCTTTTTGTGATTTTGAAAAACCTGTAGGAAATTCATTAGAGACAAGAAAATTCACAAGATTAGCATACCAAGGAGAAACTGAAGAAAGAGCAAATAAAGTTTCATCGAGAAATGTGCCCCGAATTGGCTCGATAGCTCTCTCCTCATCATGCACCAAACGACTCAAGTGGTCAGCTACCACATTTTCTGCTCCCTTCTTGTCTTTGACCTCAATGTCAAATTCACTCAACAATAGAATCCAACGAATCAACCTCGGTTTTGCCTCTTTCTTAGCCATCAAATACCTAAGAGCGGCGTGATCTGTGTACACCACGACTTTGGTACCAAGTAAGTACGATCGGAACTTCTCTAAGGCAAAAACTACCGCCAACATCTCCTTCTCGGTAGTAGAGTAGTTCTTTTGAGCTTCATTAAGAGTCATGGAGGCATAGTAAATCACATGAGGCACTCTCCCAACTTTTTGACCCAAAACGGTGCCTAATGCATAGTCACTAGCATCACACATGAGCTCAAATGGGAGGGACCAATCCGGTGCTTGTATGATTGGAGCCGAGGTTAACTTCATCTTCAAAAGATCAAAAGCTTCCTTGCAAGCCAAATCAAACTCAAAATCCACATCCTTTTGCAATAACTTGCACAACGGTGAAGCAACCTTGGAAAAATCTTTGATAAACCTTCGGTAAAAACCTGCATGTCCAAGGAAAGAACGCACTTCACGCACATTAGTGGGGTAAGGAAGAGATTGAATTGTATCGATTTTAGCTTTATAGACTTCAATGCCTTTAGATGAGACCACATGCCCTAACACAATACCTTGTTCCACCATAAAATGGCATTTTTCAGAATTTAGAACAAGATTAGTATCAACACATCTCTTAAGAACAAGAGACAAATGCGACAAGCAATGATCAAAAGAATCACCATGCACAGTAAAATCATCCATGAAAACTTCAATAAAGTTCTCCGCATATTCAGAGAAAATACTAACCATGCATCGTTGAAAAGTCGCTGGGGCATTACATAACCCGAAAGGCATGCGACGATACGCAAACGTGCCAAATAGGCAAGTAAAAGTGGTCTTCTCCTGATCCTCAGGAGCAATTGCTACTTGAAAGTAGCCAGAATAACCATCTAGAAAGCAATATTAAGCCTTACCGGCAAGTCTTTCATTCATCTGATCCCTGAATGACAAAGGAAAGTGATCATTTCTAGTCACCGCATTTAGCCTACGGTAGTCAATGCACACTCTCCACCCATTTTGCACTCGGGTGGGAACCAACTCTCCTTGATTATTTTCAACGACCGTCACACCGGACTTCTTAGGAACAACTTGGGTTGGACTCACCCATTTGCTATCGGAAATAGGGTATATCATACCCACTTGCAAAAGTTTCAAGATCTCTTTCTTAACTACCTCCATCATCGGTGGATTCAACCTCCGCTGCGGTTGTCTCACGGGCTTAGAATTATCTTCTAACAAGATACGATGCATACACATGGTAGAACTAATGCCCTTGATATCGACGATAGTCCACCCAATGGCAAGTTTGTGCTCTTTTAGAACTTCAAGCAACCTTCCCTCTTGGTTCTTGGTGAGTTTACTAGAGATAATGACGGGCAATGTATCTCCATCACCAAGAAATGCATATTTCAAATGGCTCGGCAAAGGTTTTAACTCCACAACTAGTGCATGCACAACTGAAGGTAACAACTTTTCACTAGACAAGGTTAGTGAAATTGGTTTAGAAAAATGAGGCATAATTGGAAATTTCTCATGCTCGGTTAAAGCAGCAACAACTTCCTGCAAGTTAGTACTCATAGAAAAATCTAATTCATCACAAACCAAGCTATTATCAAGAGCAACTTGCAACTCATCTTCACCATCCAAGTTGAAAACATCCTGCACTATAGGTTCAAACACATCAATAGAAAAGCAAGAGTGATCATCATGCGGATACTTCATGGAATCATAAATGTTAAACTTAACCACTTGACCATCCGACTCCATGGTAAGAGAACCATTTGAAAAATCAATTTTAGTACTTGCAGTTTTCAAGAAAGGCCGACCTAACAAAATAGGGGCCGCATGTGAATCATGATCCATATCAAGTACGTAAAAATCTGCAGGAAAAATCAACTTATCTACCATCACAAGAACATCCTCAACCACCCCCTTAGGATAGGCATTAGAACGATCGGCCAATTGTATCACCACCCCCGTTTATGTAATGGACCTAGTTTCAAAGATTGATACAAAGAGTATGACATCACATTAATAGAGGCTCCTAGGTCTAACATAGCATTTGGGAATGTAGTGTCTCCTACGGTACAAGGTACAGTGAACATACCCGGATCACTACATTTGGGGGGTAATTTACGTTGGAACACTGCCGACACATGCTCACTAACCTTTACCTTTTGGACACCCTTCAACTTTTGGTTCCTTTTGATAGTGCATAACTCCTTAAGAAATTTAGCATACCTAGGAACATTTTTCAACAAATCTAACAAAGGAATGTTTACCTCACACTTCCGAAAATTTTCATAGACATCCTTATCTTGCATAGGACGACTCTTCCTCTTTAAAGCTTCGGGAAATGGTGGGACATCCTCATAGACGGGTGTTGAAATGGGTGTTGTTTCTTCCTTTTGAACTATTGATGGGGTGACACTAGGCTCAACCACCAACTCTTCTTCCTCTTGCTCAATAATATCCTTAAACTTTGATTCTGGCCCGGGTAACTCCTTACCACTTCTCAAGGTAATAGCACTTGCATTTGGCTTAGGATTAGGAATGGTTTGAGAAGGTAACTTCCCAGAATCTCGTGCTTCAAGTCTCCCAAGAGTGCTAGACATTTGCCCAAATTGATTCTCCAAGTTTTGAATGCTAGATTTTGTCTCTTGTTGGAATTGAACTTGATTAGCTTGCATAGTAGCGACATTAGAAGTGAGAGCCCGAATCATGTCCTCCGTGGACATAGATGGAGTAGAAGAAGATTGTCCTTGTGTAGGAGTGGGAGTAGGAGTAGGAGTAGGAACTTGTTGACCAAATGAAGAAGGAACTTGTTGACCAAATTGTTGACCAAATTGCGGTCTAGGGATCACTTGACCAAATTGTTGAGATGAGGCTTGTTGACCAAAGGAAGAGGACCCTTGAAATTGTTGACCCGAAGGTTGTAAACCCCCATGTGGATTCCCATATTGGAAACTGGGATGATCTCTTCTCATAGAATTATAATAAGGATCAAACCTCTTTTGAGATTGGCTAAAGACTCCCGCCGCATTAACTTCTTCCATTGTATCTTCTTGCATAAGTGGGCATCTATCAGCAACGTGCCCATTAGAAGAGCAAATGCTACAAGCTTTCACTTGTTGTCTATTTGCCATCATCATTTCTTTCATCAAAGTGGTCAAATCCTCCACCTTATTTTCCAATGAAGTGCTAGAGCTTGTGTTAGCCATACTGTAGACACCCACATTTTGACCGCCAGGTGTCTATAGCAGTTTCTGACAAACACCCGATGATGAACGGACGCAAACGTGCTTTAAATACTCAGAAACGGGCTCAAAATCATTGGCATTTGGCTTGGGCTCATTATGGAGTACATATATCACAAAACCAACCTCAAAATCAGGCCCAGTGGGTCGTTTCGAGTCAAATAAGACTAGTTTGGGTCGATTCCGACACCAGGGGTAAAACCGTCTTTTAGCGACCGAGTCAAAACCCGGTCAAAGATTTTCCCGAGAGACGTGAGTCAGCCGTGACACCTCACACGGCTGATTCATACTCCAATCCTTCAAAAAATCAGCTTCACAAAATATTAAACAAATCCGTTTAAGGATGGAATTCGATCTCAAGTAGGAATCCTATCCGAAAACCGATTCAAACACCCGACCGAGTGCAAACACTCGGCCGAGCAGCCCTCTTCCAGCCGTGTTCCCTTGCTTCTTCAACAAGCAAGCGGAATTCTCATGCCTTTCAGCTTCTTACATTTCCTATCCTAAGCGGTAGTTCAAACTCTCCTAGCCAAGGTCGGGAACTCCCTATAAATAGCCCCTTGCATACAACACTTTTACATCAACTTTTTATCTATCGAATACAAAGGAATCATCAACTATCAATTATTCCCACACACTCATAAGCATAAAATTTAACATCGATACACTGATATTACAAACCCGAAGGAAACCGGCCCGATACCCGACACCCTTCACACGTCACACCGAACCGAGCCACCACAACTCACCGACATCCACTCGACGCTCTTGTGCCCAAGCCACGTCCCGACGAGCCCCGATCCGAGTAAACAAAAGCATGTAGGTTGAGGGTGTACCAAACCCGATTTCTCATTCTCCTTCTCGTCTTTTTTTTTAGGGTCGTCGGTCCTTTTTTATTACGGGTCGTTCGTCGCTTTTTACTTTATTTTCTAATATCGATACTATTAAAAACTATTTTCATATATCGAACGTTCTTATAAATATGATATCGATTCTCTATAATCGAATATTGTATCAAAAAGAATTATATTAAATATCGACGACGTTAAAAATCGTTACATCTTTTTTTCCGTTCAAACTTCTTTTTACAAAACCTTTTTTTATTCATTCCGAATACTCGATATCGATTTCATAATCGAATATCGGGTACGACGAATATCGAAAACATAAAATCGAGTATAAATTAATTCATATTTTGTACGCGATTTATCAAAATTTAGCAATTTCGAACAAAAAATAAAATCGGATAGACCCGCACGCGAGTCGCGCCACTCCCAGGCGACTCGCGCACGGGCCTGTAACCCGAGTCTTTTTTTAGCTTTTTCGTTCGTTTTATTTTATTATTCTACGAAATGATTTCTAAAATTTATATCTTTTCTAAATCTATTCCGAGTATTTGATATTGATTTCGTAGTCAATTATCGAATATAACGAATATCGAAAATATTAGATCGAGTACAAATTATGCAATATTTGTACGTGATTTAATAAAAGCATCGAATCTTCGAAAAATCGTCTTCAAAAACAGACCGACACGCGACTCGCAGGCATCCCAGGCGAGCCGCGCGGCCGGCTGCCACGACGCACCTTCTTTATTTTTATTTTTTTTCGAACTTCGTTTTTTATACAAAACAGCGTTTTTAGCGATATTTTTCAGATTTCGATTAATATTTATTTTCTCGATCTCGTATATTTATTTGCTATATTATTTTTACAAATCGATACTAACTCGTTTGTTTATCTTGTAGCAAATTCATCTTTATTTCATCTTTTGTTTTATTATACTAAAACGAACCTCACATGCTAAATTCAACTTTGACGTTAATTTTTCATGCATTAAATCAACTTAGCAACCCGTTCAATTCCTCGCATGTTTAGGAAAACAATGTTTGCATATCATTCATCGCATTACTAACGCGCGTATTAAAAAATCATTCGATATCCTAGTAGAGGCCGCTAATGTGCGGGCGGGGTTGGGTGTTCTTAGTGAACTTCCCAACACGTACCCTCACCCCTTACTCAGAACCGTGGTTTCCGGATGTCCGAATCCATTGGCAACGAGAGTCATTCAATATACGATTAACCGATCAAGTCGGCATCGGTATCGAACTGCAAAGGGACGAGCCCAATAAACTCTGACATCGGAAATGGGCCGTATTTTGTATACGGCCCACTACGACATAGAGTGGGCTCGAACGGATCCGAATAACCATAAAATTCGGCGGCGACTCCAACTTCGATTTAAATTTCAATTTGACCATCTCATATGGAGATTCATTCGCCTCCCCAAACCCGCGCGTGGCCGCGTCGGGGTGGACCTATGTCATGTCCACAATTTGGCGACTCCGCTGGGGATTAGCTGATACGTTACTGACCTTCAGCATCCTCAGGTGAGACTCGAATAGAAATCGTTTGACTAGTACAATACGCGTTTTAGTTTTACGGTTCATGCATAACCCCATATTTTCCCGGGCCGGTACTGGTGACCGACGTCCCACTATACTATCGATGTAGTCCAAATTGGATATGTCGAAGGTGTCCATTAGCCGATTCGTATGGGTTTTACGGCATGTTCTAAGCTCAACTCGACTTAGGAAGTCCGCCCCGATTCTCGATAGGCTGTGTACACTGGTATAGACCCTTTCAGACTGACCGAGACTTAGAATTAGAGCATACATGGCGTCGTTATATCGTTTCCATGACTACGTGCTACCTGATTTACAAGTCGTTTTTCAAAAACCGTCTTTTTCAAAATAGCATCCTTTCTCAAAATATCCAATTTCAAAACCCGGGACATATACCGAATTTAGGATCCACGATTTTACTCAAAATAGCCTATTTTTAGCCGGTATTACGCCCATTTCAAAACTCGAAAATATTTTCGAAACTTTTTTCAAAACCGTCCCCGGCCCGCCTTTCCGTTTTCTTTCTCGAAAAAGGGCCGGCTCTCCCCGATTTTACTCGGGCTTTCAAAAAAATCAATTTCAAAACCTTCCTTTTTTAGGACTTCCCATATTTAGCAGTGTCGGGTCGTGTCATAAGTCGTCAAGGTCTTCTAGCGTCGAAACTCCGTTGATCTTATATCACGGGTTTCCTCCCTATCCCAGTCCGCCTTATTAGACTAAGGCAAGGCCCACCTACGTAGGACATACTCCTACAAGGGTCGGCCCGTCTACACAATCGAGTCTAGAAGTCTGGGAAATGTCTCACGTGAACCTCCTTCCGAACAGGGCCCAGCCCACACAGCTGGATCCTAAAGGAGGCCCACCTCTCACAAGTCATCCGTCTAGGAGTCTTTTCCGAGTCGACCTTTTACAAGGCATAGCCCTATAACGAAAGGTTTGTGACCCTTACGTCTAAGGGTCACTCGTCCGACACTCGAGTCTTAACCAAATATTCGATCCCACTTGGGGACTACCCTTCATCAGAGCGGTCAATCACGATTGCTCTAAGGGTCATGTCTTACACGTGTCTCATGTACCCCACTTTCGAGCCACTTAGATGCCACACCGTCTGAGTCCTATCTGAGTCCTTAGCCTCACTTGGGGGCTATTCACCGACGGAGCGATTAATCACGGTCACTCCGAGGATCATATCCTACACATTTGTCTTAGGAGAGCCAAACTGGAGTCGTCTCTCCCCCCCGCGTTATTTCCTATGCCTTGGTGAACTTGAGTTCCGAAGCAACTTTCCTGATTACGCGGTATTCTTACAGACAGGCCGCCCTTCATCCGAACCATGACTAAGGACTCCGTTGATCAACTGACCGCCTCGTTGGCCAAGATCCAAGATCAACTGAACCAGATAAGAGGAGACCAAACCGCCATTGCCACCCGTTTGAGTGCCTTGGAACAAAGGACTCCTAAGGTCGGGAATGAAACCACTGGACCCATAGCTGAACTGGCCAACGCAGTCCGCAAGCTGGAGGAACAGGTCCACCTGTCGACCAACAATTCAATCCATACGGAAAATGCTCGTTCCTATTCACCTTTGACCGACGAGCTGCCCGCTAACCTCAACCTGACGGGCCTACCAATGTTCGACGGGACTGAAGACCCGGTATTACATATCTGGGCTTTCAAAGAATTCATGGCCATCAAAGGAGTGAAATCAGCCATGTTCAAGCACCTATTTGCTTCCTCCCTCGAGAAGCACCCGAAAGCCTGGTACTACAGGCTTGACCACAAGAAGTACAAGACTTGGGATGACGTGGCGACGGAATTCGCTCGGAATTATGCCGATAATACCGAGATCCAGACCACGATGCGTAGTTTGGAAATCATGGCCCAAGAGCCCAAGGAAGGTTTCACCAAGTACCTTCAAAGGTGGAGGACCGAAAGTGTGAAGTTGGTAGACAAGCCCAACGAGAAGACACTAGTGGAGGCATTCATCAACAACCTCCTACCTTCTTACCGCGTCCATCTTAGGTATGCCGGCATTTCCAACTTTTCAGTGCTTACCGAAATGGGCATTAGGATTGAAGACGATCTTCGACATAATGAAGATCTGGGTGAAGCTTCTACTAAAGGCTATACTGGGCATCAGCTTGAGTCCTTAGAAGCTGAATTGACCACATCCTCCGAGAGTCCGGATTTGATTTAAGTCCGAGTCTGAGTCCGAGTCTAGGATGTGCTATTTCTTCCAAAGTCAAAGTCAAAGTCAAAGTCAGAGTCAGAGTCTTTTGCATTCTGTCCTCTTTTTCAAAATCATCAGCTTTTCTATTGCTCATATATACTTTCCTTATGTATTTCCGAGAACATGATGAACACCGTCACACACTGTGAGCACATGCACGTGACTATTATAGGCACATCTATAATGACTGCAGGAAATCGAGACCCGTGTTTTCCTTTACTTGTTCCATGTCTGACATAGAAAGCCACAAAACTACCCTTAGCAGAAGCGGTATCAAATCCAATGACGAATCTAGGTAGTCTCCTAGTTTGGGTTCAAGACGGGAGGCAAGCCCATTTCCCACAATAAACACCTCTCCGACAAGATCAACCATACCTACCTACGGTGTTAGTCTGACCAACAAAAAAAAAGAGACAAAAAACTAGACAAAAAAAAAGAAATCGAAAGTCCATGAAAAAGGAAAAAAGCAAAAGGCCAAAACAAAAAAAGCAGGCCATCATAAAAAAAAAAGAGCATCCACGACCAGAACGGTCAACACAAATGAAGATCC
Source organism: Agrostemma githago (assembly GCA_958450325.1). Taxonomy (NCBI): domain Eukaryota; kingdom Viridiplantae; phylum Streptophyta; class Magnoliopsida; order Caryophyllales; family Caryophyllaceae; genus Agrostemma; species Agrostemma githago. The sequence goes on from OY288258.1 coordinate 10,601,376, forward strand.
TATGACCGGGGCTAAGAGGTCAACCAACCAAAAAATATTCAAATGCCCATGACCGTGGTCAACGGTCCACTCAAGATCAATACTCATACCATCCAATAAGGGAGAAACAATCAAGCTGGTTAACTAACACCACATTTAGCCTTCCCACATTACAACCTTCAAGACCTTCCCGAGACCCAGGCTAAAGACAGCTCGGAATTTTGAGGATTCAAGCTCCATAGGATACCTCTAACCATTAGGGCAGACGTGGAAACCAGATCCCGCATCATCAGACATATCCCGATCAAAGTTCGAGCCATTTTACTCGGCTTCCCCTTTACATAACAAAATTTACAATCACCATATGCAAACCCGAGATCAAAACTCGTCAAAGACCCGAGAGCAAAACTCGCCAAATCCCTTACCTAATCATACACAATCCCGAGAGCAAAACTCGTCAAATCCCCGAGAGCAAAACTCGTTAAAATCCCCGAGAGCAAAACTCGTTAAAATCCCCGAGAGCAGAACTCGTTAAAATTCCATCCCAATTCTTCTCATTCAAACCAGTTACCAACCCCAAGCACGGGAACTCAACCTGCGGTCGGCATAGAACATGCCCAAATAGTTCACACCACCTCTGGGGGCTACCCCGGAGAACGCTCACAGTCACAGGATCAACATCCTAACTATTCTAGCCCTTTGATCAAGAAATCACTGGGAATGCACCTAGCCTACACCGTCGCTATGGCTAGTTACACACAAAGCCCTAATAAACAAGGCACCATAATATATTTTTCAATCACTGAACTATGGCTTGGTTTGCTTTCACAACACGTGAATACGTAGGCAGCCTTTCAAAAGAGGCACAACCACCCACATTGACACACATTCAAAAAGCGCCATCATTCCGGTCACGACATTGTCATGTTCTCAGCAGCTAGTTTTGTCGTCCTGGGGGCTTCTCTTAGGCAGAAAACCTCCATCCACTCACAAAATCCAGATAAAATTCAAAAATCTAGCCTCCTTTCTATAGTGTGTCATAGTACTCGGCTCAGTCGAAGACAAGAATCTGTCAGGACTCGAGGCAATACCCACTTTGGAAATGTACCCTAAAATCAAAAATTCAGGAGAGCACTAGACTACAACAGTCTCATTACAGACTACTGCAACCCCGTATAGCATATCTATCCCACTTCGATGTTCGACCATGTTGCCACTCATCTAGGCTACAGAATAGCGCAACTTAAGAGTCTTGTTAGGTGGCCCACCCCCCTACCGAGTCACGGTCCAACCCCTCGAGAGTCCAGTCGAGTCTGTCAACTCGTCCGGTCACGCCCAGCGTCGAGTCTGTCGATAGGTCTCTCTCTTCAAATTCTCATTTTTTAAAATCTGCAAAACTTAGCCATTTGAGAAAACCCTTTTCGACAAGGTCAAATTTCGGTCTATTTAAATTGCAAATTTCTTTTCTACCCATTTCAGTTTTGAAAACCTATTTCCTAGCACGTAAGATGTTTTCGGGACTTCGATTTCAAAACTAAGCAAAAATCATTTTTATTCCCCAGCGCGAGTCATATTTGTTTCACCTACATGTTGCATGCAAAATTTTATGTAACTTATACAGGTACAATTCAAGACCGCGCAATTCACATAACTCCCTAGCGGCATAGACTTATACGACAAGTCCGATTCCCCACAGAGTTATCATCATCAACTCAGGTACATTTCTAGTCTCCGGCCGGCGGGCCCCTTGCGCAGGTCTAATGGACCTTAAACGACCCGACCGGAAGTCTGCCAGGTCTTAATCTTTTATTGGCCTGGTAGCTACTCTGACTTTCGCCTTGTCCAAGCCTCAGTCAGAGTGGGGGCTCTGTAGACACCCACATTTTGACCGCCAGGTGTCTATAGCAGTTTCTGACAAACACCCGATGATGATCGGACGCAAACGTCCTTTAAATACTCAGAAACGGGCTCAAAATCATTGGCATTTGGCTTGGGCTCATTATGTAGTACATATCTCACAAAACCAACCTCAAAATCAGGCCCAGTGGGTCGTTTCGAGTCAAATAAGACTAGTTTGGGTCGATTCCGACACCAGGGGTAAAACCGTCTTTTAGCGACCGAGTCAAAACCCGGTCAAAGATTTTCCCGAGACACGTGAGTCAGCCGTGACATCTCACACGGCTGATTCATACTCCAATCCTACAAAAAATCAGCTTCACAAAATATTAAACAAATCCGTTTAAGGATGGAATTCGATCTCAAGTAGGAATCCTATCCGAAAACCGATTCAAACACCCGACCGAGTGCAAACACTCGGCCGAGCAGCCCTCTTCCAGCCGTGTTCCCTTGCTTCTTCAACAAGCAAGCGGAATTCTCATGCCTTTCAGCTTCTTACATTTCCTATCCTAAGCGGTAGTTCAAACTCTCCTAGCCAAGGTCGGGAACTCCCTATAAATAGCCCCTTGCATACAACACTTTTACATCAACTTTTTATCTATCGAATACAAAGGAATCATCAACTATCAATTATTCCCACACACTCATAAGCATAAAATTTAACATCGATACACTGATATTACAAACCCGAAGGAAACCGGCCCGATACCCGACACCCTTCACACGTCACACCGAACCGAGCCACCACAACTCACCGACATCCACTCGACGCTCTTGTGCCCAAGCCACGTCCCGACGAGCCCCGATCCGAGTAAATAAAAGCATGTAGGTTGAGGGTGTACCAAACCCGATTTCTCATTCTCCTTCTCGTCTTTTTTTTTAGGGTCGTCGGTCCTTTTTTATTACGGGTCGTTCGTCGCTTTTTACTTTATTTTCTAATATCGATACTATTAAAAACTATTTTCATATATCGAACGTTCTTATAAATATGATATCGATTCTCTATAATCGAATATTGTATCAAAAAGAATTATATTAAATATCGACGACGTTAAAAATCGTTACATCTTTTTTTCGTTCAAACTTCTTTTTACAAAACCTTTTTTTATTCATTCCGAATACTCGATATCGATTTCATAATCGAATATCGGGTACGACGAATATCGAAAACATAAAATCGAGTATAAATTAATTCATATTTTGTACGCGATTTATCAAAATTTAGCAATTTCGAACAAAAAATAAAATCGGATAGACCCGCACGCGAGTCGCGCCACTCCCAGGCGACTCGCGCACGGGCCTGTAACCCGAGTCTTTTTTTAGCTTTTTCGTTCGTTTTATTTTATTATTCTACGAAACGATTTCTAAAATTTATATCTTTTCTAAATCTATTCCGAGTATTTGATATTGATTTCGTAGTCAATTATCGAATATAACGAATATCGAAAATATTAGATCGAGTAAAAATTATGCAATATTTGTACGTGATTTAATAAAAGCATCGAATCTTCGAAAAATCGTCTTCAAAAACAGACCGACACGCGACTCGCCGGCATCCCAGGCGAGCCGCGCGGCCGGCTGCCACGACGCACCTTCTTTTTTTTTTTTTTTTTCGAACTTCGTTTTTTATACAAAACAGCATTTTTAGCGATATTTTTCAGATTTCGATTAATATTTATTTTCTCGATCTCGTATATTTATTTGCTATATTATTTTTACAAATCGATACTAACTCGTTTGTTTATCTTGTAGCAAATTCATCTTTATTTCATCTTTTGTTTTATTATACTAAAACGAACCTCACATGCTAAATTCAACTTTGACGTTAATTTTTCATGCATTAAATCGACTTAGCAACCCGTTCAATTCCTCGCATGTTTAGGAAAACAATGTTTGCATATCATTCATCGTATTACTAACGCGCGTATTAAAAAATCATTCGATATCCTAGTAGAGGCCGCTAATGTGCGGGCGGGGTTGGGTGTTCTTAGTGAACTTCCCAACACGTACCCTCACCCCTTACTCAGAACCGTGGTTTCCAGATGTCCGAATCCATTGGCAACGAGAGTCATTCAATATACGATTAACCGATCAAGTCGGCATCGGTATCGAACTGCAAAGGGACGAGCCCAATAAACTCTGACATCGGAAATGGGCCGTATTTTGTATACGGCCCACTATGACATAGAGTGGGCTCGAACGGTTCCGAATAACCATAAAATTCGGTGGCGACTCCAACTTCGATTTAAATTTCAATTTGACCATCTCATATGGAGATTCATTCGCCTCCCCAAACTCGCGCGTGGCCGCGTCGGGGTGGACCTATGTCATGTCCACACATACTCACTCTTCTTGTATTGGATCTCACATTAAAGTGACGTGAACTTTCGGCAAGCTCACTAATCAAGGCAATTGCATCACCCGGATTCTTATTGATAATACCGCCTCCACTAGAGGAATGTACCATGCGAGCATCCTCCGAGGTCAACCCTCCAACAAAATAGAGGATAAGATCTTGTTCACTATAACCATGGTAGGGACAACTTGCACAAAGCTTCTTAAAACGCTCCCAATAGTCATAGATTGTCTCATCATCTTTTTGTTCAACAGTAGAGATCTCCTTTTTGATATGTGAAGACTTGGAAGCGGGGAAATATTTCTCTAGAAAAGCTTTTTTCATGTGTCTCCATGTTGTGATACTACGCGGTGGAAGGTAGTATAACCAATCCCGAGCGGAATCCTTTAGTGAAAATGGAAAAGCTCGTAGCTTTATTTGCTCCTCGGTCACCCCATTCGGCTTCATACTTGTGCATACAACATGAAATTCCGATAAATGCTTGTTTGGATCTTCTCCACTTAACCCATGGAACGAGGGTAATAAATGGATCAACCCCGACTTCAACTCGAATGTTGCATTTTCCGCCAAAGCCGGAAAGGTAATACAAAGAGGTTGCTGAGTAAGGTCGGGAGCGGTGAGCTCCCTCAAAGTTCTAGTCATTTTGATCTCTTGTTTCTCTTCTTTCTTATCTTGATTGTCAGATTGAAGCTTCCTCCTAATTTCTCTTCTTATCTGAAATGGAGTTTTCTCTAATTCTGGATCAAAATCTAACAATTTTTTATTAGTAGAACGAGTGTCCGGCATATACCGAACACCGAAATAAAGAAATATTTACACAACACACAAACAATCAACGAATAAAAATTGCCTTCCCCGGCAACGGCGCCAAAATTTGGCTAGACTTGTCGCGAGTCTCCAAATTAGTAATTTTATCCACTACCAACTCAAACTAATAGCAAGCGTAAGTAGGGGTCGAACCCACGAGGAAGGTGTAACGTCGATCAAATGTGTGTAGAGATTGTAACTAATGTAACCAATTGGGAGGTGTTTTGATTTTTGATTCTAAGTCTACTAAAAGTAAAGTGCAATATTATGATGATAAAAATATTATAAAACGAATCTTGGAACAATCGATTTCCACCAACAAACTAAGGATTGATCATTGACTCAATTACTCTAAATTGTCTTTGAATACTTTGTCATGTAAAATCACAATTTACTATTCCAATTAAGTATAGCTATTTACTACGGAAGCGTACACAAATAGCCCTTACGAAAATGATAACCTAGTCCAAGCGTCTAAGTTCAATCACAACGCAGAATAAATCATAGGAATTGACAAAGATAAACGATTGCATACACAAGCGGTCATACAATTCGATTCACACAAGTATTGTTTATTTGTAAATCACCAACGATGAATCGGCATACAAATTGATGAAATATAATCGCTACAAATATCTTGGTAACACGAACAATCGGATTCTATTACCCAAACTAGCAATTGATTATTAGAATAATTCTAGGTGATCAAACTAGAAATAAATTAACAATCAAAAAATTATATAAAACAATACTTGATATTCAAAAGACAAAATAGAGATTAAAGTCTTACAATCAACTTAGTTTGAAGGTTTCAATCTCCTATTCCAAGAATTGGGAATTTAGCCTTCCATGAATGTTGAGAAAAAGCAATGGAAAATACGAAATTCTATTTGGAAAAATGATGAATAATCTCTAATGTGTGTTGAGTTCTAGTAGTAATGGAAAAGTGATAGATAAAAACTAATGTCTAATTCTTCCCATAAAGTACTAAGTTAATGTAATAAAAATAAGTGTAACATCAAATAAGAGAATCTGAAGAGACATGGTGCAGTCCAGCCGCTATAAGCGGAGTCAGCAACTCGTAGCGGCTCCCCCATCTCAATTCTTCTTGGCGGGCTGATCTATCCGCATAGAGCGGATCCAGCCGCTTAAAGCGGCTTTCATTTTCTTCCATGTTTGCTTCCTTGCTTGACTGGTGCCTTGACCTATGGTGTTTGGGCCTTGACTCTTCCATCAAATACAACTCCTTATGCTTCTCTTGGCCCATGTCAACCATCACAACTTCACCTTACTTCACTAGTCCAATACAAGTTACACATTATCTCAAAATAACACATAACTCAAAATAAACACCGTTGAAAATAAGATATACAATAAAGCTCTTCAAACACCTTCTCCAACAACAAAACTAGCACAAATTATATCATCTTACACCATACAAAATGCGTCTCATCACCTTGCGGGTATGGATCCTCCTAAAAATCTACAGCTCATACTTTTTTTGGACCCATACCCGACCCTTGGATCCGTTAAAAAAAAAAAAAAAAACTTACTAAATACTAATAATTCAATACTCATAAAGTCATAAGCCCTTATATGAATAACACTTCTCTTTTAATTTTCATTTATAACCTGCTAACCTCCTGTAACATAGTTCTATTTTAACATTCAACTTGCCATTTTTAACCATTGTTCATAATTTGCGCATAGAATTTGGAGCATTCAACATCTTCATACTCGTAGTTCTTTTTTTTTTCCATTAGTTTTTACATAGATCTTGAAGTGGCAGGTTGGGTTGGAAGTCTTATATATTACGGAGTACACAATTTAAACTTACTAAATTGTTGAATATTGGACCCATGAAGAACATGGACCCTACCTGTACGTACCTATCGGGTCCGGGTCTAAAAATTATGGACCCGGACCCAAGCCATTGTCGACCCTAATCATAAACTACTTTGTTTTACGTTAAACATAGAGTCGTTAGATATAACGATAGCAATATAGAACAAAGACTAAACGGCCTGATCTAATTTGTCGAAGAAATAAATTAAGATGTACCGATAATCAAACAAAAGACAACTTCAAATTGACATGTTATTTTGGGCTTTGATATGAATGAAAGCTACTCCGTACCAAATATATACATATACATCCATGTGATTATGACATACTATAATTGCATAAACATAAGTGATCAAAAACAAAATTATTCTGATTGTAGACAGTGTCACTAAAAATTCATGCTTATTAACCCAAAACAACATTAAAAAAAGAATCAAACAAACAATAAAATATGAAGGACCAATTGCACATAAAAAATTACTGGGAAAAAAAAGAAAAATTAATGATTCAACGAATTGAATCAAAGATAAACAGCACATACCTCATGAAAAATACAATTAACAATTAAATGTTCTCCGTAGCACATCTATGAACATTAGCTGCTAGTATGATGTAATTTCGCCAGGGCTGTTGTCTCAAACCCGTTTGAGCGTTTCTTCAGAGATCAGAAAGGAAGAAGTTGTGGAAATGGTTAGAAATCTCCATGATACTTATTCTTTTTGATTTTTATGAAAAAATTTCAAATTTTTAGGGGTTTTTCAAAGATTTTTTTCGAAAAACTAAGAAAATAAAACTAACTATACTAGAATATCGCTCCCCCACACTTAAACCGAGCAATGTCCTCATATGCTCAATCGGAGTGTGCGGAGAGACAAAGGAAAAAGAAAAGAAACTACGAAAATAAACCTAGAAATCAAAAAGAAAAGTGGAGAAAAGGGTTAAACACAAAAACCTAAAAATATGTAGAAATTCATAGTTACCTCTTCTTAACCTCCACTTGATCTACAACAAAACCCATATGATTTCTTTTACTGGGTAGTAACTAAAATATCATTATTGATTCGAGGAACCCTAAATTGAACCCCATAAATTGAATTGAGAGGTTTCAATTGATGGGGTTGGAAACCCCTAAATTGGACCGCATCACCCTAACAATTCTGATTTTTTACCAATTTGCGTACAATGCCGTTAATCTCCAAGTTGATCTGGCGCCATAGTAGAAGAAATGAAGGAATCGGAATAACAATCGAGGGAGAAAAAAAATTATATTCTGTAGAATAGAAAAATGGACAGTTTCTAATAAGGAGATTCAAGGAAAAGTGTTGGTGATTAAGTGGTTTCACAGTAGATTAGAAGTTTAGAATTGCAAAACGGATGAATTAAACCAATTTATGCGAGTGGGGAGTTGGGGAAGATAGTTATTAAAGATGGGGACTGGGAAGGGGAGACGGTTTCGATGGATAGCAGTAATTATAGCAGTTATCCTTGCAAACCGATGAATTAATGCAAATATCAGTTGCCACGTAAGTAACACATTAGATCCATGTAGGATCCATGTAGGATGTTAACCTAAAATGCTGAGGTGGCGCAATGTGGAGGCAGGAAATGCTTCTGCTTTATATAATAAAGGATAGAATTAGTACTCATAATCGATTTGTAACACACTAACCCGTCAATTTGGGATGATCCAACTCGGGATTTGTGTCTTGAATAGTTGTATGCAAATGAGAGAAAAGTTGTTCTTGGTTGGATGAACTGTGAATTATGAGAAGGGTAAATTTGGAAATATTAAGAAAAATACGTTAGGATTAAGTAAAGTTGCGTTAGGAAAAAGTAATTTCGATGATAATATTTTAGGATCGCAATTCGATCCGTTGGGTCAACGAAAATTAAAATTGATCAAATATTTATATTTATATAGTGTAGTTATCTTTAGATTTATATTAGGGTTATTTAACAGGAATAATACCAACTTTGGGTGGTATTCTGATGGTAGGGATTTGTCACGTCCCTAACCGTCAATAAACTACCGATTACACCTAGAGGGTAGCTAGGGCAAGTCGAGATCGTATCCACGAGGACGGTATATCAAGGTTTAGACTAGGTCGGCCTACAACGAGACTAGGTCACCAAAACAAACACAAAGAGACGATAATTGGAAAACTATGATAGGAGATGAGAAAGAACTAGACTAATGATGAAACTAACAAATAAACTAGAAGAAACGATGACTAACTAAAAGGATGAATTCAAATATGGAAGGAAGTGGGGTAGGTCGGGTTCATAAGAGTAGAAGGGTGATTGGGGTGATCAAGGGTATAGGTGTCTCCTAGTTGCTAGAGTCGGTCCGGACTCTCGCAACTTAGACCGATGTCAAGGTGGGTCCGGGCTCTCGCAACTTAGACCCTAGTCCGCGCTCTCGCGACTAAACTATTCTCAACATTTCCGCATCATAGACAAACAATGAGAAGATGAGCACAAGTATGGGAAGCATGGTCACTACAACTCATACAAGCATATCAACAAACACATAGAATGCCCACAATGTGACTAACAACAAAGATTCACCCTTTTCCCTTAATCAACCCTAATCATCCATAATCTACCCCTAATCCCCCTACTAACCCCACAAGATTACTACTCACTCATTATCATGAACAAACTAACAACAATAAGAGAAAGCAAACTCACTAAACAAACATCCATAATGAACAATAACAATAACTATATGAAAAGATTCAAACAAGATTAAATAAACAAGATTAAGAGTAGGGATGATTATACCAATACTAAGAAAATGAAAAGATGCAATCTTGTATAAATAAGAACCCAAATAAAACCCAAGGTTGTCAAGCTTGGAGAATTCTTCAAGTATCCTCTTAATACAAGAACTAATTACAAGGAATAACTAAGGATTAACAAAGATTTAAGGAAGATTAATCTAATGGATGAAACTAATCTAGGGTTTAATGCTTAAAGGAGGCTTAAACTAGTCTAGGGTAAGATAAGATATGTTACTAATACAAGAAGGGAGTATATATATGGGTACAAGAATGAAGGAGCATGAAATAGAAGGACCCGTGCTGCCTCTGTAGCTTCCCGACCGGGACGGATCATCCCGATCGGGACGGCCCTGTCATCCCGACCGGGACGGGTTGGTCCCGACCGGGATGGGCTCACAGCAGCCTCCTCAAAAGCGCACCTCATCCCGAACGGGATGAGGCCATCCCGAACGGGATGGGTCTTGTAGGCCTCCCTTAAGAGCTCTTTGGTCCCTCCTTGCTTCTCATGGGTTTCTCGCCGATTCTCGGGACTCGGTATCGAGTCTCGGAGGCTCGGGATTGGGTCCCAAGGTCTCGGGGTCGATTCCAAGGCATCGAGTCATCGTTCCTTTACTCCGTTGGCTCCAAAATGTGTATGTATAGAGTCGGAATCGCTCCAACTCTTCCAAATCGGGCTCGGGAACCTGAAACGAACTAAAGGAAGCATAAGAAGCCCATGAATCGCTCCCAAGGAGCGATTCCACAAGGAAATGGGACCAAAACATAGTGAAAAAGGCACTACAAACTACACTTATCAACTCCCCCACACTTAACCCTTACTCGCCCTCGAGTAAGCACAAACTAAGTATTAAACTAGCCAAGTGGGTATTAGCGCACCCTACGCCCTTTCAACTCACGCGAGTACACTTAGAGGATAAGTGCACTCCGCAAGGCAAGTGGGGTCTTGCGACAAAACCGCGGATGCAACCGGACACAAAACACACAAACAAACAAACACACAAACAAACACTTAGACGGTTGCACCCAAAACAAAAGAAATACCACTTCCCTCTAAAAGCGGTGAAAGAAACACCGATTTAGGACTCGAGGCAAGTGACAACGTTCCCAAGCTAGACATACAAACCAAGGTGGACTAAACCCTAATAGTATGACGATAAAGCAACAAAAACGTTGGTAACTCACCTAGGTCCTCCTAACTTTCTAAAAACGTGCTACGGGACGATCGGCGGAGTGGAAAAGTGAAGAACCACGGTGTTAGTCGACACTGTAGGTAAGTGAGACCCCGCCCCCTTTAGCGATGAGCTAAGAGGGTCGTCCCATGCCCGAAACCGCCTAACTAGTCCAAGTAAAAAAAAAAGGTGGAAAACATGCAAAATGAGGGAAGACCGACTAATGCCGCTATCATCCTTCCTAGGGACTCGGTCCTTTGGTAGGCTCTTCACAGCAAAAGTCGGAAAAAGGCTTATTTTTGAGGGGATTTCTTTTTGTGAGACGGGTTTTCTTTTGGCATTTTCTTTCTTTTTGACATATTTGCTTTGTTTTGCCATGCCATTCTTTTTCTTCTTTTCTATTTTCTTTTGGCTTTTGTGCCTTTTCTTTTTCTTCATTCTTTTCTTTCTTTCATTTTTTTCTTTCTTTTCTTTTCTTTGCCCTTTTTTGGCAAGATTTGGCTTTTTGGCATTTCAATGTGTAACAAGAAAGAGAGAAATCAACCAATTGCAATTTTATTGAGTGGATATGTGTAGGAGGTAGGTGAATGGGTGAGTCGGGGAGCGTCCTTCCCTTCGAACCCACAAAAAGGGGAAAACTTGGACTAATCAAATGATCCTAGACACGGTCACCTAAGGGACGAGACTCGGTAACCAAGGCCTTTTCACACCGTGGGTGGTCATAATGGTCAAAATGCAAATCCGGTAGTAAATCCCTAGTAAGCTAGGTGGACTCAAGATAAAGGACCAACGAAATCATTGATTTAGGGTCATTCTACTAGACTAAAGCCCAAGACTCGATTTATACTACTAGGAGGGGAAAGTAGACACTCGCACACTAGCCTCTAAACCGGGTTTTCGAAAACGGTTTACGCACAAGACACAAACACACACACAAACAAAGACTCAACGAGAACGAAAGAAAAAGAAGTAAAAGCAACGAAACAAAAATAACATAAAATGAACACATACACAACACAAACACCACCCCGATCATCCAAACAAACCACCAAATCAACCACACTTCACAAAGCTCCACCCGAGCACACAACATCACAATCTCCTCCATACTCCGCAAGAGGTAAAGAAGAAAAAGGGATAAGATGTTACCGGGAGTCTTGAAAGCCTTCCAAAGTTAACGGCGATTAGAGCAACCTATAAGGGAAAGGGAGGCAAAACACGCACACAAAACAAATACACGACACAATGACACAAAAGGAAAACACACAAAAGAAAAATCTTTTTGATTTTTATGAAAAAATTTCAAATTTTTAGGGGTTTTTCAAAGATTTTTTTCGAAAAACTAAGAAAATAAAACTAACTATACTAGAATATCGCTCCCCCACACTTAAACCGAGCAATGTCCTCATATGCTCAATCGGAGTGTGCGGAGAGACAAAGGAAAAAGAAAAGAAACTACTAAAATAAACCTAGAAATCAAAAAGAAAAGTGGAGAAAAGGGTAGAAGGTGTCCGGTCGGGGTGTAATCAAGTCACCATGGGCCGAGACAAGAAAAGATATGGAAGGGGGAAGAAAATAAAAAAAAAGAAAAAAAAAAAAAAAAAAAAAAAAGAGGAAACAAAAGGAAATGGGAGAGGAGGGCTAGGTGTAATCAAGTCACCTAGCCCGGATTCCATCCAAATCCGACTAACTCCTAAAAAGGGTGAAAATCGTGCATACTTGGATTAATCGATTGACTCTCGACGTAATCACGTCGTCGGGAGTCGGGAGCAACCATACTACGGCCTCGAAGGCCACTAGATACCATGACTCAAGGGAAGGGGGCAAACAATGAAAAACAAGCGATAAAAAGAGGGAAAAGTAAGGATAGTTACCCAAACCGAGCGGCTAGTAACTCACTTGCTCCATCGTCTCGATGATCATTAGAGGCTCGTCGCTTATCTTCTCGGTTGCCATCTCGCGTCAGACTTGAAAAGAACTCACGGTAGAGGTAGTAATGTTAGAGGGTGGGATTTGATGTGAGAGTCGGTGTAAAGTGGATAGGAAATGGAGTGAGGGCATGACAATGAAGTACATGGGGCATATGATAAGGCTAGGATAGCTAGGGAGGTTGGGAGGGGGCATAAAACGGTTGGGTGGACTTGATTTGCGAAGAAGAAACACAAAGGGGGAGCAGGTGCCCGTCCCGGTCGGGATGATCGGTCCCGTTCGAGATGTCTCACCCATCCCGGTCGGGACGCTTCCTTCCCGGTCGGGATAGACCTCCAGTGAGCTCGAATTTGTGCACCCCCATCCCGATCGGGATGACTCCCTCCCGGTCGGGATGCCACGCCCGTCCCGGTCGGGACGACTCTTCCCGGCCGGGATGGGTCTTCTTCAACTTCCACAATCCCAAAAGCTTGCTCCAAGCTTCAAAAACCCGATCCTCGTGCTTACTAGCCAAGGTATATCATAGTCATTCTTCTCTAGGAAGCATTCTCACTTCACCTATCAAGCAATACTCAAACACACATCAAACTCTCTCCCTCACAACGCTCATCAATCAATCCAAATAACAAGAATTCACAAAAAACCAACTAACTACAAGAAAGAGATATATACAATGAGACGGTTCTTGTGGAACTCCGTCAAACCAAGGATGGTGCTCTCTTCATTCTTTTTCAACAACCTCCAAACCGATTCCATCTCCATCAAGGGCACGTAGGAACAAGTCGAAGGCCCTAGAGAAGTCTTCAATCAAGCTCGTAATGTAACCGACCACATCCCAAGGCTCTTCATGGCCTTGCCTTGACGTTCCCGGGGCATCCCGATCTTCCAAGTTCAACGACTTGAACTTGTACTTTTGGTCCTTGGGGATATACCCTAACGTCCAGCGGTCTTCATGTGGCCCCAAGGGAGGCTTATCTTCTTCCTTGCTTTGCAACTTGTCATCAAGCTCATGATATGGGCACTCATCTTCCTCCAAATCGAAGTCATCATCCTCAAGTACATAAGAGTACTTCTTCAAGCTTTGTCCCGATCCTTCCCCTAGATCGATGTCTTCCGTGGCATGGATCATATTACATGTCTCGGTCATAGGCGAAGTGTTGCCTTGGAGGTCGAACACTAACTCCTCGTCGCCTAGTTGAAAAGTAATCCTACCCTTCTTCACATCGATCACGGCACCGGCGGTGTGTAAAAATGGGCGTCCAAGGATGATGGGAGTGTTAGCATCCTCCGGCATGTCAACCACAATGAAGTCGACCGGAATGAAGAACTTCCCTATTCGTACCGGCACATCCTCTAACATTCCCAATGGTCGGTTAAGAGACTTATCGGCCATTTGGAGTGTAATGGACGTACATTTCAACTCCGTCATCCCTAATCGCTCACAAATGGTGTAGGGAATAATGCTCACACTCGCACCCAAATCACACATAGCTCTCTCGATCTTGTAATTGCCGATGGTGCATGGGATACAGAAACTACCCGGGTCCTTCAACTTCGGAAGCGTGGAACCTTGAATAAGCTCGCTCACCACCCTTCTGAACGCTATTGTCTCTTCCTTGTCAATGGACCGCTTCCTAGCTAGGATTTCCCGCATGAATTTTCCATATGCCGGGATTTGGGTAAGTAACTCGGTGAATGGGACATTCACATCCAATTTCTTCACGATATTAAGGAACTTGTCGTATTGAGTATCCACCTTAGTCTTCATTTGCCTTGATGGGAAAGGCAACTTGATTTGGTACTTATTTTGCTCAATGGGGGTGGATTCTTCAAAGGACACTTTCCTTTTTCCCTTGTCTTTCTCTTGAAGTGGGGGAGGGTTGTCTTCTTGGGGTTTCTCAACTTCCCATAAAACTTGTTCCTCCATTGGATTATCAAAGCTTGATTCTTCTTGAGTTGGAGATGCCATTTCCTTTGTCGGTTCTTGCATTGGCTCTTGTTCACTAGGGAATGAAGGGGAGTCATAGGATGTACCTCTCCTTGTGGTGATAGCATTGACATGCTCAAGATTTGGAGTTACACCTTGAGAAGGTAGTTGCCCCTTTTGCCTTGAGGAGCTCCCCGAAGCGAGTTGAGATACTTGAGTCTCAAGTATCTTCATACGGGCATCTCTTGTCGCATTTTCCTCTTGAACATAAGCAAAGAGCTCTTGTTGGGTTCTTGACATATCCATTTGACATTTTTGCACATCTTGAGTATTCTTTTGCATATCCATCAAAGTCTTTTGAATGTCAAAATCCCGAGGTGGGGATGATGGATTATGTGGAGTGTCGGTGATGGCGAGAGGAATGCCATAATCATGAGTAGGAGACCGGCTCCTAGGCTTGCTTTGTTGTTGTTGATTTTGAGTTGCTTGTTGACGGTTCCCTTGGAACCCTTGAGAATTACCTTGTTGTTGATGATGGTTCCCTTGTTGGAACCTTTGCTTGTTGTTGAAGTTGCCTTGGTTATTTTGCTTGAAATTGTTGAAGGGTCTTTGGTTACCCACATAGCCTTGGTAACCTTCATTGTTGTCCCATAAGGGAGGTGGAACATAGGGACGATGTTGTTGTTGATGTTGAAGTGCTTGTTGTTGAGGGACTTGATTGGAAGCTTGGTATTGATTAGAGTCGGAGGCACCTTGCTTGAACGCTTGAAAGGCGTTCACTTGCTCAATACTTCCTCTACAATGCATAGGATCATGACCAACGATTCCACAAGTATCACACATCCCAAGATAAGGTAAAGGAGGTGCAAACCCCAAAGCATTCACTTCTTGAATCGGTTGATGGTGGGAGTAACTAGTGCCTTGGACTTGGTTGAGGTGGCTATGGAGCTTCTTGTCAATAGTCTCCATGTGTGTTTTCAATTGAGCTCCAAGGTCAATGCTTAACTTAGTGATAGCATCAACCTCATGCATGCCTCCTCGATGTGCCTTCCTAGGCCTAGAGTATTGCGAATTATGCACCGCCATCTCTTCGATTCTCGCACAAGTTTGGTCGTCATCGACCTCGGTGAACCTACCATTGGAGCCCATGTTAAGAATAGCTCTCGAGTCCTCATAAAGACCATTCCAAAATTGTTGCACCAAGAACCATTGTGAGAGTCCATGATGAGGGCACGATCTTACCAAAGACTTAAACCGCTCCCAAGCTTCATATAGGCTCTCTTCATCCCTTTGTTGGAACCCGGTGATGGAGGCCCTAAGCAAATTCGTCTTTTTCGGAGGGTAAAACTTTTGGTAGAATGCCAAGGCAAGCTTTTTCCAAGTGTCGATACCCATGGTTGCCCTATCGAGACTCTTGATCCATTGCTTCGCTTTTCCAATAAGAGAGAACGGGAAAAGTACCCAACGAATTTGATCTTGAGTAACCCCGGTTTGAGATATAGCGTCACAATAATCGGAGAAGGTCTCCATGTGTTGGTGCGGGTCTTCGGTGGGCAAACCACTAAATGGGCTCCTCTCCACAAGTTGGATAAATTGGGTCTTTGCCACAAAATTTCTGGTGTAGGCTTCCGGTAATGCACTCGGTCCCGGCAAGACATCTTCCGTGAAAGTGGAGTGAGATGAGAACTTCGGCATGATTGGATATAAGGGAGAAGATGGTGGTGTAGACGGTGTTGATGTAGATGAAGAGGGGGAACTAGGAGAAGAAGAGTTACCGACGGGATTGATGAAGGTCCCTCCGGCCGTCTCTCGAGGTGACTCGCTAAAGTTGGCTCCTTGAGCTTGCCCTTGATGAGTATTGCTTGCACTCGGTTGAGAGATCCTAACCCGATTAATCGTCCGTTGGCGAAAGGCTCGAAAGAGTCTCTCCGGCTCTGGATTAAAGAGATAGAAGTCACCTCCCCTCCTAGGCATACACTACACACTAGAACAAACGTGAGAACACCTAGTGCTTTATGGGCACTAGGCAACGACAATAAACAAGCACAACTAGAGACAAAGAGAAAAGAAAGCTAAGAAAATAAGAAAAACTAGAAAATATGCACAAGAGATGATGAGAGAACACAAAGAAGGGTAACTAAGTAAGCAAACTAAGTCTAAACAATGCACCGTCCCCGGCAACGGCGCCAAATTGATGGTAGGGTTTTGTCACGTCCCTAACCGTCAATAAACTACCGATTACACCTAGTGGGTAGCTAGGGCAAGTCGGGATCGTATCCACGAGGACGGTATATCAAGGTTTAGACTAGGTCGGCCTACAACGAGACTAGGTCACCAAAACAAACACAAAGAGACGATAATTGGAAAACTATGATAGGAGATGAAAAAGAACTAGACTAATGATGAAACTAACCAATAAACTAGAAGAAACGATGACTAACTAAAAGGATGAATTCAAATATGGAAGGAAGTGGGGTAGGTCGGGTTCATAAGAGTAGAAGGGTGATTGGGGTGATCAAGGGTATAGGTGTCTCCTAGTTGCTAGAGTCGGTCCGGGCTCTCGCAACTTAGACCGATGTCAAGGTGGGTCCGGGCTCTCGCAAATTAGACCCTAGTCCGCGCTCTCGCGACTAAACTATTCTCAACATTTCCGCATCATAGACAAACAATGAGAAGATGAGCACAAGTATGGGAAGCATGGTCACTACAACTCATACAAGCATATCAACAAACACATAGAATGCCCACAATGTGACTAACAACAAAGATTCACCCTTTTCCCTTAATCAATCCTAATCATCCATAATCTACCCCTAATCCCCCTACTAACCCAACAAGATTACTACTCACTCATTATCATGAACAAACTAACAACAATAAGAGAAAGCAAACTCACTAAACAAACATCCATAATGAACAATAACAATAACTATATGAAAAGATTCAAACAAGATTAAGAGTAGGGATGATTATACCAATACTAAGAAAATGAAAAGATGCAATCTTGTATAAATAAGAACCCAAATAAAACCCAAGGTTGTCAAGCTTGGAGAATTCTTCAAGTATCCTCTTAATACAAGAACTAATTACAAGGAATAACTAAGGATTAACAAAGATTTAAGGAAGATTAATCTAATGGATGAAACTAATCTAGGGTTTAATGCTTAAAGGAGGCTTAAACTAGTCTAGGGTAAGATAAGATATGTTACTAATACAAGAAGGGAGTATATATATGGGTACAAGAATGAAGGAGCATGAAATAGAAGGACCCGTGCTGCCTCTGTAGCTTCCCGACCGGGACGGATCATCCCGATCGGGACGGCCCTGTCATCCCGACCGGGACGGGTTGGTCCCGACCGGGATGGGCTCACAGCAGCCTCCTCAAAAGCGCACCTCATCCCGAACGGGATGAGGCCATC
This sequence comes from Agrostemma githago, assembly GCA_958450325.1. NCBI lineage: Eukaryota > Viridiplantae > Streptophyta > Magnoliopsida > Caryophyllales > Caryophyllaceae > Agrostemma > Agrostemma githago. Next base: position 10,619,486 of record OY288258.1, read on the forward strand.
CCGAACGGGATGGGTCTTGTAGGCCTCCCTTAAGAGCTCTTTGGTCCCTCCTTGCTTCTCATGGGTTTCTCGCCGATTCTCGGGACTCGGTATCGAGTCTCGGAGGCTCGGGATTGGGTCCCAAGGTCTCGGGGTCGATTCCAAGGCATCGAGTCATCGTTCCTTTACTCTGTTGGCTCCAAAATGTGTATGTATAGAGTCGGAATCGCTCCAACTCTTCCAAATCGGGCTCGGGAACCTGAAACGAACTAAAGGAAGCATAAGAAGCCCATGAATCGCTCCCAAGGAGCGATTCCACAAGGAAATGGGACCAAAACATAGTGAAAAAGGCACTACAAACTACACTTATCAACTCCCCCACACTTAACCCTTACTCGCCCTCGAGTAAGCACAAACTAAGTATTAAACTAGCCGAGTGGGTAATAGCGCACCCTACGCCCTTTCAACTCATGCGAGTACACTTAGAGGATAAGTGCACTCCGCAAGGCAAGTGGGGTCTTGCGACAAAACCGCGGATGCAACCGGACACAAAACACACAAACAAACACTTAGACGGTTGCACCCAAAACGAAAGAAATACCACTTCCCTCTAAATGCAGTGAAAGAAACACCGGTTTAGGACTCGAGGCAAGTGACAACGTTCCCAAGCTAGACATACAAACCAAGGTGGACTAAACCCTAATAGTATGACAATAAAGCAACAAAAACGTTGGTAACTCACCTAGGTCCTCCTAACTTTCTAAAAACGTACTACGGGACGATCGGCGGAGTGGAAAAGTGAAGAACCACGGTGTTAGTCGACACTGTAGGTAAGTGAGACCCCGCCCCCTTTAGCGATGAGCTAAGAGGTTCGTCCCATGCCCGAAACCGCCTAACTAGTCCAAGTAAAAAAAAGGTGGAAAACATGCAAAATGAGGGAAGACCGACTAATGCCGCTATCATCCTTCCTAGGGACTCGGTCCTTTGGTAGGCTCTTCACGGCAAAAGTCAGAAAAAGGCTTATTTTTTAGGGGATTTCTTTTTGTGAGACGGGTTTTTTTTTGGCATTTTCTTTCTTTTTGACATATTTGCTTTGTTTTGCCATGCCATTCTTTTTCTTCTTTTCTATTTTCTTTTGGCTTTTGTGCCTTTTCTTTTTCTTCATTCTTTTCTTTCTTTCATTTTTTTCTTTCTTTTCTTTTCTTTGCCCTTTTTGGCAAGATTTGGTTTTTTGGCATTTCAATGTGTAACAAGAAAGAGAGAAATCAACAAATTGCAATTTTATTGAGTGGATATGTGTAGGAGGTAGGTGAATGGGTGAGTCGGGGAGCGTCCTTCCCTTCAAACCCACAAAAAGGGGAAAACTTGGACTAATCAAATGATCCTAGACACGGTCACCTAAGGGACGAGACTCGGTAACCAAGGCCTTTTCACACCGTGGGTGGTCATAATGGTCAAAATGCAAATCCGGTAGTAAATCCCTAGTAAGCTAGGTGGACTCAAGGTAAAAGACCAACGAAATCATTGATTTAGGGTCATTCTACTAGACTAAAGCCCAAGACTCGATTTATACTACTAGGAGGGGAAAGTAGACACTCGCACACTAGCCTCTAAACCGGGTTTTCAAAAACGGTTTACGCACAAGACACAAACACACACACAAACAAAGACTCAACGAGAACGAAAAAAAAAGAAGTCAAAGCAACGAAACAAAAATAACACAAAATGAACACATACACAACACAAACACCACCCCGATCATCCAAACAAGCCACCAAATCAACCACACTTCACAAAGCTCCACCCGAGCACACAACATCACAATCTTCTCCAAACTCCGCAAGAGGTAAAGAAGAAAAAGGGATAAGATGTTACCAGGAGTCTTGAAAGCCTTCCAAAGTTAACGGCGATTAGAGCAACCTATAAGGGAAAGGGAGGCAAAACACGCACACAAAACAAATACAGGACACAATGACACAAAAGGAAAACACACAAAAGAAAAATCTTTTTGATTTTTATGAAAAAATTTCAAATTTTTAGGGGTTTTTCAAAGATTTTTTTCGAAAAACTAAGAAAATAAAACTAACTATACTAGAATATCGCTCCCCCACACTTAAACCGAGCAATGTCCTCATATGCTCAATCGGAGTGTGCGGAGAGACAAAGGAAAAAGAAAAGAAACTACGAAAATAAACCTAGAAATCAAAAAGAAAAGTGGAGAAAAGGGTTAAACACAAAAACCTAAAAATATGTAGAAATTCATAGTTACCTCTTCTTAACCTCCACTTGATCTACAACAAAACCCATATGATTTCTTTTACTGGGTAGTAACTAAAATATCATTATTGATTCGAGGAACCCTAAATTGAACCCCATAAATTGAATTGAGAGGTTTCAATTGATGGGGTTGGAAACCCCTAAATTGGACCGCATCACCCTAACAATTCTGATTTTTTACCAATTTGCGTACAATGCCGTTAATCTCCAAGTTGATCTGGCGCCATAGTAGAAGAAATGAAGGAATCGGAATAACAATCGAGGGAGAAAAAAAATTATATTCTGTAGAATAGAAAAATGGACAGTTTCTAATAAGAAGATTCAAGAAAAAGTGTTGGTGATTGAGTGGTTTCACAGTAGATTGGAAGTTTAGAATTGCAAAACGGATGAATTAAACCAATTTATGCGAGTGGGGAGTTGGGGAAGATAGTTATTAAAGATGGGGACTGGGAAGGGGAGACGGTTTCGATGGATAGCAGTAATTATAGCAGTTATCCTTGCAAACTGATGAATTAATGCAAATATCAGTTGCCACGTAAGTAACACATTAGATCCATGTAGGATCCATGTAGGATGTTAACCTAAAATGCTGAGGTGGCGCAATATGGAGGCAGGAAATGCTTCAGCTTTATATAATAAAGGATAGAATTAGTACTCATAATCGATTTGTAACACACTAACCCGTCAATTTGGGATGATCCAACTCGGGATTTGTGTCTTGAATAGTTGTATGCAAATGAGAGAAAAGTTGTTCTTGGTTGGATGAACTGTGAATTATGAATTATGAGAAGGGTAAATTTGGAAATATTAAGAAAAATACGTTAGGATTAAGTAAAGTTGCGTTAGGAAAAAGTAATTCCGATGATAATATTTTAGGATCGCAATTCGATCCGTTGGGTCAACGAAAATTAAAATTGATCAAATATTTATATTTATATAGTGTAGTTATCTTTAGATTTATATTAGGGTTATTTAACAGGAATAATACCAACTTTGGGTGGTATTCCATAAATAAAACCAACTTTAAATAATACGGGAATAAAACCATGTATGAGACATATTATACAGAAATAGAATTGTCTCACCTGCTACCGCCTACGCCTGTCATATTTCACTAATACTTTCATGTAACCCCATACAATTCCGGGTTTTTTAACTTCAAAATTCATCTTCACTCCATCTTCTTCTTCCTCAATTCATCTTATGCTTCACTTCATCTTCTTCTTCCTCGATTCATCTTGTCGGGGTAATTTTTTTTCGAAATTTTTATTTGTTTGTCAACTTTCGAAGGTAATTCATCTTGTCCATCTTTATAATTATCATTAAAATTGTCGAAAACCAATTTTCAAGGTTATAGCTAGGGGTGTTCACCGGTCCGAAACCGGACCGGACCGGACCAGACCCGGTTGGACTGAAGACCGGTCAGATGCTCAAGCCAGAACCGAAACCCGGACCGGTCAGGTGTTAGACCGGACCGGGACCGGACCTGTCAGACCGGTCTTAACCCGAACCGGACCGGTCGACCCGGATGGCGCGTGGTTACGTACGGCTAATTGTAACTTGTAAGAATTTGGTTAAGATGCAACGTTCCAACGTACAATGTTTATAAATGAATACGTAAATAACGTAATCATAAAGAATTGAGAACTAAATAGCAAAGTCCAACGTAAAAATAAAATACGAAAATAATAATGTATTCTTAAAATTTAATAATGACGATTGATGAGACTAATAAAATCTTCGAATCTTTGAGGTCTTCGGTCTTCAGCTCTTCAAAGTTGGACAACGACATCTTCTTCATCAACTATTGTCGTATTCGTCAAATCTATATAAAATTAAATTGACAAATTATGTTAGGAAAATATTAAGTAAGTCGGCAATAAGAATAATAATGTATAAATTTAATAGAAGTAAGTAACTAAATAAGCCTATAAGTTCGGAAATACCTTTTTCAAGTTTTTCAAGTTCTTCTAACTTCTCTTCCATGTTAAGCCCTTTATCATTTCTTGGCCGAATCCAATCTTGTGCACATAAGAGTGCTTCTACAATCTTAAATAACATAAAATAATAAAAAAATTTGGTTAAAGTCTTCAATAGACATTCAAAGAAAATTAAAAAAGAGTAGAAAAAATAAATAAGAACTAAAATGTCTAAATATATATATATTACCTTTGGGGTCAATGAGCTTCTAAATGGTGATAGATGTCGACGACCGGAACTAAAAGAGGACTCTGAAGCTACAGTAGAAATAGGCACTGCTAAAACGTCACGTGCTAAATGTGATAAAATAGGGTACCTAGGAGCGTTCAGTTTCCACTATGTCAACGAATCATAATCTTCTTCGTGTTCCCCAAGTATTTCCTCCAAATATCTATCAAGCTCGGATTTTGAATACTCACTATTCGACCTTGTCCTCCGAACTTGGCGTTCAATAGCTTTTTTGAAATCTAAAGAATCATCATGTCCAACACTACTTCTCACAACATGTGTACTCTCATCATTTTGAGGAGCCAAAGGAGCATATAATCTCCTATACTCATCAAATAACCCCATTGCTTTAGTATACACTAGCTTGCTCATTTCTTCATCTTTAGGCGCATCATAAACACTAGTGAAAGCAAACTTCAAACCTACTAACTTAACATGCGGATCAAGAATAGCTCCCATATAAACCAACACATTCATCTTCTCAACATCTCCCCAACTTGTCAAATTTCTTTTTCATAGCACATGACATAGCTTTAAAGTCATCATCATCGCTAGCACTAAATTTATTTAACTGATGAAGTGCACGAGCAATGAAAAAGAAACTAGAATCACTAGTCACATACAATGAAGCAGAAACTTTTTCAGTCAAAACTTTAAACTCCTTCAAAAATTTCATCAATGATTCAACTACACCCCAATCATGGTCACTAGGAGCACCAGAATGTTCTACCTCAATAGGATTCCCAAACTCATCAACATCATCTGAACCTGGACCAAGTTCATTTCCTGAAGGGTTAACTGGAACATTTACATCACCAAATACATCCTTAAATTTCAAAGCGGTTTGCAACATATCAAATGTAGAGTTCCATCTAGTAGGCACGTCAAGAGATAATGACTTCTCAGATTGTGTATACCTCTTTGCAACATCCTTAAAGAATTTCACTCTAGCAGGAGAACTTTTAACAAATTTAACCGCATACCTAACCTTACTGATTGAGTCCTTGTTCTTTTTCAAACCATCCCACACAATAAGGTTGATAATATGTGCAACACACCTCATATGCAAATAATCCTCATTCCCAACTATATTAGGCTTATTTTGAAGAATTTTTCTTAGTTCCAAAAAAGCAGTGTCATTAGAACTAGCATTATCAACAGTCAAAGTAAAGACTTTATCATCTAAACCCCATGATTTGAAGTAACCATCAAGAAGGTTTGCTATATCCTTACCCTTGTGACTATAGATAGGACAAAAACAAATGATCTTCTTATGCAACTTCCAGACATTGTCGATATAATGAGCAGTTACACACATGTAGTTGATTTTCTGAATGCTAGTCCATGTATCAGTGGTAAAAGATACCCTTTGACATGAAACTCTAAGACACTCGATCAATTTAGTTTTCTCATCAAATGAGTTGATAACAATCCCGAGTTATAGTGACACGAGACGGGATACGAAATGTAGGGCAAGTCACATACATAAGACGTTTGAAACCAGTTTTCTCAACAAACCGAAATGGTAACTCATCCACTATGATCATGTAAACAACTGCATCTCTAACCTCCTCGAGATTCAAAACCCACCCTTTCAATTGACCTTCCCCTTCATTTTCACTCCTATCAAAAATTAACTGAGTTTGTTTCCCTTTAAACTTGTTTGTAGGAGCATCAGGATTAGCGGGGCATGCAATCCAATGATTTCTAACATTTTTGGAACCATTTATATTACTATCAGCTGCAAAATTTTTATTTTCACAATAGATACATTCAGCTCTTCGCTTACCTTCCTCGTCGTCGTACTCACGAAAATGCACCCAATAAGCAGATCTCCTGCTAGATTTACCATCGACGTACTTGCGTCCTGGGACTTTCGGCCTGACAGGCAATAAAGCTGTTTCTGGTTTTGACTGAGAAACATTTATATTCTCGTCAAAGTCCGATGTGAGCGGCTCTTGCGTTACGACCTCTTCCAAATCAGGTTCAAGCCGTTTTTTTTTCGAAACCGAGCTCGTCATTATTCTGAAATAATAAATAAGCGAATAATTAAAATAATATTCAAACAATTACAAATTAAAACGCAAACGATAAGCGAATATCACAAATTAAATAATACAAGTCAGGCCAACTAAACTAATTAAGTCAGACCAACTAAACCAACAAATTAATTAAACTGACACAAGTACTGAAGTACACAACGTCACACAACTTAAACAAATACAAGTTGTACAACACACAATGACACAAATCCACAATAATACTCAGCGAGTCAGCGGCAGCAATACAGCATGTCAGCATTACAGCAGATGCAAGAAAAACAAACAGAAATACAGAATTATGAGATACAAAAACGGCAACAATACAGCATGTCAGCATTACAGCAGATGCAAGAAAAACGAACAGAAATACAGAATTATGAGATACAAAAACTGAAGAAACAAACAGAATTACAGAAAAAATAAAGAAATAATACAGAGGACTACAAGAGTACAGTGTACAGGACAGCAGTCACGAGTTCATGACTCACGCGGCAGCGGCAGGCCGGCAGCATACAACTATACAACTATACAAGATACAAAACGCAGAGTTACGATTTACGAACAAAATAAACATATACCTGTTCCTGTTTCGAAGTCAGCGGACAGCAGATGAATTGATGAATGATGATTGATTGATGAACGCTGAAACAGAATTGTGATTTATGAATTATGATAATATGCTTTACGTAAAATAGGAGACTAGTAGTATAAGCATATGCATATAATATATTTATATATAAGTATATTAGTAATTAGTATAATGTTTTTGAAATTTGAATTATTTAGAAAATATAAATTATTTAGGAAATAGGAACTAGGATTTATGATGATTGACTAATTGAATTATGGTAAGTAATTAGTTAGTATTTGAAATTATTGGGAATTTTCAAAATTTGGAGAAGTGGAATATCAGTATAACGCAAGTTACACAGCAGTCACGCAAAATTCGCTAAACCCTAAAATCCGGTCTTCCGGTCTGGATCGGTTTTTTCCGGGTTTTAGCCCGGACCGGACCGGAAACCGGATCACAAGTGAAAGACGAACCGGGGACCGGACCGGTTAAGGGCAGGTCCGGTTCGGTCTGGACCGGTCGGTCCGATTGGTCGGTCTGGACCGATTTTTGAACAGCCCTAGTTATAGCGGTAGAGAAGTTCATTTCTCAATCCTTTGCGTCGGCAATAATGTCAATGGTGAGTATTGTTTTCATTTCCCCAAATCGATTTTTCTGGGTTTCCTTTACTAATTTAGGGTTTTTTTTATTTCGGGTTTAATTTAGGGGTTATTATGGGTTTTTTATTAGTATTCTTTTAATTGGTTTGATTAAAAAAAGTAGGTTGATCCATGGAGATTCATGACCTTGAAGTCTTGTTATGGGGAAAATCGAGTTTGCTGTGGACTTGTGGGAATGAAGAAGATGAAGAAATGGGTTAATTAATAGTATGGGACCCACAAAAACCGACTTCATCCGGTCATTTAAGAGACAATTTCATTCTCGTATAATATGTCTCATACTTGGTTTTATTCCTGTATTAATTAAAGTTGGTTTTATTTATGGAATACCACCCAAAGTTGGTATTATTCCTGTTAAATAACCCTTTGTATTAAGTAGTTAATATTTTAAATTAAAATATAAACAAATGTTCAATTTAATACGTACTCCGTATTTTTTTACCATTTAATAATAAAATAATTTTAAAAAAATGAATTTATTATTTTTTAAATATGAATATTATAGTTCAAGAATATATAAATAATACTATACTCTTAAATAAATATTTTTTAGCTTAAATCGTCGGTAGATTTTGTATTTTAATTGAATATTTCAGTTACTTATTATTGATTAATTGATAATAATGTTATTATTTATTAATTGACTAGAGTATCTTTTGATTATATTGTGTTAGTTAAATCTCTATGTCAATTAGATGAGTCAGTTAGGTGGAAGAAAAACTGAGAAGTTGTATTAAATCTTGAGTTTGAGAATTTCACCAAATGTGTTTTAAATCTTGAGTTATGAGAATTTCACCTCAAATGCAAATTTTACTCTCACTAAAGAAAATTTTGTTTTTATTGTTCTAATTTCTTTCGATTGAAGAATTAGACACATTGAGCGAGGAGTTGTACAGGCTTCCGCCCTTATCATGCAATCAGGGCGGCTAAGAGGGGATTTAGGGTAAGCGGCGTAATTGGGTCTCCAAATACTTGATTCACACAAGATACGGAAGACGCCTTAATTATACAATGGAGCATGATCAACTTTCTTACTCTTCCTGTTAATGGTGTCCAAATATGTCGTTCAGTATTTAAAATCATTTTCAAGAAATTCATGGTAAAACTTTTCATAAAACAAGTCGTCTAAACTATTAATTCTACATAAAGTATACTTTTTTGTTTTTTCAAGTCAAATTTGTGTCCACGGACCCACATGAGTTCTTAAACGTAGATACTGATCATACCGTAAAAATATTATTTCTCTAAATTCAATAATTTCACAAATATATCACACAATAACGTCTTTCTGTTATACTGCTTATTAATTTTTTTCGATATGTTCTAATGCCAAAAAAAAGCGCCTCAACCCCGTGAATTTTCACGGGTTAGTACACTAGTTTGTTTTGTTGACATCTTGGAATTCACACTTCCCGTTAATTGAATTCATGCATCTTGTTTGGTTGGCTCGACCTAATTCCCATGATTTTGATTATGTTGACTATTATGCTCTTTATTAATCAAGGGTACTGAAATTGTCTTCCCTATAATATGCAGTCGTAACAAATTACATTGTCGGCGTAAAAAATAACGAACATTATTTTTTAAAAAATAGATGGAGAATTATGAACAATTTTTTTTTAAATAATGAACATTATGAAAGTAATGTACCATAAATGATTTTGGAGGGTAAACTGCTTTTTTTTAGAAGGAGTCAATAAAGAAGAGTTTAGAAGAAACAATAGATGGAAAATTGAATGAGAAATTAGGGTTATAAAGTGAGAAATAGATGAGTATATAAGGATAAAAAGTCATTTGAAGGAATCCGGATGTGAAAAGTGCAACTCACCGGGGGGTTGGTGAGCAAGTCCTCGCATCATGCAGAAATTACAACTAATGGGGTATAAGTTTAAGTTCCCTATTTTAATCATGGGATCTTGCAATTCCCGGGAAGTACATGAGTAACCAAACGAGACCTTAATTTTATTATTCGGGACTAATTTTTTCACAATAAGTTTTTTTAAAAACACATAAAAATACAAAAAAAAAAAAAAAAAAAAAAAAATAATTTGTTTTTTTTTCTAAAATACATTACAATTTAAATAAATTAACATGTATTGAATAGTCTAACTAGCTACTACTTATGTTTTCTAACTTATAAAACTTGTACGTACTAAATGTAACACTAGTGCAAATATGTGCCTATGTACGACTTTTGATTTATTTACGTTTAGGGCAATAGCAATGGTAAAGTTCCTTACTTAACTTTTTAACCGACACATCAACCCAAATTATTAATTATGAAACTTCTTAATCCTCTTCAATGGTAAAAGTTCCTTATTTTATATGTGGTCCCCCTCTTTTCCTCTCTTTTTCATACATAAACCGGTTTCTTACTTTAGAAACCGGTTTCATATAAGGAGTTCCTTATTGTGTGAAACAATAGTTAAGGAGCTCCTTAAAGAGTATGGAACTTCTTATCATACACCATTGCTATTGCCTTTATACAAATAGTTTAGTGACTTAAAACAAGGATTGATTCATATATCTTTCGATTAAAACAACTTAACAAATGAACCACGCACTAACTTCACAATAAACTTTTGTCTAATTTCATTAAAAGCCCAATTATGTTGTTTATAATTAAAATCTAATAATTAAGTTTATAATTGTTCTTCAATCTAATATGTATCCATAATCTTATGAACTGATAAATTGAATGATTTGTATAGTTAGAATTGGAGGAAACAAATGATAATTGGAAAAAAATTGGACGATTTCTAGAACCCTAATTTCAATAATAAGGGGTTGAAGGGAATCGATGATAATTTAAAAAATTGGGCGATTTATAGACCCCAATTTCAATAATTAGGGATTGAAGGGAATCAATGATAAATTGATAATTGAAAAAATTGGACGAGTTCTAGAACTCTAATTTCAAAAATTAGGGATTGAAGAGAATCGATGACAAATTGATAATTGAAAAAATTGGACTATTTCTAGAACCCTAATTTCAATAATTAGGGATTGGAGGGAATTGATGTTAATTGAAAAAATTGGACGATTTCTAGAACCCTAATTTCAATAATTAGGGATAAATTACAATTCATACCTATTTTTCGATCAAACTTGTATCATAGTAATAGGAGTATTTCTGTTTTTCAGTGAAGGGCATATAATGAAAAAATATGTGCAAAAAGTACTGCGTCGAGTAAAATTGGTACTGCGAAGAGTAACTCCGTTTTTTTCCCTTAATACTATGTTTGGGAACTTGGATTTGGATTTGAATTCCGAATTTGAAATATTTCGAGCGTTTGAGAATCTTGGGATTTGGATTTGAAATTTTGACCAAATTCAACCCAGTTCATATTTGGTTTCCCCAAATTCCGAGTACATGGGTAGTCATTTCAATTCCGTCACTTGTCGTTTGTTTGTTTTTTCGCATAATCTTGTTGTAATATTTGTTTTTATTTAATTTTTTTCCCCGTATTTGAACATTTACATTTTTCTAATGAAACATTTTAAAAATTAAAAATTAATAATTGGTGATCTCGACCCGACCACCATTTTGGACCCGACCCGACCACCAAGGGTACCCAAACACAATTTTGGATTTGGATTTAGGTTTAAAATCTAGAAATTCAAAAACAGTAATTGAATTCTTGATATTCAAAACAATTCTGAGTAGTCAAATACAACCTAATGAAAAGAGAATAGAGAAAAAAATTAAACTCAGAAAATAGGGAAGAAAATAAACCGTTGGAGGGAGTAACTTTTTTTAACCTCATTTTCTACTGTTTACGGTGGAGGGAGGGATGGATGAGAAGATATTTGGAGGTGAAGTCTATCGCTTTTACTCACCACTCACCTGGTAAATTCAACGAGCTTTCAAACCCCACAACGACACCAACACCAACACCAACACCAACAACAAAGAGACCATCTCATCTCATCTCATTCACCTCCTCTTTGCTGTCGGCTGTTTCTTTAACACGCCATTTATACACCTCCACCTCCACCTCCACCTCCACCTCCTTCAATTCTTCATCCTCTTCTCCTTTAAGATAATCCCTTCCTTCTTTCCATTTTCATTGATCCACTACTTTTTTTTTACATCTAGTGTCAATGCTATCCTCTCCAAATTCCAAATAACTCAACTTGATCCACTACTTTGTCTTTGTTTTGGTAGTTTGACTCATTTTGATCCAATTTGAAAACCCCGCTTTCCAAGATTTAAGCTTTATGTAGATTCTTAATTAGCTTTATTCAATCCAGATTGGTTATACCCACTTACGCGCTTTATACCATTTCTCTAAGTTATTGACCCACCCTACCCTGATTGATTTTTTATTTTTATTTTGAATCAAGATTTCAACTTTATAAATTTGGGAATTATTTTGTGACTTAGTTGAAATACTCGCATTGTAAGATTCAATCTTTATTATACTCCCTCCCTTCCTAAAAGATACGGGACGATCTTAGTGAGACAGAGGTAGTACATCAGTACATGTGATATATTTTGATGGGTTTTGTCTTTGATTATGATTATGGGCAAATCTGGTTGAAGTAATTAGTAAAGTCTAAGGGTTTTGTATAATGGAGGGGTTAGGAGGAGGAGGAGATGGATCAATGAACGATTCTCCAGTGGCTCAGAAACTTCATCAATTTTGGAGAATTTATCAGTATTACTTGGACAAGACAACCCCACATGCAGTTCCTAGGTGGACAGGAACCCTACTTTTTGCACTGATTTATGCAATTAGGGTTTACTTTGTTCAAGGGTTTTACATCATTACATATGCACTTGGGATCTATATTTTGAATCTACTGATTGGTTTCTTGTCACCTTTGGTTGATCCTGAGCTCGAGTCTTCTGATGGCGCTGTTTTGCCCACCAAAGGTTCTGATGAATTCAAGCCCTTTATTCGCCGCCTTCCTGAGTTTAAGTTCTGGTAATATGGCTATCCTCTTGCCCCTCTTTTTTGTTTGAATCATATGTATTTGTTTTTGTTGTGCTTTGATCAGCGATTCAAGTTAGTTGCGTGTGAATTTGTGATTGGTAATGTTTGTGATGTGGGTCAATTCGTCGCTGATTGGGTTGCCGTTTTTAAGCTGAATGGTTAAAGTAGCTGATCAATACTGATCTTTGAGACTGTGGAGATAGACTATGGTGGAACGAGAAATTGTGGGGATTTTTAGGCTCATTTGTTATCTAGTGAAGCATTGTTGGGGAAGCACATATCCGGTAAAGAGTTGAAGTGTGTGGTGTGAGAGGAAGTTAATAGAGAATTGACTGAATAATATTGTAGCTATAGCTTCTGATGTTTTAAATCAATGAAGCAATATGTTACCAGTGGCTTACTGGTTAAGAGATTTATGGGTCCGTTGATGTCTTATTTATGTCTCTGTGCTGTTAAAGGAGGGTCAAAAGTATAAGGCTTTGTACATTTGACCCTCCTCCCGTCTACCCCGCCATTCACAAAAGTTTTTGAGACACCAGGGTGAATTTCTTGTTGTTTAGTGTGGTTAGAACCTTTTGCAGAGGCATTGCTGTACTGGCATGTTATAGTTGGAGGTTCTCCTTACACCATGTTTATGAATTCTTGGATTTGTATCCTTGGGGTTTCATCGGTTGAGTAGATAACCAACTTAATGAACAAGAAGTGATTATGTTGGGAGAAGTGCAATAATGGTTTGAATTGGGATGTACTATTAGTCATCCTCTGATTTGCTAAGACTATGGCAAGAGTGACTGTTTTCTTAGGTTGATAATAACAACTTACAATATTTTAGGACTATTAAACTTGGAAGTCATGTGATCTGTGTAGAATTGTATTATGTGGTTGTGGGTGGTAGGGAGCTGTGCTAGCAACTACTCGTATCTAGCTTGGTTGATGGACTGTGGTCCTTATCCCATATTTCCATAGGAATAACTCATCTTCTAGTGTTTGATTTAAAATATTTGATGTACATTATCATGCATGTAATCTTTTGCGAGGTTTGGCAATTATCCCCTCTCTTACACCTTTTGGCTATGTTTGGATTGAGGATTTGGAGGGAGGTGAGTTCTTTTGTTTTGATATCAAAATGGGGGTGGATCTTGGAAGGGTTCGAAAGGAAGAGAATTTATTTCCCCTTTGACAAAGAAACGATTTGGAGGCTGAACTCTCTCCCTGCAACAACCCTCCTTCTCCTTTTCTCTTGACCGAGACTTACTGCTATCCATCCGCAATGGTAGATTACAGCCTAATTATACTGCTGCAACTATGATCAATACCGAGATTTTAAAGCATGGTCTAAGCCTTCAATTATATATTTTGTTTCTTAGGAAAAATTTTACTTCGAAATTTTGATGTAGCTTCCTAAGCCTCATTGTAAAGCTTTTTTTTTTTTACCAAGTCTTCTACAAGTATTGTCTATAACTTTACATATATGGTATTGTGACCGAGCAATAGAATTAAGGTGATCGATTATTCAGGCAGTGCGAATGATCAAGCTCAGATTTTGACGACCAATTCCGAGGTCAAGTTCCCAACTAAGATGTAATAGGGTGGATGTATGATTTGTTCATCGTCTTTGTTTTATCACATGACTAAAGGTTCTGTTTCCATATAATGATTATTGTAGGCGGACTCCAAATCATAACTTCATTTAAGGTGGGTTTAATTTAACGTCCTGTTAATTTGTAATGCTTTCAGGCACTCTATCACCAAAGCATTCGTAACAGCATTTGTGATGACATTCTTTTCCGCGTTTGATGTTCCTGTATTTTGGCCAATATTACTGGTTTACTGGGTTGTGCTATTCACTCTCACAATGAAGCGCCAAATTGCACACATGATCAAATACCGATACATTCCTCTTAGCCTTGGGAAACAGGTGGGTAATTGTTTCTGTGATGCTCCTTTTCGCCACGTTCCGATATTCCATTGCCCTTTTTTTCTATACAGGAATAAGATATAACAGTATTAATAATACTACCAGTAATATATAATCCAGTATAACTTCGAAAGCTGCGTAAATATTACTTTGTACTTTTGTAGTAGTATTAATCATATTAATGTTGTAATTTGATGATTTGGAGAGAGGTTTGTTAAACAGTGTTTTGCACTTTGCAGAAATACGGAGGGAAGAAGGCTTCTGGCAGTCCCAGCGGCTCTCGAGCTGACTGAAGTAATGCTTGGTTCCGACAAGAAGCGAGAAGACCCAAACGTCCATTTTTAGATTAGGACTTGAGTATACTCCAAATCTTTTGCTTACTTCATTAGAAGTATTAACAGTTATATCCAGCTCCTTTTATGCCATCGACATTCCATCACTGTGGAGCTTTTTCGAATATACCAGGAAGTTTGTTGGCGTGCACTTTTCCCTGAGTTAATGACAAGTAATCGGAGTTTGTATTCCTTTTGGGATGTATTGAATCTAACTCTTGGCAAGGCACGCCTTTCAACGTTTTCCTTGCGTTAATATCCCTACTTATGTATTTTAACTTTCATCAAAATTCGGAATACAGTCGTGAGTCTCATAACTATTGTGATTATGACATGATTTTGTGAACTTATTTAACTCCATTATTGCAAACGATGATGATGTCTGTAATTTTTTCAACTCGACTCGATCATCCAGAATAGTTGTGCGGAAGCTTGTAGGCTCTGTGTGCAGGGTTCTTGACTGGATCCTATTGCAGGGTTCTTGAAGGATAAAATTATCCTTCTAATGGGGGAATACTGCACTTCTAAAGTACTAAACCTGGAGATGCCTTTTGACTTAGCTAGATTGAGTAATCGAGCAAGTTAAATAAAGACCGAGTGCTATGCTAACAAAGAAAACTTTACTAAACATTTCACGGTAAAAGAATATACTCGTATTATGTACAAATGGGTGAAGACAAGTCACTTCGATGTTTATTTTGGTGGTAGGCTCCTACATTTCATCTGCTCACTATCAGTATGGGTAGGAGGCAGTAGGCTAATGTTGTTGAGGATCCAGTCAACTCTGTTTTGCAACGAGATATCAACCTGTGAAAGACGAATTGATTGTGTTTTATGATGGGTATGTATGGTCACTTACAATCGAATTCCTTGCTACTCAAAACATACAAGTGATGCCATTGTAGTATTGCGATTGGAGCCGAGCGAGTTACATACGCATTTTAAACAATAATGTAGCACTCGATTTTTTTTATCAAACAGTAGGTCAGGTACAATACTAAGAATTTATTATTGCTTACAAATATATATAGTCCTTACATCCCTTTCATCGGTCTGTTTACTTTTGATTAAAGTCATTCGTGGAAGCATGTGGTAGATATTTTAGGATAATGCATCAATTCAATAAGTTGGTTGTAGTACTCTTGTGAAGTTGGGATGGGGGTTGGCTCTACACAAATTGATTAAGGTACTCATCCACAGAGGTGTATTTGACATCAGGATATATCTCCGAGGCCTCCACTCCAAAGGATGGTTGGATCTCAAAGTTTGTCTGATCACCCTTCACGAATACGGCATGACTGATTGACAATATCACATTCGTTGGGGGCGCAGAATCTGTCATAATAACAAACAACAATGAGAGATCGATAACATGATCCATCCGAATAAACATTAAGCATACATAAGTTATAAGTACCTTGGATGTTCTTAAGCAGTTGTTCTTCAGGGACATAAATTCTGTCGAGTGTGGCACCCATCTTTTTCTCCCACAGAGAAACTAGGTCATTGAAAGAGATTGTGTTGCCGGGGGGCTTGATGTAGAGGGTCTTGTTTAGGGTCCTTGGATCGTCCACTGCCCTAATTGTGTAGGTACCAATGTCCTCTTCCTTATTGTAAACAGCTGCATGCACTTCCCATTTAATTTCCAGTATAATAATCAATGCTTCATTCTCAAATAAACAGCTAGCGTGCAGTGGGCGGGACATACCTTTAGCAGTTCCGTCACCTAGAATGACAACTTTGTCCCTAGGAGGGGAAGTGGCTCCTCCAGGCTGAGATAAGTTGGAGAGAAAAAAGCCGGCAAAGCTATCGGCAGACACATAGGTGTAGGGGATTCCGGAAGCTTCCACAGCTCGTCGAAATGTAGCCTTGATACCGAATATCGACTTAGCTGGCTCCACTGCACTTGTACGGTCCACATCCACTCCAAACTCCGATGGAATGAATCTCTAGTACAGTTTAAATCAATCAACAACAAAATAAACATTAATGCTAACAGCTACCACGAGTAATAGTAGTACAATTTATCTATGGACATTATCGTACACATACTTAGAGAGCACATAGTTAAAAAGACGGATAAAAACATAGACAAAAGTTAGTTGTTACACATACATACATACATACATACATACCTTGACATTACCGGCTTCCTTAATAGCGTCAATGATCTTGACTTGATCCGCTAATACAAAGGATCCGACAGTGGATATTACTACGTCTACTTGCTTAATTGCCTTCACCAAACTTTCATGATCATATAAGTCTCCCTGCCAACAAATTAAAGAAAAACACAAGTTGAGCAAAAAAAAAAAAAGAGCCAGTAAGACGATATGATGAGTATATAAGACTAAGAAGGAGCATATATACGGTAAGCAAGTGAACGCCAAGAGAGTTGAAGTTGTCGACGATGGGAGTCTTAGCCGGATCAGAGAGAGTTTGATTGCGAACGAGAGCGAATGTGGGATGACCGGCCTTGACACTGGCTTCGACGACGAACTTGCCAATGTAACCTGTTCCTCCTATCACTAATATCTTGCTCTTTTCCGCCATTTCGAGAGAGAAAATAAATAAATAAAGAAACAGTAAGTTGAAAGTGTTAATTAATTGTGTTAGTTTGTGGTACCAAAGGTACGTATGCAATTGCAAGGTGGTTTT
This sequence comes from Agrostemma githago, assembly GCA_958450325.1. Taxonomy (NCBI): domain Eukaryota; kingdom Viridiplantae; phylum Streptophyta; class Magnoliopsida; order Caryophyllales; family Caryophyllaceae; genus Agrostemma; species Agrostemma githago. The sequence goes on from OY288258.1 coordinate 10,637,070, forward strand.
AAAGTGGAATGGAGAAGGAAGGTGAAGGGGTGGAATTACGATATTGGCCTTTTATGGAACATATGGTGTATTGTTAGATTAATTAAGTTGGGGTTAGAATTGTGAGGCCTACTACGTCCACCTTCACTGTACGTACTACTTGTTGCCTTTTAGTTTTAGGTGAGGCGTGAGTATGTATGAGAATGATAGATGGGGAACTGTCGACCGCAAAGAATAGCACTCTAAAATAGTCTTCCCTGCTGAACCCGGCCTTGTGGTAGTGGAATGTATTCATCATGAAGAAAGAAAGAAAGAAAGATGAAGTGAAGAAGTAAGTGAGCTAGTTAGCAAGTCACTCTCAACTCTCCATAACCACGCACCACTTAATCGTGTATGTCCTCCCTCCTTTTCAGACACCTACCCTACTCACCCTATTTCAATACTCCAATAGATAAACATATACTCTCTGATTTTTTTAAGTTTGTTTCATTTGATGAATACATGTGAAGAGTATTACTCTCTCCCATTCTTTGAAAAAACACATTTTGATTAAAATATAACACTCATTTGAATAAAAATGTGTGCTTTTTCAGTGAATGATATATCATTCATTTAAATAAAAAGGTGTGCTTTTCCAGTGAATGAGAGAGAGTATATTGAAAGGGGTCAAACATTACAAACCGGAAAGAGTATTTGTCCTTCTTTTTTAGTACTCCATATGTTAAGTAAACTAATTTTAAAAATATATTTCATCTGTTCACTATTTTTTTTGTCTCATTTCATTATAATATTTCTCATAAATATTAGTGAAATGAAAAAAATAAAATAATAATGAAAGGGATAGTATGTATTCTCAAAACTCGTTAAAAAAATATTTTTAAAACTCCTGAAAAATATTCACCCACAAACAAAAATTCAATTGAACTCTTACTTTTACCCCCACAACATCATAGGCATTAGGGATGGCAATGGGTCGGATTCGGATCGGGTGAAGCCTCACCCGCATCCATCACCCGTCTTTATCCGCTCACCCGATCCATCCATCATCCATTAGGAGTGTCATCCATATCCAATCCACCCGTCATCCACGGATGAAACGAGTGGTTCGGGTGATTTAACGGATGACTCACTTGTACTACGAAGTATTATTTTGTGAAATAAATACCAAATCGAAAACAATGTTTTGCGAGACCTACCTTGCGACTTGACACCTCTCGTTGCCATAGTAGTATTATTTGAATTAGGTCTCGTCTAGGAAATAAAAATGAATAAGATTTTAGGAAAATGGGGACATTCTCTTATTCTCGAATAATTTTATAATATATATTTTTTTTAAATGGATGAATGTCGGGTGGTTAATGGATTACGGGTGGGATGATGCTCCACCCGCATCTGACCCAATCCATCACCCGTCTCATCCATCACCCGCTATTCATCCATTTATTCGGGTTTTCACCCATTTATTTTTCTCGGGTGGATCGAATGCGGGGTGGATGCGGGTGAAATTGCCATCTCTACTAGGCATTCATAGCCTTGTTCGGTACTCGGTAGTTGTTTCCAAAGGGGTTTGGCCATTTGGAGGAATAACCTCAATCACTATCCGAAATTGTGAAGTTATTTATCAATAAAATATTCGGAGTTGACTAATATAGCAAGGATAATCTTAATGTCACACCAAAATGTACCATGCCACTTAAAATACACTTATATATGAAAAGTGATGCTATTAAAACACTTCCTCCGTCCGGTGAATTGTTTATCTATTTCATATTGGGGCGTTTCAGTGAATTCTTTGATTTTTTATTTTAGGATATACAGGTGAATGGATCCTACTATCCCTAACTAGTTCGGAGTAATTTTCAATACTCAAAAATTTATACTCTATTTAGAGTTTGTCTTGGTCTTTGTGCCCAAATGAAATACAAACAATTCACCGGGACGGAGACAGAAATACTCTCACATGATGAGTGACAGAGTACGTTTTGGTTGTGACATTAGCAATCTATATAATAATAATAATATAAAAAGGCAAATTAAGAAGTCTCCTTTCTGATAAGCCGACACATGGCATCACTACAAACCGACATGTGACATCACTACAACTCAATCCTTAATCTACTAAATGAAGGTGTTTGATTTTTTGTTTTAGAAAAAAAAAATCTTTGATAATAAGTGTAATTCATTATTGAAGAGTAATATTATTCATCACTACGGAAGATTAACAAGTTGGTGACTTTGAAATATCTTTGTATTTTTATCTATAAATATAATCAAAAGATAATATGTTTCTATAAAAATATTTTTTTAGTTATTCTAATTATAAAATACAAAAATTTAGAATTTAGCATGTTGCTTTTAGAATGACGACATTAATTACACAAATGACATTTATACCCTTCCCTCCTAATTAGTTTCTAATATATTTTTGAACTTAATAATAAAGACGATAACGATAATTAAACACATAACTAACGATATTAACAATTTAAGCGGAAAAATATCAATTGATAACCAACGACGGTAATTAATGAGATTAACAATAATAAGACACATAATTAACATTTTACAATTAAACGATCATGACGTAAATGATAATTAAACAATTATTTAACACTAAATTTAATCATTTGCATAAGTTTAAAAAATATTTAGACAAAATAATTAAACAAGTAATTAACGATTTAAAGATCTAATTTACGTCTATTATAACTATTAATAAAATCCCAAAAATTGTCTCGGACCTCTTCGAGACTATAGAACACTTCAAGGTTAAAACAAAGGGGATATAAATTCTTCTCAGCATAAAACAAACACGTCCCGTGCGTTTGCACGGGTGAAAAAACTAGTTCCCTATGACAATGCATAATGGAGTAATATTAATGGGCTAATAGTAATAATAAGTGGAATAATAAGAGTAAGTCTAGTGAGAGACGGTCACTCATTAAACTTATTGATAGAGCAATTACAATTGGAGGTAACAGATTAACAGTGGTACCATACCTAATAAAATAAGGTACGGTTACCATAAAAGAGTATACAAATATAAAAGTGGTACCGTTGTTATAAAAACGTGTACAAAACAAAGTTGTCATTTAAAGATACATCTAATAATAAAATAGGTACGAACAAGACATAAAGTGGTACTGAAGACTGGTCTCTCAAAAAGTTATTGAGAGACCGTCTCTTACTAGATTTTGTGGAATAATAATGTAATAAGTTTCAAACTCAAAACTGTTATTTTTTTCGTTAACTAAAATTTTGGACATTATTGTGTAAAACTGTTTTATCATGTGACTATAGTAAATATTTTTAATTTATGATAAAAAGTGACCATTTTAGGTTAGTTATTTACCATTTTCAGATAAAAAGTTAACAAATTTTCATATTAAAACGTGGTCACTGTTTAACTTAAAATTGTCATTAAATAACATAAAGTAATAACTTTTTAACATAAATTTCCTAATTTTAAGATCTGTCGGTACAACGTTTGTATACTACATTATAATTTGTGAATTTTGAAATGTCGCACCAAACAAAATATTTAGAAGTCAACTTATATTTAATTTCAAAACAATCACGATTAATTAAATACTACTCTACTCCGTAGTCCGTTATAAAAAAAATTTAGATCGCGGTTGGTGGGTGAGGAGTCTGGGGACAATAATCAAAATAATTGGTGGGGTCATCCTCCAGTGGCCTTTACTCATCGTTCATAGTACGCAAAACATGGTTAAGTGCAGACCAATTGTATTACTTAGTACAAACATTAATCTGTTTAAATCTTGTATTTCAAATGATTTGTTTAGAGATTGATGTTGGATTAACATATACTAGTAAATAACAGTTATACTCCTGTGAGACGGTCTCACGATAACTTATCGTGAGACCTACTCACAGAAATAAAATAACAATAAAACTACCTAACTTCCATGTGAGAGGTCTCACGATAAACTTATCGTGAGACCGTCTCATATAAGAATTTGTGAGTAAATAATTTAAGTGTCTTGTAATCTCAAATGGTCCATTAAATCACACACAATGTAAACGTGATATCAATAGAACGATTATTAATAATATCGATCAGTAGTAATACGAGCAAAGTTGCGATGTTGGGTTGGTAATTTTAGTTATAGGGGTAACCTAATTCTAAGTTAGGTAAATAACCTAGCTTCTCTTACCGTTGAGGATGAACCAAAACATATAATTATGAGTAGGAAAAATTACAAACAACCACCACGTATTTACCGTATTTTACAAGTTACTACCATGTATTTTGTTTTTTACAAAATACCACCATATGTTTAGCGTATATATCCAAATTACCACCGTATTTCTATTCCGACTTCCATCTATTTTATCTCCCGACTCCGTTAAATGAAGTTCTAAACCGAATACTGAAACTACCCTTTCTTTAATTAAAAAAACCGACATATCATGAAGTGAATCGATCGGTCATTGTCATCGGTTTCACAAAAAATCTTCATCCTTCTCCTTCAAAACATACGTATTCTGGGTTCATGTCATGAAGTGAATCGATTGGTCGGGTTCATATTTCTTTCGATTATGATTCCTGGGTGCAATTTGGGAACTCGATTCGTTTATAATTTCCAAATTTCGCACAATTCATGTGAATTAAACTTCTTCAATCAAACAATTTCATATTTCTACAAATTTTGATGATTTGGGGATCTACAATTTCATATTTCTGCGTTTTTGCGTGGGGTGTGGGCTTTCAAATGAATTGAAGAAGATGAGATGGATTGACAAAAAATGCAATCGAAAAATTCATATCTACTCTAATGAAGATGGACGGGGATTAAGTTTATGAATGTTTGTTGGAGAAAGATGAAGATTTTTTTTTGTGAAACCGATGACGACGACGATCGATTCACTTCATGATATGTCGTTATTTTTTTTTTAATGAAAGGGTAGTTTAGGTATTCGGTTTAAGACTTCATTTAACGGAGTCGAGAAATAGAATAGATGGAAGTCGGAATAGAAATACGGTGGTAATTTGGATATATACGCTAAAGCTATGGTGGTATTTTGTAAAAAACAAAATACATGGTGTTAATTTGTAAAATACGGTAAAGTATTGATTTATACAACCTCCAATTTTAAATGATTGTCTCATTAGGTTAATACATGTGAGGAGTATTATATTGAACGAGTAGTATATTATTATTATATTAGAGAGAGCATTTTGTGAGACCGTCCCACATAACTTATACTACTAGTTTTATCTATATCCGTGAAGTCTACTTTGTCGCTACTATGTGATCCAACCATCCCTTATTATAAAAAGGTGGGGCATTTTAAGTCTCCATATTACGTCACATCATCATTTATTCAAGCCAGTTACAAGTCGGATTATACATTTATACGGTCATGGTCAAAATATGAATACCTCATTTTCTTATGTTATAAGTTGTGAAAATATATTTTTAATATTAAGTTGTAATTGATATTAAACTAATATGAACTTTAGCTTAAATTAACAATTATCCTCTTTTAAAATATACTTTTATAAAATCACTCTGTTTTGATTTTTTTAGTTACACATTTTTTTTTTTTTTGTAGTGAGACTCAACTCAGGCTCAGATCATTCTCATAACATCATGGCGAGTAACTTTTTTGTTCGTCTATCACCCCAACTCTCTAAATATCGTTGGACTAATTTGAAATATGAACTATATATTAACTAAGTTACTATAGTTATAATGTTTGGATATAATGATATTAAAATGAATTTTGTATTCAAACAAATATTTATTCCATTTTACATTTCCCCAAAATACGTGAGCAGAATTAATATATTTAAACGTTATTTTCCTTAAAAAAATAACACAATTTTTTGAAGGCACGTCCGCGTAATTTGCACGGCGTTAAAACTAGTTACTCCTTCCGGTTTTTATTTATCTTCCCTATTTTCTTATTGGGCTGAAACACTTTTCTTCCCTATTTCTATTTTGGGCCATGAACATGTGGTCTAGAATTACCCTTACATTTCTCTCTCTTCCTTCTTTTCTTTTGAGCCACACATTCTTACACCGAAAGATTGAGCTATAGTTCTACGGAGGTCTTATCGAGTTAGATCCGTAGGGGAAGATGAAGTCTTTTTGGGGACTTATTCCATTTACATACAATTTAGTGGTAGGATGATGGATCGTTCTGAGACTGGTTTCATCTGACCTAGTTGCTTATTTATTGCCTAATTGCTTGGAAAGGAAGAAAGAATATTCTAAAATATCTTAAAATATTATTATAATATTTATTGATAATTATCTCCAAATACTAAAAATATTAGACATAAATGGATACCAAAATATATACTACCTTCGGTTTTTTATGTTTGTCCCATTTGATGAATATATGAGTGGAGTATTATATTGAAAGGGGCAAACATTAAAAAGCGGAGGGAGTAAAATTTTGGTGTCTATTTGATCTTGACATATCCTCCCTCTGTCTCGTTCATTTGTCTGTGTTGGATTAAAATACTTGTCAAAATAAATATAAAATACAAACAACAAATGAATAAAACGGAGAGATTAATAAATATGAAGGTTAATTCGAGTTGAAGTCAGGTTACATGACAATCTCGAGTATTGAGTTTGTGTGTGAAGTCGAGTTCGGATCATTGGGTCGGGTCAAATTGTGTAAGTCCACATGTACTTCCTTTCTAAAATGGATGGGGTAGGACATTTAGGGTTGGATTAAGCATGAAGGCATACAAAGCCCATAATCCATACGAGTATGAATTAGGGTGTTGAATGACTTTGGCGGCTCAATTTGGTTTGGGTGGCCGCACCTGCCCATATATATATAAACGACTCCCTTCCCCCAACACCTCATCATCCTTCTAACCCTAATCTCTCGTCTCTTCTTCCCATTTTCTCTACATTTTATGTTTATTTGTTTGTGGTTGGCGACAAGCTCTTAATGTTTAGAAATGGCAAGGCAAGGCAAGGGGGTGCAGTGATGATTACAATATAATCTCGTTAATCCGAGTTATTATAACTCTGAGGATAAACTTCAGTTCCATTCATAAACTACCTCTGAGCACCTTTGCATCCTTTCTATCTCATTTCTCAACTTTTTTTTTTAAGTTGTTATTTGACTTTTTGGATTTGCAACAATCCAGTGTTTTTTGTTTTTCCTTTTTACTCTCTAACACACTTTCTTCTTCAACTTCAAATATATACTCCACTACCCAGCTAGACGTATTATTGTTCTTATTTGTTTTTATTTATCCATTCAAATGATATTTATATACGGAGTACTATGTATCACTTATAAAAAGTTTTCATCATTACATACTACTCCATATATGAACGCCTCATAGTTTGTAAATTGTAACCGGAGTTCCACCTGGATCAAATTGTACAATCCATAAAGGGAACAGTCGGACAAAATCAAATTGATCTCAATAACAGAGACAACAAAGAAAATTAAAATAAATTGGGGCTAATACCTTTAAAAGTACTCACATTTACTTTTGGATACTGTTCAATATTCTTGAGAAAATATAAAAATCTAAATGTGCAACTCCCTTTATATTCAAACATATTTATTTGTCAATATAATCACATGGGATTTTATTTTTTTGGTCTAAAAAACTACTTTAAGTATATTGAGAATATTAAATTTTTGTGATTTTTTTTATTGATGTACCCTTTCTATTCTAACGAATTGTATATGTTTGATTTTTTTACCGATAATAATTTTTTATATAATTCTTAAATTGTCTGATCGAATACATCATAAATATCAAATTTTTATCATTTTTTGTACGTAATATCTAATTAAAGTAGAGACAAAAGAACACTAGTATCGATGTAAATGTACGTGCATAAAGCAAACGTATATAATTTGTTTTTTTTTTTGAATCCCAAAATTCGGGACTAACTGGATTGATGCATGTCAAAATGAACATTCGAGTCGACATAGCCCGGGCCTCTGCCTTCCCACATAAGGTTCTCGAATCTCGTTCCTAGAGAGTGTGCAAGCGCATGAGCAGCTCGATTACAATCACGGGGGACATAAGACCAAGAGACCGACTCAAAAAAATTACATAATTCAACAATATCATCTAAAATAGCAAATAAATAGCTCCTTCCTTGTTTAGCCTGTTTCAGGCAGGTTATAATGGCCATGCAGTCACTCTCCATTATAACACGTTGATGTCCGCGTTGTCTCGCTTCTTCCAACCCAACTTGAATGGCCTCCGCCTCAGCCTCACTCGCCTCCAACACACCTCTGTAACGCCTACTTCCTGCCCACATCATGACCCTCCTCGCGTTATTACGAGCAATGATCCCGATACTCCATCCACCTCCATAGATCCCCGCGTCACAATTTATTTTGATACTCCCCTGTGACGGAGCCTGCCAATTCCTCCCATTCTCCTCCCTTCCCCTACAAGTTGTTCCCCGTTGTACCTTCCCTCCTTCGCTAGCACACTGAAACTCCACCTCCAAGTCCGTGACACGAGAAATCACCCTACCCACATCGATCCTTTTCCCTTCGAACACCAATTTATTCTTGGCCTCCCAAATCGCCCAACACCCCATCATAAACTTCCCTCTCTCGCCTTCCCCCATCTCCCTCCACCCACTCCCTCACCCTCTCATGCCCATACTCCTTTATTATCTCCACCCCCAACCCGTTCCAAACCCCTGCCCCCCACCCACACCCCTTAACAAGATGGAGACAAGTCTCCATCTCGCTAAAACAAAGAGGACACAAATCATCCAAGTTCGGTATTCGATAGGAAATATTACCTTTAGTAGGTAAAACATCCATGCATAATTGCCAAAAAAATACTTTAACTCGAGGTAACACTCTAGCCAGCCAAATCCGATTCCAAAGCCTCCTCTCGTTAGCATCATCCGACGGCCCTGCTTCACCCATATCCTGACCAGAGAGTAGTCTGTAAGCTGATTTAATAGAAAAATTCCCATCCTTTTCCGGTTCCCAAATCCAAGCATCCTCCGATTGCCTCGAACCCACCCTCATCCCGCCTATCATTTCTTGTTCGAAAGGCAAGAAAAACTTACGAACCTTGGCCATGTCCCACATTCCATCGTTCCTGATGAGATCCGCCACCACCATATTCTCCCCCACCTGCGGTCTAGGTGAATTGACGAATCCAGTGGAAGTGTTGCGCAACCAAGGGCTGCCCCACACCCGTGTGCTTTCACCATTACCTATCCTCCTTCTCGGCCCCCTCTTTAAGCACTCCTTCGCTTCCCAAATGCCTTTCCATGTATAGCTTGGATTTGAGCCCAATTGTGATTGAAGAAACGACCCATTTTTATAGTATTTCGCTCGGAGAACACGGCCTAGCAGACTTCCCGGTTCCGTTGTAAACGTATATAATTTGTTGGAATCTCTTATTCACTAAAAAAAACAATGGATAAAATCGTCTTTTCAACTTTCCCGCCCAAATACTCTTCCGAAATTAAGCAATTTGGGCTTCTGCAATGTGTGTTTCGGCAATTGCTAATTAACGAACAAATCCGCTCTCAGCAAAACTAAAGCCCTATTCAATCAGCATCCAATTAACCAATTATACAAATTTATTAAAAAAATAACGAAATTATTTTTTCCTAACGAGTCTTTACTCAATCCTAAGGAATTTTCCTAAATATTTTCATTTTTGCCCCTTTCATAAATTCTTAGTCTCTCATACGAGATTCAATTTGTCTCATCTTCGTTTTTATCGGTCTACATAATCAATTGATGTTTCCGAATTCGATTAAAGATTCTAATTCGATTATCAGTGACATAATATTGATTACTTATTCACTTAATGTATTACTCCATATTATTGTTTAATTAATAATTATTTACTTTTAATTTTTATGGTTAAGATTTAGGGTTTAAATGTAAATGAAAAAAAAAATTATATTATTGAATACTATAATTTATACTCCCTCCGGACACTATTTTATGTCCCATTTCATTAAAATACTTCTCACAAATATTAGGGTAACGGGGCGAAAAATAATGTCCGGAGACAATATAAAATACAGTACATATAATGATATAAGCATTTAGAAAAATTAAATTAAAAAAGAAAAGAAAAAATTTGAAACATTATCAATGACAAATTAATTTATTTAAAAAAAAAAAAACTTACACTAATTACACGGCCACCATACCCCACCCCACCACCCTCACCTACCCCACCACCCACCCACCACCACCGAGACTGACCAACCTGACCACCTCACTCACCCAAACTGAGTAACTGACCCACGTACCCACTCCCGCGGCACCCTCAACCCTGATCCACCCGCCACAAGCGGACCTCGACCGCTCCACCACACCGACCGCTTTCGACTAGGCAGAGTTCGGTACCGTGTAAGGTTCCGATGTTTGTGTTTTGGATGTTGGTTGTTCACGGGTAGATTAATGGGAGATTAGATTTGAGAATTTTTCTAGAGAGAATAAGAATTAATTTTTGAGAATGTGGTGAAATGACAAGGGAAAATCGGTAAAGTGTCGTTAGAATTGAGTAAAACCTCGTTAGGAAAAAGCACGACCCAAAAACAATTATCCAATTATTCAAATTTATTAAAAAACAATGAACGATTTAAACAGTATTGACTAGTTTAAACTATTTGACAATACTCCTTCCAAGTTCCTATTATAGAGAGAAATGAGAGAAACCACACATTGATGGCCTAAAAAGGAAAGCGAGAAAAAAATCAAACTCAGTCCAAGAAAGAAAGTGGGACAATAATAGAAACTCGGAGGGAGTATTTTTTTTAGAACTATTATACTCCCTCCATTGAAACAGTAATTATTAGGTGAGACCATTGCACAAACGGGTTTGTGTGAAACGTGTTTCTTAACCCAAATAACTAAACGAATATCTACCTAATTAAGTAAAGGATATAATTAATATAATATATTCCATATTTGGCTCCTTAATTTACGCACAATAATCTAGGCAAAAATTTACATTGAGAATATTTGATATTCTCTTTCCTTCCTAAGCTCTCAGTAAAAGTAATTCAAAAGTTCACCCCCTTTTTAACCCTAATTCTCAATTTCATCCATTCTCACCACTGCCACTTTCTTCATCTCCCCCCATTTGAGGATTAAAAAGGTATGCATGAAATTTTCTACCTCTTAATTGACTAATTATTCGATTTTAATTATAATTGATGATGTTTGTACATAATTATGAGATTTTTAAATTGGAAGGAGATGGGTAAGAAGTCGATTGTGCGAAGAGAAGATCACCATGCCGCGGAAGATATGGCCGGTAATATCTATACTTCTGAAATCTGATAAATATAAACTGAGAATTGTACTAAAGTGATAATTGTTTAATTTATGTTTTAGTGGATACTGTACCGTCTATGGATGAAGACGTAGAAATGGTTGATTATGGTGAAGGTATTTTAACCGAAGTACAAGAGAAGACGAGCCGGTATGTTCCATAAACGCGTAGTTTACATGTCACCATTTGTTACAATTTATCTATCATATTAATGTTTTTTTTTTTGCCAGCCAAGAAAAAAGAGTACAGACACTAGTTCTTGATACCCATGGCTGCTAAGTCATGGGCATCCTTATTAAAACATCTAGGAATGTACGAAATAGAAACACAGTGAAGCTGGGTGCAGAGGTTAGGGGTGTTCAAAAATTCACCCGGACCGGCAAACCGGATCGGACCGGACCGTAAGGTCCGGGTCGGTCCAGACCGGGGCACATACCGGTCCGGTCTCCGGGTCGCAAAAAAGTTGGTGACCGGTCTCCGGTCCGGTCCACACTTTTAAAAAATATCAAATTTAGTGTATTTTTACGGTCCGGTCCGGTCCGGTCCGGTCTTAAGAGAGTTCGGTCCGGTCCGGTCCGGGTTTCTTTGTAACCGGTCCGGTCCGCGGGTTTGAGATTTTGGGGTTTCCGGTCCGCGGGTCAAACCGGTCCGGTCCGGTCCGGTCCGGGTTTGGACCGGTGAACACCCCTAGCAGAGGTTAAGGATTTGTGCTGCTATCCTGCAAATTTCAGGTGAGATGTTCGCCATACCACCAATTTGTTGAACAAGGCATAGACAGTCATTCGAGAGGTGAATGTGGGGATAACCATGTGATTGGGCCCATCTAATGGCATGGAGCAGAGCAAGGGCTTCAGCATGGAGGGGGGAAGCAGCTCGGAACTTAGAAAAACTCTTTGTTACACATGTTCCATCGTCCCAAAAGGCAATCCAGCCACCGCTCACCATGTGAAAATCTTTCCAGGCCCCATCAGTTTTGATGGAAATCACATTGCAATCTCCATCGGAACCTACAATCACTATAGGAGCTCCATTTTTTGCATTATTTCCATCATAGCATTCCGACTTAAGTGATACCTCTGTTTTCATATTTATGGCCATCCCAAGATCACCAAGTTGGGCTTTAAGAACGGCCATGATTCCCAAACCCGAGGGTATAGAGCCTTCGATTTTCGCTTTATTCCGAGCGATCTAGATGGTCCAGAGGATAATTGTAAATTCACTAGCTCGGGATCTGTCACTATCGAGAGTCCAAAGGTAAGCAATCCAATTTGCTATCCAATGTTTGATATCAGTAGTGGCCAACATATGAGTCCTGATTCCGAGGTTTGACCCAATCCAAATCCTGGAAGAGAAAGGGCAATCCCTGAAGAGGTGATCCATTGTTTCAATGATATGATCCTGGTTGCATAGAGAGCACTCATAAGGAATGGAGAGACCCCTTTTGCGAAACTCTTCACCTATAGGGAGTGCATCATTGAGAATTTTTCACAAGAAAGTTCTCAATTTTGCAGGCCCCTTTAGCTTCCAAAGATATTTTCTACAGAATATCTTCAAATTCAGATCAAGTGAGTGTCCAGAAGGATAGTCTTTCAACAGATTTTCTAGGGCCAGATTGTAGGCACTCTTAACATTAAACTTACCATCAGGAGTTGGACCCCAATACAGAAGATCCTCACAATTAGGTGTGGGGGGTTGAGTAGACATAATTTTATTAACCCAAGCCTCATCAAAAAAAGATTCGAGAACTCTCGAATTCCATAGGCCATTGTCGTCCAGAAACGCACAAATATTGATAGGGGGATCCTTACACTCTTGTTTAAAGATTGGACATTCACCCAAAACCCAGCGTGAATGCCGCAAATCGAGATTACTTGGCCTACCTGGAATCCATGCAATACCAGAATCAACAATGTTAAGGCCCTAGAGAATACTCTTCCATCCCCAGAGAATACCAGAATCATATTAATGTTGCAGTTGACCATTGATTCTTTTTTAGTGGTCATGTTTGTATGTTTATATTTGAAACTGATGTTGCATTATTCTTGTTAGTAGTAAGCATCCAATCTTGAATGGTGACCAATTATAATATATCAGTAACCATATTTACATAAAGATTGAAAGTTGTGACTGGTGTTCATCAATTGTTATTAGTCACCATAATAATGTTACTGGTTATCATTTGTTCTCTGTTAGTGATCATGTTCGCAGTGGCGGACCTAGGATTTTAGGTTTTGGGGGGCACAATTTTTTTCCCTACTTTTTACGATACATTTTTCTCTATAATTCATGAATAATGAGACCCATAAAAATGATCCGACTTGAATAATTGCCTGAAAAACACTCAATAACCGTCCGTAAATGATCTTAACCCGAAAGTAAATGATCCGATATTAACCTTATTATTTTAGGGTCAGAACCTGCTAAACCCAAAAATAGGTAAATACCGTAAATTAGATCATACAGTAGTATAAAACAATTAAGAAATAAATTTGTACTCCTAAGAGTATTTATAATGAAAGGTAAAGAAAATAATCATTTTCAAAAAGCGTTAATATGATCCGTATTTGACCCGAAATCTGTCTAACTAGATCTTTATAAACCCTATATTTTTCCAAACTTGAAATATATCTACGGTTAAAAGTATTGAGAAATAGTTATAGTATAATAAATGTTTTTCATTATTATAAGGCATTAACCATGTGGTGGTGGAGTTGGTAAAGTTGTCATTGTTTCACACAAATTACCCGGGTTCAAGTCCTCATAACTACACTTTTGAAAAGCTAAACATTCAACACAAATAAAAAAAATGCAATGACTTGCTCCCACTAGGTTTCGAACCCACAACCAATAGAATGAGAGACACTTGCTTTAACCAATGCAGGAACACCAACTACTTGTTTACATAAAATTCGAATACACCATGATTGTTTTAATAAGATTATTTATACAGCCATACAAGGTTGCCTGGCTTATGACGAAGTGAAATATGGAGATGGTATCTCGATGGAGTGAAGCCCTTTTGGATGAGTTGAAGAAAATGGAGACTGCGGGTGTGAATGAACCGATACAACTGTCACAAGTTTTAACCTAAGGAAGTCAATTCTCATGGACTCAGGCATTGAAGAGGCCTGATTTTTTGGCCGAGTATGAGAGGCTTGCGCAGAAGATTGACCTGACATACGGAGTGACGATTGACATGCCTTCGTTTGATATTGGTATAAATGCTATATTGGAGGAGTAGAGAAATGCTACCAATGCAATGGAGGAGCCGGAGAATGCTGTAGTCGAGGAGTCGGACAATGCTGTAGTCGAGGAGCCGGACAATGCTGTACTCGAGGAGCCGGACAATGCTGTAGTGGAGGAGCAGGACAATGCTGTAGTCGAGAAGCCGGACAATGCTAGAAAGGGTAGAGAGCAATTGAAAAATGATAAACTTCAACCTAGAGTTGGACTCCAACCATACACAAGGCAATATTCAAGAAGATTGGTTGCAAATGCCATGAAGAACTCTGTCGGGGGAGACAGAATGGACATTGTTGATGAAGGCAACAAGGGCGAGAAAGAAGGCGCACGAAGGGGAAGAAGAGCACGATGAAATATAAGTAATTAGACGTTTTGAATCGAATTTTCTCAGTGGTTTATGTTGGTAGACTTTGCTTACTTTGTTGCGGTATGGGACATAGTCGACATCATTCTCTTGATTGGGGCCTTTGTGTAATGAATTAAAACAATATAATGTTAATTTATTACCATTTTGGATTGCTAAAATCTGTATATGCTAGGTAAATAATTTTCTTAATTCTTTATGGTGAAAAAGTGATCATTTGAAGTTACTTAGTTTCCGGTTTCATATAAGTAGTTACCACATTTTCGTGTCGGAAAGTGGTCACTATTTAAGATAACGTGGTCACTAAATAACATAAAGTGATAACATTCCTTAAGTTACCAACATGTTTTTTGTGTTGTAAATTTCAGCTTTTGGTGATGTTCAGCAAAAACAGTAGACACTAACCTAGCGGACAACTTAATGTTGACAGTAACCATTTATATTGTATTAGTACCCATGAGTGAATTTAATTTTAAGCATAGTCGTTGTAAATGACAACATTGTGAACAACGTTGTCATAGTTGATGAATTTAATTCTTTATGTTGAAAAAGTGATCATTTGAAGTTACTTAGTCTCCGCTTTCATATAAGTAGTTACCACATTTTCCTGCCGGAAAGTGGTCACTATTTAAGTTAACGTGGTCACTAAATAACCTAAAATGATAACATTCCTTAAGTTACCAACATGTTTTTTTTTTGTAAATTTCTGCTTTTGGTGAAGTTCAGCAAAAACAGTAGACACTAACCTAGTGGCCAACTTAATGTTGGCAGTAACCATTAACATTGTATTAGCAACCGTTAATATTGTATTAAATTTCTGCTTCTAGTGTCGTTGCTGTGAAACTATTTCACGTAACCGAAGCAAAGCAGTAACCATTTTAGAGAAAAGAGTGACCAAGTGTGGTTTACTAGTCAGCACATTCAATCATAACAGGATATTATGTAACAGACGAAGAAATTACTCCACAATTTAACATCCATGCTACAAAATTGTTTTTATTTTGTAAACCGACAATAATCAATATGAAAAAGTTGAAGAAGTATTACTGAATTTGTTATAGAATGAGGGCAAGAAACAATTGTTTGTTAATAAAATGGTGAGATTTTTTAATAAGAAATATGAGAAAATAATATCAATTAGAGAGTATAATGAGATTTTGTTAGATAAGTTCAAGAGATATACTACAAATCAGGGATAATTATGACAATTAAATTAAATATTTAATTAATCATCCATGATCCATTTTTTTAAGGAAAGAATATTGAATTGAATGGGTAAATGATATCAGCATGGGTAATTATGGTAATTAATTAATCAAATGCATCATCCGAATATGACATCAAATAGACCCGTTGTACGCTAACCCGTTTGTGAGACTGTTGTATACTATAATTTGTGCCATTGAAATCCACTTTTCACATTTCTTTTTTTGACACTATTCACACTTGATGAGAATCTTCGATATTCTCGACAATTTATAAGTGAGAATATATTCATGTAGGATTTTGTTTGATTCGTCTTTATGAGACATTAAGAATATCAATTTTTTATAATTTTTGCTAATGTAAAATGAAAGATATCGCTAGTGCAAAACGCGTCTTAGCTAATGTGTCAAAATGAATAGTGAAGAGTGGATTTAGAGTATTTATTTAGTTTCTTATAGGTGGACGTAAAATCACTCGTAGGTAAATAATTACATGAAGTACTAAAATAAACAAAGATAGAAATAAAATTTATGATGTTTGATAAGTTGTATAATACTCATAATAATAATAAGGGTTTTTCTACCTGGCGCCCCTGAACTTTTCACTTTTCTACGTGGTACCCCTACTCTTTCTATGGGTATACATGGTACCCTTAAACTTTACTATTAATTTAACTGGTACCCCTTAAAGGTTTTTTTCATCATGTTTTGTCGTTAAATTATGTTTGTAACTTAAATAAAGACTTCAATACCATTTAACTTAAATAATTAACAAGTAATTGAGCTTAAATTAAGTGTTATCATTCGATTTGGCAATATAACACCAAAAATATATACTCATTTCAGATTTGGTGCATAACTGCGAAAACATACAAGAATGTTAGTTTAAGTTCAATTTTAGATTAATTAGGCATGTTAAATGACGTTTAAGTTTTAATCTTGAACAAAAGAAGGTAGTTTAGTGCCAAAGTCCCGATGGAAAAAAAGTTTAAGGGTACCAATAAGGTAATAATAAAGTTTAGGGGTACCAGCGATGTTTATAATAAAGTACAAGGGTACCATGTAGACACTTAAAAATGGTAGGGGTACCATGTAGAAAAGTGAAAAGTTCAGGGGTACCGTGTAGAAAAACCCTAATAATAAATGATTAATTTCATCTTTAATTACAGGCATAAAATCGATTGCGTAAAGAATAAATTATATTCTATTAGATTTTTTTCTAACAAAAAGATACCTAAGTTGTATCCTAACAAAAAGATTCCTAATAAATTATATTTTATCACGTAAAAAAGAAATTTGTTAGGATACTAATCTCACGAAAATATCATGATACCTAAGTTAATTTTTGTCCAAATTCATTAAATAAAGCTCAATTGTGTATGATTCATTCATTCAGTTACATCATTTAGGAAAAAATACAGTATAATTTTAGACATAATATATTGTGATTACATTTGCAAATATTGTGATCAAATGTTGAAGTAATATAATTTTGTCCAAATTCGTTAAATAAAGCTCAATTGTGTATGATTCATTCATCCCGTTACAGCATTTACGAAAAAATAAAGTTTATTTTTAGACATAATATATTGAGATTACATTTACAAATATTGTGATTACATTAGAAATATATTCCTAATCAAATGTTATAAAATATTATACTCCGTATTATATTAGAAAATATACATTACAAATATTAGAATAGATAGAAAAAATATCAAACTGACGTTATATATTATAACTCATTCATTATCACTGTTACACACCTTCACTATTCAAAAATGTCTCTCCTCTTAGAAGAATGAATACGATCTCTGAAATCGCACCAACAAAAGAGACCTGGCGAATTCAAGGTAGACTACTGCGTGTTTGAATACGATCTCTGAAATCGCACCAACAAAAGAGATCTGGCGAATTCAAGGTAGACTACTGCGTGTTTGGGAAGTACCATACAATAGGAATACCATAGATATTAGGTGTCTAGACCTAATAATAATGGAACAACTTTATATAGTTAATTGACAGCAAACTTATATAGTTCATTGATACACACATAATTTTCCATATACTGAAAATTAGAAATCATTACGAAATCAATATTAAAGTTGGAACATTGACAGCAAACTTATACGGAGTATTAATAAGTTCATACAAACTACAACCTAGAATTCAAATTCAGTTGCACTTAGATTGCGTGGAAAGCAACACGTGATCCATCACTTGATACAAATAATTTAGTTAGTTAGACGTATATTTTATACTCTTTTAAGGAGTCGATATACAAATAAGATGTATACATATAAGAGTCAAAAATAGATCGTATTTAATATTTAATATATTCAATATAATGGGCGGTGATAAAATCAAAATAGTTACGTCATGTGGCTAATGAAATGATAAGTGTGTTTTGTAGTGCTTTTTTCCTTGTGTTTGGTCCCGGTTTCTCTTGTGGAATCGCTCTTTGGAGCGGTTTCGAGGCTACTTACGCTTCTTCTAGCTTGTTTTAGGTTTATAAGGCCTAACTTGGAGAAATGGAGCGATTCCGACTCGTTTCTAGTGCATATGGACCCAATGAGGAGAAGCAATGATGACTCGGTGACTTGGACTCGATTCCCGAGTCCCATGGGGGCCCACTTGATGATATCACGAGCACCGAGCATCGATAAGAAGCCTATGAAGAGCAAACAAGGACCCATCACGGTCGGGACCATGTCCATCCCGACCGGGATGAGCTGCAAGAAGAGAAGACCCGCTATGAGGCCTTCCCGGCCGGGATCATCAGCTTCCCGACCGGGATGGTTCCCTTCCCGACCGGGATCATCACCTTTCCGGCCGGGAAGGGCCCAGCTCTGCCCGCGTTTCATTTTTTCTTCTCCCTTATCTATGTGGATCCCTACCAACAAAAAAAAACCAACTAATCCTAACTGGGTAGATAGGGCAAGTCGGGTCGAGTCCACGGGGACGGTAAAGAGGGTTTCGACCAAGTTTCACCTAAAGACTTGACTAGGTCTCAAGGCTAAACTAAACTAGAACGATAAGAAGAGGATGAAACTATGATTATGACTAAGCTAGGGATAACAACTAAGGCTAAACGATACAACTAACTAGAGAAACAATGACTAAGATGATGAAGAAATCAAACAAGGAAAGAGTAGGGTTAGGTCGGGTTCATAAGTGTAGTAGGATAGTTGGGTAATCGAGGGTGTAGGTTTCACCTAGTCACTAAGGTCGATCCGCGCTCTCGCGTCAAAGACAAACCCGAATACTCATGCAAGATGCTACTCTAAACAAGAGGATTCAATCACCAATCAACCAAACAATGAGAAGGAGGAAACAAGCAAGAGAAGTATTTGCAACTACTACTCTAACAAGCAATTCATCAAACACATGGTATGCATAACTAGTGACTAGCAACAAAGAATCAACCTTTACCCACAATCAACCCTAATCACCCATAATCAACACTTAATCCCCCTACTAACCCCACAAGAATCTATTCACTCATGTTCAAGATAGTAAACCCAATACCCATAATGAAACAAACATAAACATGAACATTCATAATGGATTATTGAAGATTACTAAACATAAACACAAATGAAAACCAAATAGAAGAGATTAGGGAGAAGATGAATTATACCAAAACTAAAGGATGAATAAAAGATTGAATCTTGTATAAAATCAACCCAAGAAGTATCCTCAATGTTGTCAATAGAGAAGAATTCTTCAATAGATCTTCAATTACACAAGAACTAACTAGAATTAAACTAAGATTAACAAAAGATTAAGGAGAAACTAAGCTAATCTACACTAATATCTATCTAGGGTTTAGTCTAATGGATGGTAATGTAAAAGATCCTCAAAAACAATACAAGAGGGTTATATACTAATGGAAAGAGGCCGGGAAGCTGATGATCCCGGCCGGGAAGGCCTCACAGCGGGTCTTCTCTTCTTGCAGCTCATCCCGGTCGGGATGGACATGGTCCCGACCGTGATGGGTCCTTGTTTGCTCTTTCTAGGTTTCTTATCGACGCTCGGTGCTCGGGATATCATCAAGTGGGCCCCCATGGGACTCGGGAATCGAGTCCAAGTCACCGAGTCATCATTGCTTCTCCTCATTGGGTCCATATGCACTAGAAACGAGTCAGAATCGCTCCATTTCTCCAAGTTAGGCCTTATAAACCTAAAACAAGCTAGAAGAAGCGTAAGTAGCCTCGAAACCGCTCCAAAGAGCGATTCCACAAGAGAAATCAGGACCAAACACAAGGAAAAAAGCACTACAAAACACATTTATCATGAAACTCAAAATATAAATAGGAAACAAAAAGTAATGAAAAAACCGTGCGTACGCACGGGTTTTGTACTAGTGGAGGGAGTAAAATACTTCCATCCAGTTTGATGGTATCACTTTCCGGACCATAAATTCAAATTACTCTTTTTTTTGGAAAATATTTACCAACTAATGCATAAACTTTTCATTTATTTTACAGCGAATGCCACGATCTTTTATCTACCTTTATTCGTGGCTTTTTATTTGATCTTTTGATTTACACCTAATACTTATTTTATTAAAACATACTATATCCAATAAAATGTTACTATTGGATTGGATGGAAGAGAGTAAAAGATATCGATTCTGTCAAACATGTCTTGTTTTGCTTATCTATCTATATAATAATAATATAAAAAGGCAAACTAAGAAGTCTCCTTTCTAATAAGCCGACATGTGGCATCACTACAAGCCGACACGTGGCATCACTACAACTCAATCCTTAAGCTACTAAATGAAGGTGTTTGATTTTTTATTTTAGAAAAAAAATTCCTTTGATAATAGGTGTAATTCATTATTGAAGAGTAATATTATTCATCACTACGGAAGATTAACAAGTTGGTGACTTCGAAGTATCTTTGTATTTTTATCTATAAATATAATCAAAAGATAATATGTTTCTATAAAAATATTTTTTAACTTATTCTAATTATAAAATACCAAAATTTAGAATTTAGTATGTTGCTTTAGAATGACGACATTAATTACACAAATGACATTTATACCCTTCCCTCCTAATTAGTTTCTGATATATTTTTTAACTTAATAATAAAGACGATAACGATAATTAAACACATAACTAACGATGTTAACAATTTAAGCGGAAAAATATCAATTGATAACCAACGATGGTAATTAATGAGATTAACAATAATAAGACACATAATTAACATTTTACAATTAAACGATCATGACGTAAACGATAATTAAACAATTATTTAACACTAAATTTAATCATTTGCATAAGTTTAAAAAATATTTAGACAAAATAATTAAACAAGTAATTAACGATTTAAAGATCTAATTTACGTTTATATATGTATTATAAATACTAATAAAACCCCAAAAATTGTCCCAGACCTCTTCGAGACTTAGAACACTTCAAGGCTAAAACAAAGGGGATATAAATTCTTCTCAACATAAAACAAACACGTTCCGTGCGTTTGCATGGGTGAAAAAACTAGTTTTATTAAAACATATATATCCAATTCAATGTTACCATTGGATTGGAAGGAAGAGAGTAAAAGATATTGATTCTATCAAATATGTCTTGTTAAATTTTCGAAAGTAAATGATGTACGAGTATTTTGTTTGGAAGGGAGGGACAATTATTTATCTTCTAGTCTAACATTTGTCATAAAATACCGTGCAAACTTGGCATAATATAATTATGTCCTTCAATCCATTATGATTTATGCTTTGGAGGGAGTAATATTTTCGGAATTGCTATATCATACACAAATAACTACGTTGTACACATTTACATTAAATTTACCATCGTCCTTGCTTTAAAAAAAAGATCTCTCAAATGGAGTATTTCCCTAAAATGTTAAATAATTAAAGCAAAAAACTTAATAATGATTATAGATCTTAATTCGGACATGGAACAAGTTCTTTTTTCATTCACTAAATAATTTCATTAATTTCTTATTAGAAATTGAATTAGAGGACGTTTTACTTTTTAGAATTTACTTTTTATAATTAGGGTTTGAGTAATTTATGATTGGGTTATCAGTGGGGTGGCTGCGTGTGGTTATGGGTGGAGAGAACGAAGGATGTGGACGATGAAGGTAGCCTAGGCGTCGGAACTTGGTGGCTGACGTAGCATCGTGGTCAGAATCTGTGCCTACCTTGGTGGTTGTCGAGATGCATAGGAAGATGTGATATGGATAGCGGTGGTGCGCTAGAGTTCATGTGGTATCGTTGATGGTGGTGCACCGGAGTCGGTATGGCTAGTGTTTGGTTAATGATGATTGGTTGAGTTAGCAGAGAAGACCAGGGGGATGGTGGTGCGAGGTGTCATACAAAAATAGGTCTGGGGGTGAGGCTATTGTGGGGATGGGGACTTCATTTTTCTTCTTTCCTCTTAAACTAAACTCAGGGAGGGAGAAAAGGGGAGGGCATATACAGAATATGCGTGTACAACGTAATAATTTCTGTGTATGATTTAGCACGTCTCAATATTTTTTGGATTTATACAAACAGTAAGGGATTATTGGACTATCCAACATCTTGGGGTTATTCGCATTCTTTTTATTAATACATTAGTTACATTAGTGAGGGGAAATGCAAATCATTGATATGGTGGAGGGATGACATTGACACGTATAACTGGATTAAAGAAAAGATTTAAGGGAAAATTATTAGTGAATATTAGAAGTGAATTTAATTTAAGAGAATTATATACGGAGTAATATTCTTATCAAGTGGACACTAAGGGATTCATAAATCGAATTCATAGGAAACATAAAAGTGTAATATGTCTCAACAATTCAATAAAATCTACTTCTTAATCAAAAGATTTAGAAGGAAAGTCTCTCTTACATAAAGAACGAAGCAAAGTCCTAGTGGAATTGTCTGTCCTTGGTAAGTATCAAATACAAAGACCTCTCGGTAAAATATATGCCAGCTAAATAACGAAGAGAATGTGTAAGTCTATGCAATTAATCTCCAAAATTCTCATCTTCTTCTTGAAGAAAGCAATATGCAACCCAACTGTCTTTTTACCAACAAGACTCCTCAAATTTCGATCAACAACACCCTCAACACAAACCTCCAAAATTACGTTATTACTATTATCAGCACAATATAATCTCAATTATCCATTTACCTCAAAGCTAGACCTCTCAACTAGTCGTTAGAGTCATTCATGCCACCATTTTCTCCCTCCCATATTTGCACATATATATTAGCTGTTAATTTATTTCCTTACGTAAATATTGTGATGGCAATGATGTATATATAGCTAACAATCTCTTGAAAATTAAATAGTAATTCGAATTCATTCAATAATTTTGTTTATAACTTCCAATCCTCTATTTTCCTAATATGGCATCAAAGCGAAGGCTTCGACTTCTCTGATATCTCGTCTCGATTCATTTTCCTCTTTTCTCTCTTTTGAAAAAAAAACTTCATCGAATCAATGATGAATTCCGATGATCAATCTCTCGACTCGAAAGCCAATACATCCTATACTCTTGTTCAACGGAAATAACTACGATGAATGGACTCAATCTTTTACGCTTGCCCTTCTCGCTAAAGGTAAATTCGGATACATCGATGGCACCGTGTCTAAACCATCTGCCTCGACATTCAATTTCAAATCCTGGAGGTCTACCAACGCGTTGGTCACCTCTTGGATCTACAACTCTATCGAAAAGAAACCTTTGAAAGACGATCTCATACCGCGTCCCGAAGCGAAACAAGTCTGGACAGATGCAAGGAATCGGTTTCGTCAAGGTAACAATGTACGAATATGATCTTGATTGCTTATCATGGTCGCATCACAACGATCTGGGATGAAATACTGGAATATGATCAGCTTCGAACTTGCTTATTGATAACGGGATTTGTCGCCAATCTTACTACCAAATAAACCAACTAACCTAAACTAAAATAGCTAAGGCAAGTCGGGTCGAATCCACAGAGAGATCGGGAATGAGTACTAGTTCGGTCTCGGATTACGAATTAGCTACGCGGATCGATTAAAGAGAGAGATTAAACTAATAAGACTAACTAATAAAAAGCATAATAAGTAAACTAATAAACTAAAACAAGATAAAAACTAGAAAACAAAAGAAACGAAGAGATGATAAGTAATCAAATAAGGAAAGGTACTAAGGGACGATGTCACCCGCGACTTATTTAAATCACGCTACGAATGTCAAGTATCGAGGGAGTCGGGTTCTCGGACAAGGGCAATGCGCATTCTAGGTCGGTCACCTCCCTCCCGAGTTCATGAAACGACTAATTACCCCGTTTACCTCCCTCCCGGGTTCGTAAGACGGAATCCTAAGGTCTAGACCGGAGACTCACTCCCGTGATGTTCCCCAAACTAGCCCAAGTCAATGAAAAACACGCTAATACAAACTAGTGTTAGGGATACCCCGCTCAATTCCCACTCCTGTGTTCAACTAAGTAGAGTAAGGCGAGATAATGGGGAAGAATCGACAATTAATCCTAATCGACTCCCGTCGATGACCAAGGGACTAAATTCGACCCAAACCCCATAAACCAAGTCAATCCATAAATCCCTAACACGT
This sequence comes from Agrostemma githago, assembly GCA_958450325.1. Lineage (NCBI taxonomy): Eukaryota > Viridiplantae > Streptophyta > Magnoliopsida > Caryophyllales > Caryophyllaceae > Agrostemma > Agrostemma githago. The sequence continues at coordinate 10,661,746 of OY288258.1, forward strand.
CCTCATCCAATCACCCAAATAAACCGATACAAGGCATACAATCGCGCAATTCAAACAAATCGGGATTCATCGACCCCTAGTGGGAAAACTACTCAATACTCATATTTATACTAACACAGACACCAATAATTACTCTAAATATAAAAATAAGCATAATGAAACAATAAAGTCTAAAACTTTAAGTTAAATAATAACAAATTAAATCTAACATAAATATAGAAATTGGAGAAAAATCATAGATAAGAAGAGGAGAGGATTATACCAAATTATCAAATAAGATGAAATTACTAAACATATGAAGATCTACAAGGTTGAAGAAAGAAAGATTAATAAACTAAAACTAATTAAAAGATTAATAATTAAACTAAACAAAAGATAAGAATTAAAAGAGAGAGAAGATGAAAAACAAGAGAAATGGGCTGCATTGTTCGTCGTCCTGCTTCTACTCTAAAACCCCTGCTTTTTCTCCCTGGTTCTGCCTTATTCTCTACTCTACTGCTCCTTTCTAATTCCTACTGCCCTGTTTTTTTCTATTCTCCCTTGCTCAACTAAAATATGAGGGTTTTGTTGTTTTTTTCTTTTATATCTAATAAATACATGAAATGACTATAATATCCTTCACTTAAAATGGTCTAATAGAAGTAAAATAGAGGGACTGAATCGTCATTTGGCTCTTCTTGTTCCGTCTTGACATGTCTCGGTTTTAAGTCGACCCGATCCTTCCGGTACCTATAACAACAAAATGACTAGAGCAGTACCAAAATCCCGAGAAATAACATAATTTGACACTAATTATACAAGACTCGACTAATAATCTAATTAAACGTAAAATGACTAATTACTAACAAATCGGGTTATAAAATTGATCGAATAAGAGTAGAAATATGGGGCAAAAACGAGTAAAATCACGAGTTATCACACTCCCCACACTTAACTCTTACTCGTCCTCGAGAAAGCTCAAAAGACAACTACGACCCATAAATAAAGTCACGAAAATCTAAAACACAAAATATATACAAAAACGAAAATAAGCAAATATAAACAAACGAGTCACAAGTCTCCCAATCAAAAGTTACGATTCTAAAATCCAACTAAAATATAGAATATGAATGTTAAAATTACTAAATCGGTTGAAAAAATTATTATTATATATCTCTTGGCCTCGGTCCATGCTATGTCGGGATGTGAGACGGAGATGGAAGGAGTTCTCCCATGAAGTTAGTGACAAATGCATACGAGTCTCGACCACTTGCAAAAACAAGGGTTAGGGTCGTCCTAATCACCCAAGTGACAAATGAAACGATCCAAAATGGAAGATATGGATAAACAAAAATACTCGGGGGAGGAATCGTCTTTCTTTTTTTTTCTTTTTTTTTTCTTCTTTTTCATTTTTCTTTCTTTTTCATTTTTCATTTTTCATTTCCTTTTTTTTTTCATTTCTTCTTCTCCCCCTTATTCTCTTATTTTTATAATTTTGAGGATTTTTCCTTGTTTGCTCGTATTTGATGTTTGAGCTCTATTTGATGGAAGGTAAACTCTTATTTTGTGAGTATTTTTGTGAAATATGGATCGAAAAAATGATAGATAGTCACTTGGATAAATAGTCACCTAGACAAATATACAAAGCCAAAATCACAACACGGGAGGTGGAAGGTGGAAACAAGTGAAGGACACATCCCGAGCGACTTATAGTAGGAGGACAATCAATATATAATATTAAGAAACAACCAATAAGTAATAGAAAATCCATACTCTTTAAAGAATTTGAAAATAGAAAAATAACTTTATCAAGGAAAACAAGTAAACCGAAAAACAAAAATCTTTTTTGAATTTTTCATTTTTCCACTTTTTAGGCTTTTTTCAAAACTTTCAATTTTTCAAAAGAAAAACACAAAAACGAGACAAATCACAAAAAAGAGATGCCAAAAGCAACAAAACAATCCACACAAAGCTACAATCCCACAACAACACATATTTACAACACAAAACACCACTAAAGTATCCTCCAACAAGAGTAACAACCACAATATCCTCAAGCACAACAAACCATCAATCAAGAATCTACCTCCCCACACTTGAAACGAACATTGTCCTCAATGTTCAAAACTAGGGAGGGAAAGGGAGGGTGAGAAGATACCTTTGAAGCGTAATTATTCCCCACACTTGATCGATTTCACGTCTCCTAGCCATCTTGCTTTAATGTGGTTTCTTGCTAGAGATACCTACAAACAAAAACACGAACAAACAAAACATAAATATGTACAACAAACTTGGGGTGCCTCCCAAGAAGCGCGGTTTTAAGGACCGCCAAACCTACAATTAAGCTTAAAATCTAACCGGGATCCCACAATCGGTATCCTAAGCCACTCATGTTTCTAAACTCATCATAGTATCCAACATCCCTAAGATCTCTTCTTTGTTTCTCCCCTTCTTTCATGAGAGGTAGGCTATAAACCACATAAAAGACATGATTAGTCTCCTTGACCATCATGTCACTCTTCCAAACGTCTCCTTCCTTGTCCCAAATCACACCACTTCCATGCAACAAACCAATGATCAAGCTAGTTTCATTGAAAGAATTCTTCCAAGCATCTTCAAACATCGATTCGTAAGTGGGGGCTAGAAAGTCTTGAGGAAAAGAATCAAGATGAAATGAAAATGCATCCTCAAAGACAATGGACTCATAAGAAGGGACATGGAAATCAAGAGGAAAACAAGTGAGAGGAATAAGAGATTCATCAAGAATGAAAGGAGTAGACTCATGAATTTCCTCAAGAAATATCTCAAAAATGGGTTCCTCAAAGAAATCAATTTCAACGTCCCATTTATCCTCAAATACCCCCATGCTCTCATCTATCCCTACAACACTCTCACCACAAGTCTCAACATCATCAACAACTTTATCAAGAGAGTAAGAAACCCCTTCATTGTAAGGATTATCAACTAAATCATCAACATCCATAAAGTGAGGCAAGCAAATATCCTTAAGACTAGGGGAAGGGATTTGAATCTCCATAAGAACACAATTTTCATCCCTCTCCATATCAAAAGCATCATTAAACACACTCATGCACTCATCATATGGCTCATCAACGATCTCAAAAACCTCAAGAAGAGTCTTTAATAACATCATCGCCAACAAATCTCTTATCCTCAAGATTATCATCAAATGAAGGCTTGATATCATCAATAAGAACACAAGACCCAACATAAACGCTACCATGATCATCACATCCCTTAAGGAAGGGAGAACTAATCAAATCACAAATGGTAGGCAAAGTGGTCATGCTAACAAGAGGCTCATCATCCAACTTAGACTCTAAGTCATCAACTAAAGTAGTAGCATCCACATGGAGAGGTAAATAAGCATTCTTATAACTAGTGCTCTCCGATTGCCTAGAATCATTAACCAACTTATTAAGAAGGTCCCATCTTTCACAATATGGCATCGATGTAAACCTACCTTGACAACTCTCTTCAATCATGCCTCTAATGTAATCATGAACACCATCATACACCATATGACAAAATTCCCACATCTCAACATCAAAATCATAAGTGCAATTCTTAAGTCTATCCCAATAATCATGCAATGTCTCTTTGCGTTGTGGAATGTGGTAAATCGTCATAGGAACAAGCACCAAGTAACAAGTAACCAAGCTTAGTCTAATAAATCTAAAACTAAACTAATATCAATCCGTTGATCTCCCCGGCAACGGCGCCATTTTGATAATGGGATTTGTCGCCAATCTTACTACCAAATAAACCAACTAACCTAAACTAAAATAGCTAGGGCAAGTCGGGTCGAATCCACAGAGAGATCGGGAATGAGTACTAGTTCGGTCTCGGATTACGAATTAGCTACGCGGATCGATTAAAGAGAGAGATTAAACTAATAAGACTAACTAATAAAAAGCATAATAAGTAAACTAATAAACTAAAACAAGATAAAAACTAGAAAACAAAAGAAACGAAGAGATGATAAGTAATCAAATAAGGAAAGGTACTAAGGGACGATGTCACCCGCGACTTATTTAAATCACGCTACGAATGTCAAGTATCGAGGGAGTCGGGTTCTCGGACAAGGGCAATGCGCATTCTAGGTCGGTCACCTCCCTCCCGAGTTCATGAAACGACTAATTACCCCGTTTACCTCCCTCCCGGGTTCGTAAGACGGAATCCTAAGGTCTAGACCGGAGACTCACTCCCGTGATGTTCCCCAAACTAGCCCAAGTTAATGAAAAACACGCTAATACAAACTAGTGTTAGGGATACCCCGCTCATCCCACTCCTGTGTTCAACTAAGTAGAGTAAGGCGAGATAATGGGGAAGAATCGACAATTAATCCTAATCGACTCCCGTCGATGACCAAGGGACTAAATTCGACCCAACCCCCATAAACCAAGTCAATCCATAAATCCCTAACACGTCCTCATCCAATCACCCAAATAAACCGATACAAGGCATACAATCGCGCAATTCAAACAAATCGGGATTCATCGACCCCTAGTGGGAAAACTACTCAGTACTCATATTTATACTAACACAAACACCAATAATTACTCTAAATATAAAAATAAGCATAATGAAACAATAAAGTCTAAAACTTTAAGTTAAATAATAACAAATTAAATCTAACATAAATGTAGAAATTGGAGAAAAATCATAGATAAGAAGAGGAGAGGATTATACCAAATTATCAAATAAGATGAAATTACTAAACATATGAAGATCTACAAGGTTGAAGAAAGAAAGATTAATAAACTAAAACTAATTAAAAGATTAATAATTAAACTAAACAAAAGATAAGAATTAAAAGAGAGAGAAGATGAAAAACAAGAGAAATGGGCTGCATTGTTCGTCGTCCTGCTTCTACTCTAAAACCCCTGCTTTTTCTCCCTGGTTCTGCCTTATTCTCTACTCTACTGGTACTTTCTAATTCCTACTGCCCTGTTTTTTTCTATTCTCCCTTGCTCAACTAAAATATGAGGGTTTTGTTGTTTTTTCTTTTATATCTAATAAATACATGAAAAGACTATAATATCCTTCACTTAAAATGGTCTAATAGAAGTAAAATAGAGGGACTGAATCGTCATTTGGCTCTTCTTGTTCCGTCTTGACATGTCTCGGTTTTAAGTCGACCCGATCCTTCCGGTACCTATAACAACAAAATGACTAGAGCAGTACCAAAATCCCGAGAAATAACATAATTTGACACTAATTATACAAGACTCGACTAATAATCTAATTAAACGTAAAATGACTAATTACTAACAAATCGGGTTATAAAATTGATCGAATAAGAGTAGAAATATGGGGCAAAAACGAGTAAAATCACGAGTTATCACTTATGTACACCTTGTAATTGTGATTGGATGACACTCATGGATGCACGAAGAGACATAGAACGGGTTTGAGATTTCTTAATGGGACTCGAAGATCACTATGACAACGTTCGATCGCACATTCTTGGTATTACTCCCCTTCCAAATTTATAAAATTCGTACATTTTCATCCCATTTTATTCCGGACCTCGAAGCTCTAAAAAACGTGTGTTAACTTATACACTACAAATCGAGATGCTCAAGAGCTTATATAGAGTCACGTTTTGAATCTACCTGATTTTCATACCACGTGACTAAGGTGACTTGAAGATATACCATGTCCGATTTCACATGCAAACGACAAGTATAAGCCGCTTTTACACGATAAAACGATTTTCTGGTAGCGGTGGTTTAACACATATGACGTACCAGAACCTCTAAATGTTCTCCGATGTTTCTCATATTTTATGTGGACACTCCTACCGACCCGATGAAAATTACGTACAATTTCCATCCATTTTTATTCGGACCCCGAAACTCTGAAAAAACGTGTATTATACACTACAAATCGAGCTGCTAGTAAGCTCATATCGAGTCACGTTTAAAATCAACCTGATTTTAATACCATGTGACTAGGGTGTCTTTATGATATATCCGGTCCGATTTCACACCCAAGCGACAAGTATAGGTCGCTTTTACACGATAAACATACTTTCTGGTAGGGGTGGTTTAACACATATCGGAACCCCCAAATGTAATCCGTTGCTTCTCATGTTTTGTGTGGACGTACCTACCAACCTGATGAAAATCTTGTAAAAGTTTCAGCCATTTTTATTTCAGACTCCACAACTATGAAACGTGTATTATACACTACAAATCGAGTTGCTCGGGAGCTCATATCGAATTACATTTCAAATCAACCTGATTTTCATACCATGTGACTAGGGGAGAAGAATACGAGGAAGTGAGAGATAAGGGTGTGAATAACGGAAGGAGTAGATTGAGTAAAAGGGACGACACTCTCGTTTAACTCAATGACAAAAGAAAATCATCTCTAGGGATGATGATGATGAGGATGACGTTGATGGTGAGGAGGGGGGAGGAGGAGGAAACTTATCTTAGTAAATGCGGAAGGAGGAATCAGTTGAGGAGGAGCATTATGGGGAAAAGGAGAAGTGAGTTTCAGGAGGAGGTAGTGAAGGACAAGATGGATGGAAGGAGTTAATAAAGAGACGCACCATACCTGACTAGATGACGAGAAGGAGAAGAGGGAAAAGAGGATGGGAAGGGGAAGGGGAAGAAGAAGGAGAAGAACAAAAGAATATGAAGGGTATGGATGTCAACTACACCCGAAACCGTTAAATATCCATCCATCCGATTTAAATGGATGGACGAAAACCCGAAATTAACGGATGACGATGAAGCTAAATCCCACCCGTTATCCATCCATCACCCGATATTCTTTCCATTTTGCAAAAAATATATACATTTACATAAAATTTAATATACTTAATACGAAGTAGTAAATTATTATACTTTTTATAATGTCAAAACAAAGATTAAGTTACAAGATTTAGCAAGAGTTCTTAATATAATACAAGTTGGCATTATAATTTTAGGATGAATAACGTTTAATACTTTTTTTTTTAGCTTTTAGAGATAATTAAGTCGTCACCCATTTATCACCCGATCCATCCGTTTTATCCGTGGATGATGGATGGATGGATGACGGATGATATATTTAATGTAATGGATGGATGCGGGTGAGGCTTCACCCGACCCGAACCCGATCCATTGACATCCCTAATGAAGGGGTAGATGAGAAGGAAAGCTGATCTTATTAGAGGGAAATAAAGAACAAGAGGACGGATAACTGTTGGGGGAGAGAGAGAGAGACGCTAAGGGTAGAATAAGTTGAAGGAACAAAATTGTCACTAAACTCTATATATGACAAAAAGATGCCATATTTTAGGATGATCTTAATTAAATTGTGAAGCGGGGGAGTATAGAGGAAATATGAGGTCATGAGGGAAAATGAAAGGATAAGTGGATGTAGATAAGGTGTAGGAAGAGAAGGGGATGGATGGGAAATGGAAGAGAATTTAGAGGTGGTGGAGGAGAAGAAAAACTCACATTCGTAGACGAGGAGGAACGAGAAGATGAGCAACATTAGAGGGAGACAAGAAAGTAGCGGGTTAACAATGAAGAAGTAGAAGACGCTGAGATATGACACCTTTACTAAACTAAGTTAGTTACCAAAACAAGTCATTTTAAGTTGGGTCTTAAGATTATTAGAAGAGAAAAAAAAAAGAGAAAGCAACTCATACTAAATTCCATCCAATATGGAAGACTACGTATCGAGGTGCGCTTAATAATTTTAAAAGGTATTGATACTTGTACAATTGTTGTGTTGTTTACTCAAAATTGCGAGAAATTTAGAAAACTTCAAATGATTGAGCACTACAACCAAATACGATACATACAATTGTACTCTATAAGCGCAGAAAATTATATATAAAAGGCAAAGGTACATACGGAAATCAAATAAATTTGTATCAATAACACCTAAACAACCGTTTTATACCAAGTCCGCGCACGTAGCGGGCAACCCTTAACTACTTGACTAAACATATGTTATTTGAAATTTCATAACTAACAAAATTATTAAGTTAAAAATAGGATAATTGCAGTTTAAGCGAAAAATAAGGAGGAAAAAAATGAACAAAAGATACTCTGTATATAGTTGTAAACTCCTTTTATAGTTGAAGTGTTTTTCTTTAAGTTGGACATTTGGACCCGCAGATAGGCCGAATACCGCATTGGACCCGTGGATTCAGATTTGGATCTAACAAATTTGGACTCGTCGGATATGGATCGGATCTGAGTCTAATATCGGGGGAATAGATCTGGATCTGGATCTGGCTAGAACTAGTCCAAATTTGGCCCGTTTGATCCCTGGCCTAGTTTCACATGTTACATATTGAATAAGTTGATCACATGATTTATGCTCGATGATGAACCATGGTGTGCGTATTATGTCTCTCATGTTATCCACATGAGGAATATTTTACCGTTTTTCTTCTCACTTGCTACATACTCTGATACTCATATGATGTACAAGTATGTTTTACCGTAATCATATCACGTGCATGTTTGACATGATTTTGTACTTGCATGATAATATGAATTTACTCCATGCATATATATCTCACATCGTATCGGGGGCGAATCCAGGATTTCCTGATAGGGGGGCATTTGCAAAATTTTACGGTTTGTATTTTGAATTTTTTATATAAGTGAATTTATACAGTAAAAGTAATTGGTGGAAAACCAAGTTTTGTTTTATAAATTGATGTTGGTTTTGAATTTTTTTGCTTCGTTTAAGAAAACTTACAACAAAATACTTCGTATGTATTAGGCAGAGTGACTAGGAAATGTATATTCTCTTCGTCTAACTCATTTATTTGTATTTGATTAAAAAATAACCCCCACAATTATCTAAATTAAAGCTAAATGGAAGGAGTTACTCTTATTAATTATAATATTTCAAGATAATGATACATTAAGATTATGTAGATCATTTGTTCAATTGTGCAGCTGTAGTCAACTTGGTAGGGGAGGTTTCAGGTTCGAATCTTACTAATCTATTACTCGTACTCCGTAATTAGATAAGATAAACATTATACCGGATGATTATTCACTAATGATAGAATGACAATTAGATTACTTACATTATTAACCAAGTGGGACAATTTTATATCCCATCCTATTATGCATAATCTTCTTTTTTACTTATTTTTTATTTTTTTCTGTTTAGAATGTACTTTTAATTAATTACTCACCCCATTTTTTTGAATTAGCCTCATATTCCTTTTATAGTATTTTTTTTTTGAGTTGACCCTATTTCCTCTTAAGAAAATATTTTCATCTCTATTTTTTCTCATCATATGCACCATATCAACATTATTCTATTACTTTTTCACTTTTCTTTAAACTTCGTGCCCAACTCCAATGGGACTAAATTCAACAATATGGAGAGATTATTTATTATTTCCTCATTTTTTTAAAATTTTTTCCTTTACACGCCTATTTCCACTTTATTTGAATCTTAATCAATTCTTTCTGCCTTTCTTATTTCTTGTGCGACAAAAAGTGGAAAGATTAGGCATATAATAATACTATAATAGGAGGAAGCATTTTAATATGTAGTACGGACCTTCAAAGTTGGACATGAGGGAAGGAGTGCAAGAGTTCACAAGCTTTTTTTAAGAAGGATTACATGTAAAATGTGGGACTCAACCAATCTACTTAAGTCCAACTCACCCAAACTCCACACTCTTGACTTGAGTCTTGATACTCAGCCAAAGACTCTTAGAGGCTCAAGTTAGGTTGAAAAGGAGAGAAAGAAAGAAAGAAAGAAAGATGTTTTACAAATGTAAAACCCTTGGGACTTTCTCAAGCTGTGTTGTGTTAATGGTTTACCAGACTAGACTCTTTTATACACCGTAGTTTGACACTGATTCATACTTAATTAATCGGTCAATGGCTCAATGAACAAACACCAACCCTGCTAGGCTGCTAACTCTAAAACTCCTACTTGTAAGATATTGGACCCGACCTTGATACAGCAAATCTCGGAAGAGGACTGGGGCCTGTGCTCCCAGATGTCGATCCTTCACTAAATTTGACCTTCCTACTTGACGCGTACTCCAAAGGGCCCGAACCTCTGAGATTTCGGTATCTTTTATCATTGAGCTGTGCGTTTCCCGATTCAGCATCATAGGAATGGTCACGACTGGGGCCTGAGGATTGAGCCATCTCACCCCGAACTTGTCTCAGTGCTGGAGAAGAACCGTGCATGAGAGACACTCCGGGTGAATTACGAGGCGACATATTCCGTAGAGCAAGTGGGATTGCTGGAGAGCTCCCGTAGTATTGATTGTAAAGTGACCGGATTATAGAATATGGAATACAGTCCTCTAGTGAGCTTCTGGGTAGATATGGAGAGGTTTCACACAGCTGGTCCATGAACACCAGCTGAGGTGCTAGATCATATCTGAACAAGAAACAACACAAGCATTTAATGTTTTAACCAAATCATTATTCAAAACGGTAGAGAACTTGTGAGCCCACACACTATCTCAATAACTATACAAGGGATATCTAGGATTTTGGCAGGTCTCATTGGTTAAGCCATCTCATTCAAGATGTTTAAATAGAAAAGCAATATTGAGACCAGGAGGGGAGTTTTATGTAACTGAGCATTTCATATCTTCCCAAATAGCCCATGTCTTAACGATCTCAATCCCTGAAAGATGCCCGTGTTAGGGTAAGAAAAGGTACTATTTGTTGTTGATGTAGGTACTCCGTACTTGCCAAAACAAAACCATTAATGTCAATAAACACTTAAACGGGCATGTCTGATATGTAAAACCAGGATAGCTTTCAGGGAGGGTGGACTATTGACTAAACATAACTCAAAATGCAGAAAAGACACCCATAAGAGAATGATAGGATTTCGGACTGATGGCAAAAAAAAAAAAGAAAGAAAGAGAGAGAAAGAGAGAATGATAGGAGTATAGCATTACCTGTTGGTTTCATGCCAACAGTCCAGAATTATGCCAGTTGACATTTTTACAAAGAGCAGTAAAGTAGCCTTGGTACTTGCTTCAGCTGTTAAAGAGCTCTGCATTTGACTCTCCAAAGTCTCATCAACATGGCCGTTAGCCACATGATTTTCCCTTTCCATTCTGACATATTCATTTCCAGCAACCACGGCATTGATGCATCTAAAAGAACATTGATTGTGCTTAGAGTTAGGACGTAGCTGAAACTAGGAAAAATGATCAGGAAAAAAATGATACAGCTCAGGGACTGCTCCAGAAGGATTTAAAAACTATTTCCAAGAATGAAAGGATGAAAGAAGGGATTGCAAATAGAAAATGCGAAGTAGATTTTATTAGCTTCACAGAAATGGGATCTCAGAGTATAAGAATTAAAGGAAATATGGGAGAGGGAACATGATTTTGTTTTTTAATACGGAGTATAACATTTGTTCTCAAGAGATAAATTTATAGTACTTGCTGCATTTTTCTAAAAAGTTGCAAGTAATTAATTATCTAGAAAATCTTAAGTTGAATTTCTGATGTGGCAATGCTGAGTACTACATTAAATGATTTAGCATCGCTTCATAGTAGCAGATCTCTTTTAAGTGGCAAATATGTTCGGATAAAATCCCTTTCACCAGGGCTTAGGGTTTAGCTATACAAAAGGAAGACAGGGCAGAGAAACAGAAGGGAAAATTGGTCACTCCCTTTCACCAGGGTCAGAACACAAATAACTGAAACATATGAAAGGCCCATGTCGGTCTGTAATAATGGGAATATAGGTTGTTCTGCGAGAGTTTTTAATTCTTCCTCACTTACCATGCCCATCCAAACCCAAAAAAAAAGGAAATTAACGAAATCATGCCCATACCCGTCAGTAAATGCTTTTCCCCAAATTAAATGAGTTAAAATAGAAGTATTCCAAATGACCATTAATAGCAGAAAGGTCAACATATGAACTCAAAGACCGGACAGAGCAAGGAAATAAGTAATGTAGCCACAACATCACTAAAAGCTACAAATAAATAACCATTGCATAGTTTCGGATTATACCTTGCCAGGCAATGAATATTATTATTGAAACCACCTGTATCAACATTAAATGTCGTTGTACTCCATATGCTTGATGACATGAAAGCAGATAACAAGTATGGTAGCCAGTTCCATGAAGCATCATTTGCTACACCTACGTCTTCCATTATGGATCTGACAAATTGTGTATCATGATCATTCATAACACCAACGCTATTCGCCACTTCCTTCATCCTGCTGATATCCCTTTTTTCTGGCACTTCTTTGGGTAAATGCTGAACAATTCCTTCTAGCAAAGAATAAATCAAAGGTGCATCTTCCTTGAGTACATCACCAGAAGCTTCGGAAATAAGCCAATTGAAAGCTAGGGCGTGCCCTGCTTGAATACAAAATTCAACCACTGTATCCAAGTCTACAATCTGCTTTATATAAGCATCTGTTTCTACACGATCACCAGAATTCAAGGTTCCTGCTATAGCCTCTAATACATCACGATTTGACCTTAATGATGTACCAATGCAATTTAGAAGTGCCGCAATGTGTTCTTTTATCAACCTTTGCAGCCTGTCAACTCCATAACTTCCAAATAGATGAACGAAAGCTTGTAGTTCCTTCACGTCAGTCACAGACTCCGCAAAGTAACCCCCTATGGGTCTTGTGCTCCTAAAGCATTTGTGAGCTGGTACATACAGGACACCTGCACCAGATGTATCCTTCACGATGTGATCAATATACCAATTGCAAATAGTTTCGGTGGCTAATCCTGTATTTAGATTGGCAGGCTTTTCAAAAAGTTGAAGAGAAGAGACAGGTCCTGCAAAGACTTCTGCTAGTAGAACTTCCCGGATACCATGTGTCAAATCCATGCTGACATGTTGTTCTGCAAGATGTATTATACTCATCTGTCTGCGAACCAGGGATTCAAGAACAGACGGACGCTGAAGGTCATTATCTGTTTTGATCACTGAAAGGAGTCTCCTTCTGAAGTTCCCAAGGATGCATTCTCTCATGTACTGCATTGATCAAATAAAAGTACGAAAGTGATGCACGACAACTAAATTTAGAGTGACTATTACCAAGACTTAATGAGGTCCCCTCTAAAGAATTACTAGGGGACGTTCCCTAGAAGCTAAATCTCCAAATCACACTAATTTCTGCTTGCAAATTTTAGTGAGCTCAATTTTCTAAATTCTTCAATAAAACTACTCTATTTTATTCCTTTCTTCCCATTTACTTTTTTCAGTCTCCAAGACGGAACTTTTAGTATACTATATTTGTCGAAAATAATCTTTTGAAAGATGGTTTGATAAAAATGTAAATAGTTTAGATTTACGGATTAATAATTTTTATTCTCCAATATATTTACGTACAACATTTGGGGACTTTGGCCTCAGCATTCTCTGCCCCCACCAAGAAATACACCAATTTAAAGAGCAAGAAGTTTTGTTTACGACCATTGCACGGTAAGTACGGAAAGACGTGGCAAGTTTTCAAGGTTCCAGAGCTAACTGTGAACATTAAGAGCTCATTTTAAAAACATTGAGTCCATGGCCTGTTTTATAGTAGGATAGTCCTACCTATGTTTGTTTTTATATCAGCAACAACAAAGTCTTAGTCCCAAAATGTGTTACATATCACAGCATGAGCATCAAGAACAAAAGTAGAAAGAAGATGCACACCTCTCTCAAAACAAAGACATGATTCAAAACACATATTGGCTCCATATCATTTAGAACAGAGCAAAGATTTGTCAACCTCTGCATGGCAGCTTCTAGCCTGACATAGAAAAATTTGAGATAACATTATTGTGCTGTCATGCTAAGTGAATCACATGTGAAAACAAAAGGCCTTACATTTTAACAGAACTATTATTTTCAGGATAGCTCTCTTGGCCAGGCATTCCAGGTAAACCCCTAGGGGATTTTGAAGACAAATTTGAATGCTTTGACGAAGAATTTAGGTAGATAGCTGCTTGTTCTGGGAGAAGCTGAAAGGATTCACATATTATTTGTCAGGAACATTTTTAGATGGATCAAGATCAAATCCCTTCACCAACCTGCATCTCTAGAGAACCAAATCCTCCTTCAGAATCAAGAATATTGATTAAACCTTCTAGTCCACCCATGATAGACTCAATGAGAGACTCCACATACAGAACTGCATCCCTTCCAACTTTCGTAACCTGTATACATGAGGTAATGAGTGAAGTTGTGTATTTCTGTTCTTGTTTTTGGAGCACTGTAAGAGAGATTTGAAATTATCCGAGAAGGCAAGTAACAAAAAGTCAAGTACGAAAAAAGAGACCATAATGATAATGTACTCCCTCCTAGGCTTTGAAAGTAAACAAATGACTGGGCTAAAGGAAGTATCACCTCTCTAACCCAATCAGTTGTCTACTTTATTTCTCCTTTCTTTATAGGGGTATTTTAATCAAGAGTAAACAAATGACTGGGCTAAAGGAAGTATCACCTAATGGGAAAATAGGATTATACACTGGTTATACAGTAGCATTGTGCAACCAAGGCAAACTTGTTGAGCTTTTATATATATTTATCGAGCTTATAAAAGTTTCTGAGCTAAGTTGTAAGTTTTTGAGCTTAAACATTGATGTGATTTAACTCGACAACTTTACACTAAAACTCAGAAAGTTTACAGCAAAACTCGAAAACTTTGTGATAAAGCTCAAAATCTTAAAACCAGTTGTACATCGAACTGTGTACAACTAGTTGTATAATCCTCTAACTGCACCTAATGCCACCACTCATCTTAATTTCTACAATAGTTGTGGACTTGTGATTTATAATGAACAGCATAAATCATTTGTTTTAACACAGTTACAAATATTTAGCACGATACCTCCTCTGGAACAATGTGAGAAGCGCACTCTGGAAAACTGCTTGCAACCCCTAACCATGCACAACAATGTTGAGGACGTCCTTCAGGGCCAAACATGGTATTCCTGAAAACCTGTAGCAATAGCATACCAAATAAACTAAGATAAGATATGATTACTGATTAGCAACACCTTCCATTTCAGGATGACACAGTTGGAGGCTTAGTATACCATATTATAATACGAATGGGCCTTGCAGCCTTGCCATACTCGAAGAAGTAGAAGGAGTCCACTTCACAAGCCCAAGGAACCTCCATCTTTTCCAAATCCAATTGGCAAAAGGAGGAGCACCCTAGGCCTTATAAAGTGAGCAACCCTCTACTCAATCACCAATGTGGGACTTCACATGTGGGTTTATTTTCCGACACTCCCCCTCACTTGTGAAACCCCATTTAAATAGACTCAAGAAGAGAGGCCCCTTCTCCAGTGGGAATGTGATTTTGTAATCATCTACTAAAGATAGGGGCCTTCTCCAGTGGCACTAAGGCTCCTTTGATTTATGGAACCCATACAAGTCAGAGTATCATAGACTCACAGTAGGTGAGACCAAGATCGTGTTGCTAGAAGCAACATGCCTATGCTTGGGCAATAAGAAAGTGGCAGAAAGAAGCAAATGCCTACCAACTTTCTGTGAAGTTGACTTGGGAAAGTCAGCACTAACTGGACCACCCTCAACCAAAATACCTTGACAAATGTCCCAATACCCACAATCCCTACACACTCACCCTTTAGGTGCTGGAATTAGACTTCAAAACATCGGCAAAACTATTCCTAAGAAGGGAAACAGGTCCATTAGTTGCTCTCCTTATCATTCGCCCAAAATCCCTAGAGAAAAATGATCGTTCTTGAACCAACTTGAAACCCAAATTTTGGAAACATAAGATATATAATTCGCCCATTCTTGCATAACTGTAAATTTGTAATAAGAGTCAATCATTGGCACTATGAAAATTAACAAACAGAGAATCACCCTTTGAATGAAATCCCATATTTCCCTTCTAATACTTGGAGGAAGAGAGAAGGGATCTCAATAAATCAGTGACATCAAAACGCTCATATTCAAACCCAATAAGGCTTTGCTGACACATAGTATCATACTCCCTCCGGTTTTTATTTATTGCCCCATTTCAATCAAATATACCTCACATATATTCATGAAATGGAGCAATAAATTATAACTGGAGGGAGTATTATATTATGATAACCTTTACACTGCATTTAATCATAAATACAGGTGGACTAAAAGAAAGAATCATTCAAACACCAACTATTGTAAAGGGAGCAAGAATTTGTCGAGAGCTCTTAGATAATACCAACCTCCGTTTTTTTAATTATCGCCCCATTTCTCTAATACTCCATATATGTGAGGAGCATTTTATTGAAATGGGGTGATAAATAAAAAACCAGAGGTAGTAAATTTTTAGTAAAAAGGCTCAGATTGCAAATGATAACTTACCGATGTAAGATGCTGATGATAAAAGTACAGTTTCTTTAGGCTGCCATGTTTTGTTAGCTGCAATTCAATTTCATCAACACACCTTCACATGAGGATAAAATGTATAAGAATTCACCGAACTTCTGGGTATCAGATAGAAAAAACAGCAGCAACAGAGAAGATCCATTAGGTGCTTCCACAGTTTGTCCTGGTGCTGTTGGTTGCAGATATACTCCCCAAGCAATCAAATGCCATATCATCCAATGTAAGAAATGTGCAACAAAAGTATAACAGACACTGATATATCAAACGGCTTAAAATGAAGGGGCTTAGAGGTAACAGGCACTTTCAGCTTCATGTTTCCGAAGATACTTTCCGACTGACTACTGCCTCTCTGAAAGGACATTTCTGCCGAGCCAAGCTAAACACATCATAAGTGATAAGAAGTTTAAAATTTCATGCAGTCAATCCGTTTTCTTTTTCCAAGCAAAGGTACAAGATCCCCAACTCCCAACAAATTTCGCACACAAAATAAATACCAATATGAAGGTTACACTCAGCAAACACCTGGAAAAATAATATATTGTTGCAATAATATGACATCTATGCTTAGACAACACACCTTGACCAGTTATATGCAGCATTGCCCTCCACTAATAAACCTTCCTTGCCAGTAGAGACCGTGGCTTTCTCCAGATGTCTGATATTGATGGAAGATCGAGATGACGTTACAATCATCAATATGGACAACCAATCTTTACGAAAATCCTGACAAGAAACCCACCACAAATGATCAGCATTGAAAAAGTTCAACCAAAATGTCTTCAAGAATGAACAATAGAAGCTACAGTCAGTTGGATGCTTGAACTGTATTCAATTTACAACTTATACATGTAACGAAATTATATCAAATAACAGTACAGAAATCCATTAATCAAATTTAGTAAACATCTGAACAATTAGCTGTCAAAATAAGGTTTCTTGTGGATACATGTGGAAATCATTAGCTTAATTATAAGAAGGTGAAGTGACAATAATTTAAAACAATGAGTATCTCCATTGTTACAACATGAAGAAAGGAAAAAAAAAGACAAATGTGCAGGAGGACTAAGATACTGACAACAGTTTACGAGAGGAGCATCGGATCAAAATTCATCATTCAATACCAATTTGGTTCTTTTAAGACTCTTGGCCAGCAAATTGCACCATGCCCACTCCTCCTCCACTAAATATTTGGGAGGAAATCAATAAATGGTATTTCGGGACAAAAGGCTTTCAACATTGGAATAGCATACTGCAACGAACAAGCCAAGTCAACTCTGCTGCACTTGTTATATATTATGAAGTGGTTGAGTTTGATAGAAGGTTGCTAGACAATCACCGAATCAAGGGTTCTATAGTTATAAAGAAGCTTTAACAGCATCATTTGTATTCATCCAGACTTTTGACAAGAATTTTCTCCTCCTAATCTTTCTATAGCATACTGCAACGAACGAGCCAAGTCAACTCTGCTGCACTTTTTATATATTATGAAGTGGTTGAGTTTGATAGAAGGTTGCTGGACAATCAAGGGTTCTATAGCTATAAAGAAGCTTTAACAGCATCATTTGTATTCATCCAGACTTTTGACAAGAATTTTCTCCTCCCAATCTTTCTTTAATCTTTTGGCTTATGGTTTAGATTACTCTTCGCAATCCTTCAGCTTTGAAGCTTATTGAAATCTCTATCCGAATTCTTCATTTAATTTTGAGCTGATATGGTAGCTTTCACATTTCTGTCCTTTCCAGTTAAATCGCTAAAGATACTAACAACTTCCACAAAAACTGAAAACAGAGTATCAGACACATTTGAACCAAGAAGCAAACTATTGTTGTGATAGTGAGCATTAATAAATTCTTAACAAACATAATCTAATTTAGCCAATAAACGTTATGTAAAAAAATTAATTATATGACATGAAAATGAATACAAGTTTACATATGAGTTCGATATGCATATACTATTTGCTTTATTATTACATGCCTCTTAAAAGTACATTCATACAAAATCCAAAGTGCCAAAATAAAATTTAAATATTATTATATTGTGAAGTTATGATAACAAAATTTTAAAACTTTATCGTGCGAAGAACGAGATACTACCTTGAGCAAGTTCAGCCAAGCTTTTCAAAGTGTTTTTTGGCCAAAAATCACAATCATTCATAAGTTGAAAGTAGTTTTTCAAAAGCTCAAAACCCACCCTTTTCTCCTTAAAATTAGAAGCACCAATTTGGAGATTCTGGCTTTTGCAAAGCACTTTTAAAAAAATTAAGCTCCACAAACAAAAACTCATTCCTAACAATTAGGCCAAACATGCTCTTAGTCTTTCTTAAAGACAAAGGGGTTTTTAAAGTGTACTATCATCAAAAGACTTCAAAAGATGGTTGGAAATTTAAATTTTGTATTTTGTAAAGGCTTGGGTTTAAAAAGGAAACCCCATATCCCTGCCTGTATAAAAGATTTCGATTTCCGATTGAAAGATCTGACAAAAGTTAAAACGGTGTAAGATGAATATTAAGACATTAGCTAATCATCAGAATAAGGCAATGACTTCATTTGATTTCTAACAGAATGAATTTAGATAGAAAAAAAAATTGAATTCTGTAAGGCGAATTGGACGGCAAAAGGACTACTCACATTTGACTTCTAAAATTTCTTACCGTCAAATCGCATGTGATTGAAGAGATATTTTCACCCTGTGGTTTTGGTATCTTTTCCAAATGCTGAACAATCTTCTGAAAGTTTCCCTTTAAGCCAGCATCTAGGTCAAGTGCTACCATTCCGGGAGTTCCCAGCAAAAACCGAATTCTACCAGCACAAGATGATAGATAGGATAATGCATAACATCTGACCGCTGCATGCCATTTAGAAACAATTGCAGATTAGTGTCAGACCTTCCAAATGAAACTTAATCACTGTTTGCATAGCACAAAACTAGACCTGCAATGTACTTGCGCACAAGGCAGCAAAGACGATCCATCCCATCCAATAAGAACCCAATAGTTGGATCAGTTGGATCCTGAAATCAATTTTTGTTAGATGAACCAACTTAACCAAAACCTTGTCAGATGAACCAACCCAACCAAAACCTTAAGATGATGGTTGAGGCCCAAGTCCAACTATTACATTTATATTCTATAACGCCCCCATCACTCGAATGCCTATTGGGCTTGAAGAGTGGTTAGTGCGCACAGGCTCCCCTGTACCATGTGCTTCCACTTGAGAGTTCGAGATATTGGGGGCTGCCGGGATTCTAACTCGTGACCTTTGGCTACGCTGGCTTTGATACCATGTTAGATGAACCAACCCAACTAATACCTTAAGGTGATGGATGGTTGAAGCCCAACTATTACATTTATATTCTATTAATTTTAACACCAAAGAAAGAAAACAATATAAAGTGCATGTCGTCCGAACTCAGCAGTAGCTAGGTGTCGTGCTTGGAGATCGTCAAGCTTGCTTTGTAATCAAACTATAGAATCTATACGACACATGACACATATAGGGAGAAAAAGAATAAGGCCCTCACAATCTCAACTGGGAGCATGTGACTGCTAAGTCTTGACTTTGAGGACATAATTCCTATATGCTGGAAGTACCATATCACCTCAGATTGGGCCAATGCCAACGCTGAAAAAACCATCTGTGGAAATCACAGAAGAACTGCTAAAATAGGCTGTAATGCCTGTAACAATGGTTAATAAGCATTAGCTATTTCTAAACCGCAACAAATCAAAACATGCAGATAGAAGAGCATTGATGGGGGAAGACATAAAATGGACATATCTATACATTTTGCAGCAAGTCCTTATTCCCCAGAAATTAGAATTTTGGAACAATCATATCCAGGACGCTATTCTTGACACATTTCAACAAATTGATCACAGTAGCAAACATTAACAAATTATGGGACATACCTGAATATTTATGAGGTATTCCTGACACATGTCAGCAAATCGAGTACAGTAGTATACCTTAAATAAATTGTGGGTATACCTGAATATTAGGAGCCAGTAAACTGGGCTGATCAGTAAAAAAGAGCACCATTCTTCCAATCTCCTGCTTCAACAATATTCTTCTTTCATGATGTATCGCATCACAGCAAAGGAATGCTTGTTCATGCACTTCACTGAGAGGAGAGCAAAATATTAAAGCACATATTAACCAATGAAGATAGAAAGATAACAGATACCTACCAAAAGGGCAAAAGGGACTACCACATCTTTTGAAGAAAATGCAATTGTTTTTTTTTTACGCAGTGTCATCTTCAGACTCAGCCTACATCAAATTAGTCTTATTTCTCGTAAATATCTATTTATCCTCAATGTTTTGCTTATAATAAACCCACACTAGTGATGTAAATTGCTCGAAAGGCTTCTTGAACTTGTCACCTAATTTTTGTCATATTGTCGCTTGTCTTCGGCAATTAGAATGTGTTTGGACTGAGAGATAAGGGAGACAGTGAAGGGAGAGATTTGTAGAAAGGTGAAATCCATAGTTTGGATAACATGATGAGGGTAAAGAGATTTGGAGGGAAAATGGATGCCTCCATTGCCATCCTCCAAGACAAATATTTCCCTCCAATAAAGAAAGATTGGGAGGGAAAATCACGACCTCCATTGTCCTGCCCTTCCTCTTCCATCACTCTGCCTTCCCTCATTCCCCTTCCCCTCCCTTTCCTTCCTATTTATCTATCCAAACAAGGCCGTATTCATTGCTTTCCCTTCACTTGCCCGAGACGTATTCTAGACGTACTTATTTATATGATAACATGCGGATCTCATGACAAAAATTATCAATTCTACAAAAGTTTTGTTTGATCTTTCACCTATTTAAAGGTAGTAAACCAGAGCGGCGGCGGTGGTATGGTGAATTTGTGATATTCTTGGACAATTTTTTTGTGTTGTTGAAATGGACACAGTTCCTCATACAAGAATTTGATAGATTTCTTAGTTACCAAAAGATTAGTCTAGTAGGTATAAAAGTCTGGGTCACTACCTATGGATCCTTTCTTTTCGAGTTGTATTTAGCCTGATTATCATAGGAAGGATATAAATCCTTTTTTTTTCAAGCTTACAGCCTTCCACTGAGTACTTCTCTATCAGACTCGATATGACTGAAGCTTATAACTAGCATAGTCATACTTTCTTAAACGGCCATTAAACAACTCCATGACATAGTATGTAGATGGACGCAATGCTAGCAGGAAATTGTTAAGCACTTAAGCATATCAGGACAGAGGCAGAACTTGCGAGAGCTTTTTAACATTGCTAAAGGCACTTCCATAGTACCATTTGATTATCAAAGATCATTTTTTTAGTCGTGTAACCACTGAAAGAAATTTAGAGATACCACTTACGTGGTGGTATCAATTAGCATTTCACTTTACTTGATTGCCTGGCTTTGCAAATAGAAATTGAGTAGTGAAGTGGTTAGGATGATTAAGGAGGGCGCGAAATGAAGCATCAAAATCTAGTGTTGAGTAATTCATAATCACTGACCAGAAAAGACCCACAACTCTTTAAAAAGACAAATCAAATCTGACCACAAACTATGAGGGATACCTCAAGGGAGAAACAAATGCACAAGTGTCTTAAAATTTTTCCAACATGTAACAATTAGACAAATCATGAATACTGACCCCCAGCAAAAAACCACTCATACTCAATGGAGCTTCAAACTTTCCAAAAACTTCTTATGACGAAGCTCAAAGTAGATGGAATTGATCTTATGAGACACTACATAATGATTTTCAACTTCAAACATGTGAAGAAATACCATAAATGGTAAGATATCTTAGAGGCTTGCAGCTGTAAGCCAACTCTTTTGGCAATTCAGAGGAAAAGTTCAGATACAGGTACAACGCAGTCATAAAAGGCAAAAAAAATTAGTGATCTAGAACTTTTCCCATTAAAAAGTAGTCTAAGATACAATACACTGAGAATTCAAAATACACTCAGCCTGTTAGGGAAATACGGTAAAATTTTGTTGTTCACATTGCCCTCTGTCTTGTTTTACATTTATCAATGTTTAGCATGAGTCAGTCTGAAAATCCATCGAAAAGGTGGTTTCTTATCTTATTAGAAAGAATTTTTTTTTGTGTCAAGAGCAGAAATTTTCTTCTAGAGAATACCGTGGCCACCGCCTACTGTTGCATCAAGCCTCGTTCTTTTGAAAAAAAATGTTTTTCATCCACGAGTGAAATAAGCCTCATGGCTTCAATTTGGAGAGTTAATATGAAAACAGTCTACTGGAATATAGTTAAACATTCAATTTTATAACAGTGTGTCCTATGTTGATAAGGCCCTTAATGACGTAGAAAAAACACCACTTCATGCAACATTACTGCCTCACATGCAAACCAAAGCTTGCTCGCTATTACATGTGTGAACCAACATGCCTGCCGCATGTGTATCCAGAACAAGATATATTTTTAGTTTTCTATATGTCGATCCAGTATCTTACAGTAAATTCATACACTCATACCTGATCATTTTTTCAACCTGCTTTGCAATGCTGTACTCAAGATCTGCCTCCTTTTGTTTTGTTCGGCCAGCTTTTGCATTCTTCTTTGATTCCAGTACGCGTGGCAAGACATATCGCTGATACTCCTCATGCAATAGCATATACTGCACATTGACAATTAAATCTTGTATCACTATTTAATGAGTTGAAACATCCTCAAAATAGAAAATATTAGTAAAACTTACCTCGTCCCTGAACAATGTGAGAACCAAGTTTTCCTTCAGTACAACCTACAACAACCGTAGAAACACTTGTCATGAAGAATTTAATGAAAACGCGTATATACATCAGCTACAGTAAGTCAGGTTTCATGTTAGCAATTGTACGTATATTCTTAGATATAATGGACAGAAAAGGCCATCAATGAAAAAAGGAAAGGGCCAATATCCATAACTGATTAATCTGAATCTACTTTGTTCAATTAAAAACTTTCGCATGGGATTCAGAAAAAAATTTAAGACTCTTCGGATATAGGCAATACCAGAGCAATATCAATGCTGGTAACACGAAGAAGCTCATCTGGACAAACAAGGTACCCAAAAAGGACCCACTCACGATAAGAAGTAACATTTGCCAGATCTTGGGCTCTCTGTGAAAATACATTAGGTTCAAGAAGAATTATTAAAGCCTGTAACAAGTAAAATGAAGCTACCACCAAAAAGAATGTAAGCGTGCTAACCATTACGATAGAAAACATAATCCAAGACTTAAGAGATGACACTTTACCATGGGATGAGCAGAATTTGTAAGTATGTCAGGATATCGAGGATGATAGGGACTTAAGAAGCCTTCATTTCTAAGCTTCCTTGTATCTGCCGATAAAAAGATAACAGGTCCAACAGCCTCTAAGACCTGGAAAAAAAGGTGTCAACATTCTACATATACAAACAAACAATACGTTGGTGGCAGCAATTGACATGCAAGGAAATACTTGCATACTTGTTTCATATCTCGAGCTGTGCCCAACGCAGCTTTAAAATAATTTTTCAAGCACAATGAGCATATCATTCAGCCATGAATGTAAACTGTATGAAGGTTTGAGTTTGACTTGGTAAAAAGTAAAATTTAAAATCTCATTCTGAGGCAAAACACAAACAGAAATATAGCAAACACTTTTTTTTGGCAGTAATGACTTGACATAACGTAACAATGCAAAACTATTAATTTCCCGTGCAAGTTTAAAGAAGTAGCAGTTTAGAAAAGGCTGAAACTGAACATTCAGGCAGCATAACAATTACAGCATTTCTCTGAACGGCAACAAAAGCAATACAATATTTGAAACTCTAGACAGGTTGCATACTTTTAGTTGAAAAGATCAAGGACATGTCATTTCCCCTTGCTCAAATGAGAAAACATAAAAACATTACTCCATACTTAACATCATTTACTTGCTGCTCATAGATAAGCATATATGTTGCGTAATTAGTTGTTAATAATGGTTTATAACCTCTCCAATACGTGGACTGACAAAATTGAGATCCTCCTGAAGTCCCTTCACTGGTGGATCATAAGAGTCTATAAACTGAACCAACCTGCAATCCGAAGAGTAAAGAAAACATAATATGTTTCAACTTAGCAAGGCCAAACTTAAATTCTGCACCAGAAAATGAAAATTGATTAACCAAAAACTCCAGGACAAAGCACGTGTCAATTGTCATACGACAAGCTAATATGATCTATCAAATTGACGAAAATTATTTTTGGAACAATTGGAACAGTTCCCTTAACATAAGGTTTTACTTATCAAGACAATGAACTACGGAAATCTTGAACAAAGAACCATACTCCAAATTCCTTTTATCGACAAGAACACTAAGTGTACGTATCCAGTTTCTACCAAGGCATTTTATCAAATATCAGGGTTCAGTGACCAAAATGCAATTATAACGATCTTCAAAATCTTTACAAGACGATCGTGGTTCAGTGAAACAACCTTGATTTACTACCATGTACACAGGTCTAAGGGGATAAATTGGCCGATAAACTACAGCCATAAACTGGTACCGCATATAAGATGTAAGCCTCGATTGGTTTCTCTTTGTTGTTATGCTTCAAAAAGTAGACTGTTATCGAAGTGTTTGCTAATGAGGACACATCTGACATATTGATGTCAAAAGCAGAACGGTGAATGCTTGATCTTAGGTTCCCGTTAGCATGTTCAATGAGATGGGTCAAAATAAGTACTTTGTTACTCACACTTCAAAAAAGTTTAGTGTATCATACTTCAGTTCTGTGAAGAAGACAAAAGACCGCACCTGAGGAATTCAACCCAGCTCATTTATTTCTATTTTAAAACCATTACCTTCAAAGTTCAAAGTTAGCAATTAATGTTTTAGTCATATGTGACGCAAGCCCGGCGCTAAGGGCTGTTTGGTGGGGCGGAGGCCATGGGCCCACCTCTGATAGGAGCCCATTTGAGAAGTTTTTTTTTAGAGAACTAACGTACGTACAAAGGTGGGGAAGCGAGAATAACAAAGAGATTACAATGGATACCCATTTGAGTAGGAATTTTCCTTTTTTTGGACCATCCGATACAAGAATTATTGTTTTCATGATTTCTCATGTCCTCCGTTTTAGACTATAACATACGGAGTATGAGTTATTTGAACAAAAAAAATTAATGGGGCCCATTCTAATTTTTCGCCAAGGGCTTCCAAATCTTAAGAAAGAGTACTTTTGTCTTAAGACCGCTATGTGGTCATATCGGCTTATACAAAAATAACAAATCAATTCCCTGACCGTAACTCTCATGCATCCTACCACACTCAGGTCATACCATTTCAGTTTTATCTTTATCCTCCTCCTCACAAACCTATGTCATCCCACATTCTCGCCTCCAGCTTCCAAACACTCACAATCGACCGCCACCCTCCCCTCAGCACCAAAAACACATTGCACTGGCAACCTCACCCCTCACTTCCTACAAACCTTTCAAAGCATCAACCACCATCCCTCAACCCTGACCACCACCTACTCATACAACGAAAACACCACCAGATTAGCATAAGTTCCAGTTCCTAACTCCTAAGACCTCGCCCACTTCCAACTCACCCTGGCCACAAACCCTTTGAAACATCGCCACCACCGTCACCCACCTCTGACCACCCCACCTCACTGAACCCACCACTGGAAGAGCCCAGCTCGGGCAATGGTGGTGAGGTTTTGGAAATAGGTTAAAAAATCAGGGGTGGTAGCAGCAGCAGGCGTGTGATTGTTGGGATGATTTTCAGTATGGCATCTGGCATGTTGCATGCAGATTTTATTTGTCGAGGCCTGGTTGATGGATTGGGAAGGATGAAGGGATGAAAAATGAATAGTCTGGGGATTAAGGATGTTTTTTTTTTGCTTTATAATTCGTTTTCTTATCTTTTAATGATGGTCTTGTAGACTAAGACCTCCTTACCTTAGAACTTCTCGTCATTTAAGCTCTTTGAACAAAAGTGGCCACCATCTAGAAAGTTTTGCTATCCTTGAATGAACATAGATTGTACTTGACCCTACATTTCTTCAAAGCTACCAACTATCCAAAAAAAACTTGAAGCTTAGTATCAGTCCCTTCTTCCATACCCCTGCTGGACTTAACAGCACAGCCTGCTGCAGGCCACTAGCCTCAATAATGTTATCAATCTAGACACACCACCATCAATTTAAGAGAGACATCACTCACAGCTTCAAAAAAACGGTCATAGCATAGAGAATCCAATAATAGTAAGATGATTGGGTCTGTGAGGGAGATAAGGGAGCAGGGCCTACTCTCATACTACTGTGTAAACTGTCTTGTTGACACAACTCACAAGAGTAAGTCATCGAGCTCAATCAGTTACAAATATTGTATTTGGGTGTGTGCTTCATTTCAATTGAGTCAAAAGATTTAGTATTCTTTAGGTTATAAAAGTAATGCTAAAAAACAAAATTGTCAGGCAAACAATCTATGCTTTTGTTTGATATGTGGAATAGCACAATAGTGAAGCCATAGTATCAATAACAACATTGTACCTGTGGTAGAAATCACAATCCCTGTCATTTCTCAAGATTCCATGTAAGAGGTTGTACAACTGTAGCATCATCTTCCCAGGTATCTAGGTAGTAAGCAACAACAAAATTAGTTTTGACATTAAACAACTAGATTATTTTATATCGGAACAGATCAATAACCAAAGAAAAAATTGTACGGATCAGTGAAATGACAGTAAATTTTAATACAGAAATAGCATGCCACCTCCAGATTACCTTTTCCGAAAATAGATTCACGCGAACAAATGAACAAAATAGATCCATAAAAGCGTGCAGTATAAATGAGTTTTGGTGAGGCTGCAACAGAGTTTCCCACTGGTTAGATTTCCATGTAAAAACCAGCAAGGATTTTCTCAAGCCTCCTTGTAATTTTGAAACTCACCAAAAGTGTAATCACAGTGCTGCTTATATCCAAGAGAAGTCTAAGTGCTTGCTCACGGAATGCCATCAAATCAAGAAGCAGCTGATAAATGCAGAATAAATTCAACCATCAATTATGACTGATATGCAAATTTTCTCAGCAGTAGACATATGACATTCAACATTATGCTCAACTTATATTGTTAAGTAGCATCCGACCGGAGCAGTTCATGACTTTTACATGACCCCCGTAACCTTTGAAACACTAGGGTAATATCATTATTGCCAGATTGTCAATGAACTAAAAAGTAATTAAAAATCAAGCTAACTTCTTGAACTGCTCTATATCAAATTTTCAGTCACAAGACCGGCTGCACAGAGAACAAGCAGCCAGATTTTGCCTTTGAAATTCTTACAAACACTTATTATGCTAAATTTGGCAACAAGGAAACGCAAATTATACAAATAACCACATTAAGCGCACACCTGAACCCAAGGTTCCAGATTTTGGAGAAATCCCTCTGCTCCGTCCATCAATATATCAAAAGCCAGTTTGTCCACCTGCATCAGTGCCAATCAAACTGTACTTGAGTGGCAGCCACCTTGAAAGTACGTCGTAAAAAACACCAATAAGAGGCTACAGCCTACAGTGAATGTCAATGCTTACACGTTCAAGGTTCAATTTGCCTGTGTGTTCAGGGAACCTTCGTGCAACCAAAGTACAAAGCTTAGGAAAATTAGGAACAACACCGGCCTTCCAGAAGGCTTCAGAGTAAAGATGATTTACGGGGTCTGGATGATCCAAAATCTGATTAAGTCTGTACATTTTAGCCATGAGTCCTTCTCCAACTTCGGTGAGTTGCACCACATATTGAATGTTCAAATTTTTCAAAGACCCTCCTGAACTCTGTGTGTGGCCCTCCGGTCCCATACTCTTATAACTCTTCAACGTCACTGGTGACGCCATTGGACTTCACAAATCTGATGCTTTTAAGCTCACATACAATGTCCAAAAAAAACCCTTGACACTGAAAGTAAAATCACATCAACAATTGGATGCTGAACCAAATTCATCAGCTACTGCAAATATTAAACCAAGATATACTCGCGGTATCATTTAATTAGAGCAGAATCATATCCATAACTTGAATTAGATACTACTATGACATAATTTTACTATTACCGTCAAATTGAAGCGAGGACCCTAATAACCAAATCTTCAGGCATTATACTTTATACCACAACAAATAATCCTAAGAAAAACATATGAAGGTCCCAATTGTTAAATGAAAGGACATAAAATCAAAGTGAGAAGACAACCAACCAACCAACCAAGGGTACAGATTATCCATAGATTTTAGGGAATGGGCAAAAATCCGTTGGTAATGGGTACCTAAATCGACGAAATTCATGGGACAATGAATCCGAAACAAAAGCATGATATGATATACAGTACTTAGGTCGAAATTGATAAAATGTGTGTTGAGATTTAGTTGAATAAAATGAAGGAGAAAATAGAGATCGAAATAGTGAGTTAATAAAATGAATGAATCGTAATTGAAAAAGCTTACATTTTAGAAAGAAGGGGTGTGAGTGCAGTGAAATGAGGAGGAAGCGAGGCAGTTGGAGTTGAAAGGAAGGAAGAAAGTTTGGTAATTGTGGTTGAAGGAGGAGGGAGTGGTTTGTTAGTGACACTGGAAATTTACAAATCACGGACTTCCAACACAGCTGTGCTGCGATGTGAATGATACACTGATAGTGATACCATGCCAATATCCCATTCAGTCTACGCATAAACTGCGGTTCTAATCACCGTCTTAACGCTTATAACTTCTAACATTATTAAGACGAGAGTAATTAAAAATCACGTTCTTTTCAACTCAGTTCATTCCAAGAGATTCATTTTGTCTCATTAATTCATTTAACTTCGGTTTAGTTCAGTTCACCTTAGTTCAGTCCAAAAGAGCATGACCTAAGTTTCTCTTGTGACTAGGCAGTGGCGATTCTAGGAATTGAGTTGAGGGGGTGCGGAAATAAATTAATCACCATAGGTATATAATGGGGGTATGCCAATATAGCCCATATGGAAGAAGAAAAAAAAAACAATAACTTGCCCAATGAGGGATTCAAACCCGGGTATGCAGACAACTAGGACAACCCCCTCCCACTAATCCAGGGGTAGATTAATGGTTATTAATTACACAGAAATATATTTATTCCAATTTCAGGGGGTGCAACTGCACCCCATGCACCCCGCTAGAATCGCCACTGTGACTAGGGATGGCAATGGGGCGGGTCTAGATCCTAGTGGTTATTATCCTGGACCCAAACCCGACCGCGTCCAAAATTTAAAGACCCGGATCCAGACCCGCCGGGTCCGGGTCTCACTTTGTCCTACATTCCTCATTTCTTCCAAATTTCAACAGCTACTTCGTCGGTGTCTTTTAGCACGTAGAAAATTGTCAACGGCATATGTTGTACTAAGAAATTAAACACTCTTAAAAACTCATTCATAATGGTCTCAGGAGACTTAAATGCCCGACAACAAACTAAATTCACCACCACAAGTCCACAAGTCATAAATTCATAACTACAAGTCCACAAGACCACAATGTTTACATAAATTAAGTACAAAATTCTTTACAAACTTCAAAGTTAAAACACCAAAGAAATGTTTAACAACCATAACATGAAGTTTCATATAGGTCATCTTCCTCCATATCATCAATTGGGATGTCATCCACGTCCTAATACAAAGAGAAGAATTAAGAATTACTCCGTTGTACAAAATAACAAGCAATATAAAGAAATCATGAATACTGAAAACCCGAACCTCCATTGATGGAGCTTGAGCAGTAGAGAGAAAGATGTAAATAAAACGTATTTTTGTATTGTGATGTGATAAGATTACATTCAGTATGATGTGTATATATGTACAAGCTTATAGTCATAACAACTTCCACGTCATGCTGACATCAGCTAATAACTAACTAAAAACCTATAAGTTTCATACTCCCCTCTCAAGCTTGACTTGGTGAAATCACTTGTAACCCAAGCTTGCTGACAAAGAAATGATGCTGTGGAGCAGCCAAAGGTTTTGTCATGATGTCTGCCAATTAAACTCCTGTTCTGACAAGATTTGGAGTAAGAAATCCTTCCTGAAATCTCTCGCGCACATAATGACAATCAACATTTAAGTGCTTCGTTCGTTCATGGAAAACTGGGTTTTTTGTAATGTGTACTGCAGCCTTGTTGTCACAAACTAGAGGTAGTGGCAGCTGTGGTTCTATTAGAAAATCCTTGAGCAAAGCAACAAGCCAAACTAGCTCAGAAGATGTATAAGACATACACCTGTATTCTGATTCTGCACTGCTCTTGCTCACCGTCTTCTGTTTTTTTTGTTTTCCAAGATATAAGGGAAGGTCCAAGGAAAATCGCATACCCACTCACTGACCTGCAACTTGTAGACACCCGCATTTTGCCTGCTAGTGTCTATAGCAGTTCCCGACAAAACACTCGATGATGATCGGACGTCAACGTGACTTAATACGCTCGAATACGGACTCGGAATCAATAGTATCCGATGTGGGCATTTAGCGGAGTGCAAATCTCTCAAAACAAATCTCAAATCCAGGCCCAGTGGGTCGTCCCGAGCAAAATAAGACTAATTTGGGTCAGAACCGACACCAAAAATAAATCCCGTCTTTTGGCGACCGGGTCAAAACCCGTTCAAAGACGAAACCGTCTCACAAATCAGCCAAATACATTCTCGAAATTTGCGCCAAATTCAAAATCAGCCAAATCAATTCAAAATCAATCCAAAATCAATCAAGAGCAATCAAGGCCAATCATTCCCGATTTAGCATGTCGTAATTGATCCACTCGGTCGAGTGGATTGACCCACTCGATCGAGTGAAGCGTCAAAAGAGCTGTCCAGGTTCATTCGCGAGGGCACTCGACCGAGTGCACTAGGGCCACTCGGTCGAGTGACCCTATGTCGAGGTCTCCCTATAAATACCCCCTTAACCCCACTCATTTCACAACTCTTACAACTCTCACAAGCTTTTGGCAACCTACATTTCTACCCCAATCCATCTTTATCACTTCAATACTACAAACCCTAAGCAACCTTAGGTTAAAAACCGAGTTAGCATCCCTCGTAAAACGGATACACATACACACACATACAATCAAAACTCGAGATTAAAACTCGCCAAAGACCCGAGAGCATCCTCTCCCAAACCAAACACACCCTAACTCACCCTACATATCTCGACACTCCCGCGCACACGCCGCTATTACGAGTCCGTTCCGAGGCCATTAAGCATGTAGGTTGAGGGTGTAATTCAAACCCCGTTTCTTTTTCTCCCTTATCTTTTTACCGTTTATATATATATATATATATATATATATATATATATATATTTATTATTATTATTATTATTATTATTATTATTATTAACCGCTAACACTAACCTTTAATTTTTGTGCATACTAACTTTTTATTTATTTTTGTATACTAACATTTTATTTATGTACTCTAACACTAACTTTTTTTTTATCGTTTACTAACACTTTAATTCCGTATTCTAACATCTAACATTATTATACCGTGTATATATACGTACTAGTATTAAAATCTCGGTTTCGAATACGTTTGACTATGACGGTCGCCTAAAGTCCATCTAATTCTTTTACGGGTAACGACGGAGGTGGCGCCTTTTCGAGGAGCGCCGCCCCAATGTACTCAAGGGCATGATGTGATCGTGATCGGTCATAGTTGAACGCATTTGATCCCATTTCTACAATTAGTACGAAACCCGTTGACACGAAAACCGACATCACATAATCCGAAAGGATTAGTTTCGATGTTGTGACGTAGAGGGATACAATTTCGTCACTAATTCAAAATTTCTAATCTAACGATAAACATTTTCATAAAATTCCGATAACGGTATTATAATCGTATGTATACACGATTAGTACCGGAAGCCAAGTTAAATGCAAATCGTGCAATATTTGTATTTAATTTGGCCAACTATCGATTTTATCCAAAAAAGCAACACGAGTTGTCACTCGTATAGGGGCTACTCGACCGAGTACGTAGGCTACTCGATCGAGTAGCACCCAAAAATCGGGTAGGCGAATGAATCTCGTGGTAAGATTGTTCTCGGGTTCGAAATTTAAGTCAAAATGGAGTCGCCACCGAATTTTGTGGTTATTCGGAACCATTCAAGCCCACTCTATGTCGTCGTGGGCTATACACAAAGTAAGCCCACTTCGATTTCAGAGTTTATGGGGCTCGTCCCTTTTCATTGTTATATCGATACCGTTTACACCGGCTTTCGTATATAAAATGACTCTCGTGCGCCAATGGTTTCGGACATCCGGAAACCAATGTTCTGAGTAAGGGGTGAGGGTACGTGTTGGGAAGCCCACTAAGGACACCCAACCCCGCCCGCACAATGGCGGCCTCTACTAAGACATCGTTCGTGTTCGTGTACGCGCGCTAGTAAAACGATTAAATGATATGCAAACAGCGTTTTCGGGCTAAGCATGTGAATTATTGGTTTGCTACGTCATTTAATGCATCTTGATTCACGTCAAAGTGATTTAGCATGGGATGTTCATTTAAATAAATAAATGGCAAACATCGAAAATAGAAAACTCGTAAATAAATTACAAATTATACGGGCGGAATACAACCCGGAATTCACAATACAACGAGCAATAAAATAGAATAATCGAATAGGAAATGGTAGACGTTAACTAGAAACGGACCCGTATATAATAAATATAAACTAGACCGTAAGTTGTGCAATTGGACTAACTTCGATTAGATACACATTATATTGTGTACCAATCAAAGGACGGGGGTTCGAGACCTAGGTGTGGTGCTAACCCGATCTCGAACCTCGATGCCTTGTCCCGACTTATCACCTCGAGAAATGGAGTCTAAATTAATTATGTGTCAGATACGACTAAAGAGTCGTCGACTTAATAGTGCGAGACCGTCGATCAAAATCGTTTTAGGTGTCGTGATATGCATGAGTTTTGAAAATTAGAATTACGTGATTGATTATGCACGTGTCGACTAAAAGGCCCAAAAAATGATGAGGCTCAAATGTTGCATTAGAGCTCTCGGTTTTCTGGGCTACAGGACCCACTCGATCGAGTCATGGTCTGAATCGGTCGAGTGTGTCTTTAACGTAGCTACTGTCCAGATTTTTGGGTGCTACTCGATCGAGTAGCCTACGTACTCGGTCGAGTAGCCCATGTACGAGTGACAACTCGTGTTGCTTTTTTGGATAAAATCGATAGTTGGCCAAATTAAATACAAATATTGCACGATTTGCATTTAACTTGGCTTCCGGTACTAATCGTGTATACATACGATTATAATACCGTTATCGGAATTTTATGAAAATGTTCATCGTTAGATTAGAAATTTTGAATTAGTGACGAAATTGTATCCCTCTACGTCACAACATCGAAACTATTCCTTTCGGATTATGTGATGTCGGTTTTCGTGTCAACGGGTTTCGTACTAATTGTAGAAATGGGATCAAATGCGTTCAACTATGACCGATCACGATCACATCATGTCCTTGAGTACATTGGGGCGGCGCTCCTCGAAAAGGCGCCACCTCCGTCGTTACCCGTAAAGAATTAGATGGACTTTAGGCGACCGTCATAGTCAAACGTATTCGAAACCGAGATTTTAATACTAGTACGTATATATACACGGTATAATAATGTTAGATGTTAGAATACGGAATTAAAGTGTTAGTAAACGATAAAAAAAAGTTAGTGTTAGAGTACATAAATAAAATGTTAGTATACAAAAATAAATAAAAAGTTAGTACGCACAAAAATTAAAGGTTAGTGTTAGCGGTTAGTAATAATAATAATAATAATAATAATAATAATAATAATAATAATACAAATATATATATATAAACGGTAAAAAGATAAGGGAGAAAAAGAAACGGGGTTTGAATTACACCCTCAACCTACATGCTTAATGGCCTCGGAACGGACTCGTAATAGCGGCGTGTGCGCGGGAGTGTCAAGATATGTAGGGTAAGTTAGGGTGTGTTTGGTTTGGGAGAGGATGCTCTCGGGTCTTTGGCGAGTTTTGATCTCGAGTTTTGATTGTATGTGTGTGTATGTGTATCCGTTTTACGAGGGATGCTAACTCGGTTTTTAACCTAAGGTTGCTTAGGGTTTGTAGAATTGAAGTGATAAAGATGGATTGGGGTAGAAATGTAGGTTGCCAAAAGCTTGTGAGAGTTGTAAGAGTTGTGAAATGAGTGGGGTTAAGGGGGTATTTATAGGGAGACCTCGACATAGGGTCACTCAACCGAGTGGCCCTAGTGCACTCGGTCGAGTGCCTTCGCGAATGAACCTGGACAGCTCTTTTGACGCTTCACTCGATCGAGTGGGTCAATCCACTCGACCGAGTGGATCAATTACGACATGCTAAATCGGGAATGATTGGCCTTGATTGCTCTTGATTGATTTTGGATTGATTTTGAATTGATTTGGCTGATTTTGAATTTGGCGCAAATTTCGAGAATGTATTTGGCTGATTTGTGAGACGGTTTCGTCTTTGAACGGGTTTTGACTCGGTCGCCAAAAGACGGGATTTATTTTTGGTGTCGGTTCTGACCCAAATTAGTCTTATTTTGCTCGGGACGACCCACTGGGCCTGGATTTGAGATTTGTTTTGAGAGATTTGCACTCCGCTAAATGCCCACGTCGGATACTATTGATTCTGAGTTCGTATTCGAGCGTATTAAGTCACGTTGACGTCCGATCATCATCGGGTGTTTTGTCGGGAACTGCTATAGACACTAGCAGGCAAAATGCGGGTTTCTACAGAGCCCCCACTCTGACTGAGGCTTGGACAAGGCGAAAGTCAGAGTAGCTACCAGGCCAATCGAGGATTACGACCTGGCAGCCTTCCGGTCGGGTCGTTTATAGTCCAGTAGACTTGCGTGAAGGGCTCGCCAGCCATAAGCAGAGGGTCATACCTGTCCTGATGATGACAGCTCCGCGGGGAGTCAGACTTGTAGCATAAGTCCTGGGCGTGCCTATATGTGGGCCCATCCCGTACCATTTCGGGGAAAATGCCGCCTCGGGCGTTCCGCTGGGGAAATATGTGAGCTGTACGGGCTTGCTTTTGAAGCCTTGAGTCGTACCTGAGATGATGATGATGCTCCGTGGGGAGTAAAACTTGCCTTTCGGGGCGTAGGTGTACCCGTATGCCGACACATCACGTCTTGGATGTAGCATACCGAGGAAAAGTTGACTCCGTTGAGGAATTTAAATAGTTTCGCGGGGACTTGCTTCTGAAGTCTTGGGTGTACCCGTATGCTGACACATGACAACTTGCATGTAGCATTTCAGCAGAAACACCGCCTTTGATTTTTCGTTGGGAAGCACTAGCTGGTACCTGAAATGTTAGATACATAGGCAGAAATAGCAGGCATAGTATATAGCAAGATAGCATACAGGAAATGCAGTTAGCATCTATAGACTGGCTTGCGCTGGGGAAAATGATTTTTGCTTTATTTTGAAATCGAAGTCCTAAAAGCAACTCACGTGCTAGGAGATAGGTTTTCAAAATTGAAAGGGGTAGAAATTTGCAGTTTAAATAGACCGAAATTTGACCTTGTCGAGACGGATTTTATCAAATGGCTAAGTTTTGCAAATTTTAAAATGAGAATTTGAAAAGAGAGGCCTATCGACAGACTCGACTCTGGATGCGACAAGACGAGCTGACAGACATGACTGGACCCTCGAGGGGTTGGACTGTGACTCGGTAGGGGGGTGGGCCACCTAAGACGACAAGACTCTTAAGCTGCGCTAATCCATAGCCTAGGCGAGTGGCAACACGGTCGAACATCGAAATGGGAAGGATGTGTTATAGGGGAATTGCAGTAGTCTGTAATGAGACTGTTTCTGCATGACAGGATTTAGTAGTAGCAATGTTGCAGCCTAGTGCTCTTTTGAATTTTGTTTTGGGGTACATTCCCAAAGTGGGTGTCACTTCGAGTCCCTGACGGATTCTTGTCTTTGACTGAGCCGAGTGCTAGGACACACTATAGAAAGGTGGCTAGATTTTGAAAGTCATTTGGATTTTGTGAATGGATGGAGAGCTTCTGCCTAAGAGAAGCCCCCAGGACGACAAAGCTAGCTGCTGAGAACATGACAGTGTCGTGACCAGAATGATGGTGCTTTTTAAGTTTGTGTCAATGTGGGTGGTTGTGCCCTTGTTGAAAGGCTGCCTACGTATTCACGTGTAGTAAAATCAAACCAAGCCGTAGTTCAGTTGATTGGAAGATATGTTATGGTGCCTAGTTTATTAGGGCTATGTGTGTAACTAACCATAGCGATGGTGTAGGCTAGGTGCATTCCCAATGATGTCTTGATCAAAGGGCTAGAATATTTAGGATGTTGATCCTGTGACTGTGAGCGTTCTCCGGGGTAGCCCCCAGAGGTGGTGTTAACTATTTGGGCATGTTCTATGTCGACCGCAGGTTGAGTTCCCGTGTTTGGGGTTAGTAACTGGTTTGGATGTTTTTGGAAATGTGGTGCCAGGCAATAAGTGGCTTTGATGTTTCCAAATCTGGAGCTCGATTTTGTGGAGCTTAGGCTTCGAGGGTAAGGTTTTGTAATGTGGTAGGAAAGGGGGAAGTCGAGTAAAAATGACTCGGACTTCAATTGGGGTAGGTTTGATAATGCGGGATCTGATTTCCATGTCTGGCCCTAATGGTTAGGGTGTATCCTATGGAGCTTGAATCCTCAAAATTCTGGGCTGTCTCTTAGCCTAGGTCTCGGGAAGGTCTTGAGGGTTGTAATATGGGAAGGCTAAGTGTGGTGTTAGCTGACCAGCTTAATTGTTTCTCCCCTATTTGATGGTATGGGCATCGATAATTTTTGAATTGACCGTACCCCGGTCAAGGGACTTTCAATTGGGTTGACCGTTGACCACGGTCATGGGTATTTGAATTTATTATTATTATTTTTTTTATTTTTTTTTTAGTTTACCTCCTAGCCCCGGTCGTGGGATTGACCGTATCTGGTCGGGGGATGCTGAGAGTTCTTTTTTTGATGGCCAGCTCTTTTGTTTTGGGCCTTTTGCTTTTTCCTTGCACTTTTGATTTGTCCAACTTTTTTTTTTTCACAGTAATCCCCTCCTATGGTGTTGTGGGTGGATATGGGGGTGGGTCCATCAGTTGGATTAGGCTTGTGGAGCTAAACCTTTGTAAGGTGTAAGCCTAGTTGGTGTTTGTGTGAGTGCAACTCGCGGTGGAGTACTCTATGGTAAGCATGGTGATTTGGATCTCGGTATTGTCATCATAATTCCGAGAAGGCTTAGTGGGAGCATCGTCCCGAGTTGGGTATTTTTGGCATCAAGCCTATAGAGTCACGATGCTTCTTTTTTGCTTCTGGTCAGACTAAACGCCTAAGAAAGGGATTGGTTAGTCTTATTGGATGGGTGTTTATTGTGGGAAATGGGCTTGCCTCCCGTCTTGAACCCAAACTAGGAGACTACCTAGATTTATCATAGGATTCGATACCGCTCCTGCTAAGAGTAGTTATGTGGCTGTCTATGCCAGACATGGAACAGGTAAAGGAAAACATGGGTCTCAGTTCCTGTAGTCATTATAGATGTGCTTATAATAGTCACGTGCATGTGCTCACAGTGTATGATGGTGTTCATCATGTTCTCGGAAACACATAAGGGAAGCGTATATGAGAAATAGAAAAGCTGATTTTATTGAATTTTGAAAAAAGGACAGAATGCAAAAGACTCTGACTCTGATTTGGAAATGAGGATGTAGGGTATCCTAGACTCGGACTCAGACTTAGACTCGAATCAAATTCGGACTTACGGATGCTCGATTGGTATATGCTGTTTTTGGTAAGGTCCTTGATTGGAAAGAACAATAGGTGCCACGACTCGCCTAAACTCAGCTTTGCGCAAATGCAAGAGAGGGAGTCAAACTAGACACGGCCCGGGGTGATGAGTCGACAAAGACTCTTGGATCGGGATACCCGAACGTTGACCTTGACGAGGTAACGACCCTGGCTTGGACTCGACGCTGAGACTCAAGCTGCACGAGGGTGAGTCCGAAAATGGGGAGACCGTGTTTGACCGCATTACGTGTTCGGACCAACCGTGGCGACCTAAACCTTTAGGAGACTCGAGTGTTCGTAGCATAGGTACGACTCGAAGAAGGCATTATAAGGACGCCGGTGTATGATAAACGTAGGGTACCCCTTAGGGTGACCGTAGTTGACTACTCGGGTGGAGGATAGCCCCCGAGTGAGACTAAAGACTCTAATAGGACTCAGATGGTGTGACATCTAAGTGATTCAAAAGTGGGGTACGTGAGACAACATGTGTAAGACATGACCCTTAGAGCAACCGTGACTGATCGCTCTGCTGAAGGGTAGCCCCTGAGTGGGATGAAAGGTTTTGCTAAGACTCGAGTGCCGGACAAGTGACCCTTAGATGTAAGGATCACAAACCTTTAGCTACAGGGCTATGCCTTGTAAAAGGTTGACTTGGCCTCGAGGAAAGGCAGAAGGGTAAGGGAAGAAACTTGCGATGTAAGATCGGCAGAGTTTCGACGCTAGAGACCCTTGACTTGAATTGAATAAGGATAAACCCTGTGATTAGGGTAGACCCTTGAGTTAAAGGAATTGAATTGGGATGACTCGACTAACGGATTGAAAGACGGGCAAAATTCCCCTAGGAAAGGTCGTGGGGACCGTCCTGTCGGTGGGAAAGATCGCGTGTGACTTTCTAGTTAGGACTCGAGTGTTTACGAACCTTCCATTTACGAGTGTATGACTCGTGTTGGTTGGTTATGCCTTTAGGATAAGGCGGACTAGGATGGGGAAGAAACCCGAGATGTAGGATCGACGGAGTTTCGACGCTATTGACCTTTGACAAATCATGAAAAGACCCGACACACGGATTACGGTAGGTCCTATAATAAGGAAGGTTTTTGAAAGATGATTGAATTTTTGAAAATTGAGAGGACGGTCCAGAAATTGGTAGTGGGCCAATAGGACCGGGCATTTTGAAATGTTTGAATGGTTGCGAGTAGTTTCGCGTTTTGAAAAATTGGGAGACGGTCCCGTTTTTTTTGAAATTGGCAGCATGCCGACAGGACCGGTTTTTTGAAAAGTTGAATTTTTTGAGATTTTGAATATCGAAAATAAATTTTCGAAAATTTGAAAATAAAAAAAAAGATCCCGAGGATTGGAAACGGCATCTTGGAGATTTGAAAATCGAGAATGGAATCTCGAAGATTTGAAAATTGCGAATGGCATCACGAAGATTTGAAAATTGAAATTGAATTTTGAAAATTCGAATATCGAATGGTGGATCGGAAATTCGAATTGAAATGGATAGCATGCCGGCTAAAAAAAAGGCTTGTTTTGAGTCAAATCGTAAGTCTAATTTTCGGCAGCATTCCGAGTTTTTGAAATTGGATATTTTGAAAAGACGGGTCCCGAAACGGACAGTATTTCGGGTTTTTCAAAATTTGGTATTTTTTTTTTGAAAGATGCAATTTTGAAATGACAAATTTTGAAAAAATGACACGGAAACCAAGTAGCACGTAGTCAAACAAGCATTATAACGACGCTTATGTATGCATTACGCTAAGTCTCGGTCGGTCAAAATAGGGTCTATACCAACAACGATGGCTTTCTCGTGTGATGGACGGACTCCCTAAGCCGAGTTGGTCTTAGAACATGCCGCGAAACCGAGACGAGTTCCACCATCGATGTGTTTAGCGCACCCATGTAGGAATGCACCGTGGTATAGTGGGACGTCGGTCACAAGTAACCGGCCCGGGCAAATTTGGGTTATGCATGAATCATTAAACTAATGCACGCACACTAATCTACGAACGATTTCTCTTCGAGTCTCACCCTAGGAACCCCGATGACATGTGGTACATCAGGTATCCCCAGCGGAGTCGCCAAATTGTGGACATGACGTAGGTCCACCCCGACGCGGCCACGCGTGGGTTTGGGTAGGCGAATGAATCTCGTGGTAAGATTGTTCTCGGGTTCGAAATTTAAGTCAAAATGGAGTCGCCACCGAATTTTGTGGTTATTCGGAACCATTCGAGCTCACTCTATGTCGTCGTGGGCTATACACAAAGTAAGCCCACTTCGATTTCAGAGTTTATGGGGCTCGTCCCTTTGCATTGTTATATCGATACCGTTTACACCGGCTTTCGTATATAAAATGACTCTCGTGCGCCAATGGTTTCGGACATCCGGAAACCAATGTTCTGAGTAAGGGGTGAGGGTACGTGTTGGGAAGCCCACTAAGGACACCCAACCCCGCTGCACAATGGCGGCCTCTACTAAGACATCGTTCGTGTTCGTGTACGCGCGCTAGTAAAACGACTAAATGATATGCAAACAGCGTTTTCGGGCTAAGCATGTGAATTATTGGTTTGCTACGTCATTTAATGCATCTTGATTCACGTCAAAGTGATTTAGCATGTGATGTTCATTTAAATAAATAAATGGCAAACATCGAAAATAGAAAACTCGTAAATAAATTACAAATTACACGGGCGGAATACAACCCGGAATTCACAATACAACGAGCAATAAAATAGAATAATCGAATAGGAAATGGTAGACGTTAACTAGAAACGAACCCGTATATAATAAATATAAACTAGACCGTAAGTTGTGCAATTGGACTAACTTCGATTAGATACACATTATATTGTGTACCAATCAAAGGACGGAGGTTCGAGACCTAGGTGTGGTGCTAACCCGATCTCGAACCTCGATGCCTTGTCCCGACTTATCACCTCGAGAAATGGAGTCTAAATTAATTATGTGTCGGATACGACTAAAGAGTCGTCGACATAAAATTAATAGTGCGAGACCGTCGATCAAAATCGTTTTAGGTGTCGTGATATGCATGAGTTTTGAAAATTAGAATTACGTGATTGATTATGCACGTGTCGACTAAAAGTCGTAAAAAATGACGAGGCTCAAATGTTGTATTAGAGCTCTCGGTTTTCTGGGCTACAGGACCCACTCGATCGAGTCATGGTCTGACTCGGTTGAGTGTGTCTTTAACGTAGCTACTGTCCAGATTTTTGGGTGCTACTCGATCGAGTAGCCTACGTACTCGGTCGAGTAGCCCCTGTACGAGTGACAACTCGTGTTGCTTTTTTGGATAAAATCGATAGTTGGCCAAATTAAATACAAATATTGCACGATTTGCATTTAACTTGGCTTCCGGTACTAATCGTGTATACATACGATTATAATACCGTTATCGGAATTTTATGAAAATGTTTATCGTTAGATTATAAATTTTGAATTAGTGACGAAATTGTATCACTCTACGTCACAACATCGAAACTAATCCTTTCGGATTATGTGATGTCGGTTTTCGTGTCAACGGGTTTCGTACTAATTGTAG
Organism: Agrostemma githago; assembly: GCA_958450325.1. Lineage (NCBI taxonomy): Eukaryota > Viridiplantae > Streptophyta > Magnoliopsida > Caryophyllales > Caryophyllaceae > Agrostemma > Agrostemma githago. Next base: position 10,703,461 of record OY288258.1, read on the forward strand.
AAATGGGATCAAATGCGTTCAACTATGACCGATCACGATCACATCATGTCCTTGAGTACATTGGGGCGGCGCTCCTCGAAAAGGCGCCACCTCCGTCGTTACCCGTAAAAGAATTAGATGGACTTTAGGCGACCGTCATAGTCAAACGTATTCGAAACCGAGATTTTAATACTAGTACGTATATATACACGGTATAATAATGTTAGATGTTAGAATACGGAATTAAAGTGTTAGTAAACGATAAAAAAAAGTTAGTGTTAGAGTACATAAATAAAATGTTAGTATACAAAAATAAATAAAAAGTTAGTATGCACAAAAAATAAAGGTTAGTGTTAGCGGTTAGTAATAATAATAATAATAATAATAATAATAATAATACAAATATATATATATATAAACGGTAAAAAGATAAGGGAGAAAAAGAAACGGGGTTTGAATTACACCCTCAACCTACATGCTTAATGGCCTCGGAACGGACTCGTAATAGCGGCGTGTGCGCGGGAGTGTCGAGATATGTAGGGTAAGTTAGGGTGTGTTTGGTTTGGGAGAGGATGCTCTCGGGTCTTTGGCGAGTTTTGATCTCGAGTTTTGATTGTATGTGTGTGTATGTGTATCCGTTTTACGAGGGATGCTAACTCGGTTTTTAACCTAAGGTTGCTTAGGGTTTGTAGAATTGAAGTGATAAAGATGGATTGGGGTAGAAATGTAGGTTGCCAAAAGCTTGTGAGAGTTGTAAGAGTTGTGAAATGAGTGGGGTTAAGGGGGTATTTATAGGGAGACCTCGACATAGGGTCACTCGACCGAGTGGCCCTAGTGCACTCGGTCGAGTGCCCTCGCGAATGAACCTGGACAGCTCTTTTGACGCTTCACTCGATCGAGTGGGTCAATCCACTCGACCGAGTGGATCAATTACGACATGCTAAATCGGGAATGATTGGCCTTGATTGCTCTTGATTGATTTTGGATTGATTTGGCTGATTTTGAATTTGGCGCAAATTTCGAGAATGTATTTGGCTGATTTGTGAGACGGTTTCGTCTTTGAACGGGTTTTGACTCGGTCGCCAAAAGACGGGATTTATTTTTGGTGTCGGTTCTGACCCAAATTAGTCTTATTTTGCTCGGGACGACCCACTGGGCCTGGATTTGAGATTTGTTTTGAGAGATTTGCACTCCGCTAAATGCCCACGTCGGATACTATTGATTCTGAGTCCGTATTCGAGCGTATTAAGTCACGTTGACGTCCGATCATCATCGGGTGTTTTGTCAGGAACTGCTATAGACACTAGCAGGCAAAATGCGGGTGTCTACACAACTAAACGCACAGGTAGCATAATCTGCATCATTGTAAGCAGTGAGATTAAGGGGATTATCTGCAGGATAAAAAATGTCCTGTATTAATGGTGGCTTTCAAATATCGAATCACATGTGTTTCAGCTTGCATATGAGGCTCTCTAGGTTGATGAATGAACTGGCTGAGATGCTGTATAGAGAAAGAAATGTCAGGCCTAGTTAGGTTCAGATATAATAGACGACCTACTAGCCTCCTGTATTGTTCTGGATCATCCATTAACTCCCCATCTTCAGCAGACAATTTGAGACCCTGCTGCATAGGGAACTCTACAGTACAGCAATCCAGCATGTTCATATCAGTCAGTATGTCAAGTACATACTTCCTTTGATTCAACATATATGATACCCTCATCATTCCTGGCTACTTCCAAACCAAGGAAGTATCGCATTAAACCCAGATCTTTTATAGTGAATTTTGAATGTAGGCTTTGTTTGGTTTCCTGTATACCCGCATTGTCATCCCCTGACAAGAGTATGTCATCCACATATACTAAGGCTACCATGAACCCTTGAGATCTCTGGCGCATAAACAAGGAATAATCTTCCCTTGACTGCTAAAAACCAATGGACTTTAGATGCTTGGTTAACTCTATATTCCATTGTCGTGACGCTTGTTTGAGTCCATAAATGGACTTTTTCAACCTGCAAACAAGACCAGGAGAAGCTTTGTAGTATCCATCTGGTGGAGACATGTAGACTTCCTCATCAAGGTACCCATGTAAGAAGGCGTTATTAATATCCAATTGATGCAAAGGCCAAGATCTTGCAGCAGCAATTGCAAGGAGACTTCTGACTGTTGTAAATTTTGCAACAGGAGAGAAAGTGTGCTTGTAATCCTTGTTTTTGACTTGATTGTATCCCTTTGCCACCAAACGCGCCTTGTATCTCTCAATTGAACCATCTGGGTTGTGTTTAATTTTAAACACCCATTTAGAACCAATTGCTTTGTGAGTGTTAGGTAGAGGTACTAATTCCCATGTTTCATTCTTCTCAAGTGCTGCAATCTCCTTGTTCATAGCTTCAACCCAGTTTGAGTCATGTTGGGCTTGCTGATATGTAGCTGGCTCATGAACTTGTAAAACTGAGGCCAAAGATGCAACATAATCAGGGGAAAAATCAGACAATTCCTTAAGAACTTTGGTGTGAAAGGATACTGAATCTGATTCACCAGAGGTAGGAACAACCGTCTGAACTGGAAGCTTGACAAAGCAATGAGAGTCTTGTAGTTTAGTACAAATTTGCCTCTGTCTAGTGGATCTTCTGATGGGAATAACGGGAGCTGATCCCATGGAATTTTGAACCTCCTCTTCTAAAGCTGAACTAACAGGTTCCAAGTTATCAGTAGAGGGTTGTAATACTGATGGTTAACTAGATATAGGTGAATTTGTGCCAAAAGAACTCCCATCAGTGCCACTGGAGATTCCTTCAGGAGGAGTAATATTAGAAGAATGATCATGCAATGGATCATCATTTGAGAGATGATTTTTTGATGCAAGCACAGTAGAGGATTGTTGATTCATAGGAGAAATAAAATCCACTAACGTATTGCCAGAATCAATGGAAATAGAAGAGGGAACTGGCTGCTTGAAGGGAAACATGAGTTCTTTGAAGATAACATCTCTACTCACAAAGACTTTGTGAGTTGGTAACTCATATGATTTGTACCCTTTTTCACCATGGGGATACCCAAGGAAAATGCACTTTCTGGCTTTAGGAGCAAACTTGTCTGAAAATGTAATGGGCATGGTGGCAAAACATAAGGATCCAAAGACCCGTAACTCAAAAATATCAGGAGAGACTTTGAATAAGATCTCATGAGGAGTTTTCCATTGAATTGTGGGAGATGGCATTTTGTTTATAAGGTAAGTTGCTGCAAGAATTGAATCCCCCCAGAATTTTGTTGGTAAGTTAGCATGTACTAGAAGTGCTCTAGCAGTCTCAGCTAGGTGTCTATGCTTCCGTTCAACGCGACCATTCTGCTGTGGCCTCCCTACTACACTCCTTTGATATAATATGCCTTCATGATGGAAAAGATCGTGACAGAACTGCTGATCAAACTCTGTGCCATGAGGCCCATGATCAGTTATTATGACCTTAATTTTGGACTCAAACTGAGTTTGCACCATATTTATGAACCCCTTAATAATATAAGGAACTTGATCTTTGTGTTTGACCAAGTAGTCCAAGTGCATCTTGAACAATCATCAAGAATGGTTAAGAAAAATTTTGCCCCATTAAGACAAGGTGTTTTGTGTGGTCCCCAAAGATCCATATGGACTAAGTCAAAACAGTTAGTAGCATGAGCAGTACTTCTACCAAAAGGTAGTTTATGATGTTCGGATAGAATGCAAGTTTCACAAAAGAAGTCTTTCAAAAATACAGAATTCCCTATTACATGCCTGAGTTTATCAACAGAAGTGTGTCCTAGCCTATCATGTATAAGCTGAACATCACACAGTTTCAATTTGTCTCTTATAGTGGTATTACACTGAGCATTATTCAGATTTGTCTGATTAACTACTGTATTATGAGCCGCAGATTCAACATACAACAGATACAAGCCTCCATTCTTCTTAGAAAAACCTCTAGTGACCTTACTTGAAAGGTCCTAGAATACACAAAATTCTTTTAAGAACAAAACTTGTAGTGATGAACTCTCAAGAAGACGACTAACAGATAGTAAGTTTTGTTTAAAATCATCAATTATGAACACATTATGCATAATTATGTGTGTATTAATCCTCATTTTGCCTGCTCTAAGTGCCATTTTAATTGAACCATCAGGCAATCCCACCTTTATAGGTTTGGTTAATTAGAACATAAACATCATGAAGTAGTGTAGCATATGGGGTCATGTAGTCAGATGCCCCAGTGTCTACAATCCATTCATTCATAGAGGCTTGATTATGAGAACCATTTAGGTGTAAACAGGACACCATACCTAATGAACTCATCTGAGTTCCATGACTGTCAGAAAAGGACTTCAGTAACTTCTTATAAATGGAATTAGCCACTTCATTTAGCATGCCTTGATCCATGTTATGCTGTCCTCCCCCTGAAGTGCCAACCATGTTAGTATTCACTTCATGATCAAGAGGATTAAATTCACCTTCCTCCTGTTCAGGAATGACATCAACATTATGTGCTGCCCTCTTATACACATTTCCCCCATTCTGAAAGTGAACATCAGGTGCTCTAGTAAATCGATTTCCTCCTTTTCCTTTGTACTTCTTATTGTTTGGATTGAAGAAACAGTATTCATGTACATGTCCTTTCTTTCCACAGTGGGTACATGTTTGAAGTTTGTGACAATTGGTCACCTCATGCCCCTTTTTCTGACAATGAGTACAGAATTTTTCAGAAGATTCTGAGTCAGATATGACCCTTTTACCCCCATTCCCTCTACCAGCATTAGCTGCATAAGCATTGGTTTCTGCCAAGATGTCAACTGCATCACTAAGCTGTTTCTGAGTTTCTGCCTTTTGCAGGAGAGAAAAGGCTTTGTTAAGAGGTGGAAAGGGTTCCATTGTAAGGACATTTGTTTTTACTCCCTCAAAACTAGGATTAAGTCCCATGAGAAACTGAATCAACTTAGTTCCTGATTCTCTATCCAGAGTTCTTTTGAGCAGTTTGCAAGAGCATGAATCAATAGCTCTACATGTACATAGAGGTATGGGATCTAGACTCTCTAATGTCTCTCAAGTCCTCTTAAAATTGTTGTGGTACTCAACTAGGGGTGCATTAGACTGAGTTGTGACACTGAGTTCCTTACGCAACTGATAAATCTCAATCGTGTTAACTTGACCGTATCTTTCAATCAATTCAAGCCACAAATCCTTAGCACTCCTAGCATACTCAATAGTATTGCGAATTTCTTTAGTTAGAGAATTCAAAATCCATTTGACTACCATGTAATCACAACGAATCCACTGGTGATGTTTCTTGTCATCCTTACTAGGTTGTTTGCAAGTTCCATCAACAAAACCGTCCTTGTTCTTTGCGATTAAAGCAATATAAGCATCGCGTTTCCAGGAAACAAAACCAGTTCCATTAAATTGAGTAGAAACTAGTTGTAAGTTCGGTTGATCGGAAGGAGACAAATACAGAGGATCATCAAAGCAAGAGTAGTTATTCGCCATGGAAGAATTCTCAGATTCATTAATCGTCATAGTTCAATTAGAATGCAGAATTCGAATTATCAATTGTAGAATTAAAATTGAGCAGAATCAAGAGTAAGAGATCAACAATTCGAAAGCGAACACAAAAAAGCAATCAAAAAACGCGAAGAAATGCGAAATGCAGAGGAAACAATATCAATCAACGGAGATTCGAAGATGCGGAAGAAAAATGGAGAGCGTATACCAGTCTGTAGCTCACAGAAGGTAGAAATAACGACCACTCCAGCTAAAAATGCTCCGATACCATGAAAACCCGAACCTCCATTGATGGAGCTTGAGCAGCAGAGAGAAAGATGTAAATAAAACGTATTTTTGTATTATGATGTGATAAGATTACATTCAGTTATGATGTGTATATATATACAAGCTTGTAGTCATAACAACTTCCACGTCATGGTGACATCAGCTAATAACTAACTAACAACCTATAAGTTTCATAAATACATGAAATGTTTCAATAAAGTCTAGAAATTAGTTATACCATATCAATAAAACCAATTGCATCTCCCTCAAAATCCGAGTCCTCTTAATGGTAGAACAAACACTAGTACCTTCCTTGTCACCTTAAAAAATCGATAATCATTAGTATTACATTCATCATCAAAATAATTTGTTTACTAATTCAATTAATTCTAAAAAGTACAACTACTACTGTTACCTTGTAAATCTTGCATTTTTCAATTTTGCAAACACATTAGTGCTTCAACGGTAAGGGCCGGTCCTGAACATTTGGAGGCCCTGGGCAAAACCGTAAAATGGGGCCCTTTTATAGCAAATTTTGAAATTTAGGGCGTTTTTTTTTTCCTGTTTTTTTTTTTCAAATATTAGAGTGAAAATCAAAATTATAGCTCTAAATTTGTTACTATATATTTTTCTTTTGTGATTTTAAAATCAAGTTAGTCTAAATTTTTATAATTTAATTTTTCAAAATTATAGCTCTAGATTTGTTACAAGTATTTTTTTAATTTAGACACAAAATGGTTCTTGATTTTAAATAACTAAGATTTTTATAATAATTGGAAATACAATTTGAGCTACCAATATTTCGTAATTAATGTAAAAAAAGGGGTTATTTCATGACATTAATACCAACTATGGGCATGCTTCTTATATTAATATGTACTTTAGCTAATCTCATAATAATATGAACTAAAGCATCATTAATCCCACATTAGGCTTGGCTCATTTGTAACCGGCAATGACCAGTTAAATTGACTGGTTGTTGATCTCTCCTCTTTCTCCCTCTTTGACAATCTGCTCACCAAATCTACCATCATACCACCATTTTGTGACCTCCTCTACGCTGCAATCCACCTCAATTCCGTCGACCCCAGTTCACCACACCAATCTCCATTCACCGGCGCCATATTCCGGCGACCCCTACAAAAACTCCGACACACACCGCCATTCACCATGTTCCCCCGATGTGTTCCGTTGTTTTTTGCCCAGATTCCAGCACAAACGCGCCAGAGTCCGGCCAACGCAGCTTCGATCCTCCATTAAACAGCCTTGAAATCCGGTCGTCCATCACCGCAGCTACTACTCTGGCACTCCATCATATCCGGCGTAGCATATCGCTCGTCCAGACATCCTTCGACTCTGCTCAACTAACCCAGTTCAGCCACCAACTGCGACGAACCACCAGCCCAGGCATTAATTCAATCGAATTTGCATTGGGGTTAATACATCAAGTACCGAATTATACCGTTTCAAAGAAGGAACCAACTCGAAATTACGCACCGAATCAGGAACCCGAATGACTTCCCAGATCCTCCTGGCGCGACCCAAACCCCAAACAAGAGTAACAAAGATATCTTGGTCAGGGGGTGAGCCAATTGAGTTGGGCATTTGGTCGAGCAGTTGGTGGGCATGATCGAAACGGCGAAAAGAGCACAACTTGTGGAGCATGGCTCGGTAGGTGGATTGATTGTGGGTGAAATTGGGAAGGTTGGAAGCCCATGAGAATGTTTGAAATGCTTGAGATGGAGATTTGTGGTGTAAGATTAGTTGGGCAATGTGATCATGTGTTGGTGCCGATAATCGGGTTGGTGATGGTGATGGCGATGGCCGATGGTGAAGAGCAGAGGGTTCGTGATCCAAGGGTAATAAAGATCCTAAATGTTGGATTAGTAATGGTGATTGGGTACTAAATTAAGGGTGACCGGTGGATCAAGTTGCAAGTCACCAAGTCTATTTTGAGAATAAGATAACCAAAGATAGTATTATTTTGAGATTACATATAATTGGTATTATCGTAAGAAGATGAGTGATAGTAGGTATTATTCCCATGAAATAACCCAAAAAAAATGATTAAGAATTAGTTTAAAAAGCTGCGAAAAAAAATCTGAAAAGAAAAGAAAAAATTTACAAAATAAATGACTTTGTGGAGTTTGAACCTTGGCGATTTCCACCAAAGACAAGGGCCTTATCCACTTCATCACAATTGTTTGGTCTTTAATATTATGCACTTTAAATGTATAGATATATTTGTTTTTTTCTCAATATTGGGCCCCCTTCAGCTATGGGCCCTAGGCCGTCGCCCCCCTAAACAACCCTTAGGGCCGGGCCTGTCAACGGTGTGAGCATGAAGTCTAGAACGGTGAGCACTCATAACTCGTCCTCCCATGCTAAAAGCACTTTCCGAAGCCACACTAGAGATTGGAATGACAAGAATATCCTTAGCAATAGTCCCCAAGGTAGGATATCTACGATCAATTTTCCACCAACAAAGGACATCAAAACTATCATCTTCTTCTTCCGTCTCATCTTCTAAGGACTCGTTTGGTTCCCCATGGGAAGATGGAGTTATTGGGAACTTAAATTTACGTGAATTTGTATTTCATGGGAATTACAAAATAATGTTTGGTTGCCATGTGAGAAATGACTTCATGCAGGAAGTTCTACACACCAAGGGGGGGCTTGGTGAGTAACTTCCCCCATTATGAAGAAAGTGGCAATTCCCGGGAAGTGACAATTCCCATGAAATGGGCAACCAAACAACTCCCTGAAAATACAATTCATGGGATTTTGCACTTCCCGGTAATTGGATGAGTAACCAAACTAGCCCTAAGTAATGATCCACTTCACCCTTAACAACCACCTTTCTTATTTTGGTCCTTTTCGCTTTGGCATATTCATCTTGATAATCTTTACAATGCGAACTCATTTGTTTCCTTTTCCCATTTTCGTTGAAAACATCTTTACTACTACCTTCACTACTTTTTGATACTCCGCTACAAGGTCATCCAACAATTGCCTTGCCCATTTTATTTCTTTCTCACCCTCATTACCATAAAGCCTCTTAAAATAATATTCAACACAATCCATTTTGTTTCTAGGGTCTAAAATGGCGACAATAGCTAAGACCATCCCCATCCAAGCTCATGACCTAGTTCAAGTTGGATGGGGTCATGCTAATTGATAATTGAGCAAAGTATTAAGATGACCTTCTATAGAAGAGTGATATCCCATGACACTTGTCTCTTCCTCATGACCTTCACAATTGTTGTACTTTCTATGAATATTTTAAGCACAAAGTTCCCACCCCCACTTCATCCACTTGCATGTACCGTCAATTGTTGTACTCTTCTCCACTGCTCTATTAGTAGACCCCACTTATCACATATTGTAATTTAATTATAATCGCTACCCATTTATCAATTGTAGTAATTTAATTATAATCGTAATTGTATTTAAAAATAAAATAAAATTGATTGTACGTTTTTAATAAGTTTCTACATTAAAAAATAATAATGTTGCTATTAAAATGTTTTTTATAATAAATATATGTAAATATATTGGTAGTTGAAAAAAAAGGTAGAAGAGAGATACGTGGGGTAGAGAAAGTGAGAAATGATTGGGTTGAAAAGTAGAAAATAATTGGATTGATGACCTAAGTCATGATTTTCTGAATGAGAGTGTATAAGATAAGTGAGGGTCAACAAATTGATTAAAACACTAAAACATGGATGACCTCCATTAAGGTGACCCTTGGATGGGTATGGTCTAATAGACCATTAATTTGCTCCCAATATTTATCAAAATTTTCAATCATACTTTTAGCCGTGCGTTTGATAATATCAACATCATCTTCCAACCAACGGATTAAAGCAAGCTTAAGTTTACATGCTTTTCGAAAGAACAAGTTAGAAGTAGGATAATGTCTTCCCGAAAACACCTTTGTAGCATTATCAAATATATCCAACTTCTTACAAACAAGACTAGCCAAATTCCAATCTTCATTAGAAGGAACATCAAACTTTAACCTTGTATTTAGGCGTTTTAACCTGAAAACACTTCTTTATATGGCAAAGCGGATTGAAGCATATAAAAAGTTGAGTTCCATCTAGTTTTACAATCAAGTATCAATCTTGTAGTGTTAGTTTTACAAAAAAAACGACAAGCCTCTTCAAACTTTTCAATTCTTTTAGGAGTAGACATCCAAAAAGAAACACAATTCCTCACTTTCAATATCCCTAATTCAATCACATCTAATCCATCTTTAACAATTAAATTTAAGATGTGTGCACTACATCTTAAATGTAAGTTTTAACTTTGCAACATTAGACACTTTGTCTCAAAGTTTTTATGTAGATTTTTCATCATCGCATCATTAGTGGTACAATTATCAACCACGACTGAAGAGATCTTGCTTTCTAAAGCATATTGAGATGAACAATTCATTAAAACCTTCGCCATAACACCTTTAGTGTGTGGACATGGTACAAAACAAAACCTTCACAAACAAAGGAATGATATCAACAAAAAATTTAGACAATGAGACAATAAAAATATTATTTATATATAAAGTAGAAACCATTACCTTAAAGTCCAATTTCTTAAGGTCCAATTTCGGTCAATAAAATGCGAGGTGACAACTATGTAACCTTTCTTTTGATTAGAGGCGGTCCACATGTCAGTTATTACCGCGATTCTACTATCGGTACACCCCAATAATTGCTTAAGAGAAAGCTTGTCTTCATTGTACAACTTCAAAATATCACTTCTCAAAGTATTCCTAGAAATCATCTTAAATAAAGGATTGAGAGTTGAGACTCTTGATAAAATTCCTAAACCAATAATGATCAACAATGGACAAAGGATATTCATGTACCACAATCATAATAACCAACTTAGCCCTAGAGGTTTCTTGGTTAAACTCTTTGTATTTTTCCTCAAGTTCCGAACTACTAGACCCATCTAACTCAGTTTTTAGTTTTTCACTATAAGCTTTGTTTGACTCACAACACCTAAATGTCTCATCGGACAAGCTTTCTTTCCGTGTTTCACTAGGTGAGAAGTACCACTATTAGTATTATAAGAAAGATACTTGTTACATCGTTTGCACTTCGTCTTCTGAACACCATCAACCTTCACCAAGTCAAAGTACTCCCAAGACTTGGAAGTGTGTTTCTTATTACCGGCCACTGTAAGTGTCACTTGTGTTTTAGTAGGAAGGCTACTTGCATCATTCGAACGTTCCACAAAACCCTCTTCATCCGTACCTTCTTCATCAATATCTTACAACACATGTTTTCTATTTAACTGAACACAATGAAATTGTTCTTCATCCATTCTAAAAATTATTATTTTGATGAGACCTAAAACAATTTAAGATAATGTATGAATTAGACATTGATAGCAACAAGAACATTCATAGAAACCGACCTTATAATCAAACAAAACAATCACAGAAATAACCAATCACAAAAAAACGTAATAAATCAAAATTCCAGCAAAAACGTATGAAGAACATCAAAACATAAACCACTTTAAAAAAATCAATCAAAATTCCAGAAAAATAAGATGAAAAAAATCACTGAAAAATCAATCAAAATTTATAAATTTGAGACTTACAGTGAAGAAGAAGAAGATTGAAGAAGAACTTTAAGTCTCTAATAAATCCTGCAACCATAAACTACTCTAATCAGTAATAACTAATACTCCGTAAGTAATACTCAATCAACAAAAAAATTGAAGAAGAAGAGGAGGTTGACGATTGACAGTTGAAGAAGAAATAGAGGAGGAGATTACAGACTACACACTTACAGTAAGGATGAAGAAGAACAACGGTATCAATGACAGCAAAAGGAGAGATCTGAAAAGGTGGTGAGTTGACTGGTGACTGGTGATGGTCCTGAATCTCCTTATGGATCTGAGGTTTGAACTTTGAAAGGGTGAGGAGAGAAGTGAGCGAGTAAGGAGTTTTAACTAAAGGGTGTTTTAGTTGTTTGCTGGCTTGTTGCGTATGTTGATAGATTTTTGGTTTTTTTTTAATTAAAGTGTCGAGTCCACGGGTCGGGTCCGGGTCCAGTATTTCAGACCCAGACCCAATTTTTAAAAACAAGACCCAGACCCGACCCATTTGGTCCGACCCGGCGGGTCTGGGCCGGGTCTTGGACCCATTGTCATCCCTACTTGTGACGGATATGGTTTGGAAGTAGCACATGAGTTTATCTTGATCTACCTTGATATTATTTGACCCGTCACACGTTTGTGACGGAATATCCGTCACAATTCAAAAACACGAATTTGCCTTAAGATGAAGGGGAAGCTGATGCGGGTCAAATTGTCGTCTATCTAACACGATCGAACAAAATTTATAACTCCAACTAACTACTACGTAGTAGCGGTAAGTCGGGATCGATCCACAGGGATGGAACACATGGGAAGTCAAGTCTAGGTCTAGTCTATTGATTGGGATCTAAAGGGGGGGGGGGAGGGGGGGGGGGGTTTAGATTGGAGTCTAAACTAGAATGCAATAAACAACGAGGAATTATCAATAAGGTAAAGGTTTTAGGGAGAATCGGGAATCGGAAATCGGGTTCTATGAGTCTCGGAATTATGGGTCAGTCACAAAGTCGATAGAGGGAGAATGCCATCTTTCGATTTCTTCACCCAATTATCTAGATCCCGCTTTCGCGGCGAAAAATGGTAAGTCTCAAGTCAAGGTAACTCCTACCCCGAGTTTCCCATATTGATAGAAGTGAGTCAAGGTCGATCTAACTGGCCGGACTAATTCAACAAAGACACTACAACCTCGAACATGATAAATCAACAAGCATGCAACCAAACCACAAATACTCAATTCATATTACCCAAGATCTTCCTCCCTTAACTCCCTAACAAGAAAATTACTCACAATTCATGAATAAAACTACAAAAGCAATAACAATGGAGATAATACCAAAAACATGCATAATGATGAAAACTAGAGGAAATAAAACTAAAACAACTAAGGAAATTACGATCAACAAAAGAAACTACAAAGCGATCTAAAAACAACGCAAGAAAAATCAATAAAAACGATGCAATAACGAAAGAGCAATATTAAATCTAATCTAGAGATGATGGAGAGGAAGAGAAATATACCAACAATAGAGGAAAATGACAATAAAGAAGATGAAGATTGCATAAAAATAAAGAAGCCTTGATGAAGAGGACAATGGATTTGTCACTAATCCCTTGATAATCTCCAAAGAACTTCAAAATAAAAACTAGAATTCCTTACAAAAGCTTGAATCTTAGATGAAAAAGATGAAGATTGATGAAAATTATGTAACTTCTATCTAATGGCTTTCTACTCTACTCTAATGAAAGGATGATCTAAAGTATGATATTGTGCACCTACTTAGGTTAACTATATATATATATATAAAAGGGATCAAGGGAGTTTGGTGAAAAGTGAGAAGTTGGGAAGTTGTGTTTTTGGTCCTTGATTTAGTTTGGATGGATGGCTTAGATTAATCAAAAAAAAAGAAAAAAGAGAGAGGATGTGCGTCGACTGACAAGCAGCAGGCAGCAGCAGGGCAAAAGCAGAGCATGCAATCACCATTTCTGTCACCATATCTATCACCCATTCCATCAACAAAATTCACTCCCTCACTAAAATTCGAAATTCATCCCGAATCTCTCACCAAGCTCTCTCTAAAATTCGAAATTTATCCCAAATAAAAAATCATGTAGGAGGTGTTGTTCACAATAACTAAACCCTAATTCGTAAATTGCTCTACGTCTTTATGCTCTAATGGTGTTGTTCCTCGAAGAACCACGCGATGATCATATGCTCGAAAATGTGCAGTTGAAAATTTCTGGTCAACATGTAGGAGGTAAGATGGATATATACATATATATTTGGTATCTTGCATCTTGCATTCCTTTTTTTGATCTTGGTTTGTTAAATGAGAAGAGTCACGAAAATGTGCAGTCGAACATTGTTTTGTTTGGTTTGATATTTTTGGAGAGTCACACCGTTATAACGTGATAGTCACACTTAATATGACAGACAGTCACACGTTCACTGTTGTTGTAGTTGTTCTGCTGTATTACGTTGTATTACGTTGAAGGTTCTTTTTTATTCCAAATATTTATGTTGGTTTCTTTATCATTGTTATATTTATCACTGTATTTTTTTTTGTTGAGTATTGCATATTGGTTTGTAGTTGTACTTGTAGTTCTTATGTGTTGTGGATATTAATCAAGGCAAATTATTATTTTGTTGGTTGCATGTAGTTGTAGTTTTCTGCTGTAGGTGTAGTTGTATTTCGTTGAAGTTGTTTTATTTTTCAAAATATATATGTTTGTTTCTTTATCATTGTTATATTTATTATTGTTGGTATATTTTTTTTGTTGAGTATTGCATCTTGGGTTGTAGTTGTACTTGTTGTTGTTACGCGGTGTGGGTGTTAATCTCTAACAATCATGCTGTTATACGAGCAAAGTCACAGTCGTTGTTGAGAAAAGTCACATTTCAATAAGGTCAGAGATGAATGCGTGCGTTGCAAGATTGATAGTGTGTAATTTAGGGTCTCTTTTTTATTGTATAATATAGGTTTTTTATTATAGTTTTTTTTTGTTCCAACCTTTGATAATTTTTTTTTGTTCCAACCTATATGCCAGTTGAAGACACAGTGATTGTGCCTTACGTAGGGTAGAAGTTCGCGGACATCGATGGAGCATTCAAGTTTTATCAATCTTACGCATCTTATTTTGGTTTCGAGGCAAAGAGGTACACGACAACTAGATCATTTGATGGTTCGATCAAGAAGAAATTGTTGGCTTGTAACAAGGAGGGCAAAACAGCCAGCCAGAGCATGGTGAAGCTGTCGAGCACGGGAGAGAAGGAGGGGCAAGAGTATGTGGGATCGTACGAACCCAAAAGGATTACGAAGGCGACGAGGATGCAATGTGGAGCAAGAATTAGGCTTTGTGCAATGATCGAGGGGTTTTATATTGAAGAGTTCATCGAGGAACACAACCAAGATCTTGTGATGGTTAAGGACAGAGAGTTTCAAAAGTCATCTCGAAATCTATCAAGATATCACAAGGAGATGATCGTTTGCAACTCGAGGGTGCGTAATGTCTGTGAACAATGTTGTTAGTGTATGGTTGACTGCTAACTGTGCGAGACTAATGCAGTTGCCATTTTGTGTGTGCAGCTGAAGATCGGGGCGACTCGGAAATACAGGATGTGCAAGGAGTTGTCGGGCGGATATCAGAACATCGGAGCATCGTTGGTTGATTTCAAGAACTGGGGGAGGGACGTCAAGTGCTTCGTCCACGAGCAGGATGGTCAATTGTTCATAGACCGGTTCAAGAGTTTGAGGGACAGTCAGGAGGATTTTTACTTTGACTACGATGTGGATACAGACGGAAGCTTACGCAGGGTCATTTGGGCGGATGGTGCAGCTCGAAGGAACTACGCGGCATTCGGGGATGCAGTTTCATTTGACCCAACGTACGGAACCAACGTGTATTCTATGGTGTTCACACCGTTCACTGGCATGGACAACCACAAACGGTCTATCACCTTCTGTGGGGCGTTGCTTTTTAAGGAGGACTAAGAGTCATTTATATGGGTCCTCTCCCGGTTTATGGAAGCCATGGGCGGGAAGGAACCGTATTATATCATTACAGACCAGGATCCTGGAACTTTAAAAGTCGTCCCGGAAATATTCAAAGCAGCGCACCAACGGTGCTGCACGTGGCACATCATGAACAAGGTTCCAACAAAGTACGGCAGATCAAGAGATGAGGCCTCGGAATTCGTAAAAGCCCTCAATGCAATTATATAGGATGATGACATCGAGGCGTCGGAGTTCAACGATAGGTGGAGGCGGATTATGATCGACCATGATGCTGTTGAGATCGAATGGTTCGAAAATATGTTCGAAGACAGGAGCAAATGGGTCGCCGCGCATTGCAGGGAGGTGAGGATGTCCGGAATTATGAGGACAACGCAGAGATCAGAGAGTGAGAACAGTTTCTTCAAAAAGTTTGAAGACAACAATGGTACGTTGGTCCAGTTCTGGATGCGTTTCGAAAGTGCGATGGACCAACAGAGGCACATGCAGAAGAGGCTAGACAACGATAACCGGCAGTCATTCCCCAAAATTGGATCGACGAATCCGATGGAGAGCCACGCGGCAAGGGTGTACACGCACGTGGCTTTTGCACACTTTCAGGAAGAGGTAAAGTTTTCGCTGTACACGTGCAGCGTTCTTGGGTATCAGGAGAAGGACAGGATCGAAGCGACAACTGTACTGGACTCCATCCGGGACCGCAACTACATTGCTGAATACAATCCAGGTATTGGCATAGAAAGTCACTGTCCATGTTGTGTAGCCACAGTCACATAGCCTGACTATATGACCTAAACGTTGTGATTCTAAACTGCGGTGAGTGTGACTATGCACAACGTGGTGAGTGTGAATGAACAACGTAACGAGTTTTATTCCATAATTCATTGAATGTGACTATACACAATAAAAGGGTGCGACTCTGGAATGCGGTGCGTGTGATTGTACAACACAATTCGTTTGATTCTGCGGCGTAAGGACTGTGACTATGCAGTATGATGGGTGTGACTGTACCCTGTAAAGGTTGTGATCATACCTTTAGAAAGTCACATCCCGTACGTTGCGTAGCCACTGTCCGTATGGTCAAGAGTCACACTCTTTATGTGTTTTTTAATGCACTCGCAGGTACCTGTGAGGTCAGCTGTACTTGCAGGAAGTTTCGTCGGTATGGACTTCTTTGCAGGCACGCCATTTGGATATATTCTTCGAAAGGACGGGAGACGATCCCGGAACGGTATGTGGCATGTAGATGGACAAAGGATGCTCTACGTAATGTTAATGCGTGTCCCCTGTTAGAGAGTCGCCTAAGCGACGAGAAGGCTGTTACAGTCATGAGGCTTTTTTCGGAGTTCTATGATACCGTCAGTCATGTCAGCAAAATGGGTAAGAAAGACGTTAGTAATCTAGCTGACGTCATTCGCGACTTCAGATCCGATATTGCCTTTTCTGGCCCTTGTAGCAAGACGCAAGAATTAGAGGAGATCCTCGGCTGTACGAGCGCAATTGAAATAACCATATTGCCCCCGAAGAAAGCCAAGAACAAGGGCAGTGGGAAGCGGATGCTTTCTTCTAAGGCGAAGGCTGCTGCATTTGCCGCCAAGCCTAAATGGCTGTGTAAGAACTGCAAGAGGATGGGACACCATGACAAGAGGAACTGCCCCAACCTATTTGCCGAGTACCCACCTATTGCTGACGTGTCTGTCGATGTTGAGGAGGAGGAGGAGGAGGACCCGGCAGGGATTGCTGAGGAGGATTGTTCATGAATATCATCTGTTACTTAGGAACATTCTTTTTGGGAACACAAAGGTTGTCGACGTTTGAAATGATCAAGGTCCGTGACATTGTTTTCGTATATTGCGGACCTCAATCATTTCTAATATGGTGTAAGTCGTAGATCATGGGGGCTATATTTTTTTTTTTGGTGAAACCTAATGACTTGGCGACATTTGAAATGGTCAAGGTCCGTGATATTGTTTACGTCTATTGCGGACCTTAATTATTTCTAATATGGCGTAGTCGTAAAGCATGGGGGTCCGTAAAATTGTTTTTGTTTTTTGGACTGTAAGAATACATTGAAATAGCAGTCGTTTTTATTCTGGAATGCATCATCTTTGGCTACAAATACAGCTGTACAGGAACATTATGCCCTTAATATTTGGTTGACACGAAACAAGTGAGTGTGATTGTGCAACGCAATGAGTGCGACTTTACAGTAGGCAGTGTGTGACTGTAGAACAAGAGGTGGAGTGTTATTATACAAGTGTGATTGTAATTATGGGAGTGTGATTGTACAAGGTAATTACTGTGATTCTACAATACACTGACTGTGATTCTACAAAATGAAGTGTAGAAACCTAAACTGGTTTTATGACATGATGATTGTGATTATACGCCATGTTTAGTGTGACTATAAAACTTGTTGAGTGTGACTATACACCATGTGTCTGTACATTAGAAAAATAGCGATGGAAATAGAGAAATAGCGAAATAGCGATGGAAATATTTGTACATTAGAAAAAGTCCATCTCTTACACAACATATAATACTTGCATACCATTAAACGCGGAAAACATTATACGACACAATGCGGAAAACATCCACAATGCATACCATTTAAACACTACACTTTAACATTCATTAAACTTAAAACACATAAAAAAAAGTCCATTACTAAACGCTACATCTTAACCCATACATACTTAACCTCCGTACTTTTTAAGCATCTTCTTCAAGTTGGCCAAGTCACGCTGGAACCCCTTCCTTGCGCGGGAACAGTACATAGACCTCTTCATCAAGAACTGGATGTAGTTGTCCAGTTCGGCCTCTGTATGTGTATCGCCAATGGACGCCACAAAGTTCCTCGCGTCAATTGAAGTTGCGACTAGATACACGGCCTTTAATTCATTGGACATAGTGGTATCCAATAAACCTTCGTACTCCTCGATCAAACTTCTGATTTCTTCTATTTTGCTTGCCATTTTTTTCTAAGGTTGAAGTGGTGGAGTTGTAAGTAGGGGCTGGTAAAAGTGGTGAAGTTGAAGTGGTTAAGTTGTGAAAAATGCGTTGGTATTTATAAAGGGGGAGGCAGTAAATAGGGGGTTGAAAATTCATGGGTTAGGCAGTAAAGGTGGGGTGAAAATTTAATAGGTTAGGCAGTAAAAGAGGGGTGAAAATTTAATGGGTTAGGTGGGGTATTAATCCTCATAAATTAATTAGGGTTAGGAGTTTGAGGTGGGTGTTTGTGTTTCTCAATGTTTCATTGAGACTCACAAACATCCCTTCACAGTCACGTCGGTTTTTAACATTCGTCGCCGACATCGTTTTTTTGAACTTTTTTACAATTATTTTGCTATATAATTTACAATGTAATTCACGAACCATGTGTCGACAACCCAATATTTTGTTGTTTGTATGTGGCGATTCAAATTGCATCTTATGAATTATATAAACTGAAAGAAAATGGATGGTGATATATGTAGGGGTGATTTAGTTAAATTAATCTAGTGAATTGTGGGTGAATTTAGTTAATTTGTGGTTGTCTGTCATGACTCTGCAGAAGTTTGACAGTGACTATGAGTCAGAAGTTGCGTGACTATATCACATCGCACATGCGACCCTGATACTGAGTTGTCATTCATCTGATACTCAGAAGATACTCCAACATGAGATTTTTTCTATGTTCACAAAAAAGTGTTTTTACTTCACTACACATTCATGCCTTACGTTTCGTGGAGGTCTTCCGTTCCACGAATTTACCTAGCTTACGTCTGTCATCGATTGTTTTCCATATGTTTGGCGCGTCTGCCATGAAAGCACGAATTTTCGGCAACACGTCCCCACGAGCTTCATTCATGTCATCAAGTACGAGGGCTGCTGCAACCTCGAACGACAAGTAACGCCTCCCGACCTTTGTCCCAATATCAGGGTGGGTGAACGGCGCACCGTCGTACAGGCACATGTGCATCAAGTAGAAAATGCCGGACTCCGGATCGTTCTTCCGGGCGCTCTGCCATTCCAATTTTGCTTGTCGATGTGTAAAATTTGCCAGGTGACTGCTCTTAATCAGCCCCTTTTCGTCCATGTAGTCGATCAATGCTTGCAGTTGTTGCAGTATTAGTTAATAGTAAACGTCAGCACTTATGGAAGCAGTATAATAATTTGACGCGGTGAAATAAAGCATATGCGTGCAACTTACTATTTTGCTGGACACCCGGAACATATGCGACTCTGGGGCGTGTGTCTGTTGATCGAGGATATCAACTGTTCTATCTCTAAAGTTGACGCACACGCATGCGTAGTGCCCCATAGTATGCACCGGGAAAAACAACAGTTCGGCGTTCAAGTCGAATGTCCCGGCGCAGTCTTGTATGAATCTGTCCCACGCTTCGTACAGACCGTCAGCGTCTTCGTCCGCAGGGGTACTTGAGTCGGGTCGTTCCAGCATACGGGTCAGTGAGTCCTAACGGATGGTGAATATTAGTTGTCATCAGTGACAGGGTCCGAGACAGGACTATATCATGTGCGTGGATGCACATCGCAAAGTGTGTGATTGTACAGACTAAGCTGCGTGACTTTGCAGCGTACAGACTGTGACTATATATGACTGTGTGATCGTAAATTCTAGGATGTCTGACTATATCATGTGCGTGGCTGTACATCTTATAGCATGTGATTGTACACATCAACATGTGTGACTCTGCAATTCATAGCATGTGATTGTACACATCAACATGTGTGACTATGCTAAGTGAACTTTGTGATTATTTCTAACTATTACACGGACTTTACATCTCTTCAGTTAATGTGAATGGGGGTCATTTGTACTATTGAATGCGTGACTATGCAACTTATGGCATGTGATTGTACACATCAACATGTGTGACTCTGCAATTGATAGCATGTGATTGTACACATCAACATGTGTGACTGTGCTAAGTGAACTTTGTGATTAATTCTAACTATTACACGGACTTTACATCTTTTCAGTTAATGTGAATGGGGATCATTTGTACTATTTAATGCGATAGGTAAGAGGTTATTGGGGCATACCATGTGTTGAATTCCGAACCACGCCATCGTTGGGTCAGTGGGGGAGGATAACCCACGCCTGTGGTCGTCTGATTCGCACCAGTTCATGAGGTGCGACCAACACTCCAGCACAGCGGCGCTCATGCTACCTCCGGACAAGAGCGTCTGAATGTCATGTCTCTCCAGCTGCGCATGAGTGCTGTAGGACCCCAATCGTTCACTGCGAGATTTCGACACCGGTCAGTATGTGTAATATGCAACTCGTATCAGTAATCAAAGATGGTTACTCACCTTTCGTCGTACCCATTATCATCAAGGAAGCAGTAGTCGGCGGCGTGCTTCCGTAGGATGGGCATATTACTCGTCAGCGGTCGGTGCAAGCGAAACAAGGTGGACATGAAAATGGCGTTCGCATCAGGATGCCCTTGGTTCAAAGAGCAACCCAACCCATCTCCACAGCCCCGTATCCGAGACCTAATTGCTGACTGTCTTTCTTCTGGGACTGATCGGGGGGTGGGTTCAGGTATTTTCGGTGATTTGCTCCGACGCTTGTTGGTGGTTGCCTTCACAAGAGTGGTTACAAACGTACGGGCAGAGTCCAACGATTCTTTGTATGTTCTGAATGCTGCCACTTGCTTCAAAACAGTGTCCCTCACCCTGTTCACGTCGCTCAGTATAAGGGTCGCCGTGATTTCTGCCCTGCACATATTCATGGCCGCCATTGTCCCCAAGGAGCAGTTGAACGGGGACCCGGTGTACAACATCATGTGGATCATCAGGTACACTCCACAGTCATTGGCGGAGTACCCCACCCCCTGCCATGATAAGGGAACGTTTACCAATTTAAACGCACGGACCTTCTCACCTTTCTCCAGCCCTCGTTGTACCATGAACTCCCCCATCTTATCAGCCTGCAAAACAAGTTCAGACAGGATCAGGTGGTGATCACATTCGCGGTCACATAATTGATTTAATATTAAATTTAAAGGGCCTGATCGCTGTCCGAGCAATGCCGTAGTAAGGCAACTTTGTAAAATCTTTATCGTACATCCTGTTGTCGAGGTACTCTATTTGCTTAGAATTGAAGTTGATGCAGGCGCAACTGTAGTGGCCCTCGTCACCCGTTAAGATCGGGACGAACACCTATAAACAATGCGTCAGGATTATGGGTAGACATGGTATTATCCTGCACATACTATATCATGTGCGTGGCTGCACATCGCAAAGTGTGTTATTGTACAGACTAAGCTGCGTGACTTTGCAGCGTAAAGACTGTGACTATACATGACAGTGTGATTGTAAACTTTATGATGTCTAACTACGCAACATATATCACGTGATTGTACACACCAACATGAGTGACTCTCCAAAGTGAACTACATCTTTTTAGTTAATGTGAATGGGGGTCATTTCTACTATTTAATGCCTGACTATGCAACCTATAACATGTGATTGTACAGACTAAGCTGCGTGACTTTGCAGCGTAAAGACTGTGACTATACATGACAGTGTGATTGTAAATTTATGATGTCTGACTACGCAACATATATCACGTGATTGTACACATCAACATGAGTGACTCTGCAAAGTGAACTACATCTTTTTAGTTAATGTAAATGAGGGTCATTTGTACTATTTAATGCCTCACTATGCAACCTATAGCATGTGATTGTACAGACTAAGCTGCGTGACTTTGCAGCGTACAGATTGTGACTATACATGACAGTGTGATCATAACAACTACGAATAAACAGTATGTGCAGGGTAATACCATGTCCGAGTCCAAAGCAAAGTCAGAGAAACTGTTTTTTATCCACTCGTTCCACACGTAAAATATTTCTTCGTCATGATCCTTGCCCTGGCCTCCTTTCTTCCACAATTCCAACATTGGGGCCTGCTCACATGCATTGATGGTAATACATGTAGTTAGTGTGGGTTTGACATGAGTGTGACTGTACAGCTGCAATTGTGTGACTATGCAGCGTAAAGTGTGTGACTGTACAGCTTGTAGTGTGTGACTATACAGCCTGAAGTGCGTGACTGTACAGCATAAAGTGGGTGACTACACAGCTTATAGTGTGTGACTAAGCAGTTTATAGTGGTGAGTGGACAACATAATGTGTGTGACTATACAGGTAATAGTGTGTGACTATAAAGCCAATAGTGCGCGACTATACAGCTAAATTGGGGGGTGAACGTACCGTATGTCCAAGAGAGAAGTAACATCTACTGGTTACTCTTGGTGCTTTTTTTTCGTACACCAGCTGGTTCAGCAGCCTACACCAGCAGTCAATGACGTTATTCATCACCTGCAGGCCAGGCTCGAGCGTCTGCATGTCGCCCCTCGCTATACAGTCGTAATCTGTGAACTCGACCAGCATTTCGTTGTAGACCAAACAAAGTCCCGATTAGCACATGCATTTAAAAAACGACATGAGCAGCACAATAAATACGTACCCCGACGGACGTGGCGTTAAGCGGTCAAAGACGTAGTCGATTACATCTTTCCGTACGTGCAGGATATCCCAGAAGATGACGATATTGGAGCACATGAATCCAGAGATTAAAAACTGCCCCCTCAATATTTTCCCACAGTTCAACGTGCATCCCAAATTGTCTGGAATCGTATTCATGCATTCAAAGGCCACGTCGGAGTGGAAGATGTATCGATGATGTAGTGCCTTGGAGTGCGTCCTGCTCCCTGAACCCTCGCCTGTCTGCTGATTATCGTCCGTGACGATTTCCGCCGTCATAGGCGTCGTGGCAACAGCGTCCGCTACAGACCAGCCTGCTTTGTTCAGTTCCTTCTCAAGAGTAGAACTAACTGTCGCGTCGGGCGGAGTCGGCATTACATCACGCATTCCCTGTACATTGGAAGTCGATCGTGCGTCAGTTGTCTCCCACCCTGCTTGTCGTAGAGCCACCACTACGGTCGGACTGTTGTCAACTGAACCCTGCACATCGTCCTCAGTGGCATCATCCTCTTCAACGTTGATTTCTTCAGCGGCATCATTCTCTTCAACGTCTCCTTCACAGAAACCCGGTGTCACGATGCCACCATCAAAAGTGCCCTCATTATCGTAACCTTATGTTCCATCGCCATCTCCCACACAGAAACCTAATTTATCAATATCGTCCTCCACGTATCCAGATTCACGCAAGTCTTGCACAATTTAGTGTATCAGACCGTAGGCTTCAGCATCGCGGTGCTCCTCGCCCTCGACGACGGGGGCGTTCTGGGTAGTCTGCTTCAACTGGTCGGCCAACGAAGCGACTTCATCGATATACCGGAGGACAGCTGGATCTTCCCAGAATTGTTGGGATGACGGGTCTTGACTTGGAACTGCGTTTTTCCTCGTCGATATTTCTCTCACTTTGGAGGCAGCCTGCTCACAGAAACCGCAAAAGGCTAGCCCACACCTTCGGAAATTCATGAAAAAACGCCGGTCGTCCTATAATTCAGTTGAAGTCAAATCATTAGTGTGAAGCTCAATGGTGTTGAGGCTGACAGTGTGAGTATGACTAAGCATCTAAGTGTGTGACTGTACGGAATAAAGTGTGTGACTATATAGCATAAAGTGTGTAACTATACAGTTTATAGCGTGTGACTGTGCATGTTATAATACTAACTGGACAACGTAATGTGTGTGTCTATACAGGCAATAGTGTGTGACTATACAGCTAATAGTATGTGACTATACATCAGGATGAGTGTGATCATAACGACCGTGACTACGGAATCTCAACTGTATTATAAACATAGTTTTATGAATCGTTTATGCTTTTATAAACATAGGTAAGGCTGTCAGATTAAATCGTTTCACGGACAATTAATTGATGATTTATAGAGTGGCTGGGAGATCACTTACGTCAACGGCGTTGTCTTCCGACCGATCGGCTCTCTCCATCCCTGTCGTTATTCTTTTGGGACTAGAGTGCTGGTGGTCAGAGGGCATTGTTATAGCGGGGGCGCCCTCGCTGCCTATTTTCCCACATGTACGTGGGTACGACACCTTCGAACGCAGCTGATTTCCCAGTGACCCTGTCTCCAGTTCACCAGCCAAACGATCGCATATTCTCCGTGCATCCCAATGTGCGATAAATGGTATGTCGCATCTGCAATTCTCGCTACGGAAATCGTAGCGATGGAAGTACGCAATCATCAGAATGGGGATGCACCCCCGGAGGTAGTTGAGGACTTTGTTGGGGTCACGTGTCCCCTTACCCGCCCGCACCAGATCCTGCAGGACAAAGCTACACCAGTCCTGTTCCCAAAACAAGTCCACGTCATCCACTGCGGCCAGCAGGCTCAGGTCCAGTGAGTTGTTCGTAGTAGGCGCGAGGAATGATGACAACGCGAACAACACGAACCTGCGGACAAAGTCGTCGTCAGCGGCTTTGGTTGCCATTAACTTTTCGTGCACCCTCCCTAATGTTATTGGCCCGCTGTTGTCCACCACATCGAACCCCTTCCTTCAGGTACTCTTTAACCTGATCACGTCAGGTGAGTCTGCCTCTTTCTTGTTGCTGGTTGGGATTACTTTCACCGGATGAGGGCCCAAAGGTAGCTGGAGGCAGTCGTGGATGTCGTACTTTGACATCATGAATGCCTCCCGGCGTGAGGCACGGAAAATATGGGACCCGTCAGAAAATGCACGGGGGAACATAAGCGCGTGGTCAATGGGTACCGATTCAAGCCTTAGCTCCAATAGCCCGCCGAAGCCAATAGCACGCACCCTCTCTATCTGATCATTCGATAATTGCGCAATTAGCTGGTGCAACCGCCTGGGCCTATAGTGAATGTCCGGCTGACCCTGTCGGCGGTCCCCTCCCCTCTTCCCCCGAGACACGCGCACGACAGTGGGGTCGGCCAGTATATCAGATGTGACCCTCCTCTTTTTTTTTGCCTCCTTTCCTCAACATTTTCTGTCTCACCCACATCCAGATCGGCGACCGGTGTATCAAAAGTCACCCTCTTTTTTTTCTTTTGTCTGCCTCCGTCATCGATTTCTGTCCCCCCCCCCCCCCACATTCGTCTCGGCAACAATGTGGTCCCCCGATGTATCTTCAACAGACTTTACAACAATCTTCTTCTTCTTCTTCTTCTTCATACCCAAAGTTTGGTCCACAACCACTCTATCATCAATTACATGTTCGCGGACCGATGTCTCTGCCACGGCCTTCTTCTTACCGGTCTTCGTTCGAACTTTCTTCTTCGCACCCGACTTTCTGCTGCAATAACAACATGCGTACACTACTAAAAACAGCGGAAATAGCGTCGGATAAGTTGCGTCGGATTGTAAATCCGACGCAACTGGCGTAACTGTGTCGACTTGCGTCGGCTAATCCGATGCAATAACATTGCGTGGGACTAGCCGACGCTATCCGAGTCCATGATAAAGGCGCCAATAATTTTGGGTTGGCGCCACTATGTGAAAGGTTTTGCGTGGGATTAGCCGACGCAACCAGACGCAAAAACAAAATTTGCGTCGGCTAATCCGATGCAGCCTGCGTCAAAATAAAAAAATTTAGTCAACAGAATTAATAGCTTTGCATCGGATTAGCCGACGCAAATTTTAATATTGCGTCTGATTGCGTCGGCTAATCCGATGCAGGGTGCGTCAAAATTAAAAAAATTTAGTCAACAGAATTAATAGCTTTGCATCGGATTAGCCGACGCAAATCTTAATATTGCGTCTGATTGCGTCGGCTAATCCGATGCAGGGTGCGTCAAAATTTAAAAAATTTAGTCAACAGAATTATTAGCTTTGCATCGGATTAGCCGACGCAAATTTTAATATTGCGTCTGATTGCGTCGGCTAATCCGATGCAGGGTGCGTCAAAATTAAAAAAATTTAGTCAACAGAATTAATAGCTTTGCATCGGATTAGCCGACGC
Organism: Agrostemma githago; assembly: GCA_958450325.1. Lineage (NCBI taxonomy): Eukaryota > Viridiplantae > Streptophyta > Magnoliopsida > Caryophyllales > Caryophyllaceae > Agrostemma > Agrostemma githago. Next base: position 10,729,772 of record OY288258.1, read on the forward strand.
AAATTTTAATATTGCGTCTGATTGCGTCGGCTAATCCGATGCAGGGTGCGTCAAAATTAAAAAAATTTAGTCAACAGAATTAATAGCTTTGCATCGGATTAGCCGACGCAAATCTTAATATTGCGTCTGATTGCGTCGGCTAATCCGATGCAGGGTGCGTCAAAATTTAAAAAATTTAGTCAACAGAATTATTAGCTTTGCATCGGATTAGCCGACGCAAAGTTTAATATTGCGTCTGGTTGCGTCGGCTAATCCGATGCAGTATGCGTCAAAGTAAAAAAATTCAGTCAACAAAATTAAATGCGTTGCATCGGATTAGCCGACGCAAAGTTTAATATTGCGTCAGGTTGCGTCGGCTAATCCGATGCAGTATGCGTCAAAGTAAAAAAATTCAGTCAACATAATTAATAGCATTGCATCGGATTAGCCGACGCAAAGTTTAGTATTGCGTCTGGTTGCGTCGGCTAATCCGATGCAATATGCGTCAAAGTAAAAAAAGTTTAATATAATAATGAGTAAAATTAACAAAATATTAAATAACTTTGAACAATAATATAGTACATATTTTGGTTGACCATAATCAGCCATGGAAAAATTAGTGATAATTCCATAATCAATACACTCATTTTTTCTCTTCTATTCAGGCAATTACTATTGGGGAGAAGAAACTCCTTAAATGCTAGGTTTTTATTTATTTTTTTATTTTTTTATTTTGCATTGAACATTCCCCACTACACATTAAATCTTGGCCCTTCATTTATTATAATCCAAGGGTTAACATGAGGACTTATGCACTTAAAAATATTAGTGACCTTATGAGAACTCCATTATATATATATATATATATATATATATATATATATATATATATATATATATATATATATATATATATATAGAGAGAGAGAGAGAGAGAGAGAGAGAGAGAGAGAGAGAGAGAGAGAGAGAGAGAGAGAGAGAGAGAGAGAGAGAGAGAGAGAGAGAGAGAGAGAGAGAGAGAGAGAGAGAGAGGCTCTTATAAGTCCTTCTCTATATATGAGTCCATGAGTCCTCATCTCATCCATTGGATGAGATGAGGATGGATGGACAAGATGTGTTGCATTAAAAAAAAAAAAAGATTTACGTTCCTAAAATAACTCACAAGAATTTAGGAAACAATAACTTCCTATCATTCACGTTCATTATCACAATTTTCATTCCACATTCATTCACACCTAAAAAAAAACTCTGATTCATTCACGCTCATTCATCGATTTTGAACTCGAAATTCTGCTACAGTGGATTCAATGACCGCATCATCGTCTTCCAACGGTTGATATGCAACTAATCGAGTATAACAATGGTGAGTTTCAGTGTTTCATTCACGTTTTTATTCGTTTTTTCTTCATGGATTTCAATAGTCATATGGCTTTTAATTTGCGTTTTCATATCAATGTTTTATCGCGTCGAATTGCGTTTTTTTTACGTCGATCTTCATGTTTATAGTGCTTTCATTGTCATTCCGTATCACAGTTCGTATCAATTTGCGTTGTTTTGATGTCATTGCGTTTTGATATCACAGTTTCGTATCAATGGTATTTTGATATCTCGATCTCTATAGATTACAGGTCTTTATGCTTTTTATTAAGATTTTCCCTGATATCCATTGATTCTATTTTTTTGATTTCAGTTAACGCAGATTCGTCGTTGAAGTAACATGCCTTCTGAGTTAAAGTAACACTTCATTGCAATTACAGTAACACAAATGAACGTTCAGGAAAAGGGTTTTTTGATATGCTAGAGTAACGTATTGTACACGTTAGGGTAACACCACTTATAATTACAGTAACATATTATTTGCATTGATGTAACGTTGTTTGATGATATGCAGAAACATCATTGAAGTAACATACCTTCTGAGTTACAGTAACACTTAATTGCAATTACAGTAACACACTGAACGTTTAGAAAAAAGGGTTTGATGATGATGATGTTAAAGTAACATAGTGTAATAGTTAGAGTAACACAACTTATGAATTGATATAACCGTCAATTTTAATGTTGATATTGCTTTCATTGTTATTTCATTCATCATAGTTTCCTATCAATGGTTAGTTGCTTTATCGATCTTTATAGATTCCAGGGTTTTATGTTTCTTATTTAGGTTTTCCATAATATACACTGATACTATTGTTTTGTTTTATATTAACGCAGAAACGTCATTGAAGTAACATACCTTCTGAGTTACAGTAACGTAAGCTTCACTGATATTATTGTTTTGTTTTTTGTTGAAGCAGACACGGCACTAAAGCTTCATTGATACAGACTTCTAAGGGCAAAAGACAAGGCAAATGTGAAAAGCTTGTGCGGATTAATTTTCATGTTGAAAAGCTTGTGCGGATTAATTCGGGAGTTCAGGTTGCAGAGACAGTCGGTTTCTGGGGGGGGGGGTTTGGCAAAACACAGGAACTGGATTTTGTACACATTTTTTTACACATAGCGCTGTGCTACGTTGCAATTAACTATATATATTTATTTAATACATGTGTATTTGGTTAGAGTAACATCTCATGTCTATTGGAGTAACACCATTCGTTAGTTACAGTAACAGACATAATGCATGAAGGTAACTGAGGACAGCAACGTTGTTTAAACAATTCATTACCAAAGTAACTGAGGATAACTTGGATTAGAACCATTCATTACCAAAGTAACAACATTCACTTTTTAAAGAACCATATATAATGCGTCATTGATAATAGCATTGTTTAACTATGAGACAAAGAATAACATCATTAATGACTTAGAGTAACATCATTTGTTCATTAAAGTAACAGTTATAATGCGTCAATGTAACACAATGATTATGAGACCACATTTGTATATTGGGTAAACTTCATTCATTCCCATAGTAACACCGGTCATTAATTAGAGTGACAGGAACAATTAGTCAGGGTAACAGAGTTTAACAGCGTTGTTCCATTGGTGATAATCAAAATACTAATGTACATAACAAGTTTCGAAAACGATACAAAGCATTATTCGTAATTAGAAAAGATGACATAATTCGTTAGACACGTTATTTTTTTCGACCCTTTGTTGGCTTGCTCTTGGGACCATCGATGATCTTTTGCCTAGCGTCCACATACTTATCTACGTTATCCAACAACCGCGATCGCATCTTGATTTGTCTCCACCTTTTGCCATCTGAAAAGTACAATAATTATGTACAACTATTGTTACAGTTTAATCTGGTATATAAAATTAAAGTACAACTGATACGAGTGAAAGAAATATCATATGTAAAGCTGATACGCGTTAAAGTAACACAAAGAAAGTGTTAGAGTAACATAGAGTGCAAATTAGAGTAACACGTCTACACAATTAAATGTACCAGATTACTAGCATTCAAAGTAACGCAAAGATGGGATTAAAAGTAACATGTCTTGTACATTACAGTAACACATGGTCGTCTTTAAAATAACATCATACATGTGTAACACTAACTGAAAAACCCCTTACAGTAACACCTCAAGTTTATTACAGTAACTGAATATGTGTATTAGAGTAACATTCAATATATGTTAGACTAAATATGAAGAGTAGAAGCATAGTAGAAGCATAATATGAAGTAGGTGAATTCAATTAAATTCTACAGATTCATACCAAGATACCGCAACAATCTTTAGTGAAACCAATTAATTATAGGGCACAAACGCAGCAAAGTAAATCAATCAATAATTAGCGAGAAAATTAATGAAATCAGATACGAATATAACTAAACCTAGTTCTTTAGTACAACAATCGAGTATTAGCGAGTTACCTTGTATTATGCCGCCTGAAGATTATCTTTGCTGAAGTTAGAGAGTTGCTTCAATGTAGCCTTGCTTGAGTTGAAGACGGGAGGATGCGCGGGTTTGTTTTGAAAAGAAACAGAAGTCGAGCGATTGTGTTTGGGATGATGAAGGTGAAGGGTTTCAGTTAGGATGTGAATGAAAAAATTGAATGTGAGGAAAAAATTGAATGTGAGGAAGTAACGTGTATTGGTTGGAGATAATTAAGGGAGGAGAGAGGATTTGATTTTATTTTTACCAAAATATGTTATTTATTGCCTTAATTACTAGAATCAATCACCACCATCCATCCCACTCTAGATCAATGGTTGTAGATAGGACTCATGGACTCAAAAAAAATAAAAGGACTCACTTGATCCTTCCTCTATATATATATATATATATATATTAGTAGCTTAATGGATCACTAAACCGAAACCCAATTCTAATCTTTGCCCTTGAAATGAAACTTTGCCCTTTGGATCTTCATAGGGTGAAGTTTTGCCATGCGGATTTTCTCCAATATGGCTGAAATACCGTCGGGCAAAGTTTCACCTTGTGGGGTGAACTTTTGTCCGAAATGGCAATCTGAGGAGGAAACACCGTCGAGCGAAGTTTCGCCCGGTCAAAATCTCATCGAGTGAAGTTTTTCCCGATGAAAAATCTGACCAAAAACTCAAAAATCTCGTAGGGTAAAATTTCACCCGGTCAGATCTCATCGGGTGAAACTTCACCCTGTGACTTCAGAGGGCCATAACTCTCGTTTGATCTCCGGTTGTGGCGTGTGATATGTCGTTGGAAAACTAAGAAGATAATCTTTCACCTCCAACTGAAATCGCTTCGATCCAAGGTCTAGAACTCTAGATATATTCATTTTAAGTTCGACCTCTCCGGGGAAGATGCCCAATGGACTATAGGTTTTCCCTTTTGCTCAAGATTTCACCTCTCGGGTTTGGACTTTGGACTTTAAACATGCTTTGGGACGATATTCCGCTCCCTTGTGCCCATGTAAGCTCAAACTTGCTCTCGGACAATGGATTCCTATCAAAATAGTAGAAAAACTACCCAAAAACACGTAAAATGCACAAGAGAGGTCGCTAGAGTGAGAAAGACTCAAATAAGGTGATAATCGCACACAAATCTCACAAAAGCGATAGGAAAAGGGGTCTAAATGGGGGGTAAAATGGTCCAAATTTGCGTGTTATCAGAAGCTCTGGTGATAAAAGCTTCCTTACTCTGATCGAGATTTGGGTTCAATTCTTTGGAAAAAAAAAATAGTTCTTGTTGTGAAAGAAAGAGGGAAGAGAAACTAGAGAGAGATAAGAGAATGTGAGAAATCAGAGAGGTGGTTTATTCATCCCATCAAGGTTTATATATAGTACATAAGGGTTACATTACAATGGGCTATTAGACCTAATGCACATCCACATATAATATTCTATAACAGTCCCCCTTGGATGTACATCACTGAAGAACATGCCTCGTTAAAACTTTGACTAGAAAAACTTGGTGGGAAAAAAACACTAGTGAAGGAAAAGGAGTACATCAATCTTCATACACGCATAACATGCTGTCTCATTAAAACATTTCCATGGAAAACCCAGTGGGACAAAACCATGACTTAGGAAAAAGAGTACAGTGCGCACTTACTCCCCCTGATGATTGCACGACTTGATATTTCCTGAAATGATTTATGTCTTCATGTAACTTAACGGCGTTGAAATGGATATGTCGCAACCGACAAAATTGGTATCTTTAATCAATAGGAATCTTTGATAATTTCAATATCACATTTCTTCGGAGCTTGCAATCTAGACATAGTCATTCATGACTCTTTGATAAGTAATTTTAACTTGCTCAATGCATAACAAAATATGTATCTCGTCATCTCAAAAATGGCTAAGTAAAAGCATTCCTAACATTGCTGATTGCATTAGTAGCTTCCACGCAATTCTGATTGGCATTTCCTGTCAATGATCAAAGCTACATGTTGCTATACTATATGGATGAAACGAAATACTGCCATAGTTAAAGGCTATCTCATGAAACCTGATTTTGTCAAAGAAGAAGTGAAAAACAGCATACAATGAAGACTTCAGAGCATCCTTCTCACAAAAGTCTAAGTAATAGTGACAACAGTTAATAAATACTTTCCTTATGCATTGATAACCTTAGCCTCTGGCTAAGTTGTGTATCTTGATTGTAAATTGTTGTGATTGAAATAAAATTACTCACATTCCACCAAAGAAAAATAAACTCCGTGTTCGCATAGTTCATTTTTTGTCCCGAAGCTCCTTCGTATCTGTTAACAATATTAGCTATATATTGTCGAGCATTCTGTCAAAGTTGCTCTCGCTAAAAGAACATTGTCATCTGCAAAAAAAATTGAAATAGTAACAGGGGCACCATGACAAACACGTAACCTATGAATATATCCATCCCTGACAGCACGCATAATCAGGTAAGAGAAAGCATCAGCACACAATAGGAAGAGGTACGGAGAGATATGGTCACACTATCGTAGACCTCTACTTGGAACTACCCATCCTTTAGATCTCCGTTAGTAACAAAATAGTGTGTGACACTAGTGACAAACCTCATAATCTTCCGAACCCAGCTCTCCTCAAAACTCAGAGACTGCATCTGGCCTCTATGAACTCTCATTCCACCCTGTCATATGTGTTACTCATATCCAATTTAAGTGCGATATTTCTCTTTTGCTCCTCCTCACCCCTCTTCATAGAATGGAAGGCCTCAAATGCATTTAGGGCATTGTCTGTAATGAGACTGCTCTAAGTAAACACACTTTGCTCCTTCGTAATAATTAAGTTCATGAGCGGTTTCAACCTATTAGCTAGAGTTTTTGATATTATTTTATATAGTTGTAACACCACAGCCACCACTTGTGGACTATGGTATCACTTATGGCGCTCAACAGGCTGTGTACTGGTTCCATAGACCAACACGAGTCCTTTCCACCGCATTTTGTCCTCACTCATACGCATCCCGGAAACCTTCCCAGGAGGTCACTCATCCTAAGATTACTCTCACTCAAGCACGCTCAACTGCGGAGTTCTTTTGCATGGATGACCAGAAAAGAAAGTGCACTTTTGTTGATAAGAGTAGTACTATCAATCCCTTTATTAAGCACTCATCTGAGCCTATTAAACCATATCCAATACACGCTCCTCTTAGCACCATATCCAATATATACTCTTTAAACTCAGGGTATAACAATAGCACATTACACAGGCTAATAGATCGAATTTCCGTCATTTTCCTGGGTTCAGAGACTTTGGGAGTCAACACAACCGAGGTCTCATTAACAACGTCAAATTCACGATCCTTCTCTCACCAAGAGCGAACAAAATCACAAATATCCGACCCCACAATATTCCAATTTTTTTAATAAACGAGGGTGTGCATACCGTCTGGGTCAGGCGCTCTGTTCGAGTGTATATCAAATAAAGCTCACTTTATCTCGTCATCTGAGACGGGACCGTAGACCGGCATTCATATCCTCCGTTACCATGCTCTCCACCCCATTTAGGACCTCCTCTATCCTCTGAGAACCTTGTGAATGAAATAACGAGCCAAAGTAAGAGGTAGCTATGCTCGATATCTCATCTTCCTTGGTATGCCATGTCCCTTGTTCCTCTTCTAGGTCCGTGATTATGTTCCGATTTTGGCGTTGTGAAGCTTTGTGATGGAAATATTTAGAATTTTTGTCGCCATCCCGAAGCTCTGTTTTCCGTGCACAGTTATACCAATATGTCTCTTGTTGTCTTCGTAACATATCGAGGTCGGATGTGAGGCGATGGCAATTAGCCAACATGAAACACCTCACATTGATTGAAGATATTCTATTTATGAGTTTAAATGGCTACTACTTAAAAGGATTGAAAGTATTACTCATATCAACAAAGTGTACTTTCTTTTTTGGCCATTCCTTGCAAAAGAAATCCACAGTTAAGCGTGCTTGAGTGGGAGTAATCTTAGGATGCTGGGTGACCTCCTGGAAAGGTTTTCCAGGATGCGCATGAGTGAGGACAAAATGCGCTGGAAAGGACTCGTGTTGGTCTGTGGACCAGTACAAAGTCTGGCGGGCTACCGCGGGTAATATTTCCGGTCCTAGGATAGGGTGCGCATGAGTGGGGAAAAAATGCGCTGGAAAGGACTCGTGTTGGTATGTGGACCAGTACAAAGCTTGGCGGGCTACCGCGGTTAACATTTCCAGTCCTAGGATTGGGTCGGGGTGTTACACAACATATCAGCCGAGGGGGCTGTTTCTGCCAAAACAACAACTCATCCTCCTTCGTCCTAATCTTCTTCTTAGTGTTGCCAAAAGTACGCTTGGCCCAACTTTTTAATTGTCTCGCACAAAAACCCACCCACTCTTCTAGTCGTCCTCCTCCCTCGGGCCCCACGCATCCTTAATTACCTCCCGACATGCGGGTTTAGACAACCACATAGCCTCGAAGTGGAATTGCTTCCTCTTCACTCACCACGGCTCCCTGCCTGTCGTATTTATCACAATCGGGGCATGATCGGAGGCATAGATTGGAAGGTGATACACCTCGTGTCCGGGTAGAGTTGGGACCGACCCATATTAGCAACGACACGGTGTAGCCTTTCACGAATTATGTGCCCCACGACTTTCCCTCGCTGCCATGTATATATTCCTACAAAAGCCCATATCGTATCACGAAATGAATTCATCCCCCGATCACCCCTCACCGCTCCCCCATCTTTCTCATGTGAGCCTAGGATTTGATCATTAAAGTTCCCAAATATCACCCTCGGTGTGTCGTCATGTGAGCAAAGATTACGAAGGAGGTTCCATGTTTTGTATTTATCGCTCATCCATGGTCATCCATAAACCCCTATTGCTCTCCAGTTGCTATCATCCGCCTCCTCCTTTACATCGACACATATGTGGTGATTATCATAGGTAACTAATTTTGCCTCAACATTTCTCCACCACAAACCGAAACCCCGATCTTCCTACACTACTAAGAGTACTAACAGAAAGACCCCTCGTGAAACCACATTTATTTATAACTTTCTCTAACTCTCCCGCCTTAACCATCGTTTCCATGACGAAAACTATGTTGGGCTCTCCCCCCAGTACCGATCTTGGAGGGCGTTGATCGTCATGGGATTGCTCGGCCCCTGACAGTTGCAGTTTAATATTTTCATTGCCCTTCGCGCGGTCGTACAATAACGACCTCCGCTACTTTCTGGGTGAAGTTCAACACCATGTCGTCACTACCCTTGCCTACCTTACGCCTCTACATCTTCTCAAAGCTGTCTTCATGATCTCCCTCCACGTCTCTATCCAGTTTGTGCGCTTTTCTATTTTTTTTCACATTCTTGGAAGGATCACTCACTACTTTTCCGTTCCACATGTTTTGTCTCACTACTTTGAAGGGCTTCTCTCGCGTCGTCTGGCAGCACTCCCCAATGCAGTTTTGTCAGTCTGGTGAGGGTTGGCAATCGAACTAGAGGCATGTTTTCTCTCCTGAGTGATAACATCTTTCCTCACAAGCCTTGGCTCGCCACCCATAGTAGGTGTATAAGACATTCCTAACCCATCCAACGATACTCCACGAAGCATGTCTAACATTTTACTCAACTCTCGCTCCTCAGCGTTCGCACCATCTTCATCATCCTCAAATAATTTCCGCGCGCATTTGGTAGATTGGGTCAAGGACTCAATAGGGCTTGAGAGTGCTATTTTCCCTGGGGATACCTTCAGCTACTCACCGAACTTCCGACCCTCTCCCACCGGTTCCACATCTCCTTATACTCTTTCTCACCGTATCCTAGATGGCCACAAACGTAGCAGAATAGAGGTAGAATCATAAGCAACAATAGCCCTGCAAATCCCCCCCCCCCCCATTCTTCTATCTCAACATGATCGAGTCCGTCAATGCCTTTCGTACATCAATCACGACTCTAATGCACATCCAGCGATTGATTGCAGGGTTAACTGACTTATCCATCTCAACAAACGACCCCAGAATGTTACCCATGCTTACAACATTCTCAAGATTACCTCGACCCATAATGGGGAGGTCGTGGATACGAGCCCGGATAGGAGAGTTGAATAGGGGTACCTCTGTTGGAATTGCATCGCCTTCAAGGTCAGCCTTGACAAGGACATGACTTTCGAAGTGTCAAGGCTGTTCCGTCAATATATGTGCTTTATCCGCGATACGTCGAACTGGAATGTGATTTTTTTTGCTGTTTGTCGACAACCTCTTCGACTACTTTTGTCCTAACCGGCCATACCCTACACATTGTATCGATTACAGCCTTCAAATTAATGTGGTGTTCCGTGTATAACCGACATACAATGCAATTCTTCATCTCCGTCTCAACCGCCTCCTCTCCTTCCATTCCAGATCCACACCGCGCTCAGCCTCCTTATCGCCGCTACCCACTCCCTGATCCGCTTCGTTAAGATTTATAAGTGGTAAATGATTTGGATGCGCCATGGAATTCCGTTTTCAACCACCAAGCGCACGCAAGCCCTAATCCGAACTAATATCTTGCACGAGTTTCTAAGAGAGAAGTGATTGATTGAAAGAAAAAAGATCTAATACCCGCCAATTGCAGGTACGTGTCAACCCTAGGAACCCTAGGGACCACATCCCTCCCAAGGAAATTAGGAATGCCTAGAGGAGTCTTTTACCCAATTTTATTAAATGTTTGGGATTCAAGCATAATTTTAGAAAATAAAATACCCCAAACTATTTTAGCATTGCATCATTTACATGCTTTGTCTTCCATTAGATACACAATAAGCTCTTACAGATTACAACTATCATGGAATCCTACCCCAGCTCACTTCTCCAGTTTTCCTCCCAACATTATTCTTTGTATACTCTTTATTTTCACACATAAACCCTAGCTGCTAGCTCATCTATATATAATTCTACATATGCTTTATATTTTGCGACAAATCGATCATACTTCTTGTACATGATCCCCTAGTAGCATTGCACATTGAACATGCATGTTTGCTCAACATTTCCATTCCCCTTTCGTAAAGCCTGATTCTCAAGGTTGTCAAGAACAAAGTAATGAATCTTAGGACTATATCACCATGCCGTCTTCTATGGTTGCCTTCTCGAGAACAACTGTGATGCCTGATCGAATGTAGAACCCTTTGTCTGGTCTATCAGCTTCTAGAACACCCTAATACCCAAAAAAACTGTGTTATGTATATTTCGCATTTTAGAAAGAACTTCTATATAAGCGGGGAGTTCAAGGGTACATACATCCTTATTTGCGATGATCACATCTTTACCTATCTTTGCATTTTTGTCAATGATACAATTCCTGTAAAAGAAAAACGAAATGTTATAATTATGATTTTAATTAGAGAATGTAATGTTGCTAGTCAATAACGCGAGGAGCATAAACGAATCTCATCATAGGAGTATTTCTTAACCCGTGAGGATCAACAAAATAGTCGGTTCGAACTTCATTCAGTTCATTTTACGAAAAATTTACATCTGCGCCACTGACAAATACCTGATCTTTGTGTTCTGTCCAATCCCAATAGGAACCTTTCCCTCTGCCAGATGAGATGCAATCTCAGACTCGGTTTGGTAGTAGTCTGCCCCCATCATCAAGGTATCCTGCGAAGTAAAAGTAGTATAGTTACAGAAATTGATCATATTACTAGATTGATGTTGAGAAAGGTTTTATCTTTTCAAAACCTGTTCAAGAATCGAGAAACAAGTTGTAATTGAACCTTCTAGCAGATTACCTTGAGTTCTACTCCAGAGTCAAGACGTGACCTTTCCCCCACGATGGAATGCTCAACTGTACATTCTCGCAAGAAACATCCATGTGAAATGATGGCATCCTTGATCTACATTACCAAAAGTAGGCTAGCTATTAGAAAACACATCATCTTCTGATAAACAATTTTGAAATATTCTTTTGAAAGTGACGAGCGTACTCGACAATTGTCCATTTTTGTAGGTGGCAAGAACCGAGGGGATGTATAAAAGGGCGTCTTCGGATCGTAAAACTCAAAATTTGACACCTGTTACCATGGCCAACAACATCTTTCATTAACTCCTTTCATCAAGATCATATACAGATAGGACTTAGGAGTATACTAAAACAAAGGTCAAGAAACATACTGTACCTCTTTAGTGAGAGCCAAATTAGCTTCATAAAAAGACCTCAAGGTGCCAATATCTTCCCAGTAATCTCTGAACAAATAGGCCTGTTAACGCAGGAAAGTTATGTTAGGACATGGCAAATAAAGCAGAAGGATTATATTCATTATTTAGAGTGTCGAACCTGAATGTTGTGCGCTTTAACGGAAGAAGGAAGAATTTCAGATCCAAAGTCGTTAGCAGTGGGATATGTCTGTGTGAGAAGCTTTAGAAGCACATCTGTTTTAAATACATAAACTCCCATAGATGCAATGTAAGGATTATTCAGAGCATCATCACCGGACAATCCGAGTATTTGTGTATCCACTCGCTGCAGAAGCATAAATAATATAAATTCATTGAGGAGGCATAAGTAACAGCATACATCAAGGTTTTGGAAAATCTCAAAATGAAACGGTCTCTCAGGATATGAACTCACCATTGCGTCCAAGTCAGCACCCTTTGGTTTCTCACAAAACTGGACTACTCGGCCTCGACTGTCTATCTTCATCAACCCATAATCCGATGCACGACTGGAAAAAATATATGCGAGAAAGGAAAATAATTAGAATGTAAAACCGACAAACATTCACCAGCCAGAAGGGTAACTGCCTGCATAGTGCATACCTCTCACCCACAGGAACACAAGAAAGTGTGATATCAGAATTCCTATCGATGTGATTCTACATACAGTAAAGAAAGAAAATAAATCAAAAATATTGTATGGTGGAATATATGTTTAGATTAATACTCCGTAAGTTATAAGGGAGGAGGGCCAATGGCATACCTGCACAAGTTCCATATAGTCCATTCGATAGAGCTGATCCCCAGACAATATAAGTACATTCTCGATATTTTTATTCCTTGCATCCTGTGCACATACTGAAAATTTAGTTCTTTTGTATATTTTTCAAATTCTTGCACTAGTTAAAAAGGTTTAAATGATTTATCACATAAGAAATCCGAAGGTCGGGTACTAAGGAGTGTAACGACATTCCATGAAATTTTCAATCAATAAGGCGATAAATTGCCGGTTCAGGGTAGCAAAATCAATAAATTGAGCCTCGTACCTCAAATAGCCATATAAATTGTCTGACAGCATCAGCTGTTCCTTGAAACCAGTTCTTTCCAGTCTCTCCAGCCGTTTGCGTAGCAGCCAAAACCTGTCGTCCAAGGTAACAGAAATTTATCTATATGAATCCAGGACATTTACAAATTAACAGTGCTTGGGTTGATCTAAGATATACTCTAAGATGATCAGAAATTAAAAGTTGCATAAAATATACTCGTGTAATATAAAAAGAGGGAGGTGTAGAAGATAGATACTGACATCGACAAATCCATCACCAAAGTTGATCCCATTGCCATGATAAGTGCGGTAGATATGGCGATTGAGGGAGGCGGAGTTAAACTGGGTCAATATGAATACCTTGTTTATTCCACTGTTAATGCAGTTACTCATTGGGATATCAATTAGCCTGTAACATCCTCCAACAGGAACCTGCACCGACAACCTACCATTAATTTAGGTACGTATGAATTAGGCTGTCGTCACAGAATACAGACAGGCAGAGGCAGGACGACGGAGAATACAAATTTCCCAAGTCAGTGAGAGTGAGTTTGGAGCATGATGAAGAGAAAGAGAGAACGTACAGCTGGGGTAGCCGTTCTGCTAGTAAGAGGAAAGAGTTGAGCCCCTGCACCTCCTCCCAATATAATTGATGCCACATTCTTAGGATCAGCTCTTCTCCGTTCAAATACTGCTGCTTCCTTCGTCTGTAGTAACTCATTAATAATAATAATAATAATAATAATAATAATAGCATCATGAACTCTGTCGCGAACTCGTGACCTCCGACTCTAATACCATGTTACGAAACCAATTCAACCAAAACCTTAAAGGTGATGATTGAGGTCCGTTTATATTCTATTATAGAAGACCCAAAATGAGTAAAAAAAGAGAGGAATGACATGTGCATACAGTTAGTGAGTGACCCGTACGTCTTCAATTCGTGTGGTAGAGGGTAGTGAAGACTGAGTCAGGGCTTAAGATGGTCCTCTAAAAAAATAGTGGTAGTCTAGTGAGCCATTAATTATGGTTTAGAGATGAACTTACGATAGTGTGAGTGGCATCGTTTGATGTAAGAAGAGAAAGAGCAAGACCAGGTCTGTTCTTAGTGCGTCTATGATTATTAATCATGGAGTTGTTTGGTAATTGATTCAGCAACACATTATTATTGCTGCTGCTGCTCTTCAAACTTGTTCTCACTATTCTTTCTCCCAAAAAACCACATTCCCTCGTCACTCTTCCCACTTGTGCATTTCCTCCTCCTCCTCCTCCTCCTCCTAATGTTGCACAAAAAGCAGAATCCATCTGATCTGATCTGATCTGATCTTTCCCAAAATTTAAAGACAATGAATGAATGAATGAATTTCCCCCTCTTGCTTGTTCCAAGTATATATTCCCTGTCAAATAAAGAAAAAATGAAGTAGTCAGTCAGTCTCCATTACGACGTAGCTATGAATGAAGTCCAACTTAACTTAAATATAAGCAGTTCAAGTGTGATCTCCAATGAGTATGAGTAGAAATAAACCAAACATTTTTCATAATAATAACAATAACACAGTAACAACTTCTCCCTCCGTCTCCGTCTCCGTCTCGGTCTCGTCCATTTGTTTATAAATACTTCTTACGATGAATATAAAAGACAGACAAACAAACGAACTAACGAACGAGACGAGAGAGTAAATCATGTACGAGTATTAAATTAATATGCAGTTTAACTTCATGATAATCAACTTAGTAAGCAAGATTCTAAGCTACATACTAAACTAAAATCAGGGGTGGGTTTTAGAGATATACAGTAGAATTCACGTACTACTACAGTACTCAGTACCTTTTAAGCAGAGGGAAATTAAACCCAAAAAAATGAGAAGGGGGATTAAAGTTGCGAAGTTGAAGATGATTTTAATTTATTTATTTAATTAATTAATGCGGATGGTGGTAGTAGGAGAGTGTTAGTTATGGAGTACTTATAATGAATGTATGTAGTAGACTAGGAGGAGGAGAGATGAAGAAGCAGGGAAGGCAAAGAAGCGTAGATGATGGTGAAATGAAGGGAAGGGAAGGGAAGGGTAGGGTAGGGTGGAAAAATGATGGGCTGTATTGGCTTGTGAGCCCCCTCCCTCCCCTGTCACGAGAATCCCCCCCTTCTCCCTCTCTCTATCAAATCTCCAACCCAACTTCCCTTTCTTTTTTCCTTTTTATTATTTCATGTCTTGAAAAACTAAATATTTGACGGTGAAATCTCAATCTTCGTCCCTGGTGGACCTAGGAATTTTGACGTACGATCTCACCATTTTTTCAATATTCTCGCATTATTATTCTTCCTCTAATTTTAATTTATCTTCTCATTTCAATTTAGCATAAGCACATGAATTTTTGTAACGCAAAATCTTTGGAAGAGACGATCTTTCAATAACTTATTGAGAGCATTCTTCAGTACCATTTTATGTACTATTTGTATCCTTAAATGACAAATTTGTTTTGTACCTATTTTTATAACAAGCGTACTATCTTTATATTTGTATGTTCTTTTATGTTAATCGTACCTACTTCTATTGGGTTTGATACATGGTTATTTTCATTTGTACTTAGTCTCTCAATAAATTTAATGAGAGGTCGTCCTTCCAGAGACCTTCTCTTTTTGTAATGAATATAAAATGATAAATTTAATAAATATTGAAGATAAAAGAATAAACGGGGGTAAATAAGAAAGAATAAAGGTGTAAAGTATTGTAAATATGGGTAAAAAGTAAACATAGTATGGTAAAAATTATGAATCAAAATGGAAAGATAAAATAAAACCGAAGAAAGTTTTATCTATGGGGTACCCCTCAACTATTGGCTTTTCTAAGTGGTACCCCTGTCCTTTTCGAATTACATGTTGTCCCCCTAAACTTTACTTATCACTCCATATCATACCCAAAGTAAGTGTATTACAATTATTTTTGTAAAATGAATAATTAACCTATTAATCAATCCAATTTGATGCTACAAAACACCTCTTTTTCTTTAGCATTCACCAAGCCACCAAATGCCCATCAAAACGCACTCTGTTGTCGGCCGACATTAACCTATCTCCCTCACTCTTTTAAATCCTTCAACCTCAATCCATGCAAATTGAAGAAATATATCATGGTTGATGAAAGTAAAATAGGGAATAATCGCTATTTATATCATCAATAATTGAGAAATTTTCGTTGGAAAATTATAACTTTGGTTACAATATATACTAATTTACAAAGTTTAGGGGTACATCTTGTAATTCAAAAAAGGCGGGGTACCACTTGGAAAAGCCGATAGTTGAGGGGTACCTAATAGAAAAACCCTAAAAAATGTAAATGATGACATAAATCATATTTTAAATCTCTCGTCTAATCAAACTTACGACAATATATATATATATATATATATATATATATATATATATATATATATAATTAAAATACTAAATACAAATTAGTGACTTATAAAAAATGATTTAAATATATACTCCGTAGGTTAAATCTCCCTTCTTAACAAAAAGTGTGAGTGATAAGAGTGGTTAAGTCATTAGTCTGTGAGACAAATCACAAATGACCTGTATTCGATTCCAATTAAAAAAATTAATCAAAATGCCTTAGCCAAGGATCGAACTAGTGAAATACAGTATTTATAAGTGCTACTCCGTATTATATACTTGGAGGGAGTACTTAGCATTAATTTCCAGACCAATAGAGGCACTTGCCCGCCCAGGATCCCCAAAGTCTGCCCCTAGTGATCATCTTCTCTTATGTTCTTTTTTTTTTTTTTTACAGTGAAATAAAAGTGGAAATACTTTGTATCTTAGTGGGATAAAGAGTATATAAGAACCCATCATTTTAATCATAAATTTGTTACTTTTCAATTTTCAATATAAAATGGTTAATTTATCTTAATTTATCTATATTACGAAGTAATTCTTTCATAGTAGGTCGTAAATTTAGTTAAATATTTCATCTCATTTAATCGAATGGTTACACTTACCATAAATATATATCATCTAATCCAAACTATTCATTTCTTTTTTTGGCAAATAGTTTTACCAACTCTCAAAGTCGCTCTTTTGTTTAGGACAAATGTCACAATTTTTTACCTACTTTTATTTGAGGGCCTCCATTTAACCTTTTGATTTACCCATATTCATTTCTTTAAAACATGTGTTCAACCCAATGTTATCATTGGATGCGAGAGAGTATGTATGTGGAAAAATAAAAACAATATTAGTAGTAACAAGTAAAGGTCTCTTGGTAGATGTTTCACTTTTCTTTCTAATAGATGTCTTGTGGTTGCTATTATTTATCACCCCACTTTTTTTTCGAGCCTTTTTTTTTTCTCCTCATATTTCTTACTCTCTCCGTTCAATTAATTTGTTTACTTTTTATATTCATTGTAACTTTATGAGGAATATTTTAATCAAAGACAAACAAAGGAACGAGACGAGAGACTTCTTAATTTTCTTCCCAAAAATAAATGTGGAATATGGTTGAGAATGAGAGAGTATTACACAGAGTATAAAAAACAAAGAAGAATGTAGAGTAGAAAATATAAATCGAAGGCGGACCATAGATTAGAGATCATCGAGGTGGAACATAGTTTTAAACAAATTACGGAATAAAATGGAGAATCAAATAGGTGTAAAGATAATGTTAATAAAAATAACAATATATATACTGGTATGCAAATATAACCCCATTTTCGGGGTCAAAATCTTCTCATCAACGCAGTATGCAAAAGAAAATGGGTTATACACTCATAAATGAGTATTTTGTTTCCCAATTAGCCACTTTATATTTGACTCACATGACATAATGGAAAATTCAGCTAGTGAAGAGTGAAGAGTGAAGAGTGAAGAGTGAAGAGTGCAGATCACATTTGTTTTGGTGTATTTTAGGGCGCTCCACATCCCCATGCACTTCAATGTCACTCCATACCAAACATTTTGTCCCTTTCAAACACAATTGAGTTGAGGCAAACCAACGTGACTTGGGTGAACGTAAAATTTTTTGTTGTAATGCTTTGATTGGAAGACTATCAATTATTATTTCGCCTAATTGTGATTCTAAATTAATGGTGAGATTGCTTGCTTATTAACAAAGCTTTAAACACAATTCATGTCTATATAGAAACTAACGGAGGAAAAGATTGACTTGCTAATCAAGGAGTCACTTGAAGGAACCAACTCAACATATATGAGGCGTATGACATTGTCGCTGTTAGGGAATAAGTGTCCAGTAATTATTCTTTTGGATCTCGAATTGTTTTGTCCATGGATAAATTTCCTAAAGTTGATGTTCTTGTTTTGGTAACAATATTATTACATAATATTGTTTGGTTTAAGAGAGTTTGTATTTCATCAGTATTTGTTTCCTAATTAGTTCAAGTAATAACTACGCAGTTTGGTGGATGAATACAATATACAAACCCGACTAGTTTCTAGGTTAATTAAGAGAGAAGATGATTTGAGAGCACAAATATAGAAGGATGATCTGTGAGGTTTCTTGAGGAGAAAATTCAATTTGTTATGAATCTTTATTATTTGGTGGTTCTATTCTCATCTTCGTTGGAAACCGTTGGAGTTTGTTCGGATCTTGGTTGACCGTTGGAGTTTGGTGGTTCTACTCTCATCTGTCCTTCGTCTCGTTGGTGAGTTTGTCGCAGGTCGAACTCAATCTGGGTAATCTCTTTCCTGTTTGAGATTACTATTTGGTTAGTAGAATATTGGTAGTTTTTTGGCTTTAGCTGTGAGCTATTAAGTGCGTGTATGTATTACGGTCTACTATTATACTATTATCTCTACAATAGTGAATTTTGTCTCCTTGTCGGTGTGGATGTAGCCAGTGATTTTGTTGGTCAACCACGTAAATCTGTGTGTCGGCTTTACATTGTTTGCTAGTATTTGTTTTGTTCTTCTCACATAATCGACAAACCGTTGGTAACGTCACACCTATGTTACAATAGTCGCGAAGTTGTTTTAACTTATTCAAGAAGATGTGGGCGATGTCTCGTAGCCAAGACGTGTCCCATTCTATACCTCTTTAAGTTTTTTGTTTCGTATCTTGAGGATTTTCCTCTTTCCGTTTTGACAAAAAAAAAGGAATTTATGATATTTTTCTAACTACAATTTTGGTGTGACGATCATTAACTTATGACATTGTGTCCTTTTAGACAATTTGGTATGACGTATGTTGATCATAATAATTTGTTTTGGAGTATTCATTTGTGACGTTAGTATCTTAAACGCTTGTCACATCACCTTTTCACTAAGTTTTATTTATTTTTTATTCAAACTCACTTTAAATTCACTGAAGACTTTTTACGTAAGACTTACCTCAAACTTTATTTTTTTTCCTAACTTCTCAATAAATAAAACAAACAAGAAAAAATGGAAACATGTCAATTATTTATTGGGCACACCTAGGATAGTGAGTTAAGACTCACACTTAAGTTGAGTCGTAATTTTAAAGACTCTGATACGATATAATATGGTCACAAAAAATTTTGTCTTGAAGGATCTCGATCATGGTCCGTCGACAAATAATATATGACAAGTTTACAATTTATCATCCACTCGTACAACTTTAATTTCTTATCTTAGCTAATAGAGGGAGTTTTAATTTATGTATTTTAGTTTTATTGTTTAATGCTATAAATTATGACTTTTAATCTAGCTTAAAGGATAATCTTAAATAGGTATTTTATGAGGGACTTTTCGATGCCTTTGGTTGCTCGATCAGTCATCCTTGCTGGCTACTTATAGACTCGGGTTATTTGTAATAACATGATGAAACATGAGAAAAAATATAAGAAAGTTTGTGTCGCTCAATTAAATGTGTACTACGTTTATTTGTGAAACTCGAATTGTTGCGATAATCCAAAACGTAATAGTGATTATTTAGGACACGACTCCTAAATGTTACTCGATTGGAACCAATAGGTCTTAGTTAGCAAATCTCGTTCATCAAGTTATAGGTCTAACTTGGTGTCTGCCTAACCCTTTCATTTCCGTTCAATCTGTTCATTTCCGCTTCCTCACATTAATTCGCATCATAAGTGGTATCAGAGCTTTGGATCTTGATTTTTCTTAAAATTAAGACGGTCCAAGAGCATATCAAAACCAAGTTATTCGTTGAATTTCCGGTTAAGATTGGAATTCAAAGATTAAACCGAGCGAGGTAGTTTGAGGGTTAATCGGTTTTGATTGTCTAGTGGTTGTTTGTTGAAGTTTGGAATTTTGCATTAAAAAAAGAGGAAAAAAGAGAAAAGTTACTGTTCTCCGTGTACTGTTCACGGAGAAAAAAAACACGGGAAAAAATGTCGGAAAATTTCTCATTCGGAAACGCTTACGAGGAAAGCTTGGTTTTTGATCCGACGTTACCTTCTTTTTATGATGATTATAGAGATGAGGAGACTATTTTTATGTCAAGGAGTCGTGTTGTCCTACAGATTATGATTTTGGGTTCGTTCTAAATTCTAAGTTAAACAAGCATATAATTGACCCTGTTACGTTTTATTTTATAGTTCCGCAAGTGTACGGGTATTGTAGCATACGGGTCGATCTCAGGGAGGTGAATGATTAAGTACTAGCTAATTTCTGACTCAAGTTATCTACGTCGAATAAATAAGGTGTCGATTGTATAATTAATTTTTACAAACTAGATGCAATAAATCGAGATGGATTCAATACTAGGAAGACCTAGGGCAATGGTTCACCATTAACATGGATTATCGATGCAATCAAAATGTGACGCAGCTTTGTCAAATTACCGTCTTGGGTGAGACTAGCATTCCAATTTTAATCAATACTTTAAATTCTCCGTCGAGACATAAAAAGCCTATCTAGCATGTTATAAATCCTATTCTCATGGCACGAATAACAAAACTAGACGCATTAAGGATCGATACTAACATATCCCAATTATTCCAATTCACTATTCTCATGTGAAAATTTAAATCTTGTTTCGGTTCTCTAAATTAAAACCCGACTCTCGTCGTAATTAAAATTGAGTGGAAATTAATCGATAAAGATACAAACTTTTAGGTATGATTCATATGAAGACATCCAACTTTCGTTGTAATGACAATCTAGACTCAAACCTAGCAATTCAAACTAATCAATCAATTATTAAGCACAACCGCAACAAACCCAATTCAATAATTCAACAAAGCGCGATTAAAGTCAGATCAAAGCATCAATAACCCATATTATCGGCTCACCGAGCCCTAGATAAAAAGACTACTCACAATTCATAATAAAAATAACAATCAACAAATAAAATAAAGAGTAGAGAATTAGAAAAACTTAGTCTTGAATAATAATGAACAAAATGATGAACGATCGTTTCTTCAAAGTCTTCGAATAATTAAACTAGAATTGCATAAATCTAATGAAATTGAATAAGTTTGATGTTTCTAGTCTAGGAATAATATGGTTCTTCTAATAATAATAGGCATCAAATATAAGTAGGATAGAATAGGGGGGAGATCAAGAGTCACGCGGGTAGCTATTCGCTAGTAGCGGCACATTTCGCTACTAGCGGCACTTTGGAAGCTCCACAAATTGCATGAATTCTGATGAAGCCTCTACTAGCGGCAGTTTTGCTCTTCATCATCCGCTAGTAGCGGCACTTCAAAATTCTTTATTCTCTCTTCTTTGCTTTTCCTTTGCTTTTCCTTTTCTTCTTTTCTTCATGCGATCTTCAATATAACCCGGCATTCGACACGTGTAACACCAATATAATCCGGGCATAACACAAGAATTTCTCGGCTCTTCAAAATAGCTAGAACCGTCATCAAAAATCACATATTCACTCAAATCATGCAAGATCATCGGAAATCACTCAAATATCACTATATCGTCCAAAATCCACTCTTAAACACTATAAATATGACGATATATACTCACAAGTAGTGCTAAAAATAGCACTTAACAAATTCCCCCATGCTAAACCTTTACTCGTCCTCGAGTAAACTCAAAAGGCATAAGACGATATCAATGCAAGGTCTAGCTAACTCCCTCACTCACAAATGGTTAGCTCACAACTTCCTTCTTATATCGCCCTCACTACCTACTCCGAAATCGTCTAGCTTAGCATGGTCAACACCAAAAGATAAATCAAGGAGTCAAGTCAGTGTATGACTCCCCCATGCTAGCTCAAAAACACTCTCGATAAGAAGCCAATAATATCAACATCAATAAACATCAATTCACAATCATAACCAAAAATAGGATCACAGCAACCAACGATCCCCAACACACAATCCAATTCCGACACAAAATTACGACGCCAAAAAATGATCCTAATCCTAACCCTTACCTCCGAACGCCGTCTTCTTATGTCGCCGACCGTCATGATGTTTACTATTTGCCCATAGTACGGGATATTATGGCCCCTTTTCTTTCTTGCGGCTTTTTTTTTTTTTTTTTTTTTTTTTTTTTTTTTTCATTTTTCACTTTTTTTTTTCATTTTTTCTTAATCCCTCATTTTGCCTAGGCCGCCCTTTTGGGTTTTCAACCTAGTTTTTTTTTTTTTTTTTTTTTTTTTTTTTTTTTTTATGTACTCACTTTTTCCACTCTCAACCTCAATGTTGCCTAGAACGTCTGCCCTTGCAGATTTTCATTCTAGCGAGGCCTCCCATTTTTTTGCCTAAGCCGCCCTTTCGGGTTTTCGACTTAGCGGGATTTTATTCTTTTTTTTTTTTTCCTTTTTTCTTTCTGTTTTTATTTTTTTGAAAATAAATATATACAAAAGTGAAATATCCCTCCCCCATGCTTGAATCGAGCAATGTCCTCAATGCGACAAAGACAAAAATAAAATAGGAAAGAGGGGACAAATCACCTATCATGAAGAAACAGAGGAGTCTCCAGAAGGTTGACGAGAGCCACTACGTGCCTCCCGACGACTGTTAATATCGCTCCTCTCAGCTGCTAACTCTGCATAAAACTGCTCCGAAGGGGAAGTGTATGTGTTAGGATGTCTAGCCGATAAAAACTTGTCGAAACCTCGACACAACTCTAGGACTTCCCGCATAGCTAACCCTTGTTCCGCTCGCCAATCATCGACCTCTAATCTCCACATGTCGGACTCCCTAGAAGATGAAGCATGTGTGAATGTGGGAGAGGGTCTCTCGGTCGCAATTTCATCATCACTGCCATCCATAGCATCATCATCATTGTCTAGAACACGCTTCGCTACCCTTTTGTCACCTGGCTCCAAGAGAGTAAGTGGGTCACGTGGTATATATAAATCGATGGTCCTTGGCCCGGTAGGAATAGATTGCTCCGTAGAACGAGGCAATCGTAAGTAAGGTGAAGATTTCGGACCACGTCTCCATAAAAAATAACCACGGGCCACTGAATCTTGAAGCATAAATGTACGCTCCAATGTATCAAAATCGAGCAAATGACCTCCCGTCACCGGTGTAACTGTGCTAGGAATAGTGACTCCCAAATGGGTAAGTATTAATGTAACCATGCCACCCATGCTAATTTTTCCTTTACCGTTCTTCCTACACTTAAGGCAGCTAGATACAAACAGGTCAACCCAATCAGGCACCATCGAAGATTCGGGCATCAATGCCCACAAGTAACCCATTTCATTTTGACTAATCTTCGATGGTTCCCCTTGACAGAAAATCGCCATAGACCAAAATCGGTGAATCATACGGAGACATGGGTGAGGAATACTAGAGCTTACATCCCCCTTTCTCATAATAGCTTGCCCCGTAATAGATGCCCAAAATATGCCCGAATCTCCACCTTTGAACGGATTCCACTCTTTTGTGCACTCCCCAACAAATCCAAAAATCTCTCGAAGCTTAGAATAGGAGATTTGATGGGAAGTTCCACCAAGTTTAAAATCAATAACTGGGCCCTCGGTTCTTTTTGAAGTTTTCAAGGTCGCCAAAAATTCCAAAGTATACCTAGTATACGTTGGTGCTTGTCGTTCCAACAACCCTTCCATTCCCACTCTTTTCAACAACACCGACATAGGCTCTAGTAATCCTAACCGTGACAAAGTGTCTCGATCAAAGAATTTAGTTGGTAGGACATGACGGTTTGCTTGTCTCAAATTGGTGAGATAGACGAGCTCATCACCATTTATATGTGAAAGACCCGGTGGAACCGAAAGATGCATCGTGAGAGTAGAGACGGTCTTAGACTTTGACTTGGACACGGGACCCTTGCCTTTTTTTACACTCCGTCCCATTTTTTTTCACTCTTTTTTTTTCACTTTTTTTTTTTTTAGGGAAACTTACTAACTCACAATCAACCAAACTCCCTCAAATACTCTCACAGGACACTCACAGACACGGACTCAACAAAGCTCACACGACACTCACACAATGACCAATTCAAATCCCGTCGTAAGATGACAATCACCTCACAAGAAAATTCCAAAAATTCCAAAGTATGTGTCGAAATGAGGAAAATTCACAGCCCACCACCAACACAATTCATATTCAACGGACACTATGTTTTTTTTCTATGTCAACAATCAGTAACTTCAAATAATTGAAATTAGTAACTTCAAATAATTGAAATTAGTAACTTCAAAAGAAATTCAAATTATTTATATACAATAAGTTACTAATTGAAATTAGAAAATGAGACACAAGTAGCCAAAGAATAATCAAACCTTCAATCGAGAAAAGAATACGAAGATGGCAGCCACGACCGACGAATTCGCGCCCGTAATGGTCTGATTCCGACTCCAATTTTACCCAAATCGCTCTTGATAGTAAAACCCCAAAAGTTAGGGTTTTTGTTTTTTTTTCTTTTGGGTTCAATAGGGAGAGGGAGGTGGCGGTAGAGGGCGGTGGTGGTGGTGAGTGGCGGCAGAGGGCGGTGGTGGTGGTGAGTGGCGGCAGAGATGGTGGATGACGGTGGTTGTCGGGTTTTTTCTCAATGTACGTAATGTACGTACTGTTGGTTCTTATTTTTATTTTTTTTTTTTAAGAATGAAGGAAGAAGGAGATATACCTAATAGATTAATAATAGAGCCGCTAGTAGCGACTGTATCCGCTAGTAGCGAACAGAAATCGATTTCTAGCTTGAAAATTTGGTTGAGCTGCTGGAAACGCCGCTAGTAGCGGCTCAATTGCCTTCCAGTTGCCGCTACTAGCGACATTGGATTTATGCCATCGAACTCCCGCTTCCTCAATCTGCAAAAATGAGTCAAATTAGCTATCTCGGACTCATTATAACACCGTATCACTCGTATTTTTGGGTTTTTTGAATTTTGATTTTTTTTTTTTGAAGTAAAAATTAAATTAAAATGACAAGAAAATAAAAATATGTACAACACGGGTTGCCTCCCGAGAAGCGCTTGTTTAGAGTCACGAGCTTGACTTCCTGTTTTTTTTTTCAATTGAGGGTGGGAATGACGGAGAGTGTATAAATCACTTTCTCCGGAATCGGATCACCTGCAATATAGTGCTTGAGACGCGCACCATTGACCTTGAAACTCCCATTTTCATCACTAGAAACCTCGACCGATCCATATGGGAATACTTTGGTGACTCGGAATGGTCCGGACCACCTCGAGCGCAGCTTGCCCGGAAATAGTTTAAGTCGTGAGTTAAATAGAAGAACTAAATCCCCTTCATGAAATTCACGCCTCAAAATTCTATTGTCGTGCCATCTTTTTGTCCTCTCCTTATAAATTCGAGCATTCTCGTAAGATTCAAGGCGAATCTCATCGAGTTCATTCAATTGCAAAAGACGGCGTTCTCCCGCACTCTTGTAATCGTAATTAAGAGCTTTGATGGCCCAAAATGCACGATGTTCTAATTCGACCGGGAGATGACAAGATTTCCCATACACCAATCGAAATGGAGAAGTACCAATTGGTGTCTTGAATGCGGTGCGATAAGCCCATAATGCATCGTCAAGTTTCATTGACCAATCTTTTCTCGAGCTTGCGACCGTCTTTTCTAAGATAGTTTTAATCTCGTGATTGGAGATTTCAACTTGTTCACTTGTTTGTGGATGATACGGGAGCCCAAATCGGTGTTGAACACCATATTTCCTCAACAATGCTTCTAGCTTCTTCTCAATAAAATGAGTCCCATTATCACTTATCAACACTCTAGGGACACCAAATCGGGGAAATATAACCTTTTTGAAAAATTTGGCCACGACTTTGCCATCATTAGTAGGTGTAGCGATGGCTTCCACCCATTTAGAAACGTAGTCGACCGCGACAAGGATATATTTATTCCCATACGAGGAGGGATAAGGGCCTTGGAAATCGATTCCCCACACATCAAATAATTCAACCTCCAATATAAAATTAAGAGGCATTTCGTTCCGCCTTGAGATATTCCCGGTCCGTTGACAACGATCACATGACTTTACAAAGTGTGCAACGTCTTTGAATAAGGAAGGCCAATAAAAACCACATTGAAGAATCTTCGCGGAGGTTTTCGTTGTACTAGCATGCCCTCCAGTCGGCATATCATGACAATGAGAAACAATTGATGTCATTTCCTCCTTGGGTACACACCTACGAATAATCCCATCGGCACACGACTTGTAGAGATGTGGGTCATCCCAATAATAGTGCTTAGCATCGTGATAGAATTTCTTGCGTTGGTATGAACTTAAACCTTTAGGAAGAATCCCACAAGATAAGTGGTTCACAATATCGGCATACCATGGCAATTCGGACTCGAGAGCAGCAATAGAATAAAGGTGATCGTCCGGGAAGGAATCATCAATGGGTAACTTATCATCATCTTCTAACAATAGGCGAGATAGGTGGTCAGCTACCACATTCTCGGCGCCTTTCTTATCTTTGATCTCTATATCAAACTCTTGAAGCAATAGAATCCAACGTATCAAGCGGGGTTTAGCATCTTTCTTTTGCAACAAATACTTAAGTGCCGCATGATCCGTATGAACAATAACTTTCGAACCTACAAGGTAGGACCGAAACTTCTCAATGGAGAACACAATAGCTAACAACTCCTTCTCAGTTGTGGTGTAATTAGCTTGAGCATGATCAAGAGTTCTACTGGCATAGTAAATGGCATGGAGTTTGCCATCTTTCCTTTGGCCAAGCACGGACCCAACAGCGTGATCACTAGCATCACACATCAACTCAAAGGGAATAGTCCAATCCGGTGGTTGGATAATAGGTGCTGATGTGAGAGCCTTCTTCAATCTGTCAAAAGCCTCAAGACACGCATTAGAAAACACAAAAGGGGTGTCCTTGGCTAATAGTTCCGTTAGTGGACGGGCAATTTTCGAAAAATCTTTTATGAATCGACGGTAAAACCCCGCATGACCGAGAAAACTTCGCACCCCTTTCACATTAGTAGGGGGTGGGAGTCCCTCGATGACTTCCACTTTGGCTCTATCGACCTCGATACCCCGATTAGATATAATGTGTCCTAAGACTACACCCTCTTGCACCATAAAATGGCACTTTTCACAATTCAAAATAAGATGAGTTTCTTGGCATCTATGAAGCACTCTAGTCAAATTTTGTAAACAAGTGTCAAAGTTAGTGCCATAGACCGAGAAATCATCCATGAAAACTTCCATGATGCGCTCTACGAGATCAGAAAAAATAGCCATCATGCACCGTTGAAAGGTAGCGGGAGCATTGCATAATCCAAACGGCATTCTACGATAAGCAAATGTGCCATATGGACATGTGAATGTCGTTTTCTCTTGGTCACTTGGATGGATAGGGATTTGGAAAAAACCGGAATAACCATCCAAGTAACAAAAGAATGAGTGCTTTGCCAACCTTTCAAGCATTTGATCTATGAATGGGAGGGGGAAGTAGTCTTTTCGGGTGGCTTTATTCAATTTCCTATAATCGATACACATGCGCCAACCCGTCACCGTTCTAGTAGAAATCAATTCATCTTTATCGTTCTTAACAACGGTCATGCCACCTTTTTTTGGAACCACTTGAACCGGGCTCACCCATGCACTATCGGAAATAGGATAGATGATCCCCGCGTCAAGCAATTTCAAAACCTCTTTCTTGACAACCTCTTTCATGTTAGGATTAAGGCGTCGTTGCGATTCAATAGAGGTGACATGATCGTCTTCAAGCAAAATACGATGCATACAAAAAGATGGATTGATTCCTTTGATATCATCAATGGTATACCCAATAACACTCTTGTATTTACGAAGAACATCAAGCAATTTCTCAAGTTGAGTGCCATTAAGGTTAGCATTGACAATAACCGGATAAGTAGAATTAGCACCCAAAAAAGCATGTTTCAAATTTGGGGGAAGGGGTTTTAATTCTACTATAGGAGGAGTAGGACGTACCTCGGGTGTAGACTCCAACGATAATACCTTAAAAGAAGGACCATGATCATAATAAGAGGGAGAGGAATCAAGGAGTTGAGTATATGAAAGCACCTCTATGTCATCGGTATTATTGTCCTCAACTAAGCAACTTTGGAGTGGGTCAGTAGATGCATCACCCAAAGCTCTTTCTTCAACTAGTTTGTCGATAACATCAACACGGTAACATACCTCCTTCAATGTTGGTTGCCCCATAGATTTGTGGAGTTCGAATTCCACCTTTTCATTGCCAACACACATTGAAAGTTTACCACCCTTCACATCGATAAGTGTACCGGCGGTGGCTAAGAATGGTCTTCCAAGTATAATTGGAATTTGGATATCCTCCTCCATATCCATGACAACGAAATCACAAGGGAGCACCAATTTCCCAACTTGAATGGGCACATCCTCAATAATACCAAGAGGGTATCTTACCGATCTATCGGCCAATTGAAGAGATATTAAAGTGGGTTTCAATTCACCCATATGAAGTTTCTCACAAATGGACAATGGCATTAGACTCACACTAGCTCCAAGATCACACAATGCCTTTTGGATAGTCACATTACCAACCGAGCATGGAATAGAAAAACTACCCGGGTCTTGCATCTTCTTTGGTAGCTTGTTTTGCAATATGGCACTACATTCCTCCGATAGAGCAACAACATTATGCTCTACTAGTCTCCTCTTGTTTGATAGAAGGTCTTTGAGAAACTTGGCATAAGAAGGTATCTCGGATATAGCTTCCAAAAATGGGATATTAATATGAAGCTTTTTCAAAATTTCAATGAACTTACCATACCTTTGCTCTAGCTTCTCTCGTGCCAACCTTTGTGGAAAGGGAATATGAGGATAATGTACCCTCGCGGGTGTAGATGTGTCGTCAGCTTGCTTATCCTTTTCCACTTTCTCAATTGGAGCATCTTCAATAATTGCCTCTACCTCGGTCTCATCCACTACCACAATCTCCGGCTTGCTTACTTTGGTTGGTCGCACCGGATCTTCAAGTTGCTTCCCACTTCTCAAAGTAACCGCATTTATCTGTCCCTTGGGATTTACTTCGGTGTTCCCCGGGAATTGTCCACCCGATTTAGACAAAAGATTGATTTGTTGAGCCATTTGGGCCATTTGAGTCTCGGTCATTTTTTGAGAAGCCTTAATTTGAGAAATTGAGGTCGAGAACTCATCATTCTTCTTGTCTTGATTTTGCATATATTGAGTTTGTTGAGCAAGGACTTGCTCTAACATCAACTCCATATTAGACTTTGGTGGAGCTTGTTGTGGAATCGGTTGAACTTGTTGAACCGGTGGTGTTTGTTGTGGTCGGAACATAGGCTTTTGCCCATAGCCCGGAGGTTGATTGAAAGGCCTAGAAGATTGTTGTTGGTGTGACAAAGGTCCTTGAGCATTGTTGTTTTTCAAAGAGAAATTTGGATGATGAGCCCAACCGGGATTGTATGTATTCGAATATGGATCAAATTGTTGCTTTTGATAAAGAGCATTAGCTTGTTCCACCATTGACACATTTCCACAATCAGTTGAATCATGACCCCGAATACCACACAAATGACACGTAGAAACCGATGAACTCGAACCACCTAGGCTAATCTTGGAAATTTGTTGAGATAAATCATCAAGCCTTGTGTGCACCATGTTCAAGTCATTGTTTTCTACCTTCCTTCCTCGCACTTGACGGTCACTACCCCAATGATATGTATTTGCGGCCATTTCCTCAATTAGTTCTTTAGCCTTATTCCATGGTAGACTATCTAAGCTACCTCCAGCAGCAGCATTAAGACTCATTTGAGACTCCGGCTTCACACCATTGTAGAATGTAAGAACAAGAAGGTAATTAGGAATACCATGATGTGGACATTGACGTTGGAGTTCCTTAAACCGTTCCCAAGCTTCATATAATGATTCATTCTCATGTTGAATGAATGAGCTAATATCATTGCGTAGCTTTGCAGTCTTACCCGGTGGAAAGAACTTATGAAGGAACGCGGTGGAGAGCTTGTCCCATGTATCAAAAGAGCCGGCATCACAATTTCGCAACCATTCTCTAGCCCTATCTCGTAATGAATATGGAAACAAACGCAATCGAATAGCATCATTGGAAACCCCATTGATCTTCACATTGTCGCAATTTTCAAGGAAAGTATTGATGTGCTCATTAGGATTTTCCGTTAGTGACCCACTAAATTGATTTTGTTGAACAAATGAAATCAGTGAAGTCTTCAGCTCAAAATTATTTGCTTCCACAGCGGGTCTCGTAATGCTCGAATTGAGCACGACTTTAGGAGCACTTTCATCCTTAATAGACGTCATAGTAATTTCTACCTCGGTTTCAGCGACTACTTCCTCAATATTAAGAACTACTTCCTCGGGTTCTGGCTCACGTTGAGCCTGCTTCTTCTTTCTCTCTGCGTTTCGTCTTCTAGCGGTGGCTTCGATCTCGGGGTCAAATTCGTATAAACCCTTTGATTTACTCCTACGCATAAAGATCACAATACGTAACTAGAGAAATATTAGTAACCAAGAAAGCGTACCAATGTACGCGGAAAAAGACGTAATCTAACAAATAAAAAATCTAAGCTAATATTAATCCGTTACCTCCCCGGCAATGGCGCCAAAAACTTGTTACGTTTTATTTTATAGTTCCGCAAGTGTACGGGTATTGTAGCATACGGGTCGATCTCAGGGAGGTGAATGATTAAGTACTAGCTAATTTCTGACTCAAGTTATCTACGTCGAATAAATAAGGTGTCGATTGTATAATTAATTTTTACAAACTAGATGCAATAAATCGAGATGGATTCAATACTAGGAAGACCTAGGGCAATGGTTCACCATTAACATGGATTATCGATGCAATCAAAATGTGACGCAGCTTTGTCAAATTACCGTCTTGGGTGAGACTAGCATTCCAATTTTAATCAATACTTTAAATTCTCCGTCGAGACATAAAAAGCCTATCTAGCATGTTATAAATCCTATTCTCATGGCACGAATAACAAAACTAGACGCATTAAGGATCGATACTAACATATCCCAATTATTCCAATTCACTATTCTCATGTGAAAATTCAAATCTTGTTTCGGTTCTCTAAATTAAAACCCGACTCTCGTCGTAATTAAAATTGAGTGGAAATTAATCGATAAAGATACAAACTTTTAGGCATGATTCATATGAAGACATCCAACTTTCGTTGTAATGACAATCTAGACTCAAACCTAGCAATTCAAACTAATCAATCAATTATTAAGCACAACCGCAACAAACCCAATTCAATAATTCAACAAAGCGCGATTAAAGTCAGATCAAAGCATCAATAACCCATATTATCGGCTCACCGAGCCCTAGATAAAAAGACTACTCACAATTCATAATAAAAATAACAATCAACAAATAAAATAAAGAGTAGAGAATTAGAAAAACTTAGTCTTGAATAATAATGAACAAAATGATGAACGATCGTTTCTTCAAAGTCTTCGAATAATTAAACTAGAATTGCATAAATCTAATGAAATTGAATAAGTTTGATGTTTCTAGTCTAGGAATAATATGGTTCTTCTAATAATAATAGGCATCAAATATAAGTAGGATAGAATAGGGGGGAGATCAAGAGTCACGCGGGTAGCTATTCGCTAGTAGCGGCACATTTCGCTACTAGCGGCACTTTGGAAGCTCCACAAATTGCATGAATTCTGATGAAGCCTCTACTAGCGGCAGTTTTGCTCTTCATCATCCGCTAGTAGCGGCACTTCAAAATTCTTTATTCTCTCTTCTTTGCTTTTCCTTTGATTTCCTTTTCTTCTTTTCTTCATGCGATCTTCAATATAACCCGGCATTCGACACGTGTAACACCAATATAATCCGGGCATAACACAAGAATTTCTCGGCTCTTCAAAATAGCTAGAACCGTCATCAAAAATCACATATTCACTCAAATCATGCAAGATCATCGGAAATCACTCAAATATCACTATATCGTCCAAAATCCACTCTTAAACACTATAAATATGACGATATATACTCACAAGTAGTGCTAAAAATAGCACTTAACAGACCCTATTGAATTTCAAGGCCAAGCGATTTGTTATTTGGTCGATTGTGTAGCAGCTATAGAACCTTTTTCTTGTTCAATTTTCTCGATCAACAACGAGATTCTTGAAAAAATAAAAAGAAGGAATGAGTTGAGTATTAGCATCGAGAGCAATATGAGTGTATGTTTAAGTTTGTTGCTAATACTTGTCATCCATGTCATTTTGTGGGTCTGGTTCGTGTTTGATCCTGGCGGTTTGAAGTTACAGGAATTGTGGTCAATTCCTTTTTAAAGGAGGAGGGGATGATGCGATATAATATGGTCACCAAAGACTTTGTCTCGAAGGATCTCGACCATGGTCCGTCAACAAATAATATATGACAAGTTACAATTTATCATCTACTCGTACAACTTTAATTTGTTATCTTAGCTAATAGAGGAAGTTTTAATTTATGTATTTTAGTTTTACTGTTTAATGCTACAAATTAGAAGTTTTAATCTACCTTAAAGGATAATCTTAAATAGGTATTTTATGAGGGACTTTTCAATGCCTTTGGTCGCTCGATCAGTCACCCTTGCTGGCTATTTATAGCCTCGGGTTATTTGTAATAACATGATGAAACATGAAAAAAGTATAAGAAAGTTTGTGTCACTCAATTAAACGTGTGCTACGTTTATTTGTGAAACTCGGATTGTTGCGATAATCTAAACGTAATAGTGATTATTTAGGACGCAACTCCTAATTGTTACTCGATTGGAACCAATAGGTCTTGGTTAGCCAATCTCGTTCATCAAGTTATAGGTCTAGCTTGGTGTTTGTCTATCCCTTTCATTTCCGTTCAATCTGTTCTTTTCCACTTCTGCACGTTAATTCGCGTTAGACTCAACTTAAGACTTTGTCAACAAATTTTTCAAAATGTTGCTAGATTATATATTTGGAGTCTTAAAGAGAAGACATAGTTGATTCTTGAGAGTTGAGACAACTGTCACTAAGAGTATGTTTGGATTGAGCGATTTGGAAAGAAAGGAAAAGGAAGAGGAGTAAGCAGGGATGGTAAAGGGTATGATCTGGGTAGGATCCTATACGATCTAGATCCAGATCCTTATCTTGTAGGGCAGATCAAGATCCAATCCATATCCCCAGGGTCTAAAATTCGCAAATCCATATCTGGATCCATAGGATTAGGGCAAGATCAGGATTTATCCTGTATCCTTATAATAATAAATAATGTCTCCGTTTTTTTTATGAAAAATATTAGTATTCGATTTTTAACGTTGTTTAACACATTAAAAAAATTGAATATTATAAAAAGCAAGTGAGAAATAATTCGGAAGAGGTTTTCGTGTGTTTCTCTCATTGTATAAACGAACGAGTATATATATATGATAAGTGTAGTTTGTAGTGCCTATTTTGTAGTGTTTTGGTCCCATTTTCCTTGTGGAATCACTCATTGGGAGCGGTTTATGGGCTACTTATGCTTCCTCTAGCTCGTTTCAGGATTCCCGAGACCATTCATGAAGAGTTGGAGCGATTCCGACTCAATACATACACTTTTTGGAGCCAACGAAGCTAAGGAACGATCACTCGATGCCTTGGAGTCGACTCCGAGACCTTGGGACCCAATCCCGAGCCTCCGAGACCCGATCCCGAGTCCCGAGAATCGATAGGGAGCCCATGAGAATCAAGGAGGGATCAAAAAGTTCATGTTGGAGGCCTACAAGGCTCATCCCCGACGGGTATGGCCTCATCCCGTCCGGGATGAAGTGCACGAAAGAGGAGCTACTGTCTGCAGCCCTTCCCGACAGGGAGCAGGCCTTCCCGGCCGGGACCGACCCCATCCCGACCGGGACCACCTCGTCTCGGCCGGGACGGGCCTGCTGCTACCCGCGCCTACTTTCTTTCTTCTCCTTTCCACTTGGAACCCTATATATACTCTTCCCTTGTTTTGTTTATGGAGGATCCTTCATTAGACATTAAACCCTAGATAGTTTAGCATATATTAGCATAGATTAGTGTAGATTAGTCTTTAGTTTATCGTTAATCTTAGATTAATCCTTGTATTAAGGGAATTCTTCAAGATCTCCACCAAGATTGACAACGTTGGATGTTTGTTTTGGGTTTTTCTCATTAATGCAAGTTTCCTTCTTCCATTCATCTTGTTAGTAGGTATAATCTTCTTTTCCTTTCTCTTAATCTTTGTTTTATCATTAAAGTTTGATTCTTTGTTCTTTGTATTGTTCATTGTTCATTGTTTTACTAGTTTCATTATGTTTGTTTTGTTGGTTGCTTTGATTTCTCTTGTTAGTGTTAGTTTTAGCATAGAAATGTTAGAGTAGATCTTTGCTAGGGTTATTAGGGTGATTGGTTGTGATTGTGGATGATTAAGGGTTTGTTGGAGATGTTGGTGGAAGTTTTGGGTTTCCTCTTGGTTAGATGCATGGAACATGTTTGATGAAATGCTTGAATGACATGTATGTTCATATGCTTGTTTTTCTTGCCTTTTCTCTTGTGGGTGATAGTTTGCTTGTGGGTTTGGTTCCCTCACTACGTAGCGAGAGCCCGGTGAGGACTACCCCTAGGTCGGTCTACGTAGCGAGAGCCCGGATGCGACCTAGGCCACGATAGTATGCTAGTAACCCCGATTGTTGTATATGTCGCTAAGATGGGTTCTATCAAGAACCTCTAGGTCGGTCTACGTAGCGAGAGCCTGGACTACACCTAGATTACCCGACTACCCCTTCACCTTAGCTCTTCCTTGACCACTCCATCACCCCATGAACCCGACCTAACCCTAGTCTTCCTTCTTTTGTTATCTTTTTGTCTTCCTTTCCCGCGTTTTGGACCTAGTTTAGTCCTTAGCCTCCCCCTTAGAATAGCTCGTCTTGAACATAGTCCTTGACCGTAGCATACCTTAGTCCGACCTCCCGTCCCTGTGGATTCGACCTGACTTACCCTAGCTACCCACTAGGAATAGTTGGTTTTATTTGACGGTTGGGATCCGCGACAAATCCCTTACCATCAAATTGGCGCCGTTGCCGGGGACGGCGTAGTTTAGACTTTTGTTTGCTTAGTTGTGGACTTTGTTCTTGATTTTTGTGTTCTCTTCTCCTTGTGTATCTCCGTTTTTCTTCTTGTGTGCTACTCTCTCTTCCTAGTGCCTCAAAAGCACTAGGTTACTAACGTTTGCTCAAGTGCTTCTAGCTCATCCTAGGTACCAAAGCGACGTTATGGACATGACTCGTCCAAGCTACCATCAATCATCACGGGACAACTATGGGGCAATTGGCCAAGTCCCGAAATTTCACCAACCATATCAACCTCATCAACAATCTTATGAACCCTCTCCATATGGTTACCAAGAAAGTTGTCAAGGATCATTCCAACATCCTAACAACTACCAAACACCCTCACAACCAAATATCCCCGACTTTGAGATTTGTCAAATGTTGGTCCAAACGCAAAAGAGTCAACAAGAGTCGTTAATGCTATTGCAAAAGGGTCAACATGAGACAATGATTTTATTGCAAAAGCAAGAGTCAACAAGCGATGATGGCTCAAATACTAGGGGTTAGGGAGGAGCTCAAGGCCCAAATAGAGGTGCAAGATGCTCGCATCAATGCACTCATGGCTCATATCACGATGTCGGCCACTCGAGTTCCACGAGTTATTGAGGAAGGTTCATTTGGGCATGAAGGTCGGGTGTCTCCACAAGAAAGTCAACCCAATCTTGAAGCTACAAATGAAGGAGAAAGGGTCGATCAAGAGACCATTGTTGAGTGTTGCTTGGGTGGTGAAGATGAGGGAAGAATAGAGGGAGTTGAGGCTTCAAGGGCCAATAATGAGGAGGGGAGTGAACATGGTTCTCAAGATAACTCTTGGGGAGCCGATGTATTGGCTATCAAATTGGATTTGTTCGATTTTCTTTGTGATGAACCGGATCTAGACAATCCAAAGCCAAGTGAAGACATACCTCCTCTAGGCCAACTAGACAAGGTGAGTGAAAAGGAGCGCAACACTTGGGAAAAAGAAGTAGATGCCTTGGAACTTGCCTTGTATGGGAAATTGGAGGAGCCTAAAGCCTCCAATGAAGAAAACTTGATGCCTTCTCCTCCTCTACCGCACTCGATGTCTAGTCCTTTGTCTTGTGAGATGGTTGGTGAAGAGGATCCTTGTCGGGCGGTGGAAATGAGTTCCACTCTTGACCCCGTAGAAGAAGCGACACCCCTAGGGTGTGATCTCCCACATCATAATACCGAGATTGACTCTAGACCACTATACCTACCGGATGGTCATAAGAGTCGTAGCTATGTTGGTTCCGAAGACCCGGAAGATCACGAGAACCCCGAGCATAATGAAGATGGTCGCTTCCTACATCCGACTTGGAAACTCTTGAAAGTGGCTAGGCTCGGCCATGTGAGCTTAAATGAAGATGTTGCTAGAGCATTTGACTTACTACTCCGAGCTCTTGATGGCTATGGAGACGTAGTTGGTGAAAGTAGCTAGTGTAAATATCTTTTCCCTTTTCTTTTGTGCTTGTATTTGTGTTTATGTTTGTTTGGATAGTTTGGTTTCTAGGATTGTTAGTTTTTGTGCAATTCTTGTTTATTTGGATTGTTGATGAGCGATGTGAGGGAGGGAATTTGATGTTTTATTTGATTTTATTGTGATAGGTGTAAAGGAAAAGTGATTCCTAGAGGGGAGTGGTTAATGATAGAGATTGGATCGTGAGTATGAGAATCGGTTTTTGAAGCTTTGGTGAAGCTTTTGGGGTTTTGGAGGTCAAGAAGACCCATCCCGGGCGGGAAGGGAGTTTCCCACCGGTACGGGTGTGTCATCCCGACCGGGAAGAAGCCATCCCGATCGGGATGAGGGTGCCGAAAATCGAGTCTCCTGGAGTGCCATCCCGACCGGGAAGGGAGCTTCCCGACCGGGACGGGTGTGTCATCCCGACCGGGACCATCCATCCCGACCGGGACCGACCCCTTCCCGACCGGGACCACCCCTTCCCGGCCGGGAAGGGCCTGCTGCTACCCGCGCCTACTTTCTTTCTTCTCCTTTCCACTTGGAACCCTATATATACTCTTCCCTTGTTTTGTTAAGCTTATGTTCTTCACTTCCCACTAAACCCTAGATTATTTTAGGTTAGATTAGCTTAGATTAGAGTAGATTAGTCGGTAATTAGTTGTTAATCTTAGTTTAGTACTTGTATTAAGGGAATTCTTCAAGATCCATCCAAGATTGACAACCTTGGGTGATGTATTTGGGTTTTCATTCTTCCTTTCATCTTTTTAGTAGGTATAATCTTGTTTTCCCTTCTCTTTATTTTGTTTAATCATCCAAGTTACCAACGTTTTTGTTGCTTTATCGTCATACTATTAGGGTTTAGTTCACCTTGGTTTGTATTGCTAGCTCGGGAACGTTGTCACTTGCCTTGAGTCCTAAACCGTGGTCTTCTCACCGCTTTGTTGAGGGAAGCGGTATTTGTTTTCTTTTGGGTGCAACTGATTATTTGTTTGTTTGTGTGTTTATCTGTTTATGTGTTGTTGTGTCCGGTTGCATCCACAGTTTTGTCGCAAGACCCCACTTGCCTTGCGGAGTGCACTTTTCCTCTAAGTGCACTCGCGTGAGTTGAAAGGGTGTAGGGTGCGCTAATACCCACTCGGCTAGTTTAGTAGTTAGTATGTGCTTACTCGAGGGTGAGTAAGGGTTAAGTGTGGGGGAGTTGATAAGTGTAGTTTGTAGTGCCTATTTTGTAGTGTTTTGGTCCCATTTTCCTTGTGGAATCGCTCCTTGGGAGCGGTTTATGGGCTACTTATGCTTCCTCTAGCTCGTTTCAGGATTCCCGAGACCATTCATGAAGAGTTGGAGCGATTCCGACTCAATACATACACTTTTTGGAGCCAACGAAGCTAAGGAACGATCACTCGATGCCTTGGAGTCGACCCCGAGACCTTGAGACCCAATCCCGAGCCTCCGAGACCCGATCCCGAGTCCCGAGAATCGATTGGAGCCCATGAGAACCAAGGAGGGATCAAAAAGTTCATGTTGGAGGCCTACAAGGCTCATCCCCGACGGGTATGGCCTCATCCCGTCCGGGATGAAGTGCACGAAAGAGGAGCTACTGTCTGTAGCCCTTCCCGACCGGGAGCAGGCCTTCCCGGCCGGGACCGACCCCATCCCGACCGGGAGCAGGTCATCCTGGCCGGGACCGACCCCTTCCCGACCGGGACCACCCCTTCCGACCCCATCCCGACCGGGAGCAGGTCATCCTGGCCGGGACCGACCCCTTCCCGACCGGGACCACCCCTTCCCGGCCGGGAAGGGCCTGCTGCTACCCGCGCCTACTTTCTTTCTTCTCCTTTCCACTTGGAACCCTATATATACTCTTCCCTTGTTTTGTTAAGCTTATGTTCTTCACTTCCCACTAAAACCTAGATTATTTTGGGTTAGATTAGCTTAGATTAGAGTAGATTAGTCGGTAATTAGTTGTTAATCTTAGTTTAGTACTTGTATTAAGGGAATTCTTCAAGATCCATCCAAGATTGACAACCTTGGGTGATGTATTTGGGTTTTCTCTTTTATGCAAGTTTTCATTCTTCCTTTCATCTTGTTAGTAGGTATAATCTTCTTTCCCCTTCTCTTTATTTTGTTTAATCATCCAAGTTTCAATCTTTGTTCATTGTTATGTTTATTGCTCATTGTTTTCACTAGTTTGTTTATGTATGTTTTGTTGTTTGAGTTGGTTTATCTTGTTTATGTTAGTATTAGTTTGATAATGTTAGAGTAAGACTCTTGCTAGGGTTAGTAGGGTGATTTGGGTGTTTAATGGGTAAATAAGGGTTTGTTGGAGATGTTGGTGGAAGATTTGGGTTTCCTCTTGGTTGATGCATGGTACATGTTTGTTGAAATGCTTGAATGACATGTAGATGCGTTTGCTTGTTCTTCTTGCCTTTTCTCTTGTGGGTGACGGTTTGTTCGTGGGTTGGTTCCCTCACTACGTAGCGAGAGCCCGGTGAGGACAACCCCTAGGTCCGATCTACGTAGCGAGAGCCTGGATGCGACCTAGGCCACGATAATACGCTAGTAACCCCGTTTGTCAGGTGTGTCGCTAAGGTGGGTTCTATCAAGAACCTCTAGGTCGACCTACGTAGCGAGAGCCCGGACTACACCTAGATTACCCGACTACCCCCTTCACCTTAGCTCTTCCTTGACCATTCCATTACCCCTTGAACCCGACCTAATCCTAGCCCTTTTCCGTATTTGTTTCTCCGTTACCTTAGTCGTAGTTTTAGCCTTCTCCCCTCCTTATCATTCTAGTTTAGCTTAGTTAGTTGACCGAGTCTCGTATTTGGGCGACCTTAGTCTAGACGCCTCTTACCGTCCCCGTGGATTCGACCCGACTTGCCCTAGCTACCCACTAGGATTAGCCGGTTAATTATTGATCGGTTGGGGACGTGAAGAATCCCTTCCATCAATGGAGTACATCATACGGACACGTAATAATGGAAAGACAATCATAGAAAATATACACTTGTCCTAAATAATACTCCGTACATGATATATTATTGATGAACTCATTTTGTATATATATATATATATTTAACCCCAACTTTTCCTTTATTTTGATTAGTTTTATGTGTTCTAGGAGTCATTTTTCTATTTTTTTTTATCCTTGTTTGTTATGCCGTGTATTTTGTTTACATTTTGTAGGAAACGAAACAAATGAAGGCAATGAAGCTACATTTTAGGCAACGACGATAGTCGAGCCATGAAATCTACAAGAAAGAAGTGATAAAAGTTAGAGAATACTAACTAAATACTTGAAGAAGGACGTGAAGTAATGAAACAATAAGAAACGACAAAGAAATAAGTTGGAAAGGTCAAACAAATGCAAATCGAGAAGAAAGAACGATCGCTGAAATAAGGGTCAACTTCAAACTTGAATATCTTGAGTTATAAAACTTCGATCAATATGATTATGGTGGCGTGGAAAAGTCTTTCTCTTAGCTTTCCAATGGTATATTACATGATCAATTCCAAGAAATAACGAAGAACCGATAAGCTTTTAAAATTCATTGCGTAGTAGGGGTGTGCAAAATCCGGTCTAGACCGGAAAAATGGACCGGACCGGATTCAGAATAAAAAATTCCGGTGTGGTCTCAGATCCATCATTCTGGGCGATTCCGGGTTCCGGTCCGGTCCGGTCCTGACCCGGTTTTTTTTCGATCCGGTCTAAACGGTCAGGACCGAAAAGACCGGAATTATATTTATTTGATAAAAAATCCGGTTTAAACGGTCCAAACCGATCCAGAAATTTGGACCGAAATTTCAAAAAAAATTGAAAATTTCGTTCCAACTAGTAATTAGATATGAATAAAAATGACTAATATAATTATTTTAAGAAATACGAGTTAAATCGTAAACAGAATAAATTATGAATAAAATTTAATTTATAAAAATCAGGGTGTTACAACCTTCCTCGCTAAAAGGAAGTTTCGTCCCCGAAACTCACAGAATTCAAAAAAAAATAGAAAACAAAATCACTTATTTTTAGCGAAGTGAGGATTTGCACTCACACCAAAATTTTGGTTCATAAAGAAAACTTTATAGAAATTCTTATCTAAATACTGACGGGTTTAACTACCCAGAGGTTTAAAATCTTTTAAATAATGATGCTGTGATACCAACTGTAATCCCCTATAAATTCTAACGCAATACAGTGACAGAAACACGGTAGATTTGGGATTAAAACACACTGACAAACTATAATCTATTTAAAAGAAATGGTCAGTCGATACAAAGACCACTTTTACAAAAGGGCTAAAATAAACATCCTTAAAAGGGTTTACAAAAATCCAGAAGTAACATATATAATAAAATATAGAGTAGGATCCATGCTACTCGCTAGCTCACACCTAAAACCGACCAGCATCAAATACCTGTCATATTATAAACATAACAGTCACATCAGTGGGGAGTAACTCAGACGTTCTCCCAACCATATTATATCATATGAAAAATAATAGTATTACTATATCAAAATAGTAAAATGGAAAAGATTAAAAACGATATAATAAAAATAAGCTTTCAGATAAATTAAAGCGACTGTCAACCTGCAAGTCAAAACTAACCGATAATAATAATAATAATAATAAATGGTATTATGAAAATCAATTAGTGTAACAGAATAGACTTTCACTAGGATCATACTAAACTAGGTTCGAGAACTCAGTCAAAACAAATCAGATTTCTATCTCTAACTAGGCAACTCAACCATAACAGGACTGCGTGCAGTGAGATTCTGGCTTAAGTAATGTACACTCCTCCTGGACACCAACCGTAATCCAGTTCAACCCGACGGCGACTTACACGATGCGATATCTAAGTTTAAGGTCAAAATATTCACACTCCTGAACACAAACCATGCTCAGTTCAACGACAAATGCGTCTCACATAGACACACCACCTTTATAGTTGATGGCAAAACGTATATCGTAGACTGTATTACTCTACCCGTATACTCGTCCTATTCCATCCATAACTCCAAAACCAAGCCATTATCGATTTTCAAATGAGATAATCATTGTAAATAATATAAAATAAAAGAAATACACATTTTGTCTTAAAAGAAAACTTTCTATAAATAGAATATATACTAATTTTAGAAACTTACTTAAAATAGAAATATTCTTATGGAATATACGTAAATTATTAAAACTAGTGAGATGTATCAAAAATAGCATTGCTTACAAAATTAACATTTTGTTAATATCGTCGTTATCGTGAATTAAAATATTTCTAAATTCGTCACTCAAATATAAATAAAATATAATAAGTCAATATATAGTATTTTAGAAATAATTAGGAAATCGAGTTAAAACTGTAAATTTGAGAAAAGAGATGTTTCAAGAGAATGATATCAAAATAATTGAGTCGACGAATTTTTATAAATGAAACGAGATTATACAAAGCATTCAAATTATTTTTAACGAATAGATTTTATTGATAAATAATACGGATTTTACTAAAAATAATCAACCGTAGACAAATGAAAATTTATTAAGGAAAATAGTCTCGAGTAAAATATTTAAAACAAAATCGGCTACTTTCTCATTTATTAATATAAGTTGTAAAACGAAATTAATTTAACGAACAAGATCCAAATCTTGGTAATAATACTAAAATACGTTTTTAAGTTAAAAGTAATAAATTGACGAAATATGACGAAATAATGAAATCGATATTATTTAGTTACTACTTACTAGTATCACGATAAACAACAAAATATTATAACGATCATTGATAATAAAATTACTAACGATTATAAAAAATACTCCCTTCGTATCTATATGTTCGTCCACTTTGTTTAATATATAGGTGGAGTTTTATATTGAAAGTGGACAAACATATAGATACGGAGGTAGTATCAAATAGTTATAAAATGTTCATAAGACGCACGATTTGAAATAATATTTTAAGCAAATAATACGTAGCTAAAAATCAAAAACCTTTTCGTATCCTCTGGAGATTTCCGGCGTACACAAGAGCGAATTTCGGCGTGCTTTTTTGCGGCGTTCTAACCCTGTCGGCGACTTGGCTGGCCTACGCCCAGGTTATGCGAATCGATGAGACAGAAGGCCAAGGCAGTTTCGAGGGGGTCCAAGGCTATGAAGCCTGTTACACGTAAAGCAAAAGAAGAATTGCTTCGCAAAGTAGTGAAGAATTCCAATTTGGATGAAAGTGCACCGAAAAAGATTAACACAAGAGTCAATGATATTCCGGGATTGAATTACATCTCAGAGCTTGAGGATGAGGACGAGACGGAGGTCGTTCCCGAGACCGGTAACGAGATGTTGGTGGAATCGGGGGGCTGGAAACAGAGAGATGGGAAGAGAATTGTTGATATGGATGACGAAGAAGAGTTAATCCGATTTACTGATGAGGATGTTGATGAAGAAATCAACTACTGGAGTACCGCTGTGTACTGCTTCATTATGGGTGCTAATCCACCCTGGGAAGTGGTAGAAGGGTTTGTGAGGAGGATATGGAAGGAACATAGCATCGATAAAATCTCCTTTCTACCTAATGGAATCTTCTTAGTTCGGTTCAAGGACAAGGAAGCCAAGGTAAAGATACTTAATCATGGTCTTTTTATGTTCGATAATAAGCCTCTGATTGTTAAGGAATGAACCCCTGACGCGAAATTGGATAATAATGATATTCATGAGGTGCCTGTCTGGATTCAGCTGTATGACCTACCCTTGAAATTTTGGGGAAGATGTTTGCCTAGGATAGCCTCTCTTGTT
This sequence comes from Agrostemma githago, assembly GCA_958450325.1. Classification (NCBI taxonomy): domain Eukaryota; kingdom Viridiplantae; phylum Streptophyta; class Magnoliopsida; order Caryophyllales; family Caryophyllaceae; genus Agrostemma; species Agrostemma githago. The sequence continues at coordinate 10,773,517 of OY288258.1, forward strand.
GGCCCGTATGTCAAGTCTGACTTGGCTACGGAGGAACGAACTAGGTTAGGATATGCGAGAGTTATGGTCATGGCTAAAGTGAGCCAAAAATTTAGGAATGAGATTAAATTTATGGATGAGAAAGACAATGTGGTTGATGTTTTTGTCAAATATGAGTGGAAACCTATTTGGTGCACCAAATGTAAGGAAATGGACATGAGGCTCGGGATTGTCGGAGAGATGAGTTAAGGAAGGCGAGACAGGAAGTGAAACAGAAGAAGCCTGAGGGAAGGAATGTTGTGAAACAGATCTTGCCTAGGCCTGTGAGTGGCCCCAAACCACCTGCAGCGCCTATCTCGGGTGTGGTTAGTGTTAGAACGAGGCCCCCTGTTTCGGCTGGGTCCGTGTCTAGGGGATCGTTACCCTCTAAAGAGGTGGAAAATGGGTTGTCCTTTGTCGATATGGTCATAGGATCTCCGCGTAAAGAGCTGGTCGAGGAGAATGAAGGGGTTGGGTTGGAGTTAGTTATCCATGGAAATACATAATATAGGATGTTGGAATGTGCGCGGTATGTGTAACATAAATAAGCAGCGTGCAATTAGTGAGTTTGTTAGGAAGCAACAGGTAGACATCTTTGGTTTACTTGAGACTAAAATAAAGAATAAGGCGTATGCGAAAGTGCATCAAAATGTTTTTTCGGAGTGGAGTATTACTACAAACAGTCACTGTGGTGAGGGTGGCCGAGTATGGCTCCTATGGAAACATGACAAGGTTAATCTGATGATCTTAGAGTATACTGCCCAAAGTATCCACGTCAAGGTCACCACGGCTTCGGGGAAGAATTATTTGTTAACCGTTGTGTATGCATTTAATTCCGTGGCGAAGCGGAGTGTTCTTTGGCGTAGGCTTGAATCATATGCTCGTATGGATCCTTGGATGATTTTGGGTGATTTCAATTGTGTTATCGATGCTCGGGAGCGGCTTGGTGGAAATTCGTCGGACGAGGAAATGAACCAATTTCGTGATTGCATTGCGAATTGTGAAATTGGTGATTATCGGGCTAGTGGCTCTTGGTTCACTTGGAATAATAAGCACAGAATTGTGGAGACTAGAGTCTTTAGTCGTATTGACCGGTGTTTGGTGAATGACGATATGGTGAGGTTGTATCCGGATGGATTTGCTAATTTCTTACCGGAAGGGACTTTTGACCATTGTCCGTGTGTTGTCCAATTAGGGAGCCCTCCGAGTAGGAAGAACCGATCTTTCAAATACCTGAATATGTGGAGTCGCTCTCCGGAGTTTCTGAAGTGCGTTGGGACGGCTTGGGATGTGCAAGTTAGTGGCACCAAAATATTCCAACTGGTATCGAAGTTGAGGAGCCTGAAAGCACCTCTGAAAATGCTGAATTCTAATTCGTTTGCTGACATTGAATCTCGCTGTAGCCAGGCAGAAGCAGGCCTGGCAGACCTGCAAATACGCTTGCGGACTGATCGATCTGTTGAGCTATTACAGGAAGAGTTGGCTGCTAATGCTACTGTGCGAAATCTCCAAGCTGCGCGCGCCGAGTTTTGGGCCCAAAAGTCGAAACAAAAGTGGATTAAGGAGGGCGATGTGAACTCTGCGTATTTTCATGGTATTTTGAGAGCTCGACGTGCGCATAATGCTGTCTCGAAACTCGCTGATGCAGAGGGCAAAGAATGTTCGAACAAACGAGAGATTGAAGACGCATTCCTTCGTTACTATCTCTCGCTGTTGGGGGATTCGCGGCCTGTAGAATCTGTTGGCGTGGACACGGTTCGGATGGGGAGTTTATGCTCGGCAGAACACAAACTGAGGCTTACTGCAAGTGTGACTGAGCGGAAATCAAGAGGGCTTTACATGATATTCATCGAGACAAGGCTCCGGGTCCGGATGGTTTCACTAGTCAATTTTTTATTGATTCGTGGGATATCGTTGGAGGGGATGTCGTTAGCGCTATTCAGGATTTCTTCGTTTCAGGTAAGCTGCTGAAACAGCTGAACTGTGCTATCATTACATTAATTCCTAAAGTGAGCAGGCCTCAATCTGAGAAAGAATTTAGGCCTAATGCGTGTTGCAATGTTGTGTACAAATGTATTGCTAAAATAATCTGTTCGAGATTGGCCAAGGTTCTTCCCCAGCTAATTTCGCTGACGCAGGGTGGATTTATTGAGGGCCGGAGTATTGTAGAGAATGTCTTGATTTGTCAGGACCTCGTTAAGATGTATAGGAGAGGGCGCGTTTCTCCTAGATGCTTATTCAAGGTTGATATACACAAGGCCTATGATAGTGTGGAATGGAGTTTTGTCGATCAAATGATACGAGCCTTAGACTTCCCGGACCATTTCCGCCTACTGATCATGGAGTGTGTTACTTCAGTTTCGTATTCACTCTGCGTTAATGGTGAATTCTTTCGGGTTTTTTCGTGGAAAGAGAGGTTTGAGGCAAGGTGACCCTATGTCGCCGTTGCTTTTTACTATTTGTATGGAATATTTCTTTCGTATTTTGATACATGGTAAGATTGACAAGAATTTTAAGTATCACCCGAAATGTGGCCCAATGAAGCTTACTCATCTCATGTTCGCTGACGATCTGCTTCTCTTTTGCAAAGGGGATACGGATTCGATGGAATTCTTGTGGAGGGCTTTTGCCACGTTTAGCAGGGCCTCGGGGCTGAATATAAGCATTGGTAAATCTCATGCTTATTTTGCTGGAGTCGATGAAGGTAAGAAAGCTGCTATACTACAATATTCTGGCTGTGTTGAAGGTACGTTGCCCTTTCGCTATTTGGGTCTTCCGATCCAAAGTACCCATCTTGGAAAAATCGACTGTGAATGCTTAATAGCCCGAATCATCTCGAGAATCTCGAGTATTGGGGCGCGGAAGCTGTCCTATGCGGGTAGACTGACCTTGGTTCAGTCTGTACTGTCTCAGCTTCATAATTACTGGGTGATGGTATTTATTATCCCGACTTATGTTATGACCAGAATTATCTCTTTATGTCGCAATTTCTTATGGAATGACGGGGTGGAAGGAAATAATCGGGCCCTGGTGAGTTGGGAGAAGATCTGCTGCCCTAAAATGGAAGGGGGTTTGGGGCTTAGAGACCTGACTACATGGAATCAGGCTGCTGTGGCAAAATTGGCATCCTGGGTTTTTGATCAACCGGATCGTTTATGGGTTCGGTGGGTGAATTCCGTCTACCTGAAGGGGCGTGATTGGCGTGATTACCAACCCAACACGGATGTCACCTGGGCTTGGCGAAAGATCTGTCAGGCTAAGGACAAAATTAAACATATGTTTGTGAATGATCTTTGGCATGGATCGCGTTCCTGTTGTATGATCTCGGAGGGTTATGAGGGTATTCGGGCTCACAATCCGAAAGTGCCTTGGGCCCGTCTCGTCTAGAGTGGTTGGAGCATCCCTAAACATAGCTTTATTTCGTGGCTAGTGTTTAGGCGGGCTTTAAACACTAGGATTAATCTGGTAAGATTTGGTATTGCTGAATCTGACCGTTGTTATCTATGTGAAGACCATGAAGAGAGCTTGGAGCACCTTTTCTTTGATTGTGAGTGGAGTGCCAAGATTGTTGACAGTTTACGCGTGTGGACGAAGAAGCAAATTCCAAGTACTGGTGCTTTACTTTGGGCGAGCAAGATGCGAGGATCGAAGTTGCAATGCAACATCATCCGTGCCTTGTTTAACGCCATGATTTATCACGTTTGGAGGCAACAAAACTTGTGTAGAATTGATGGATCAGTGCAGCGACCTCACCATATTGTTAAGTTGATTAAATTGGATGTACGGAATAGCATTATGACTAAGATTAAACACCCATTACGGGCTAGAGATGCGAGATGGCTACATAATTTGATGTAGCCATTCATTTGTACATTGATCATCATTTTTTAATACATACTTACCCTTCACCAAAAAAAAATAAAAAATAATACGTAGCTAAAATGAGAAAACCAAAGATAAAATATTTACTACATACTACTACTCAACACACGATATAATATTGAGTAACGTCCTAAAGTTACCTTGAGTCGATATCCTTGAATTTGAAAGTCATGCCCGACCTTTACTCCTCAATAACTTCAGGATCCAACAAAAACGAGAATGAACACAAACATAAACAAAAGTCGAAATTAATGGAGATTGGAAAGGAGCAAAGGAAACACGGAAAACGTGACAAAGCACCACAGAGGAGAGAAAGAAGGAATCAATATCGAGACTAGGCAGGCTAAGATTCTGAACTGAGACAGAGGTGAAAGCTTATCTTCTTAGCGATTCCGGTTGGAGGTGAAAACTTATCTTCTTAGTGATTCCAGTTGGAGGTGAAAGCTTATCTTCTTAGCTTTCCAACAACATATCACACGCCCCAATCGAAGATCAAACGAGAGAGTTATGGTCCTCAGAAGTCATAGGGCAAAGTTTCATCCGATGAGATCTGACCGGACGAAACTTCGCCCGACGGTGTTTTCTCCCCAGATTGCCATTTCGGGCTAAAAAGTTCATCGGGCGAAACCTTGTCCGATGAGATTTTGACCGGGCGAAACTTCACCCGACGGTATTTCGGCCATATTGGAGAGAATCCGTAGGGCAAAACTTCACCCTATGAATGTCCAAAGGGCAAAGTCTCACTCAAAGGGCAAAGATAGAATTGGGCTTTGGTTTAGTGATCCATTAAGCAAATACTATATATAGTTAACCTAATGTGATGCACAATATACTACATCAGACTACATAACTCTTCATTAGATTTTAGATCATTTTATTAGCATCCATCTTCATCATCTATTAGCTTTGATAGAAAGCTAGTAGTTCTTCATAGTTTTTATCAATCTTCATCTTCCTCTAGATTTATATTCAAGCTTTATAAGAAATTCTAGTTTTATTATTGAAGTTCTTTGAAGATTATCAAGGGATTAGTGACAAATTCATTGTCCTCTTCATCAAGGCTTCATCTTATTTTATGCAATCTTCATCTTCTTTATTGTTATTTTTCCTCCATTGATGGTATATTTCATTTCTTCTCCCTTATCTCTAGATTAGATTTAATATTGCTATTTTATTATTGCACTGTTTTCATTGATTTTACTTGCGTTGTTTCTAGACCGTCTTATAGTTTCTTTTGTTGATCGCAATTTTCTTCATAGTCTTGTTATTTTCTCTTATTTTCATCATCATGCTCTTGTTATTTTCTCCATAGTTATTGTTTTTGTAGTTTCCTTTATGAATTGTGACTTTGTGAGTAGTTTACTTGTTTAGGGGTTAAGGGAGGAAGATCTTGGGTGATATGAATTAAGAAATTGTGGTTTGGTTGCATGCTTGTTGATTTATCATGTTTGAGGTTATTGTATCTTCGTTGACTTAGTCCGGCCGGTTAGATCGACCTTGACTAACTTCTATCAATATGGAGAAACTCGGGGTAGGAGTTACCTTGACTTGAGACTTACCCTTTTTCGCCGCGAATTGAAAGCGGGATCTAGATAAGTTGGGTGAAGAATCGAAAGGCGACATTCTCCCTCTATCGACTTTGTGACCGACTTATAATCCCGAGACTCATAGAACCTGATTTCCGATTCCCGACTCCCCCTAACATCTTTTCCTTATTGATTATTCCTTGTTATTTATCGCATTCTAGTTTAGACTCGACTCAAAACCCCCAACTGGACCCCAAACGCATTGCTCTTACTCAATTTTCTCACCATCATCCCTGTGAACCGACCTCGACTTACCACGACTACATTTATTTGTTTTTGTGTTATTTGCGAGTCATAAAAATATTGTTTGATCCCCTATCCATCGCTAACGACCGATCCTAAATAGGGGCGTGTCAGCATCGACAATAACAACGTTGACAAAGAGCAGAATGAGGGCAACGAACAGAACACAAATAGACTCGAGCAACACGATCACAACAATAACGAATAACACGAGAGATCAATTATCAGTAGCAGCAGAGTGACATGAACAGAACAAATAGCAACAATTCGTCCATCAATAGAGAAAACAAGCAAGATTGACGACAAGAAACGAAGACGATAAAAACCACGATTGATACGAAACAGCAGCAGTAGTGACGAAGAGGACGTACAAACAGCATAGAGGCCACAAGAACAATAACGAATAGCAAACCGAAACAGAAGAAGAAGGAAAAGAACGAAGGAAATAGACAGCAACAGCAGTCAGACAACCAAACGAACAGAATCGACACATACGCACAAAACAATGACACAAATGACGACAAAACGAAGAAGGAGAGAAAAGGGATGAATTCGTCACCTTCCGAGCAAGCACCACGACAGCAACAAGGATGATGATGCAGCAGCGACATACTAAGGCGGCAAACAGGGGAAACAATGGTGTCCTGGGCAGCCAATGGACGATGATGATGATGATTGATTAAGATTAAGATTAAGATCAAGGAGGATGGTGATTGAAATTGATGATGTTGGTGGTTGCTGGGTGAAGAAGAACGAAGAGGGAGATGAAGAAAGGGGGGACAACGGTTGACAAAAGAAATAGAGGTGTGGGAAGTTTTAGGTTAAAACCGAAATGGGTCGGAAACAAAACAATAATACGAGTCCAGTAAGAAGCGATAGGAGATAAATAGACATCGAGTGAAAAGTCTACCCAAGTAAGAAATCGAGTTAGAAATTGAGTAAGCGGGTCAGAACGAGTAAGATAAGACAGAATTAAGTAACGGGTTGAAAGGATAGAGTAATACAATATGAATAGACATAAATTCAAAAGTCGTCTCGAGTAGGAAATAAAGTTAAAATAATAAATAAATAAATTGACCCAATAAAATATTGAGTAAATAATAGATTCTAGAGGTAAAAAAATAAGTATTTGGGACGGAAAGGAAGTTTTAAAAACAAATATTTGAAGCTAAGGATTATAGTATAAAAGTATCTCGAGGTTTAAAATAGATATTTGCAAAGAAACAATTTTCACAAAATTGAATTAAATTTGTTTCTCGAGGAGAAATACTAATTGTTTGACGAATGTTTGATCAAATGTATTTCGCGAGATAAATAGAATTTTAGAAGTTCAAAATAATTGAAAAAAATAATGTCGTTTTATAGAAATTTTAGGATTTACAAGTTAACCCGTAAACATAATAAAATATGAATGTTATGAAATCATATTAGATGAATGTCCATTAGGCTTTTGACTCATATGTAAACTCTCTTATCATTACTGATGTACTATATATATCTCTCTCAATGACATGAATAACAATAACTCTCACATATTTCTCGCTCTATTGTACATATTGAGATATAGCCAACTTCAATTCGCATATGCATTATTGCAATTAATTGCGAACAAATATCAAAAGTTGACATGGACTAATTAAGCATATATATATGATCAACAAGTGCTTAAAAGTACGGGTTTAAGAATTGTGAATTAAAATTGACTATGAATGATGATATTTGGAGATCCAAGTGCACATTACTCGAGGTTGAATAAACATATTTTAAGTTAAATTCTACGAATTGATCGATATTGTTTTAAGTGGCTTGGAGACCACATATCAAATACGAGTAATTTGTGTTATTAGAATTCACAATTTGATCATTATCATGCGAATAAATTGATCTCTTAAATTTGGCATTTAGAATCAGCCATTAAAAGTCAATTATTTTATGAATCACATACTCCCCGAAATATATCATAATCTTACAAAAATACCCATCAATGAAATCTTATTTGCATATGATATGATAAACGCATTCTAAGGTAGTTAAGTAAATGATTGCAATCTATCTTGAATATTTTTTTTACCACCTTAGGGGGAGAAAGTGAATGACAAGTTGGTAAAACAAAAGAAGTTTTATCATATCAAATTACGCGTTATTTATCGTGTACAGTAATATATAAGTAGAATGACGATTCTACGAAATTACATCGATATGAAATGGCTACACATTTGTGCGCAATATCAAGTGGCCTATTGAATAAGGATTTTATAAATCCGTACGACCGTCGACATATTTATTCGTATCAATGAGCTCATAATCCTGAAATTCATCAAATTTATTGATGATATTGAAAAGTATACAATACAGTTTGCGTATCGAGTCATCATGCTGATATATAGAAACTAAGTATATCATTTCATATTAGTTTTCTTATCACATCGTTGCCTCATTTCATGTTCATATACGGAGTAGTAAATTTAGTCGCATATTATATTCGTGCAAATGATTGATAATCTGACTATACTTTGAAATGTTGAAGTGATATTTGGATGAAGACGCAACAATCAAAGACTATCTTCATATTATTCGTATAACTATTTGAAGATCAATGATAAATTTCTAATTATCGAAGACATCTATGGAGTTTATCAAGTATGATGCTTATTATTTCAAAGATCGAGATTCATCGTCACATCATGGATAATATTGTTATTTTTCGAGTGATGTAACTATCAGGGGGAGTATGCACGCGCTGTACTCTTTTTTCTTATCTATGGTTTTGTCCCACTGGATTTTCCATGGAAAGGTTTTGATGAGGCAACATCATATGCATGTTTGAGGAATAATGTGCTCTATTTTACACTAGTTTTTTTCCCACAGGATTTTATTCGAGTGAGGTTTTATGAGATATTATTTCGTAATGTACATTCAAGGGGGAGTGTTATGAAATCATATTAGATGAATGTCCATTGGGCTTTTGACCCATATGTAAACTCTCTTATCATTACTGATGTACTATATATATCTCTCTCAATGACATGAATAACAATAACTCTCACATATTTCTCGCTCTATTTTCTTTCTAGTTTTCATTTCTTTCTCGTTTTATAACAATGAATACAATTTAATTTATAAAAATCAGGGGTATTACATAAATGGTCCAAACCGATCTAGAAAATTGGACCGAAATTTCAAAAAAATTGAAAATTCCGGTCCAACTGGTCAGATCCGGTCTTGGACCGGAATTTTTCCGGTCCAGTCCGGATTTTTTTTTTAAGATTTTGGTTTGGTCCAAACCGAGTCTGATCCGGTCCTGGACCGGTGCACAACCCTATGCGCAGTGCAGAGAAACCCGAACCGGTCATGATGGACCCAAACCGGTCGAGACACCCTTGAACCGGTCGGGACATTTCCGAATGTTTCGCGGGATTTTTAGTTTTTAGACTCTGTAACTTACCATAGCTCTTATTTTATGGGATATGTTTTCCTAATTAGTTACTCATAGTCCTTAGGAAAGTATCAATAATGCGACTCCTTATCATTATTAGTATATATACCCTTCTTAGGGTTAGATTTTATTTACGATTTCTAGTTTAAACTTTTTTATTAGCATTGGAATTCTTCTAATTCATACTCATACTTTTAGATCGTCAATCTTTCAGTTTTACGTAATTGGTATTTTTTTCTTATTATCTTATTTTCATATTGTTCTTTATTATGTTTAATTTCTTTATTGCCTTATCGTTAGTTAATTAATTATAGCTAATTAATTCATCTAGAGTTGAAGGGGATCTTGTAGACACCAAAATTTTATATATTTCGGTATCTATTTATGTCTAATATCTTTAGTATTTAGAGATAATTATCAATAAATATTGTGATAATATCTTAGGATACTTTAGAATATTCTTTCTTTCTTTCTTTCCAAGCAACTAGACTATAAATACGGGCATGTATTTAGGTTTGAAGGTAAGATGGAATAAGTCTCACACGCGACCCCATCATCCTACTAACAAATTGTAGGTAAATGGAATAAGTCACCAAAAAGACCTCATCTTCCCCCTACGGATCTAAGTCGATAAGACATCTGTAGAACTATAAAAAACCCTAACCTTCGAGATTGGAATCAAGAGATCCACGAAAGTTGTAACGCTCAATCTTTCGATTATAAAATAAAACTCATATTCCATATTATTTTGTATCTGTTATTTTAATTATCGGAGGTGTGAAATTTTATGTTTTACAAATTGGTGAACCCGACGTGAAATTTAACCTCAAGTCCTTCTATCAAATTTCGAGACAAAGTTGCAACCGACTTCGAAGTCACTACAACAAGTCTCGAGGGGGCATTTGTAGACACCAAAATTTTATATATTTCGGTATCTATTTATGTCTAATATCTTTAGTATTTAGAGATAATTATCAATAAATATTGTGATAATATCTTAGGATACTTTAGAATATTCTTTCTTTCTTTCCAAGCAACTAGACTATAAATACGGGCATGTATTTAGGTTTAGAGGTAAGATGGAATAAGTCTCACACGCGACCCCATCATCCTACTAACAAATTGTAGGTAAATGGAATAAGTCACCAAAAAGACCCCATCTTCTCCCTACGGATCTAAGTCGATAAGACATCCGTAGAACTATAAAAAATCCTAACCTTCGAGATTAGAATCAAGAGATCCACGAAAGTTGTAACGCTCAATCTTTCGATTATAAAATAAAACTCGTATTCTATTATTTTGTATCTGTTATTTTATTTATCGCAGGTGTGAAATTTTATGTTTTACAGATCTATGCTAATTGAATTGGAGATGTTAGCTTGATTATTTGTTTAACTGATCATTCATATGTTATTGTCTTACTACTTGTCTTGTATCATTGTTTGATTAGTTTGAGATGTTGAACTAGTTTAATGTTTAGGAACCCGAACCTAAGATCGAAAGTCTGGTAAGGGTAAAGTAAGTGGGTAGGATAATCTGGTAAGTTGCGAGAGCACGTTAGAATCTACACAAAGGTTGACATAAGATTCGAAATATCGTGTCTTTGCCCTAAATAACTGTGATTGATTGAGTAAGTAACTTTACCCAATTTAATTGTATAGTGAACTGGAAAGCCCTAGATCTCTTTAATATTATTAGAAAATTTTAATTATATAATCATATTAGTTTAAATAACAATTCAAACAAATCGAAATTAAATAATTTAGAGTCAAATTTAGATAATTAGCGATATTCATCTGTCTCTCTGTGGACTCGTCCCTTGCTTACTGCTAGCTACCTGTTAGTTGTTCGTTAGGATTATTTTGATTAAGGTGATACGACTTTAACCTTATCATATATACGCCTAAACAAAATGGAGATAATCCCGGGATAAAATGGAGATGAGATATGATATCGGGATAATATCTTTCACCCCCTCTAGTTGGAGCATGGAGGTCGGAAGTGTCCAACTTGGATAATAATGTCGTAAAGGAAGACCGTTCTAATGCTTTTGTTAAAATATCAGCCAACTGGTCCTTTGTGTGAATATAGGAGGGTCGAGGGGATTCGAGGCCTCAAACAATTTCGTCGTGAACAAAATGACAATCAATCTCGATATGTTTTGTACGCTCATGAAAAACAAGATTATGAGCGAGATGAATTGCGGATTGATTGTCGCAATATAGGACAGTCGATGAGGAGGGAATACCGAGAGAAGATAAGAGCCCGTGTAACCAATTAATTTCGCAAGTTGTGACGGCCATGGCCCGATATTTTGCCTCTGTAGAGAAACGCGAGACCGTAGATTGTTTCTTTGTTTTCCAAGAGATTGTCGAGTTACCCAAGAAAATGACATAAGTCGTGAGGGAACAACGACTTAGAGGACAACTAGCCTGATCCGAGTCATAATAAGCATGTAACGTAAGCCACAATTGGCGGAGAACATAATACCTTGACCTGGACAAAGCTTCAAATATCGAACCACTTAAAGAGCTGCTTCCCAATGTTCGACCCAGGGAGCAGTCATAAATTGAGCAAACGGGTGATGAACCGAAAAGCTAAGCTCAAGTTGAGTAAGAGTAAGATAAACTAAGCGGCCCACGAGATGACGATAGCATAATGAGTCATAGAGAAGGTCTCCAGTAGCGAGGGCCAACTTGTGTAGACACCCGCATTTTGACTGCCAGGTGTCTATGGCAGTTTCCAAAAAAACCCCTGATGATGATCGGACGCTAACGTGATTCTACGCGCTCGGATATGGGCTCAAATCCATTAGTCGTTGGCTTAAGCACTTATGGAGTACAAATCTCACAAAATCAACCTCGAATCCAGGCCCAGTGGATCATTCCGAGTCAAACAAGACTAATTTGGGCCAAAACCGACACCGGAATTAAAACCGACTTTTTAGCGATTGGGTCAACCCCGGTCAAAGTCGTTTCCGAGACACACAAAACATCTATTCAAACATCAAAAGTCCAATTCAAACACAAAACTCATCAAATATACAAGGTCACGATCCAAAACAAGGGACCCGCGCGACCCAACCCATCCACTCGATCGAGTGGGCCTGTTTCAGGCCCGACTGCAGGCACAACGGGCCACTCAACCGAGTCAGCTGGTTACTCGGTCGAGTAACCCTAGCCGGGTGACCTAGGCTTTGCCTATATAAACACCCAATGCAACACACAATTCAACAACTTTTTACAACCCTAATCAAACCTTCAACACATCAAATTCAACCCTAATCAACATCAAGCTCAAACCTTTTTCAAACCCTAATTCAACTTTTCAAAACCCTAATTCTACCTCTAATCAAACCCTAGCACTACACTAGCAAACCATAAACCGAGATTTAGGAATCGAAACCTCAACCACCATAACTCAACCTCCATAAACCTCGAAGCTCCCGTGTTAAAGCCACAACTACGAGCCCTATCCGAGACAAGAACATGTAGGTTGAGGGCGCAAAACCCCATTTTTTCCCTTCTCCTCTCTCGCGTCATGTGTCGTCGTAGTCGTCTTTTTCTATTTTTATTATTTTATTCGCATACTAACATCGATAATATAAATAGTATAAAACATTAAAGTATTCGTCGATTCGTGTCGAGCATGAATGATGGTGGGATAAGGAAAACCGAATATACAAGTGTACTGCACACAGCGTTGCCGGTCGCTTATCCCATCACCCCGATTGCTTGATTGTTGAGACGGATTAACATCAACTTTAATTTTCTTATTTTATCACCATTATCGCATATTTATCAATTCTAAAATTTATTTTCAAAATCAAGTCTTTATTCAATCAAAGCGTCGATCTTTTAGATTCGATACCAATTCCCTAATTGGATGTCGAATCTAACGATCTAGTCAAATAATTCGATCAATTCGATTTTCTCATTGATGCTAACGTAGATGCTAGTTACAATTATGGCACTACAAACGCGGAGAGAAATTCATATCGTTTTGATTGACTTAAAACGACTTAAATCAATTTTCTTTATTTTCCACTCTAGTATTCCATATCGATTCAATAATCGAATATGGGATACAACGAGTATTCAGATTTAGGATCGAGTATAAATCCTATAATATTTATATCCGATTCAACAAAAATCAATGATTTATAAAATCCGAGTTGAGCATAAATTGTGCAATATTTATGTCCGATTCGGTGGAATCATCGAATTATCGAAAAATCAAAAGCAATTTCAAAATTACAAGCGAACCTGGTTCGTACAGGTACCACTCGACCGAGTGTCTCGGCCACTCGATCGAGTGACATCACAATTTACCGAGCAGAATGCTCTTTCGACCTCTACTCGGTCGAGTCTCATAGTGACTCGATCGAGTGGCGACGTACTCGGGCGAGTTGGTCAATAACTCGGTCGAGTAGGGTCACGAAATCCGGGATAGAACACTTTTTAAGGATCCACTCGGTCGAGTCCCTCAATGATCGGTCGAGTGGCCCTTTATCACGTTAAACCGTGAGTCCTACAATAGCATTCGAGTCTCGTTAACCGTTTTTTTGTGACTTAGGTCAACACGTGCCTAATTAATCACGTGAAACATCTTTTCAAAACCATACATTAACTCATTTGCATCATTCTACACAATTCAGTATTTGCACAAACCGTTAATATCGTTATACCGTTACTAACCGTTTGTTGTTTCTTTTGTCAATTTTGGCCGTTTATTTTATTGTACTAAAATGAACCCACATGCTAAATTTTACTTCGACGTAGAATTAATTGCATTAAATCGACGTAGAAACCCTTTTCAATTCCTCACATGCTTAGGGAAAATAATCTTTGCATATCATTTTCCCGTTCAACTAACGCGCGTATTAGAGAGTCATTCGAGATCTTAGTAGAGGCCGCTAAGTGCGGGCGGGGTTGGGTGTCCTTTGTGGGCTTCCCAACACGTACCCTCACCCCTTACTCAGAACCATGGTTTCCGGATGCCCGAAACCGTTGGCGCACGAGAGTCATTCAATACACGATATCCGATAATGTCGGTATCGGTATCAAATGCAAAGAGACGAGCCCAATAAACTCTGACATCGGAAATGGACCGTATTTTGTATACGGCCCACTACGACATAGAGTGGGTTCGAACGGGCCCGAACTCCCACAAAGTTCGGTGGCGACTCCACTTTGACCTAAATTTCAATTCGATCCATTCTCATATGGAGATTCATCCGCCTACCCAAACCCGCGCGTGGCCGCGTCGGGGTGGACCTATGTCATGTCCACAACTTGTAATGTGGCTTGGTAGGAATGAATGAAGGCTTGGCTCCTAATAAGTCGGTTTCAGTAAGAATATCGATAGTGTACTTACGTTGAGAGAGGAAAACACATGTCTAATGACGGACGACTTCAATACCAAGGAAATATTTCAGGACTCCGAGATCCTTCATATGGAAGCAAGAACCAAGGTACGATTTAAACCGTGACATGCCGGGCGGGTCGTTGCCCATGATTATAAGGTCGTCGACGTATATGAGAACGTGCACCTGGATATTAGGACGGGTAAGGGAGAAGAGTGAATGATCGAACAGACTTTGACGAGAATCATAAGACGTAAGTGTGAGATAATGTCAAAATGTTTGAACTGAATTAAAAACGTCTAAACTGAATTAAAAGTATCTGAATATAAATTGAAAAGAACATGAACCCAGGTGGCTTATTAGTATCATAACAACAAGTCAACATTGTCTTATAACTACATTAGCATTATATTGAGCATCGCATTTGATTTTGAGGCCGCTAAAGATAGAGTAAGTCTTCCTTGTGACGAATATATCATTACAAGGGAATCACAGATCAAATAACATCATTGAATTAGAAAAGATAAAGACTAGTGGGTGACACATGACTTTATCTTATTCACCCAAGTAGATATTATTTGATCCGCCATACATATATAACGGATAGTTCCGTCACAAATAAGAATTTACCCTACATACAAGGCGCTAGAAAATAAAGTGTAGCGTGAGAGAAGCATGAAACATGCATGGTATTGGTACGGGTATTGATTTGGAGAGGAGATATTGGTCAGAAGTGAGATATGAAGATGGGAGTATGAGTATGAGTATGAGTATGAGTATGTATGGCACCAACCGATCAACTTGCTTGTACCAAATTGAACTACTAGGAGTAATTCACAAAGCATTATTGAATTTGGCAGATCAAATGATAGAGCTAGCTAGCCTCTGTCTATTCACAGCTCACTCTGGTTTTCACCGAACACGCGTCACAAGGTTAACGGTCTATATATATATATTCATTTGGACAAGTTTTGATAAATGGTCAAGTCCCAAGGAATATGAAGAATATAGCTAGCTAGGCCCACAACCAACATGAATGAAATGAAGCCCAGCACTATAGGAAGATGTACAAAACAAGTGAAGCCGAAGAGAAGGGACGACAATGTCCTAACAAAGATTCACATGGCATGCATGGCCCCTCGCCTCATACATGGCTTTCTCCTTCAACTTTCTTCCTCGGGTATCTTATATCAACATCATCAACTAAACCGCTTCTAGCTGTCGGGAAAAAATAACACTCCAACATTCGACCAATTTTATGTCCAAGTTCAACCCTTACGCTCAAAACTAAACCAATGGTATCTATGACTACTATGAGTGGATCTTCTATAGCATGACTTTAAAAAGAAAAAACGTATTTTAAAAGTAGAGGTAAATCTACACTACACATTGTCATACTGATAGCTAAAAATCAGTTCAAAATGAAAATAGGGAAGAACACTAAAACTCGGAGGATATAGTATATACTATAGACTATATGTCCACGTACAATTATGCACGGTATTGATAATAAATTTATTTTATAGCATCTTTTATTTTAGATTTTAAATTATGAAATCATTGTTCTATTTTTATATCAATTAATGACACATCCACTTTAGATATAGGAAAGTATTTTTGAAATTACACAAATAATCAAGACAATTGACTAATGTATTGAAATGTCATCAAATATGTATTCAAATGAAAATATTACCTATATATTTTATAATCATGTAAATGTCACATCGTATTTTGAGATATTCACCTCCTTTTTGGATATACCGTAAAAATATACTGGAGTATGTATTTTTCAAGAAATGTGTACTAATGTTTTTTTAAGGGTCATGTCTTTTCCTGACGAGTTTTTACTTAATCCTAACGACATATTACGAATTTGTTCTTGTCATTTCCTCCCTATTCTCAAAAGTGATGTATAGTATGGATTATGTATAGCAAAGCGAGATTAATGAAGACGTTGTTCATATCAAAATGAGATTATGTATAGTATAGATTATTTTAAGAAGCACACGCATAGTTGAGATTATTCTTATGAAATAACCCAAAATAATAGTATGAATTTTCAGTACATGTGAGACCGTCTTTCTTCATAATTTGTACTGTGAAACTTTTTATTATTATTATTATTATTATTATTATTATTATTATTATTATTATTATTATTATTGTTTATCGGTATATATACTTCGTATTTTGTATACTTTTGTAAAAATTAGAGAAAAACTTATCTCAATCTCTAGTTTCTTTAACTCGCTCGATTTCTATAGGCAAAATCCTCAAAACATTTAGCCCATGAGATGACTTCCGACTTAGGGCATCAGCTACAATATTTGCTTTTCCTTCGTGATACAATAACTCAAAGAGACCGTTTGGTTCGCCTTATGTAGGAGTAAGGTATGAGTTTGGAATAACCAAACCCCATACCTTGCGTTTGTTTTACATTTTTTTTTCATACTCATACCTCAAACCCATGAGGTATGAGTTTCTCATATCCAACGGTGTAGGTGGGTAAGAGTAGGGATGACAACGGGTAGGGTATGGGTCGGGTCCGGCAGGACCCGGACCCGGACTCGTGTTTCACAAGTTGGACCCGGACCCGACCTGGACCCTTAAGGGTTCAGAAATTTTAGACCCTTAACCGGACCCGTCGAGTATGAGTAGGGTCCGAGAACGTCACGGGTCTTATGCACGAAAATTTAATATGTATAATATTTTTAATATGTACGATAACCCGACATTTCAAAAGCCAAATTAAAATCGACCACTCCAAACTTTAAAGAGCTTATGGCAACTGTGAGTTCATGCCCCTGGGTTACAACTGCATTTTGTAAAGAAAATAAACAATATACAAGTAAACACACAAAGTTAAGCTTACGGTAGCTATAAAGACATATTTCTGTCTTAAATATAAAGCTTGCTTTTGTAAACTGATTCTTTTTGCAAATCACACCTTTTTTTTGCTTATTCTTACTTTGTTGCATTACACAAATATGGGAATACATATATTTTTTATTTTTTATTTTTGTACGGGTCCAAGGGTCGGGTCTGGGTCTGACTTTCAGGACCCGAACCCGGAATATTTTTGAAGAACCTATACCCGACCCGTACCCACAGGGTCCAAAAAAATTAGGACCCGTTGCCATCCCTTTTTTATTTTTTATTTTTTGTACGGGTCCAAGGGTCAGGTCCGGGTCTGACTTTTAGTACCCGAACCCGGAATATTTTTGAAGGATTCATACCCGACCCGTGCCCACAGGGTCCAAAAAAATTAGGACCTGTTGTCATCCCTAGGTATGAGAGTTGATACCTTGGTATCAAACTAATACCTCTTTCTTTGTTTTTTTTCCCGAACTTTGTATGTTTTTATTGTTATTCAAACACTTTTCTCCCAATGATGAAAATATTCATAAAATAATTTGTCACAAATAATAATGACTTTTTGGTTAAAAACATTTTTTTCCCGTAAGATAACAAATTTTTTAAAAAATTATTATTATTCATTCAATTAAAAATATCTAAAAAATATTTCTTTCTTACAATAATAATAGTTTTTTCCAATAAGATTACAATTTTTTTTTTCCGAGATTACTCTTTCCAGAATTAAACCAAACACAAGGTATTAAGAATGAAGTTCCAAACCCATACCACCTTGATATGATTCCTTATTCCATACCAATACATTTTTGCGAATCAAACGGGTCCTATGGGGTGTTTGGTTGGCGCATTTAGGGATAATGGAGTTGAAACTCCAAGGGGTTGTAAATCCACTCCAAACCTTTCGAATCACAACCCTTACCCTTGATAAGCTAGTCGTATACCTATCAAAGATAACCAACTTAGGTCTAACTAAAAATATAGCTAGGGAAGTCAGGATTGTATCCACAAGGAGACAAATAAATTCTACTCGCAATTAAAGTCTATCTAAGTAACCAAATCGGGGGTTTGTAATTGGGTTAACTAAACTAAAGTAGTGAAGGAAAGAAAATTAAAGGAGTAGAAATAACTAAAATAAATAGGATGAATTAAGACGAATTTATATGGAAAGAAAACTAGGATTGTCGGTTCACGATGAATTTCCTACGGTCACAGTCTAGGTCACAGGTCTATCATTGATATTGGTCTAAGGGGTAGTGAAAAGGTCCTTCTGGTCCGCTATTCACCCTAGCATGCGTATAAAGGCTTCCGATCTTATTAGGGCAAACTAATGTGTTGTAGCAGGTCTAACTTTTACCATGCTTCCGATCTTAGGTTCAAGTTCACCAATTCAATTAATGAATTACGTCGACTTAATCAATTAATCTCAATTAAATGCTACAATTAACAACATAGACACAATATCATTGACAGATTTATAAACTAATTAACAATCGTATTCAATTCATGGATCCCCTAAACCCTAGCAAGGAAAATTAGCTACTCATAGAAAAATTTACAACAACAATAATAAAGATATTAAATAAATTAAGCATAGCGAATAGATCTAAAGAGAAATTAAGAATAAAAGAATTAATAAGATTAAGAGAGAAATAATTAAGAACAAAGAGAATAAGAAAGAACAAAGAAAGAATTAGATTACCGAGTTTAAAGGAAGAATAGAAAAAAAATTCATAAATCTAGATCTAAAAGTTTTAGAGTAAAGAGAAATCTAAAGAGAATTAAAAACATAAAAGAAGAGATTGAAGAGGTTTTAAAGAAAAGTTGGAGAAGTATGGAGAAATATATAAGAAGAGGTACTTAGAATTCTAGTCTAATAGTTTCTTAAATACTCAGCTAAAACAAAAGTCCAAAAGTCTTATTAACTCTAAACATCAAATTAGGAAAGTCTCGGTCTTCGTCCAGTCTAGAGAATAGTCGGTCGACTATTATGGTTAGTCGTTCGACTATCTTGACCTGTTTCCGTTTTCAGCACTGCGCAGTCAACTTCAAATGCTTGCCATTTCTTCGTTACTTCTTCAAATCAGGCTTGTGATATACTGTTGGAAAGCTAAGAAAAAGAGATTTCCAACGCAACTAAAATCAGCACAATTGAAATTGTAGAACTCAATATATTCACGTTTTAAGTAGACCTGCTTGGAAACGATCATTCTCTTTTCTTATTTCGCAAAAGATTTCATCTTTAAGCACGATTTTTGCCTTGTTTATGCGTCCACGGGTTCAAATATGCATAAGATGCAACATGACCACAAAGTATCAAATTCGGGGGAAAATAGTAGACAATGCTACTCGATATGCATGGAAATGCGTGCGTAAAAGACAGAATAATCATATATAAATTGCATGCATCAACCCTCAACCCAGGAATCTAAATCAATACCATGTTAAATACAATCCATCCCACCCTCGAACCAAACAACCGTAAATAAGTATGAGTATCTAACTCCATCCAATCTTTCATGGAATCACACTTCATTCCAATCCACTACTACAAAACATGAAATAGACAACTCCTAATAGACATTTAATATTGTTAACAACTGATGTATATACATCTGTTTTTTTACAAATAGATGTCTTTGTAGTCTAATAGACAACTGAGTTTTATAAACATAGTTGTCTATCTATTATACAACTGTTTTTTTAAACTCAGTTGTTTATTATCCTTGTTAGAATATTTAATAATATTCGTATGGCCTAAGTGTTTCGGTTTAAATATAAATTAAGTTCATATTAATTATTACGAGACTTTAATATAAAAGACGACACCGTGATGGATCAGTTTCGATTAATGTACTTAAAGTCGGGAATTACTATTCCTTCCGACCTTACTGTAGACACCCACATTTTGACCGCCAGGTGTCTATAGTAGGTCCCGCCAAACACCCGATGATGATAGGACGCAAACATGCTTTAATGGACTCGGATATGGGCTCGAAATCATGGACATTTGGCTTGGGCTTATTAGGGAGTACAAATCTTCCTAAACCAACCTAAAATCCAGGCCCAGTGGGTCGTTTCGAGTCAAATAAGACTAATTTGGGTCGATTCCGACACCAGGGGTAAAACCGTCTTTTAGCGACCGAGTCAAAACCCGGTCAAAAATATTCCCGAGACACACGAGTCAGCCATGACACCTCACGTGGCTGATTCGGCCTCCAACTGCTACAAAAATTAGCTTCAAAAAATATTAAACAAATCCGTTTAAGGATAGAATTCGATCTCAAGTAGGAATTCTATCCGGAAACCGAATCAGACACCGACCGAGCTCCAAATACTCGGCCAAAACCCCCCCAACCAGCCGAGATCCTTGCTTCCCCACCAAGCAACGGACTCACTACTAGAATAAGCTCTAAAGGAATCATTAATAAGGAACCATTTAGTTATAATCAATGATTTCTTTGATTTAAGAAATCAATTCTTCCAAATAGATGGTCTCTTATCTAATACTTAAGACACCATTTTTTAGATAAATGATTTCTAATCACTTTCAATTTAATACAAAGACATCATTTTAAAGCAAATGATTTCTAACCTCATACTATTTATTAACAAATACATCATTCCTTAAAACAAATAATTTCTCAAAAAATAATATTTCTATTTTTACCTATTTCTTTTTCTCCTCTCTGTCAAAAAAATAATATTTCTATTTTCATTTCTTAATACACCCGCCTGTTTCCTTTTCGTACATCGTACGCACACTCGCCATTCATTCATCGTTCATCATTTCTTCATTCATTCATCAATTCCAAACCCTCGCACACGCACACGCACACGCACACTCGCTGCTGCTACCGCTACCCTGAACCATCGCCGTCCACCAACGCCGTTGTCCACTACCGTTCATCGCAACTTCACTGTCTTCTGCAAATCGATCGCCATTTTTGAGTTTTCGAGGTAATTCCCAAATTCATTCATCCATTCTTCTTCTTCTTGTTTCTGATCTACATGTTTCCAATTCATCGCCGAAATTCGTGAAGATTTTTACTGTTTTTACTCCGTATTAGATTGATTTTTACTGTTGATTTGAGTTAATCGGATCTAGTTTGCGTGATTTGCTGTAGCTCTGCTGAGGTAATTGATTGATCGAATTTCTGTACTTTCTCACTTTTTGTGCGTGTTTTGTTCGTCGATTTTGCTCGCATTTTGTGTTTCGATGTCGATTTTCCGACGTTTTGCGATTTCATGATCAGATTATTCAGTGATTTATGATTTATCTGAGTTATGATGCGGATTTTCGTCGAATTTCGGATTAACTGTGAAATTCGTGAAGATTTTACTGTTTTTACTCCGTATTAGATTGATTTTTACTGTTGATTTGAGTTAATCGGATCTAGATTGCGTGATTTGCTGTAGATGAGGTAATTGATTGATCGATTTTCTATACTATCTCACTTTTTCTGTGGGTTTTGTTCGTCGATTTTGCTCGCATTTGTTGTTTCAATGTCGATTTTCCGGTGTTTGCGATTTCGTGATCGGATTATTCTGTGATTTGTCAGCTGATATTCGTGGAATTCGTATTAACTGTGAAATTCGTGAAAATTTTAGGACTGTTTGATTACACTGTTGATTTCAGTTAATCGGATCTAGTTTGCCTAATTTGATTCTTAAACTTGATTTACCGTTCTGTTACATAGAATTTGAGTTTGATAGCTTAAAAATGGAGATTTATGTTGAGGAATCGAGATTTATCTTTCATTGATGATGAAGAATTTTGGACTGATTGTTGTATCTGCAAGGTTTTTGAAGTTTTAGTAATGTTTTTTTTTGTCGATTTACCTTTGCCAATTTACGATAATTGAATCTAGTTTGCAGAATTTGCTGCTACTTGCTGAATTTTTGAGATTCTTAAGATTTTCTGTTGATCGATTGAGGTCTGAGGAGCAAATTCTGATGTTTTGTTAATTCTTCCAGTTGTTAATTTAATATGATTGGATCGAGTTTTTGCATAACTTGCTGGATTTGAGTTTCTCAGCCTTGTAAAGTTTACAGTTCGCCACTGTAATTCTAATGGTGAGGAATGCTTTTTTGTTTGTCGGTGTTGGCAGGTTGCATTGCCGTGCTCATTTGAGTATACGTGTTTGTTTGTCGAAGTTCTCGAGTTTTCTGCTTTGATGAGTTGCATACTTGCATTTGGTGTTGATACAGTTTCGTTAACGTAAACAGAGACTTAAAAATATCAGCAAATGATGTATAATTGTATATGTCGGTGAAAAAGAGGCCTTATAACCGCGAAAATTTGCTGTAAACACGAATGCTCAATAACTCTGTTGAACTCATAAGAAGTGAAGTGAAAATTTAGCTCACATACGAAACATTTTTATGCTGCTAAGTGATTCCTCATTGGTGATTGGTTACAGATTTACCGATTTTTAGTTGCTAAGTGATAACGTAGGACGTGGAATAACGAACTATTTGGATGTTATTGACGTGCAAATTTGTGATTATCCGAGTCTGCTCCGTAATTCATGTCAAATGATGTATTGATTTCTCTCTATTAGTTGGTATCCTAGAGAGTAGAGACATTGAATTATCGTAATGACTAGATTTGCAGCTATTGAGTTTATTTGATGTCGACAAACTGCGTTACTTCAGCTCGTCATTTGAATGAAAATTAGTCTATCTTCTGTTACATCTGTGTAGAAAAATCGTACTATATTTGTGTAGGAACTGTCTGGTAGTTTTACGGTTTTACCTGCTAGTAGGAAAATCGACCCTTGCGACTTGAGTTTCTCGTCTCACTAATAGCAATCTAGCTACGTACCCAAATGTCAGGATTAGACATCGGAACTTCATTTTCTTCCCCCAAATAAACACCACCGGAGTTCACCCTCGTCTGCCATCATCGTCTCGGTCGCTTTTCCATTGTAATTTATGTTTGTTTTGTTTATGTGTTGAGTTGGTGGATTTATTTCCAAGCGTCAATAATACTGATTACCACCACTGAACTTAAATGAATGTTGAGTATGAGCCGATGCGATACTAATTTCCTCAATTAAGTTTGTTTTGGGAGATCAAATTGCCATGATCTTTCTTTTCTTGAATGTGGATATATTTGTAATAGTTTGTGTTAGTCTTTAAGCTTTATTGTTGAAATATGTGTAATAAGGCGTATAATTTATTATTGAAATTGGTTATTTATATACAAATGGAGTAGTGCCTTTGCTTTTTCAAGTGTATGAGCCTAATGTGGATTTTTTTTGTGTTGTAGTATTTTAAAGATGTACCGAAATCATATACACAAGAAATGATTGATGAGTTACGAGAGATGTGGATTATGTTTGTTCTCAAGCACAAAGAAGTAGAAGATGAGGAAGATTGATTACAAAGTGAATACTCAATTTTTGAAGCATATACGTCTTGGCATATATGAAATGGTTACACATCTTGGCACATATATATATATATATATATATATATACTCTTGTCATATTATTTGAAGTATATGTTATTTTTTGACACATCTTGCCATATTTTTGGGCCTATTTATATTTACAAAGTGAATACTAATTTTTGGGTAATTTACACTTGTAATGTAATTATGACTTATTTCAGGATATCTATATATATGGGATATTTTATGGAAATCCGTCTTTTTTGGTTGATACTTGAAAAAGGAGTACATTGTATTGTAATAGTTGAGTATATATATATATATATATATATATATATATATATATATTAATCAAAGAGACTAATTCTAGATATTAATTGTAATGGAAGGAAAGAAATCATTCAAGAGTATTAAATGGTTTGTTAAGTTAGGAGACAAAGAAACCATTTAAGTGTGGTACATGATTTATGAAGGGAAACCAAAGAAACCATTTTAGTATATTGTATGGTTTATTGAGTTTAGATAAGACACCTTTGACTTGGAGATCATCTCCAAAATGGTGTCTTAGGGTATCTTGGAATGGTGTCTTTGCCCTTTATTGTAGTAGTGTCTCCTCATTCCTTTCAACTTCTCGCATTTCCTATCCAAACCAGTATTTCTTGCTGTTCAAGCAAGATACCTCTCCTAAACCTCCACTCCTATAAATAGGACCCTCCATTCAACACAAAAACAACATCAATAATCCCGACACATTCACACACATCATAGATCTATTACCCACACATCCTCGATATTTAGTAAAAATAAATCAAAGCAAATCCCGACATACTTCCGAAGAAGCCTCGAAATACCGACGAACCCGACCCCACCATCCGGCCGAATCCGTCACCTCACACATAAAAAAACGCACCAAACCGACACCTTAACTCATCCCGCATCATCTCGACGCTCCCGTGCCTAAGCCACCGTCCGACGAGCCTTATACCGAGAAAACGAAGCATGTAGGTTGAGGGTGTAAATCAAACCCGATTCTTCTCTTTTCTCTCCCTCTTTCTCACGTTTTTCTTTTTTTTTTGTGTCGTCGGTCTTTTCGTATTTTAATATGGGTCGTTCGTCACATATTTTTTATTTCTAATAATCGATACTACAAAAACTATTTTTACGTATAGCGTTCTTAAAATACGATATCGATTCTCTAATCGAATATCGTATCTAACAAGAACTAAATTAATTAAATCTCGTTGATGCTAAATAAAATCGTTACATCTTTTTAAACAAAATTCGACGATTTTATACGCGGAGAGAATTAACATCCTTTTCGTTCAATTCTTTTTTTTTACTTTTCGTTCAAAATAAACTTTTTTCAAAACCTTTTATAAAATCATTCCGACTATTCGATATCGATTTCATAATCGAATATCGAATACGACGAATATCGAAAATATAAATCGAATATAAATTAATCCATATTTGTACGCGATTTATAAAAATTAACGATTTTTCGACAAACAAAAAAAATCGGCAGACCACCACGCGGGTCGCGCGCCTGTCAGGCGACCCGCGCGGCGGCCTGGTTCGCCGGGCCTTCCTTTTTTTTCGTTTCCTCGCTTTTCTATTTTTTATTCCTTTCGAACTTTACATTAAAAAGCGACTTTCGCGACATATTTTCAGATTTCGATAAATACTTTTTCGACCTCGGTCAACACGTGTTAATCCATCACGTGTCATTAAATCTTTTCTAAAAATGATGAATATTATTTATTTACGTCTTTATTCAATTTATTCAAACATTACTAACTCGTTTTCTCGTGTTTGTAGCTTTTTATTTGTTTTGTTATTGTTTTTTTAGACTAAAACGACCTCACATGCTAAAATAACTTTGACGTTATTAGTTTAACATGCATTAAACGACTTAGCAACCCATTTACTTTTCTCTCACATGCTTAGGGAAAATAATCTTTGCATATCATTCAACCATCGAACTAACGCGTGTACATAAAAAACGAACGATATCTTAGTAAAGGCTGCTAAGTGCGGGCGGGGTTGGGTGTTCTTAGTGAACTTCCCAACACGTACCCTCACCCCTTACTCAGAACCATGGTTTCTGGATGTCCGAATCTATTGGCAACGAGAGTCATTCAATACACGGTATCCGATAATGTCGGTATCGGTATCGTAATGCAAAGGGACGAGCCCAATAAACTCTGACATCGGAAATGGGCCGTATTTTGTATACGGCCCACTACGACATAGAGTGGGCTCGAATGGTTCCGAATAACCACAAAATTCGGTGGCGACTCCTACTTCGATTTAAATTTCAATTTGACCATCTCATATGGAGATTCATTCGCCTCCCAAACCCGCGCGTGGCCGCGTCGGGGTGGACCTATGTCATGTCCACAATTTGGCGACTCCGCTGGGGATCAACTAATGAGTCACTTACCATCGGCATCCCTAGGGTGAGACTCGAAAAGAAATCGTTCGAATAGTAATGTACACGTTTTAGTTCAGTGGTTCATGCATAACCCAATTCTTTCCCGGGCCGGTTACTTGTGACCGACGTCCCACTATACCACGGTGCGTTCCTAAATGGGCGCACTAAAGACTTCGATGGCGGAACTCGCATGGGTTTTACGGCAGGTTCTAAGACCAACTCGGCTTAGGAAGACCGTCCTGATTTGCGAGAAAGCTATCGTCGTTGGTATAGACCCTATTCGACCGACCGAGACTTAGACTAAGAGCATACATGGCGTCATTATACTATTTCCGTGACTACGTGCTACTTGATCCATGTCTCATCTTTTCAAAAACCGTCATTTTCAAAAACTTGCATTTTTTTTCGAAAATTATCCATTTTTCAAAACCCGGAAAGCTACCGAATTTAGGACTTATGATTTTGACTCAAAATAGCCTATTTTCTAGCCGGTATGCTGTCCAAACCTTTTCAAAAATCCAAAATCTCTGCCCGATAACTTTTTTTCGATTTTTCAAAAAAAAAAACGGTCCATCCTATCCGACTTTGCTCGGTTTTCAAATCCAAATCCTCTTTTCAAAACTTTCTTCTTCTTAGGACTTCCCGTATTTAGCAGTGTCGGGTCATGTCATAAGTTGTTAGAGTCTATAGCATCGAAACTCCGTCGATCTTACATCACGGGTTTCTACCCCATCCCAGTCCGCCTTATTTGTCAAGGCACGGCCCACCTACGAGGACAAACTTCTACAAAGGGAAGCCCGTCTGCACTTTAGGGTCCAAGGTCTAGGGAGTATCTCACGTGGACCTTCCTTCGAGCGGGACTCGGCCCGCATAGCCGAATCCTAAGGGAGGCCCACCTTTCACGAGTCACCCGTCTAAGCGTCTTTTCCGAGTCAACCTTTTACAAGGCGTATCCTTATAACAAAAGGTTCGTGATCCTTACATCTAAGGGTCACTCGTCCGACACTCGAGTCTTAACAAAGTCTTCAGTCCCACTCGGGGGCTACCCTTCAGCAGAGCGATCAATCACGGTTGCTCTAAGGGTCTTGTCTTACACGTGTATCACGTACCCCACTTTTGAGTCACTTAGATGTCACACCATCTGAGTCTTTAGTCTCACTCGGGGGCTGTCCTCCACCCGAGCAGTCAACCACGGTCACCTTAAGGGGTACTTTACACCGGTGTCCTTATGATGCCTTCTCCAAGTCGAACCTAGGCTACGAACACTCGGGTCACCTAGGGTTAGGTCATCACGGTTGGTCCGAGCACGCGACACGGTCAAACACGGTCGCCCCCATTTTCAGATTCACCCTTATGTAGCTCGAGTCCAATTCGCGGTCGTTACTTTGTCTAGGTCAATGTTCGAGTATCCCGATCCGAGGATTTTAGTCATTTCTGTCACCCCGGGTTGCGTCTAGTTTGACTCCCTCTCTTTCATTTGCGCAAAACCGAGTTTAGGCGAGTCGTGGCACCTGTCGAAGACCTTACCAAAAAAAAAAAACAACCAACCGAGCATCCGAGTCCGAATTTGATTCGAGTCTAAGTCTGAGTTCGAGTCTAGGATACCCTACATCCTTTTCCAAATCAGAGTCAGAGTCATTTGCATTTTGTCATCTTTCAATATTCTATTTCCCATATATACTTTCCTTATGTGTTTTCGAGAACATGATGAATACCGTCATACACTGTGAGCACATGCACGTGACTATTATAGGCCCATCTATAACGACTGCAGGAAACTGAACCCGTGTTTTCCTTTACCTGTTCCATGTCTGACATAGAAAGCGACATAACCACCCTTAGTAGGAGCGATATCGAATCCTATGACAAATCTAGGTAGTCTCCTAGTTTGGGTTCAAGATGGGAGGCAAGCCCATTTCCCACAATAAACACCCATCCAATAACACTAACCAGTCCCTACCTTAGGTGTTAGTCTGACCGACAAAAAAAGAGGAAAAACTGGACAAAAAAAAAAAAATCAAAAAGTCCAAAAAAAAAAAAAAAAAAGTAAAAGGCCAAAAACAAAAAAGCTGGCCATGATAAAAAAGAATTATCAAATCCCTCGACTAGACACGGTCAACTCAAATGAAGAATCCCATGACCGGGGCTAAGAGGTCAACCCAAAGAATTCAAAAACCCATGACCGTAGTTAACGATCAACTCAAGTGAAACGGTCAATTCAAAAATTATCAAAATCCATACCATCAAATAGGGGAAAAACAATCAAGTTGGTCAGCTAACACCACATTTAGCCTTCCCACATTACAACCCTCAAGACCTTCTCGAGACCCAGGCCAGAGACAGCCCGAAATTTTGAGGATTCAAGCTCCATAGGATATCCCTAACCATTGGGGCCAGACATGGAAATCAGATCCCGCATTATCAAACCTACCCCGATCGAAGTTCGAGTCATTATTACTCGACTTCCCCCTTTCCTACCACATTACAATACCTTACCCTCGAAGCCTTAGCTCCACAAAATCGAGCTCCAGATTTCGAATCATCAAAGCCACTTACTTCCTAGCATCACATTTCCAAAAGCATCTAAACCAGTTACCAACCCCAAACACGGGAATTCAACTTGCGGTCGGCATAGAACATGCCCAAATAGTTCACGCCACCCCTGGGGGCTACCCCGGAAAATGCTCACAGTCACAGGATCAACATCCTAACTATTCTTGCCCTTTGATCAAGACATTATTGGGAATGCACCTAGCCTACACCATCGCCATGGCTAGTTACACACAAAGCCCTAGTAGACTAGGCACCATAATATATCTTTCAACACTGAACTACGACTTGGTTTGATTTCACCACACATGAATACGTAGGCAGTCTTTCAACAGAGGCACAACCACCCACACTGACACAAATTCAAAAGCACCATCATTCCGGTCACGACACTATCATGTTCTCAACAGTTAGCTTTGTCATCCTGGGGGCTTCTCCCAGGCAGAAGTTCTCCATCCACTCACATAATCCAAAGACATTCAAGAACTAGCCTCCTTTCTATAGTGTGTCCTAGTACTCGGCTCAGTCGAAGACGAGAATCTGTCAGGACTCGTAGCAATACCTACTTTGGGAATATGCCCCGAAACCAAAAAAATTCAAAAGAATACCAGTCTACGGCGTTGCTACCACAAAGCCCTGTCGTACGGAAACAGTCTAATAACATATCTTTTCCGTTCCGAGGATTCGACCATGTTGCCACTCGCCTAGGCTACAGAATAACGCAACTTAAGAGTCTTGTCATCTTAGGTGGCCCACTCCCTACCGAGTCACGGTCTAACCCTAAGAGAGTCCAGTCGTGTCTGTCAACTCGTCCTCTCGTGTCCAGAGTCGAGTCTGTCGGTATATCTCTCTCTTCAAATTCTCATTTTAAAATTTGCAAAACTTAGCCATTTGAGAAAATCCCTTTCCTAGTCACCACGGGAATAGGAATTTTTATCACACTTCATCTAGGCATACAGGCCTAACTAGAGGATTTTAGAAGTCCGTGTCAGAATCCGATCGGGAATCAAGTCATCCCAAGCATTCTAATTTCCAAAAAATTCAAAAATTTTCAGCGTTTCCAAAAATTTTCAGCATTTTCTTTCCAAAAATCAATCAAAAATCATTTCTTCCCCAGCGTGAGTCGGTGTTTTGCCTAAATATTACATGCAGTTGTTATGTACAGACAGGTGCATCCAAGACTCCCCAGGAATTCTCAAAAATTCTCCAGTGGAACAGCACAGGCGACATTTTTCGGATGTATCTGTAAACAGGTACACCCATAGCCTCCAATGAAGGCACCCGCACAATTCTAAGATGGGACGTGTCTGTAAACAGGTACACCCATAGCCTCCAATGAAGGCACCCGCGTAATTCTAAGATGGGACGTGTCTGTAAACAGACACACCCATAGCCTCCAAGGCAAGCTCCCGCGCAATTCCAAGATGGGATTGTCTGTAAACAGACATACCCAAGACTTTTTAAGAAAATTCCCCGCGACATTATTGACATCTATCCAGGTATGATTTCTATCTTATGGCTGGCGAGCCCTTCACGCAAGTCTAATGGACTCTAAACGACCCGATCGGAAGTCTGCCAGGCCTTAATCCTCGATTGGCCTGGTAGCTACTCTGACTTTCGCCTTGTCCAAGCCTCAGTCAGAGTGGGGGCTCTGTAGACACCCACATTTTGACCGCCATGTATCTATAGTAGGTCCCGCCAAACACCCGATGATGATAGGACGCAAACATGCTTTAATGGACTCGGATATGGGCTCGAAATCATGGACATTTGGCTTGGGCTTATTACGGAGTACAAATCTTACTAAACCAACCTCAAATCTAGGCCCAGTGGGTCGTTTTGAGTCAAATAAGACTAATTTGGGTCGATTCCGACACCAGGGGTAAAACCGTCTTTTAGCGACCGAGTCAAAACCCGGTCAAAAATATTCCCGAGACACACGAGTCAGCCATGACACCTCACATGGCTGATTCGGCCTCCAACTGCTACAAAAATCAGTTTCAAAAAATATTAAACAAATCCGTTTAAGGATAGAATTCGATCTCAAGTAGGAATTCTATCCGGAAACCGAATCAGACACCGACCGAGCTCCAAATACTCGGCCAAAACCCCCCAACCAGCCGAGATCCTTGCTTCCCCACCAAGCAACGGACTCCTCATTCCTTTCAACTTCTCGCATTTCCTATCCAAACCGGTATTTCTTGTTGTTCAAGCAAGATACCTCTCCTAAACCTCCACTCCTATAAATAGAACCCTCCATTCAACACAAAAACAACATCAATAATCCCGACACATTCACATACATCATAGATCTATTACCCACACATCCTCGATATTTAGTAAAAATAAATCAAAGCAAATCCCGACATACTTCCGAAGAAGCCTCGAAATACCGACGAACCCGACCCCACTATCCTGCCGAATCCGTCATCTCACACATAAAAAAACGCACCAAACCGACACCTTAACTCATCCCGCATCATCTCGACGCTCCCGTGCCTAAGCCACCGTCCGACAAGCCTTATACCGAGAAAACGAAGCATGTAGGTTGAGGGTGTAAATCAAACCCGATTCTTCTCTTTTCTCTCCCTCTTTCTCACGTTTTTCTTCTTTTTTTTTTGTGTCGTCGGTCTTTTCGTATTTTAATATGGGTCGTTCGTCACATATTTTTTATTTCTAATAATCGATACTACAAAAACTATTTTTACGTATAACGTTCTTAAAATACGATATCGATTCTCTAATCGAATATCGTATCTAACAAGAACTAAATTAATTAAATCTCGTTGATGCTAAATAAAATCGTTACATCTTTTTAAACAAAATTCAACGATTTTATACGCCGAGAGAATTAACATCCTTTTCGTTCAATTCTTTTTTTTTTTACTTTTCGTTCAAAATAAACTTTTTTCAAAACCTTTTATAAAATCATTCCGACTATTCGATATCAATTTCATAATCGAATATCGAATACGACGAATATCGAAAATATAAATCGAATATAAATTAATCCATATTTGTACGCGATTTATAAAAATTAACGATTTTTCGACAAACAAAAAAAATCGGCAGACCACCACGCGGGTCGCGCGCCTGTCAGGCGACCCGCGCGGCGGCCTGGTTCGCCGGGCCTTCCTTTTTTTTCGTTTCCTCGCTTTTCTATTTTTTATTCCTTTCGAACTTTACTATAAATTAAAAAGCGACTTTTGCGACATATTTTCAGATTTCGATAGATACTTTTTCGACCTCGGTCAACACGTGTTAATCCATCACGTGTCATTAAATCTTTTCTAAAAATCATGCATATTATTTATTTACGTCTTTATTCAATTTATTCAAACATTACTAACTCGTTTTCTCGTGTTTGTAGCTTTTTATTCGTTTTTTATTGTTTTATTAGACTAAAACGACCTCACATGCTAAAATAACTTTGACGTTATTAGTTTAACATGCATTAAACGACTTAGCAACCCATTTATTTTTCTCTCACATGCTTAGGGAAAATAATCTTTGCATATCATTCAACCATCGAACTAACGCGTGTACATAAAAAACGAACGATATCTTAGTAAAGGCCGCTAAGTGCGGGCGGGGTTGGGTGTTCTTAGTGAACTTCCCAACACGTACCCTCACCCCTTACTCAGAACCATGGTTTCCGGATGTCCGAATCCATTGGCAACGAGAGTCATTCAATACACGGTATCCGATAATGTCGGTATCGGTATCGTAATGCAAAGGGACGAGCCCAATAAACTCTGACATCGGAAATGGGCCGTATTTTGTATACGGCCCACTACGACATAGAGTTGGCTCGAATGGTTCCGAATAACCACAAAATTCGGTGGCGACTCCTACTTCGATTTAAATTTCAATTTGACCATCTCATATGGAGATTCATTCGCCTCCCCAAACCCGCGCGTGGCCGCGTCGGGGTGGACCTATGTCATGTCCACACTTACCCACTATCAAAAGACGTCTTTTCACGAAAAGGTGTGAATGGTTTGACTTGAGATCAAACATGTATCCCTTGGCTTTGTACTTATACATATCAAGCAGGACATACGTTATCCTCTCAATCAATAAAAAGAACAAAACACACAATTACAGACACTGAAAGACAGTGTTCCATCTCCATCATCAAGGAACATTAAGGAAGAGTCAAGGAGGAGAATCAATCTTCGTTTCTTCTTATTATTGAGTGCGTCTGATAGACATGGACCAAGGTTAGTTCGTATTTCCGTTAATCGATTGTATTGGGTTGGATTAGATTGAATCTATAATCGATTGTGGGACAAAATTCATTATCGATTCACAAAGCAAACTTACATCTGGAACTGACCAAACTCAAAAGATAGGGAGTTAATGATGAATTGGACCAATAATGAATCACTAACCGCCATCCCTAAGGTCTTTAACTTTGTTGATGGTTGTATATTAATACATAATGAGATTCGTTAAAGTTCCTTTGTACCACTCGAAAATACAAAGAAAATGAACGATTAATGTTGTGCGAATTTGTTTCTGGAATGTTGTTGATTTCGGTCAAAATGTGATGCATAAAAATTAGGAATTATCTACTCCGTGTATGATAATTTATTGTTTGCTTGACAGAATGATTTCATGTGATTATATTATATATTAATACATATACATATGTGATTATTGTTCGCTGTACCACTTATCTTTATACTCTCTCCCATCCATTCAATGGTTTACATGGGGGGTTTCACAGTTTTTAAAAAAAGTGGTAAAAGTAAGGGTATTATTGATAAATCAAATGGTTTTATGGGTCCACCAAACTTAAAGTAAGGAAAAAGTAGTGCCATTTTGTGTAAATAAAGAAAGGATATGACGATGATAAGGTAAAGTCTTTTGCCAAAAAAGGAATGTAAAGAATTGATTGGATTGTCCATTTATAGTAAGTGTAAAGAATTGAATGGATGAGAGGTAGTATGTGATTATTAATTTATGATTATATTAATATACATTAGGACTTTGGTAATTTTTGTGTTATGAAATATTAACACATTAATGCAAAATTTTACCATTAGAGTTTAAAAAATGTTTATATTGTATGTGACATGTTAGTCACCAAGGTGACCTTGTTATATTATTGTGGACATGACATAGGTCCACCCCGACGCGGCCACGCGCGGGTTTGGGGAGCCGAAAGAATCTCCATATGAGAATGGATCGAATTGAAATTTAAATCGAAGTGGAGTCGCCACCGAACTTTGTGGGAGTTCGGGCCCGTTCGAACTCACTCTATGTCATAGTGGGCCGTGTACAAAATACGGCCCATTCCGATTTCAGAGTTTATTGGGTTTGTCCCTTTGCATTTGATACCGATACCGACATTATCGGATACCGTGTATTGAATGACTCTCGTTGCCAATGGTTTCGGACATCCGGAAACCGAGGTTCTGAGTAAAGGGTAAGGGTACGTGTTGGGAAGTTCACAAAGAACACCCAACCCCGCCCGCACATTAGCGGCCTCTACTAGGATATCGAATGACTTTCTAATACGCGCGTTAGTAGTTCGGTTAAATGATATGCAAACATTGTTTTCCCTAAGCATGTGAGAAATTAAACGGGTTGCTAAGTCGATTTAATGCAACTAAAATTAACGTCAAAGTTGTATTTAGCATGTGAGATTCGTTTTAGTATAATAAAACAAACGATAAAAAGAAGTTGCTAAAAAGATGAACAAACGTGTTAGTAAGGATTGAATAAAAAATATGAATACGATAATATGCATGATTTTGAAAAGTTTATGACACATGATGGATTAACACGTGTTTGACCGAGGTCGAAAAATATTTGTCGAAATCTGAAAATATGCCGAGAAAAGTCGTTGTTTTATGTAAGAAACGACGTTTAAGAAAAAGAGAAAACGAAAAAAAGGTCACGGTTTAAAGGCCCCCCGCGCGACTCGCCTGGGAGGGGAGCGACTCGCGCGGGTGGCTGTCTCGGCTCGGCTTTTTCGAAAATCGTTAATTTTGATAAATCGCGTACAAATATGAATTAATTTATACTCGGTTTATATTTTCGATATTCGTCGAACTCGATATTCGATTATGAAATCGATATCAAATATTCGGAATAATTTTTAGAAAAAGTTTTTATAAAATCGTTTTGAAAAGAAATTGAACGAAAAGAAAAAAAATGTTAATTCTCTCCGCGTTAAAATCGTCGTATTTTGTTTTAAAAAGTATGTAACGATTTTTAGCATCAATGAGATTTAATTTAGTTCTTGTTAGATACGATATTCGATTAGAGAACCGGTATTGTATTTTAAGAACGTTTCGTTATATATGAAAATAATTTTGTAGTATCGATATTAGAAATAATATATAAAAAAAATGCGACGAACGACCCATAAAAAAAATGACCGACGACGACGCAAGGACAAAAAAAACGAGAAGGAAAGGAAGAGAGAAGAGAGAAATCGGGTTTGATTTTGCACCCTCAACCTACATGCTTTGTTTACTCGGATCGGGGCTCGTCGGAATGTGGCTAGGGCACGGGAGCGTCGAGTTAATGTCGGTGAGTTATGGTGGTTTGGTTTGGACGTGTAAAGGGTCGGGTAGGAGGCCGGTTTTCGTCGGGTTAGAACGGCGGGATCTCGGGTTTTACTATCGGTTTTTCGATGCTAAGTGTATGTGTGTGTTTTATGAATCGTAGATGTGTAGAAAGTTGATGATATTTCTGAATCTTAGATGATGTTAGATGTGTTATGCAAGGGGCCTATTTATAGGGAAGTTCCCGACCTTGGCTGGGAGAGGTAGTTGGATAGGAACTACCGCTTTGGATAGGAAACGTAAGAGGCTGAGAAGAACGAGAATTCCGTTTACTTGGTGAAGAAGCAAGGAACTCGGCTGAAAATAGGCTGCTCGGCCGTGTATTTGATGCTCGGCCGAGTATTTGATGCTCGGTCGAGTGTTTGATTCGGTATTCGGATAGAATTCCTACTTGAGATCGAATTCTATCCTTAAACGGATTTGTTTAATATTTTGTGTAGCTGATTTTTTTTAGTGTTAGAGTTCAAACCGGACTCGTGAGGTGTCACGGCTGGTCCGTGTGTCTCGAAAATATCTTTGACCGGGTTTTGACTCGGTCGCTAAAAGACGGTTTTTGCCCCTGGTGTCGGATTCTACCCAAATTAGTCTTATTTGACTTGAAAGGACCCACTGGGCCTGATTTTGAGGTTGGTTTTGTGAGATATGTACTCCGTAAAAAGCCCAAGCCAAATGCCAATGATTTTGAGCCCGTTTTCGAGTATATTAAAGCACGTTTACGTCTGATCATCATCGAGTGTTTCTCGGAAACTGCTATAGACACCTGACAGCAAAATGTGGGTGTCTACAGAGCCCCCACTCTGACTGAGGCTTGGACAGGGCGAAAGTCAGAGTAGCTACCAGGCCAATCAAAGATTAAGACCTGGCAGACTTCCGGTCGGGTCGTTTATAGTCCAGTAGACTTGCGTAAAAGGGCTCGCCAACCATAAGTTGGAAATCATACCTGAGCTGATGATGATAACTCCGTGGGGAATCGGACTTGTCGTATAAGTCTTGGGTGCGCCTATATGTGGGCCCATCCCGTTAAATGCCGCTGGGGAGTTAGTTGTATGGTTTTGCTTGAGTCGTCCTGTACATGATTTATGCAAAAAATTTGCATGTAACATTTGTAGGAGAAATGACTCGTGCTGGGGAATAAAATTTTGAAGAGGATTTTGAATTTTTGAATTTGAAAGAGTTTTTTGAAAACTAGAGTATTTTGACTCTAAAAAAGAATAGGAATGCTCGGGATGACTTAGTTAGATCCTAGGATAAGGCCTGTATGCTAAATCCTCTGGGATTAGGAATCCTTAGGTGAGGAGGAGAATCCGGTTTTATGCTATAAATACCCTCTCCTTGCTCATAATTTCTTCATAATTCCCACAATTCCCTTTCTTCCTTTAAAGAAAAACAAGCCCTGAGAAACTTATCCTTCTTTTTAGAAATCCATAATGGGAATCGACCGATTAATTGGAATGCTGCAAGATTGGTCCCGATATTTCAGAGACGCAGATAAAGTTATTCTGAACCAGAATGGTGTCACCCAATTATTCACGATCCGCCAGATGCAAGTAGACCGTCACTTTTTGGATGCTTGCTTGTCCTATTGGGACGATACTTATCATGTTTTCGGCTTCCCCCGGGGCGAAATCTGCCCTATTCCCGAAGAAATTGCTGCCGTAGGCGGGTGAAATCCCATACTTCGTCCTGCTATCCCGTTTTCAGTTCATGACCCGAGGAGGAAATTACGGGAATTTTTAGGGCTTTCCCTTATGGAGGTATCTCGTATGCTGGAAGGAGATACAGTTTCCTTGATTGATTTGGCCGAAAAATTCATGAACCCACACGATGTCCGGGTCAGGCCGGTTCACAGCCGTAGGGCCTTTGCTTTTTGTATGCTCCACGTTTATGCTTTCGAAGGCCATATGGATCTGCTATCTTGTATGGGCCATGTCCGACTCTTCACAGTGGTTGATTTTATGGAGACGGAGCACAACCCGGCTTGGCTGATCACAGGAGAGATTATCCAGGGTTTGGATAATCGTAAAAGGGATTCGTCGATCCGGCTGACTGGCGGGAGTACCCGTCTTCTACAGGTGCCTTGATTTTTTTTCGCAATTTCGATTTTTTTGCCGTTTCCGATTTTTCCGGTTTTTCGATTTTCTCGCGGTTTTCGCGGTTTTCTTCGATTCTTCCGTTTTTCTCGGTTTTTCTCGATTATTGCATTTTTTTTTTACTTTTCGCGATTTTGACTTTTTTCGATTTTGACTTTTTGCGATTTTGACTTTTCAGCTTTGGCTATTTGAGAGGCTATCGATCGTGGATCCTCCTCTTGACGTAAGCCGATATCGTTCGAATCAAGTGATGACGAGGAGACGGACCGTTGACTTTTCTCGTCTCAATACTCAAAAATACTGGGACGAGCTGCTATCTTTCCATGGAGGCCCATTGATTCGCTGGACCGTACCCTGGTGGCCCATTTATGTCTGGACCGGTTTGGAATCGAGGGATAGGGCCCGATATCAATTGATCTTATCTTTTAGGCAAACAATCCATCTTTACCCCGATCGCATACTTAGGCAATATGGTCGGGCCAAAAGAATCCCGGAAATCGAGGCGGTAGTGAGTGAATCTACCCAGCTGACGGACGTAATGTGCGACACCTGGATGCAAAGGTGGTATACCCGGGCTACTTGGCCCGTTTCCAAGACTCTTCATTCGATCTGGGTATCGAATTCTTATGTGAAGTGGACAAAAGCAGACTCTGCTAAAGCCCGTGCTGCCTTGAAGACCGACGAAGCCTTTGACTTGCTGCGCCGAGAACATGTTAAAGATAATCGAGGCTTCTTTGACGATGGTGATACCCCAGCTACCGTGGTTCGTCTGATGTCAGGCCAGAAAGGGAAGACTAGGACTCAAACTGAAGGGTCCAGTACTAAAGGTGCATGGGGGAAAGTGATCACCCAGACGGACTTGGAAAGGATACTCGGCCCAAGACTAGTGGTTAAGGACCGACTTGGTCCTCGAGACAGACTACCCGAGCACGTACGGGCTCGGCTTGGACCAGTGCAAGTGGCAGAAAACCTGCAGTCGAAGAAACGGGTTCGAGCTAAAGAGGTTCCACTCGTGATCCGGGAACGTTCGCCCCCGCCTCGTCGACCTCAGGCCCCGCGCAACCCAAAAGATAAAGGGAAGCGGAAAATGTATTAGTAGTAGTCTCCTAGATTTTATTATTTAAGTACTACTATTATTTTTTGTGGTGTGATTTTTTGTTGTTGTTTTTTTTTGCGTGACGCATTTTTTTGAATAATAATAAAAGACATATAAGTGACAAACCGTTCCTGTCTGTTCGTTATTACAGTGGTTGTACCCTTTTAAGGGGTTGCCTACGTATCCACGATTAGTGGAATCAAACCAACCGTAGTTCGGACATATATTTTTTTTTTGCAATTTTCCGAAATACATCAAGACTATTAGTTCGAGATGTGCGACAGTAGGATAAGTAATCCTAACTTATTGACTTGCTTAATTTTTGAAAATCTGTAAAAAGACAAATTTTTACAAACTTTTAGCAAATGACATTGAGATAAGGTTTAGGGGTAGTATCGTTTCAGCTGGTCCAAGTTGGTTGGTTTGACGAATTCGTTCCCGTCCAAGTCCGTCAGCATTACTGCTCCTCCTGATAAAACCTTCTTTACTAGATATGGTCCGGCTCAGTTGGGTTTGAATTTTTCCCTTGGGTCGACTGGTAGCAAAGCCTGGACAGATTTTAGAACTAGATCCCCTTCTTTGATATTTCTGGGCCTAACCCTTTTGTTGAAAGCCCGTTGTATCCTTTTTTGGTACATCTGGATATTGTTAAGAGCCAGGGATCGCCGTTCGTCCAAGAGGACTAGCGAGTCATATCGGGCTTGGACCCAATCTGCTTCCGGCACCTGACTTTCAAGTAAAATCCTGAGTGAGGGTACTTCTAGCTCGACCGGTTGGACTGCTTCCATTCCATATGTTAGATAATATGGAGTTGCTCCGGTTACGGTACAAATTGATGCTCGGTACCCTCATAAGGCAAAAGGAATTTTGTCGGGCCAGTCCCGGTAAATCTCAGCCATCTTTTTAAGTATGATGACAATTGTTTTATTAGCTGCCTCTACCGCTCCATTTGTTTGGGGACGGTAAGGCGAAGATGTATGCCTTTGAATTTTATATTTTTCTAGCAAAGTAGCGTTTCAGCTTGAAAATGGGTCCCGTGATTACTAATGAACTTGTGCGGGATCCCGTATCGACATATAATCTTGTTTTGGATAAATTTGGCCACGTGCTTGGCGTTCAAGACACGATATGACTCGGCTTCGACCCATTTAGTAAAATAGTCAATAGCCACTAGAATGAAACCGTGACCCCCCGTCCCGGAAGGGTTCACCTTCCCGATTATATCAATCCCCATGTCGAAAATGGCCATGGTGATGTCATAGTATATAATAGGGATGACGGCATATGCTGGACGTTGGCGAAAATATGACAGTTATGACAGTGCTTGACATATAACTGGCAGTCGGTTTCCATGCTATTCCAATAGTATCCGAGTCTCGCAATTTTTCGGGCTAGCATAAGGGCGTTCATATGCGGACCGTTTTCACCATCGTGTACTTCGGCCATGACCCTTTCAGCTCGCGTTTTGTCAATGCATAGGAGTAAAGCCCCCTGTGTCGTCTTTTTTATATAATTATCCATCGTCCGTGCGGATGAACTAAGTTGCCCACCTTCGCAGGGCTTTCTTGGCCCGGTTTTCAGATCCCGGAGGATATTCTCCCGACGTTAAGTAGGTCAGAACAGCCTGGTACCAAGGTTCCGGATCATTTATTTCGATGTCTTGGATAGCGTTGATATATGCCGGCTCGGATCGTCTTTCGACGCAAATCGGCATGCTGGTCAGGTGTTCCGGGATATTTAGTAAAGATGCCAATTTGGAAAGTGCATCCGCAAACTAATTTTCTTCCTGAGGAAGGTAGATGTATTCCACCTTTTGGAATTGCTTTTCGAGAACCCTTACTCGCGCTTGGTAAGCTACGAGATTGGCGTTCCGAGTTTTCCATTTTTGGAGAGCTTGATTGATGACTAAAGACGAGTCATTGTGGACCCGGAGATTTGTTACTCCTAAATCAGCGGCGGCTTGCAACCCGTGAATGCATGCTTCATATTCGGCTGCGTTGTTAGTCACGTCAAAGTCCAATTTAATGGATAATGGGGTGTGCTCTCCTTGTGGTGAGATTAGCAAAATCCCGACCCCAAATCCTCGAAAGTTGGATGCCCCGTCAAAATATAAATCCCATGTTTCGGTGTCCGTATGGAATATATCTTCATCTGGGAAGGCCCAAGTATCGGTATGTCCCTCTTCAGATACCGGACTATCAGCAAGGAATTCGGCTACTACCCAGCCTTTAATGGCTTTTAATGGCACGAACTTGAGGTCGAACTCAGCTAGCATTAAAGTCCATCTAGATATCCTGCCATTGAGGATTGGCTTCTCGAACAGATACTTGATTGGGTCCATTCTAGATAACACGTGCACTTCGTGGCTAAGCATATAGTGTCGGAGCTTTTTAGTGGCCCAAACTAAAGCTAGGCACGTCTTCTCGAGCATGGAATATTTACACTCGTATTCCAGGAACTTTTTACTGATGTAGTAAATAGCCCGTTCTTCTGAATCGACTGTCTGGGCCAGCATAGCCCCCATGGCTGTCTCGGTCGTTGTTAGGTATAACGACAAAGGCAGACCGTGTTGAGGTGGCATTAATACTGGCGGAGATGACAGAATCTCCTTGATTTTATCGAAAGCTGCTTGACATTTGTCGTCCCACAGTACGCGTTCTCCTATCTTCAGCTTCTTGAAAATGGGCTCAAACACCATGGTTAGTTTCGAAATGAAATGGCTGATATATTGGACTTTCCCGAGAAACCCCCTAATCTCCTTTTCGGTTTTAGGCGGCCGCATCTCGGTAATGGCCTTGATTTTGGCCGGGTCAACCTCGATGCCGCGTTGGCTGACGATATGGCCCAGTAACTTGCCCGATGTTACCCTGAAACTACATTTTTGAGGGTTTAGCCTCATGTTGTACTTGCGTAATCGGGTGAAAAACTTTCTGAGGGCCGAAATATGCCCGTTTCGGTCTTTGGACTTAACGATCATGTCGTCCACATAAACCTCTACTTCCTTATGCATCATGTCATGTAATAAGGTAGTGGCGGTCCGTTGATAAGTGGCACCGGCATTGATGAGCCCAATGGCATAACGGTGTAACAGTAAGTACCCCACGGCGTAATGAAGGTGGTCTTACGATACTCATGTCCTCTTTCGCCATTTTGATTTGATTGTATCCGGCATACCCATCCATGAATGATAGAAGGGCATGATCGGCCGTGTTGTCCACCAGTATATCAATGTGTGGCAACGGGAAATCGTCTTTCGGGCTGGCCTTATTAAGGTCCCGGAAATCTACGCAAACCCGTACCTTTCCGTCTTTCTTGGGTACTGGCACGATGTTTGCAACCCAGTCTGGATATTCAGACACTTGAATAAAGCCCGCTTAGAATTGCTTGTCGACTTCTTCTTTGACTTTGAGAGACCATTCGGGCCTCACTCTTCGGAGTTTTTGCTTTACCGACTTACACCCGTCTTTGATGGGTATACGGTGTTCGGCTATCTCTCGGTCTATTCCCGGCATGTCCTTATAGGACCATGCGAAGACGTCTTTGAATTCATGGAGGAGATCCGTGAATTGTTGTTTCTCCTCGGGATCTAAGGATAAACCTAACTTAAGCATTTGAGGCTCTAAAGGGGTTCCTACATTGATGGAGTCAGTTTCCTCAATTACCGGATCTCGGGATTCCCTTTGTTCGAGTTGCTCGACTAGATGCGGAGGTAGTGGTACCTGTTCGTCGGGTTTCTCAATGTCATTGCATATAAAATTTTTGAAAATGTTTTGAAAATAAGACAAGTCGTAAGCAGAACGGTTATCGTTATTATTGATAGAAAATTTTGAAAATAGCTCAAAGAGAGCGACCATCTGATCGTTGGTCAGAGGCGGGATGGGGAGTGCTCTCGGGACAGACTCCGAGACTCCCAAAGGTGTGACTAAAGGAAGGGGGGTTACAGACTCGACTCTAGTACTGGACCCTCTAGACTTGGACTCAGACTCCGACTCTGACTCTGATTCTGACTCGGATTCGGACTCAGTGTCCTGCATGTCCCCTTCACCAGTAGTGAGCTTGTAGACTCGACCCTCGCTGTCGGTCCACTTGATCGTCTTCCTCCAAGCCCTTTTTCCAGTGTTAGCACCGACTTCAGAGATCAGCTTGGTCGGATCGAACTTGCTTCTGTGGAGGATCAGGTTCACTAATTCCTCCTTAGGAG
Organism: Agrostemma githago; assembly: GCA_958450325.1. Lineage (NCBI taxonomy): Eukaryota > Viridiplantae > Streptophyta > Magnoliopsida > Caryophyllales > Caryophyllaceae > Agrostemma > Agrostemma githago. Next base: position 10,816,270 of record OY288258.1, read on the forward strand.
TCGGGATGATCTTACTTTCCCCGAACAGGAGCCCCAGCATAGGCTCGGTGTGATCTGCACCTTCCTTTGATTCGGCCTGGATGAGAGCAAAGATATCATCCGGGAAGAAATTGCATTCCCGAGCCAATTTGGTCTCGGGATATGAGATGGTTGGCTGATAGAGGCCCACTTGAATGGCTCCGAACACGGGAGTGACAAACTTGATTGCGTTTGTTCGGTCCATACCTCCCTGGGCCATGGTGTAGCACAAAACGAATCGAGACTCGCCGTTATTTAGGACCTCGATGATCTTGCCAGCTGGGAGATTGGGCCTTGAGGTAGCTCCCGGTAGGTAGCCCAAATTTTGCAGCATCATGTCGATGCTAGTAGTGAAGTAGGGCTGAAAAAGATATTCTTCTTCGATCATTCCCACGAAAATGAAACCTCGCGGGTCTGTGAGGCCCGCCGGGTTGTAGCTTGACACGGCTATGGGGGTAGCTTCAAGAGTAACGACCTCGTCTTGTAAAGGTAGCTTGACCTTTCTGTCGAGGGTGGAGGATACAGTTTTGACCGCGTGGATCCGGGGCCTTCCGAGTAGCAGGTTGAACGATGAGGTGACATCGATCACTTGGAATTCGAGCTCTTTCTCGATCGGGCCTGTTATGATTGTTAGTTTAACGGCCCCAGCAACTGAATTCGGGCTTCCATCGAAAGCCTGGATAGTTTGTGCGGTAGGAAGATAGTCAGCCTCGGTAATGCTGAGGGCCTTAGCAGTCCTCAAGGGGAGGACAGTTACAGCGGACCCGTCATCAATTAGGGTCATGGGTAGATATTTGGCCCGACAGATCACCGTGATATATATGGCCAAGTTATGGGCGGCCCCAAACGGTGGAAGGTCGGACTCGGAGAAGGTGATAAGTGGGCCTTCTCCCTTGGACTTGCCTTTAAGGTGAGGCAAAATAGTGGCTACCATTTCGGTGGGGGTAACCAATGAGTCAACCTTGATTTCATCGAGAGCCTTAATTAGTAAGTGCTGCTCGATGGTCTTGAAAACTAACCAAAAGCTGCCATATAGTAAGATCGGTTCGGACCCTCTTTAGTTGTTTGACTAGGGCCGTGTCAGCATTTGATTCTTCAGGTGTAGATTCCGTCCTGGCAGGTTCAGTGACGGCTCCCGGGGCCGAAGGTCCGGCTGTGATGACGTGTGTGCCGGCCAGAGCCTTGGTTTTGGCTTTCCGGATTTCTTCGACGGTGATGGGGACAGTTTCCCCCTTAACCAGGTAAACGTCATCTTCATCGTCATTCCATATCTCGTTGATTTCGGGGATGAAAGGGGAAATGAGATGAGTACAGTCGACTACTTCCCCAGTAAAAATGGCGTGAGTACCAAGAGGATTATTTTTGTTACTCGGCTTATCACTGGGTAGCGGTATCTTCCCACTTTCGATCAGATCTTGAATGAGATGTTTCAACTTCCAGCATTTTTCGGTGTTGTGCCCGTTTCCCCGGTGATAGTGGCAATAGGCTTGGATGTTGTAGCTTTTGGACCGTTTTTCGACGGGAACCTCCGAAATCGGGCCTATCGGCTGGATCAGGCCCTTAGAAGATAGCCTTTGTAAGGCGTGAGCATAAGTAGTCCCTATGTCAGTGAATACTCAAGCCGGAGTATTCTTTTTGGTCGAGGTATCTAGTAGGTTGACCTCGTCAAAGATGCTTCGGGCCGCAGTTGTAGTTATGGGCTTGCCAGAAGACGAACTGGCTCCTTGATATCCCTTAGCAGAGGCCTTAGTAAGGCTCTCTAACCTCAAATCGTCTTCGATTCTCGTACCCATTTTGGTTAAGGTGGCGAAATTGGGTATGATGGCGTACCAGAGATGGATCCGGTAAGAAGGGAGAAGGTTTTTGACAAAGGCCTCCACCAAGACTTTTTCGCTGGGCTTGTCCACCAGCTTCACACTTTCTGCCCTCCACCTTTGAAGGTATTTCGTGAAACCCTCCTTAGGCTCTTGGGCCATGACCTCCAGAGTACGCATGGTAGTCTGGATCTCGGTGTTGTTCGCATAGTTTTGGGCGAACTCTGTTGCGACATCGTCCCAAGTTTTGTATTTCTTGGAATCAAGCCTGTAGTACCAGGCTCTTGGGTGCTTGTCCAGGGAGGAAGCAAAGAGATGCTTGAACATGGTCGATTTGACCCCCTTAACTGCCATAAACTCCTTGAAAGCCCGGATATGGAGTACCGGGTCTTCAGTCCCATCGAACATGGGTAGGCCCGTCAAGTTGAGATTAGCGCGCAACTCATCAGTCAAGGGCGAATAAGCCCGAGCATTTTCCGTGTGGATGGTGTTGCTGGTGGTCGTGTGGACTTGTTCTTACAGTTTATGGACCGCGCTGGCCAGTTCAGCTAACGGCCCGTCATCCTTAATTCCTCCGTTAGGAGTTCCCTGTTCCACGACGCTTACCCGAGTAAGGATGGCGATCTGATCCTGCCTCATCTGTGTCAATTGGTCTTGTAGCTTGGCCAACGCAGCTGTCAATTCATCAATGGCTTCTTTCGTCATGGTTCGGGTGAAGGGTGGCCTGTCTGTAAGAACACCGCGTAATCAGCAACTAACCCAAATCCTAGCACAAAAGTACATCCCGAGCAAGGGAAAAGAAGACTAGGAAAGAAGCGACTCGGAAAAGACACTTAAACGGGTGACTCGTGAAAGGTGGGCCTCCTTTAGGATCCAGCCGTGTGGGCTGGGCCCTGTTCGAAAGGAGGTCCACGTGAGACGTTCCCCAGACTTTGGACTCGATTGTGTAGACGGGCCAACCTTTGTAGGAGTATGTCTTACGTGGGTGGGCCTTGCCTTAGTCTAATAAGGCGGACTGGGATAGGGAGGAAATCTGTGACATAAGATCGACGGAGTTTCGACGCTAAAAGACCTTGACGACTTACGACACGACCCGACACTGCTAAATACGGGAAGTCCTAAGAAGAGGAAGGTTTCGAAATATGATTTTTGAAAGCCCGAGAAAATTCGGGGGGGAGAACCCGACCTTTTTTTTTCGAAAGAAAACGGAAAAGGTGGGCCGGGTGACGATTTTGAAAGTTCGAAAATATTTTCGAGTTTTGAAATGGGCATAATACCGGCTAAAAATAGGCTATATTGAGTAAAATCGTAAATCCTAAATTCGGTATATGTCCCGGGTTTTGAAATTGGATATTTTGAAAAGGATGCAATTTTTGAAAATGACGGTTTTTGGAAAACGATTTGTAAATCAGATAGCACGTAGTCATGGAAATAGTATAACGACGCCATGTATGCTCTAATTCTAAGTCTCGGTCAGTCTGTAAGGGTCTATACCAGTGTACATAGCCTATCGAGAATCGGGGCGGACTTCCTAAGTCGAGTTGAGCTTAGAACATGCCGTAAAACCCATACGAATCGGCTAATGGACACCTTTGACATATCCAATTTTGACTACATCAATAGTATAGTGGGACGTCGGTCACCAGTACTGTTCCGGGAAAATATGGGCTTATGCATGAACCGTAAAACTAAAACGCGTATTGTACTAGTCAAACGATTTCTATTCGAGTCTCACCCTGACGATGCCGATGGTAAGTCACGCATCAGTTAATCCCCAGCGGAGTCGCCAAATTGTGGACATGACATAGGTCCACCCCGACGCGGCCACGCGCGGGTTTGGGGAGGCGAAAGAATCTCCATATGAGAATGGATCGAATTGAAATTTAAATCGAAGTGGAGTCGCCACCGAACTTTGTGGGAGTTTGGACCCGTTCGAACCCACTCTATGTCATAGTGGGCCGTGTACAAAATACGGCCCATTCCGATTTAAGAGTTTATTGGGTTCGTCCCTTTGCATTTGATACCGATACCGACATTATCGGATACCGTGTATTGAATGACTCTCGTTGCCAATGGTTTCGGACATCCGGAAACCGAGGTTCTAAGTAAAGGGTGAGGGTACGTGTTGGGAAGTTCACAAAGAACACCCAACCCCGCCCGCACATTAGCGGCCTCTACTAGGATATCGAATGACTTTCTAATACGCGCGTTAGTAGTTCGGTTAAATGATATGCAAACATTGTTTTCCCTAAGCATGTGAGAAATTAAACGGGTTGCTAAGTCGATTTAATGCAACTAAAATTAACGTCAAAGTTGTATTTAGCATGTGAGATTCGTTTTAGTATAATAAAACAAACGATAAAAAGAAGTTGCTAAAAAGATGAACAAACGTGTTAGTAACGATTGAATAAAAAATATGAATACGATAATATGCATGATTTTGAAAAGTTTATGACACATGATGGATTAACACGTGTTTGACCGAGGTCGAAAAATATTTGTCGAAATCTGAAAATATGCCGAGAAAAGTCGTTGTTTTATGTAAGAAACGACGTTTAAGAAAAAGAGAAAACGAAAAAAAGGTCACGGTTTACAGGCCCCCCGCGCAACTCGCCTGGGAGGGGAGCGACTCGCGCGGGTGGCTGTCTCGGCTCGGCTTTTTCGAAAATCGTTAATTTTGATAAATCGCGTACAAATATGAATTAATTTATACTCGATTTATATTTTCGATATTCGTCGTACTCGATATTCGATTATGAAATCGATATCAAATATTCGGAATAATTTTTGGAAAATGTTTTTATAAAATCGTTTTGAAAAGAAATTGAACGAAAAGAAAAAAAATGTTAATTCTCTCCGCGTTAAAATCGTCGTATTTTGTTTTAAAAAGTATGTAACAATTTTTAGCATCAACGAGATTTAATTTAGTTCTTGTTAGATACGATATTCGATTAGAGAACCGGTATCGTATTTTAAGAACGTTTCGTTATATATGAAAATAATTTTGTAGTATCGATATTAGAAATAATATATAAAAAAAATGCGACGAACGACCCATAAAAAAAAATGACCGACGACGACGCAAGGACAAAAAAAAACGAGAAGGAAAGGAAGAGAGAAGAGAGAAATCGGGTTTGATTTTGCATCCTCAACCTACATGCTTTGTTTACTCGGATCGGGGCTCGTCGGAATGTGGCTAGGGCACGGGAGCGTCGAGTTAATGTCGGTGAGTTATGGTGGTTTGGTTTGGACGTGTAAAGAGTCGGGTAGGAGGCCGGTTTTCGTCGGGTTAGAACGGCGGGATCTCGGGTTTTATTGTCGGTTTTTCGATGCTAAGTGTATGTGTGTGTTTTATGAATCGTGGATGTGTAGAAATTTGATGATTTTTCTGAATCTTAGATGATGTTAGATGTGTTGTGCAAGGGGCCTATTTATAGGGAAGTTCCTGACCTTGGCTGGGAGAGGTAGTTGGATAGGAACTACCGCTTTGGATAGGAAACGTAAGAGCCTGAGAAGAACGTGAATTCCGTTTACTTGGTGAAGAAGCAAGGAACTCGGCTGAAAATAGGCTGCTCGGCCGAGTATTTGATGCTCGGTCGAGTGTTTGATTCGGTATTCGGATAGAATTCGTACTTGAGATCGAATTCTATCCTTAAACGGATTTGTTTAATATTTTGTGTAGCTGATTTTTTTTAGTGTTTGAGTTCAAACCGGACTCGTGAGGTGTCATGGCTGGTCCGTGTGTCTCGAAAATATCTTTGACCGGGTTTTGACTCGGTCGCTAAAAGACGGTTTTGCCCCTGGTGTCAGATTCGACCCAAATTAGTCTTATTTGACTCGAAACGACCCACTAGGCCAGATTTTGAGGTTGGTTTTGTGAGATATGTACTCCGTAAAAAGCTCAAGCCAAATGCCAATGATTTTGAGCCCGTTTTCGAGTATATTAAAGCACGTTTACATCCGATCATCATCGGGTGTTTGTCAGAAACTGCTATAGACACCTGGCAGCAAAATGTGGGTGTCTACAATTATATGTAGACATTTTTTAAAAAAATAAAATTTATGTAATTGATCATGATTAAAGAGATGTTAAAATGATATTATAGTTCAATTGATCAATTTGTTTATTATCTATATTTTAGGAGATCACCCAAAGGTGGATCATTAAATATAGGTGATAATATAAAGGATTAATTATTCATAATTGGGTCTAATAGTGTGTATATCCAAAGATAGCATTCTTATTTGACTTGCATATGTTATAGTTAATTGTTAAATTATTTATATTAACATCAATGAAAGTTACTTGTATTTTAAGTGTTGCCCAAAGGTCATTTAAATACATGTATAAAATATTTATATGATATTGTATGAATTTGTATGAAAGTATTTCAAAGCACTAATAGGTAATCCTGTATAAATGTCGCAGCTTCTCCTAATATGTTTGCGTCTGCTAACTATGTCGTCAAGTTTAATGGGCTTAATAATTATGATGAATGGGCTGAAAAGATTCGGTTTACACTGGGTATAATGTCATTGGACATTGCCATCCTCACAGATGAAGAACCTGCAACCATTACAGATGATAGCTCCGAAGCCGAGAAATGTCGTTATCGGGCTTGGGAGCGATCTAACATGTTGAGCTTAAACCTTATGAGGATGAAAATGGCCGACAACATTAAGCCGTCTATGCCCAAGACAGAGAAAGCAAGGGAATTCATGCTCAAAGTAAAAGAATGTTCACAATCCGATTTGGCTGACAAGTCAATAGTAGGCAGCTTAATGAGTGACCTGACTGCAAAAAAAAGTTTGATTGGTCTCAGCCGATTCATGACCATATGACGCATATGTCTAACCTGGCAGCAAACACTACTACAAATGAGCACTTGGGCCACGGCTGAATTCGTGGCAAAAGTGCTAAATTTTCGTGGCTAAAGTACTTTGCCACGGAAAAATCATACGTGGCGCAAGTGACCGTCGCGAACAAATAGCCACGGAAAAAAAAACCCGTGGCAAGTATTGATTTTATTGCCACAGAGTCTCCCGTGGCTACAATTAACTTTTTGCCACGGGTTATCCCGTGGCTAATTACGCTTGTGACAAAACATTTATTTCGGTGAAAATATATAATAAATTAATTAATTAATAACCGTAATAATTCTCTACCTCTAGAGTAGTCACATCTGAGTCATTTCAATATCATTTAATTTCACCAGCCCCACGCATCGAAGAGCCTTCCCAGGAGGTCACCGATCTTAACACTACTCTCACTCAAGCACGCTTAACTGTGGAGTTCTTATGCCCAGCTACCAGAAATGAATTTGAACTTTGTTGACATAATCATTGTTTGAATTCCTTTAAAATGTTTTTTTTCTACAAACTACGTTTACTTTTGGGTAATTAATTGGTTTTTCCCCCAATGATTTACTATTTATGATTAAAAAAATTGTTCCCGTAAAAAAAATCAAGTTTCGAAATTGACTCTCGGACTCATGATTTCATTAATTTATCGATATTTGTATTTTAATTTTTATTTTTCACGTTCTTTTTAGTGCTAGTTCTTTCGATATGTTTTTTCTTTTTGTTGTTGGTTTAATTAGATATTTTATTTGCTATGAACTATCGGTCGTTATTTTATTTAATTAGTTTTTATCCTCATCGAGTTTCCTCTTGTCTACTCTAAGTTTTACCAGAATTTTATTTTTCATTAAATTAATTTTGTTTTATATTCATTTTTTAAAATATCTTCCAAATAATATTATAGAATAATTATTGAATTAGATAGTTGACGATAAATTAATTTTTTATTTTCTAACCAGTGGTCCTTAATTATTAGATTTTCTTACATGTATTTGTAAGTTATTTGTTTTTCTCAATTATACCTCTCTTTTTTTGAAAAATAATTTTAACTAATTATTAAACTTAGGTACGACTTTTCAAAATATTAATATTTCTTCCAAACCAAATAACTTGAAAACAATTAATTTACAAAACTAATCATTATTTTCACAGTCAAAGTTAATTCCATAAAAAAAGTATTGATCGTGTAACAACCCAGATTTTCTTAACTCGAGTGGTGTCCAAAATAAGGTAGCGGAAGCTATAATACATAAACATAAATTCTCTTATTACATTTATTCCTAATACTTAAAAAGGTAACTATTATATCCGTCTTCGATTATCTCCAACTTTGTCCGCCCGAGGTGTGGTCAGTCTCCGAGAAATCTGACGATTTAAATATTTTGAAAAATATCAAAGAAAACAAATCGTCAGGTGGGTAGATTATAAGTAATGAATGACAAGTAATAAATAATACTGACGCTTAACCACAAAATAACAACATCTAACATTCATAGTGTCTTGAAAGTTTAAAACAAAAATATTTTATGGCCGTACTGTTTTAGAAGGTTTTATCACGATATACCAGCCAATTATTGTACGGGTTCCAAATAGGTTTTTATTTGATACTCGTACGATAAAATATACCGCCAATCACACCGATACCAGGGGGCTTACATTATTACCCCTGTTTATCGTGGTGACATAAACACGTTTAAAACAAAATTCGTCCTCTCATCTCCAGGGTCGAATGCCGGTACGTGGGGTTGTTACCCGCACCACGGACTACTCTCCACCCGGCCGGTTATCCCCGAAGCCATGTTCCAATCATCGACACTCGGGAACCCGGGTGCGATCCACCTAAAACGTACGGGACTGATCAGGTCCCCACCTAAAGTATGGCCACACTCCCGCCTACTCTCGAGTCAATGTCAGTACAGCCAAAGACCCTTCGTACGCTACGGACGGTTTTATACGGTTAAGCTAAACGCTATTCTTCCATGCTATTTCGTACACAATAGAAATAACATGCTTTCCCGCTCAATGAGATTTCAAATAAAGTCCTAAAATGCCCAATAAAAGATAAAATTATTTTTAATATTATTTTCAAAACGTTAGGTTTTATCTATCCCAATTTCTGTGTAAACGAATTTCATTCTTGGAAATGGTTATATCCGTAAGCACATAACACGTATTTAACTATTGGTCCGCTTAATGGGGTGTCCCTATTTGTAAGCCGGGATTTGGCTAACGAACTTGGCCTAATATGTCAAATGATTAATATGATCATTTTACGGAGTTTGGCCAAGTTTAATCGATTTAACTAAGGGACGGTTTTCATTTCCCTGAGTAGTTTAATCGATGTAGATTGTTTTAGGTGAATTCTGATTAAAAATATCGATTTGAAATAATTTTAAGAAAAGTTATTTTAAAAGGTCTCTGATTACGTATATAACGTAAACGAATGCTTTTTGATTTGAAACTTTTGTTTAAAAAGTTTTGTCTATCTAAATACTTGATTTTAAAAAGATTGTTTGTGGATTTAAGTCCATGTTGGAACGTTTTGACAAAGTCCAAAAAGTCTGACGTATATCGGTTTATGCTGGCTAAAAACCCAATTTCGTTTTATAAGAAATTTTCTTTTGAAAGCGTCCAAGTATACCGAAAAGTTTGTTTAAATATATTTTTTTTAGGAAAATGTCGAGGTTTATTTAGGCGAATTTTAGTGATATCGTGAGTCAGGCCTAAACGCTTGCCAAGGTCCTAGAAATCTAACCTATTCGTAAGAATAACTAGGTCTTTTTATATTACATATTTTGGGGTATCGTTTGGTCAAGTCTCGCCCTAATCTATTAAATTACATCGATTTTCGAAGTCTTTAAATAAAACAATAACAATAAAATAAAAAATACAAATACAAATTCACAACATTATTTTAAGGATAACAATTAAAGAAATCATTTAGCACGTAATTGGTCCACGAAATTATTTCGGAAAAAGTCCCTATGCCGTATTTTATATTATCATACCTAAAGTGATTATCTTTGTTCTTAACTATACGATTACTCTAAAATTTTATTAGAACTCTAAAATTTTATGAGACCCTAAATTTTATTATTATCTCCATTTCAACTCAAACTGTCACTTTAACTAATTAATTTCCCTTTTCATTATTTATGAGTTTAGACCAAAGTTTTATTCATACTATAAGTTATTATACTAATATTTCCCATAATTTAGTAGTAGTCTTACATGCAACCCATTTTTAACACAAAACTATAACTAAAATTAACATGCAAACAGTTATATGAAAAATTCATTTTGTAAAAATGAATTTTTCATCAGTTAATATAATTTACCCACCCTCGGTTCGATTTTTGGTCTAAAAAAAAACGAGGTAGGCAACTATGCTCCTTCGATCTCGGTTGCAACGTCTTCTTCGGCCTCCTCTGCTTCTTCTTCTTCTTTTTCGCCACCAAAACCCATAGAATAAATTAATTAATTAATCCCACCAAAATCTCAGAAATTTATGAAAATAAAATTAAGGAATTTATAAGTGAACATACTAGATCTACCATTTTTAAAGACATGCAATGTCAAAACTTCAAATTAAAAAAAATAAAAATAAAATAAAATAGTAATTATATAACTCAAATGTATTAGATCTGTAGTTTTTAAATACATGCAAGACTAAAAATGGTTAAATTTTCAAAAGTTTTAAAATAAACTGAAAAATAAAATAAAGAATGATGGTTTAAAAGTTTTAAAAGAAACATGCAAGACTTTAATTAATTATATAAATTTTGGGTCTTGTTATTATCATTACATATAAGAATGTTATTATATATGAGGAATTGGAAGAAATATACCTTTTCTGGAATAAAAATCTTGGTTAACTTAGGAAATATGCTTGCCTTATTTCTTCATTTTGATAAACCTCATTACTTTATCTGATTTGGTTGTATTATTATTATTATTATTATTATTATTATTATTATTATTATTATTATTGTGTATGTTTATAGTAGTTAGAAGTGAAAAAGTAATGGGTTATTGACTTATTGTGGTGGAGTAAAAAGTGATTTAATGGAATGAAATTAGTAAAGAGGGAGGAAGGAGGAGAATGGTGAGTAAATGAATTAGGAAGGAGGGAGGAAGGTGAGTTGTGATGAGAGAGGGAGAAAGTGACGTGAAAGGTGAGAAAAAGAGGAGAGAGGGAGAGAAAAAGGTAGGTAGATTTAATTCAACAGTTTGGGACTCGTAATTGAGTCTGTTTCGAAATTAAATCGGTCTTTGTTTCCGTTTGTTTTAAAACACGACATTATTTGAAACAGTTCAAAATAATTTATTGGCGGATTAATTAAATCTCTTAATTTTTACCTATAATAGTTAAATCAAAATACGAGTTTTATTATACACATATCCTAGCATATCGTGTATTATTACGTCTAGGAAATTTACGGGGTGTTACATTCCTACCCTCTAACAAAAAGTTTCGTCCTCGAAACTAAAAGAAAGCTAGGTTTACCTTAAGAAAAAGTTCGGGGTATTTCATTCGCATGGACTCCTCTGTCTCCCACGTCTCGGATTCAGAGTTCTGGCTTCCCCATAGTACCCGAACTAAGGGTACCACTTTCTTACGCAACCTCTTTTCCTTGCGATCCAAGATTTTAATGGGTCTCTCTGAATATCGTAAATTAGGCTCGATCGCAATTTGATCAGGCTCTAAAACATGAGATGGATCACTACGATATCTCCGTAGTTGGGATACATGGAAGACATCGTGGGTGTTTGATAAATTAGGTGGCAAAGCTAGACGGTAAGCCACCTGTCCTATTCTCTCCAAGACTTCAAATGGACCAATATACTTAGGGCTAAGCTTCCCTTTGACTCCAAATCGTCTAATGCCTTTTATTGGGGATACCTTTAAAAATGCCTTATCTCCAACTTCAAATGTGATTGGTCTGTGACGCGGATCAGCGAACCTTTTTTGTCGATCTTGGGCGGCCCGGAGTTTCTCGCGTATTGTCTTAATATTCTCAATATGCTCCTCAATGGTGGTTGGTCCGACTCGGATCCTATCGCTTGCGTCATCCCAACAAATTGGACTCCTACATTTCCGTCCATATAAGGCCTCAAAAGGTGCCTGCCCTAAACTGGAGTGATAACTGTTGTTATAAGAAAATTCGGCTAGAGGCAAGTTTTTCTCCCAACTAGTGTGAAATTCCAAGGCACATGCCCGTAACATGTCTTCAAGGGTTTGTATAGTCCTCTCAGTTTGCCCATCTGTCGCGGGATGGAATGCGGTACTTATCAATAATTTGCTACCCAGAAGTTGTAATTTTCTCCAAAAATTAGATATAAATCTCGGATCACGATCGGAAACAATCTCTAACAGCACTCCGTGAAGACGTATAATCTCTTTCTGATATGTACTTGCTAATTCCTCAAGTCCCCAATTCTCTTTAATAGGTAAGAAATGTGCAACCTTAGTGAAACGATCAACAATGACCCAAATAGCATTTTTCCCACTTTGACTTCGGGGCAACCCCATTATAAAGTCCATTGCGATAGAATCCCATTTTCCTTCTGGTATTGGCAAGGGCTGTAGTAATCCACCAGGTCTTTGATGTTCTATTTTTACCTTCTGACAAATAAGACATCTAGATACATATTCAGCTATTTCTCGTTTCATGTTAGGCCACCAAAATTGTAGTTTTAGATCCTTATACATTTTGTATGCTCCAGGATGGATGGAATACCTCGAATGATGGGCTTCGTCTAAGATTTTCTGTTTTAATTCAGCCTTATTAGGTACACACCACCTTCCATGGAAGCGTAAGCTACCATCTGGGTGAATCTCAAAGTTTGGTGTTTCCTTCTTTTGAGCCAAGTTTCTAAGATGTATGAATTGATCATCCTCCCATTGGGCTGTCCGCAATTCATGGAACAAATCAGGTTCTACAGTTAAGGAATATAGTTTTGCTACATCATGGTTGACAAGCTCAATTTCCAATTTCCTTAAGTCCTGCTCGATTTCAATAGGTAGAGCTCTTAAGACATTTAGCCCATGCGATGATTTTCTACTTAAGGCGTCGGCTACAGTGTTTGCCTTCCCTTCATGATACAATAGCTCCAAATCATAGTCCTTGATCAGCTCTAGCCACCTTCGTTGTCTCATATTCAATTCCTTTTGAGTGAAAATGTACATAAGACTCTTATGATCGGTATAGAATCGACATGGAACACCATACAGGTAATGTCGCCAGATTTTTAAGGCGAAGACAACAGCTGCCAATTCTAGGTCATGGGTGGGATAGTTGCGCTCATGGGTTCTCAATTGTCGCGACGCATAAGCAATCACCCTATTATTTTGCATAAGAACACACCCTAATCCATTAAGTGATGCATCGCTAAAGACTTCAAATCCTTTGCCGCTAACGGGTAAGGCTAAAACTGGAGCAGTGGTAAGTCGTTTCTTTAGCTCCTCAAATGCCCTATTGCATTCCTCACTCCAAACATATCTAGACTCTTTTTGCAGCAACTTAGTCATAGGTTTAGCGATTTTGGAGAAATCCTTAATAAATCGACGATAGTAACCTGCTAAACCTAAGAAACTACGAACTTCAGTTACATTAGTAGGGGGTTCCCATTCCATAATGGCTTTAATTTTGACGGGGTCTACCATAATTCCGTCTTTAGAGATGACATGCCCCAGAAAAGTGATCTGCTCTAACCAGAATTCGCATTTAGATAATTTCGCGTACCACTTATGCTTCCTAAGAATACCAAGTATGGTGTGGAGGTGCTCTACATGATCTTCCCGAGTCTTGGAATATATTAAGATATCATCAATAAAAACTACCACACACTTATCTAAGTATTCACGAAATGTTCTATTCATCTGATCCATGAAGACTGCGGGTGCGTTGGTTAATCCAAATGGTACCACCGTGAACTCGTAATGACCATAACGAGTTCTGAAGGCAGTTTTAGGAATGTCCTCCTTTTTAACTCTGACTTGATGGTATCCAGATCGTAAGTCAATTTTCGAGAACACTCCTGCCCCACCTAATTGATCAAATAAATCATCGATTCTAGGTAAGGGATATCTGTTTTTGATAGTTACCTTGTTGAGTTCCCGGTAATCAATACAAAGTCGCATGCTTCCATCCTTCTTTTTCACAAACAAGACTGGTGCCCCCCATGGCGACGCACTAGGTCGAATAAATCCTTTTTCAATCAGTTCTTCCAATTGCTTCTTTAACTCTTGTAGTTCAGAAGGGGCCATGCGATAAGGGGCTTTAGATATAGGAGAGGTACCAGGCATTAAATCTATGGAAAACTCCACATCTCGACTAGGGGGTAATCCGGGTAATTCGTCAGGAAAAACATCAGGATATTCTCTAACGATTGGTATGTTATCTAGTTTATCCTCCTTTTCGACCTTTGTAACACTACATAGGAAAACTTCATAACCCTTACGGTGCATTTTTATCATTTTTATTGCCGAAACAACCTTCACTCTTTCCGAGGTCTGAATACCTTTATATGATACTCGAGCACCAGTGGAATCCCTTAAAATAATTTTCTGATTACGACATTCGAATCTCGCATGGTGTTTTGACAACCAATCCATTCCAAGAATAACATCAATTTCGGCCAAGTTAAACTGTATAAGGTTGGCATAAAACGTGGCATTGGTTATGACGATGGGTATGTTTTTAAATAAGGATGAGCAATTAATAGTTTGACCATTAGGTAATGAGATTGAAGTGTATGATTTATGGTTAGTGACCAATTGGTTGCGTTCTACAAATTTCGTGGCTATATGAGATAAGGATGCTCCCGTATCAAATAAAACCAAAGCTTCAATCGAATTGACTAGGAACGTACCAGAAATCACGTCCGGGTGATCCTCAGGATCCACCTCTGTCATCATGTATACCCTTCCTTGTACTCGGACTGGAGCGGCTGGCGGTTTCTTTGGGCACATGTTTGCGCGATGTCCTTTTTCCTTACAATACCAACATTCCATCTGGGACCCGTCACACCTAAAGCCAGGGTGGCGAGGCTTCTGGCATCCCGAACACTTGTTGTAATCTCCTCCTGAATTAAAATTTGTTCCAGGTCTGGCATTACCACTATGCATCGGTGCCTTACCCTTAGGATTATTCCCAACCCTACTACTCTGTTGTGGTTGTCCAAATGATCTCTGAGGGTTTGTCTTCTGTGCTAATACTCCTCGGAAGTTTGGTCTGGAAAACTGTGGCTTTTGTATGAAGCTGGGTCTTGATATAGGAGGCGTATAATTCTTCTGAACTGACTTCTTTAACTCGGACTCTTCTATCATAATTGAGGCATTTAAGCTCAAAGCGATTTGATAGGCCTTCGTGATATTGGTGATAGGTTGCTGGAGCATTGCCGTACGAAGCTTGCCCGTCATTCGACGAACATATAGTTGAACCAAATCATTCTCAGAAGAAATTCGATTCTTGGCAAATCGAGATAGCCTTACGAATTTGTCATGATAGTCTTGAAATGACATTCCTTCCATTGATATGCTCATGAACTGTTCTTCCATTTGCCATTTTAATTCCTGAGGGTAGTATTGCCCTTCAATATCTAACTTAAACTCCTCCCAACCGTAACTGGAATCCACCATTACCGTGGGTTTGATCAACTTCCACCAGTGATTAGCCTCTCCTTTCAGGTAGTAAGTAACACAATTGACCCTTTCCTCTTTAGGTATATGCGTCAGCTCCATCAATTTCTCCATTTCATCCAACCAATTGTTTAGTACCACCGGGTCAGTAGATCCGGAATATGTCATTGGTCGGTGCTTAGAAAATCTCTCGAATGCTGTTTGCTGGTATGGTTGAACTTGCATTTGTTTGTTAACCGTCTCAGCATTATCTGCAGCTTTCTTGGCTAAATCAATCACAGCCTGCTGAAATTTTCTTTCACGCTCCAAAGCTGCTGATGACTTCGTGCTGCCAGGTGAGCTTTAAAAATTCGACCCACTCCCTGGGGTGCTTTGATTAGATCTTGAGCCGCTGGTTCTCGAGGAACTGTTTCGGTTGGACCCACGGGAGCTGCTTCCACCGGTTCTGGCACCACCGGACGATCTTATTGATGTCGCGCTACTAGATCGAGTATTTTCAGACATCTGACATCGAACACTTGTGTAAGATCGCGTTTAGATTAGAAGGTCTTATGTAACATAAAGTAGTTAATATATCACGTAATATATGTTCATTACATAATACACATATTTACATCACATACAACACATAGCATAAGAGACATTTACAGATATACATTAGATGGGTTAGACGGGTAGTAAAACACTATACATCCTAGGTACACCCGTCATTGTTCAAAATAGAGGAAGTAGAGTGTTCTATGATAGTAGTTTATCTAGCGATTACTCCAAAATACATGCATTCTTAGTGATGTCCTAGGGGTAAGCCCTAACGTAGAAATATAAGGCTTGTGAAAAGTCGGCCCATTCGATGAATTCATAACGATCTAATTTAGGGCTAACTTGATTCCACCAATTAGTCACATCCGAGTTTAGATAACCTAAGTAGCTCGCGGCTGTCTTTACCCATAGGGACCTAGGTACACCTTGACGACGGAAAAGTTCTTTCATCCTATCTAAGAATGGTAGTCTGTCTGCCCTTGTTCCGTTAAAAGGGACTATATCAAATGACTGGAATTTCTTAAGGTCCTTTTTGCTACTTCGGACTCTGGAGCGATATACTCGAAGTGGGGGATGTGTTGCTTTATATGTCCAGTCAATATTCCTAAATTCCCTTGCTCGCCGCTGATATTCCTCATACTGGCGAAACCTCTTATGCTTCTGAGGCCCGGTTAGGTCACTTATACGTACGCCATCGCTAATAAATCTTTTGAGACTCATCTGAAAATTTGTTTACAAGAAAGGATATGACAAAAGTTAGAGGAAGATTATTTGGTTATTTTTAGAAAAGATGTCTTACGCATTACCTTTTGTTCTTAATTTCAAAGAGTTTAACTAAAAGAAAAGGATGGAGATAAACACATAGAAGTTGGAAGTCTCCTAAATCCTACGAAGTTAACCTGCTACTATCAAGTCTTCTAATACATCCGATATTAAAGAAAAATTTATGCTAGGGTTACATGCCTTAGATATCCATAAACATTTCATGGGAGGTAATCCATATAAGGATTCCTATATACTGATGTTCCAAAAGGGGAAACATTCCCATTAACTCCGAGCATCCTAGTTCCCAAGCTTCGGATAACCTCAATCTCCCTAAACACCTCGGTAACACGATCGAACTCCATCCAATAAGGGGGTTCTAACTCAATCCTTCCTGACGAGGGTCGACCGAGTCTCAACATGTGTCCATGATAAAGTCGAAGCATTTCTAGTCTTAGAGATCCCCAAAATCCATCCAATGGTAAGCTGTGCACAAATTCCATTCCTCTAGCAATTTCATCATTATGACAATCATGTGAACATCCAGATACGTAGGTCAAGGTCCATTCTCTCATAACTTCTATATGACGCTCCATACAATCACCTTCATGCATGATTGGAAAACGTGGGGAAACTGGTGGGCCGATAAGTCGAGGGCGATTACCAATATCTTGCAA
The DNA here is from genome assembly GCA_958450325.1 of Agrostemma githago. Lineage (NCBI taxonomy): Eukaryota > Viridiplantae > Streptophyta > Magnoliopsida > Caryophyllales > Caryophyllaceae > Agrostemma > Agrostemma githago. The sequence goes on from OY288258.1 coordinate 10,833,585, forward strand.
ATAAGACATTCTATGCACAAATTCGTAGGAAACAATTAGCATATAAGAAGTCTTAGATCGAAGTGCTTAATTTAATCGGGTTCCTATTCTAGGTCGTTCCTAGTGGTTCTTACCCCCCCCCCCCCCTTTTTTTTTTTTTTTTTTTTCATTTTTCCTATTCGTGATTTTCTTAGACTGGGTGTCAGGAGAACAATATAATCCCCTCTATTAACGAGTTGGGATCTCGGAAGCTCGAGATGTTCAAGCTAAGTGTCAAAATTTGGCGATTTCAACACGTTCCGGAACTGTACCGCTCTGATACCAACTGTAACAACCCAGATTTTCTTAACTCGAGTGGTGTCCAAAATAAGGTAGCGGAAGCTATAATACATAAACATAAATTCTCTTATTACATTTATTCCTAATACTTAAAAAGGTAACTATTATATCCGTCTTCGATTATCTCCAACTTTGTCCGCCCGAGGTGTGGTCAGTCTCCGAGAAATCTGACGATTTAAATATTTTGAAAAATATCAAAGAAAACAAATCGTCAGGTGGGTAGATTATAAGTAATGAATGACAAGTAATAAATAATACTGACGCTTAACCACAAAATAACAACATCTAACATTCATAGTGTCTTGAAAGTTTAAAACAAAAATATTTTATGGCCGTACTGTTTTAGAAGGTTTTATCACGATATACCAGCCAATTATTGTACGGGTTCCAAATAGGTTTTTATTTGATACTCGTACGATAAAATATACCGCCAATCACACCGATACCAGGGGGCTTACATTATTACCCCTGTTTATCGTGGTGACATAAACACGTTTAAAATAAAATTCGTCCTCTCATCTCCAGGGTCGAATGCCGGTACGTGGGGTTGTTACCCGCACCACGGACTACTCTCCACCCGGCCGGTTATCCCCGAAGCCATGTTCCAATCATCGACACTCGGGAACCCGGGTGCGATCCACCTAACACGTACGGGACTGATCAGGTCCCCACCTAAAGTATGGCCACACTCCCGCCTACTCTCGAGTCAATGTCAGTACAGCCAAAGACCCTTCGTACGCTACGGACGGTTTTATACGGTTAAGCTAAACGCTATTCTTCCATGCTATTTCGTACACAATAGAAATAACATGCTTTCCCGCTCAATGAGATTTCAAATAAAGTCCTAAAAATGCCCAATAAAAGATAGAATTATTTTTAATATTATTTTCAAAACGTTAGGTTTTATCTATCCCAATTTCTGTGTAAACGAATTTCATTCTTGGAAATGGTTATATCCGTAAGCACATAACACGTATTTAACTATTGGTCCGCTTAATGGGGTGTCCCTATTTGTAAGCCGGGATTTGGCTAACGAACTTGGCCTAATATGTCAAATGATTAATATGATCATTTTATGGAGTTTGGCCAAGTTTAATCGATTTATTTAAGGGACGGTTTTCATTCCCCTGAGTAGTTTAATCGATGTAGATTGTTTTAGGTGAATTCTGATTAAAAATATCGATTTGAAATAATTTTAAGAAAAGTTATTTTAAAAGGTCTCTGATTACGTATATAACGTAAACGAATACTTTTTGATTTGAAACTTTTGTTTAAAAAGTTTTGTCTATCTAAATACTTGATTTTAAAAAGATTGTTTGTGGATTTAAGTCCATGTTGGAACGTTTTGACAAAGTCCAAAAAGTCTGACGTATATCGGTTTATGCTGGCTAAAAACCCAATTTCGTTTTATAAGAAATTTTCTTTTGAAAGCGTCCAAGTATACCGAAAAGTTTGTTTAAATATATTTTTTTTAGGAAAATGTCGAGGTTTATTTAGGCGAATTTTAGTGATATCGTGAGTCAGGCCTAAACGCTTGCCAAGGTCCTAGAAATCTAACATATTCGTAAGAATAACTAGGTCTTTTTATATTACATATTTTGGGGTATCGTTTGGTCAAGTCTCGCCCTAATCTATTAAATTACATCGATTTTCGAAGTCTTTAAATAAAACAATAACAATAAAATAAAAAATACAAATACAAATTCACAACATTATTTTAAGGATAACAATTAAAGAAATCATTTAGCACGTAATTGGTCCACGAAATTATTTCGGAAAAAGTCCCTATGCCGTATTTTATATTATCATACCTAAAGTGATTATCTTTGTTCTTAACTATACGATTACTCTAAAATTTTATTAGAACTCTAAAATTTTATGAGACCCTAAATTTTATTATTATCTCCATTTCAACTCAAACTGTCACTTTAACTAATTAATTTCCCTTTTCATTATTTATGAGTTTAGACCAAAGTTTTATTCATACTATAAGTTATTATCCTAATATTTCCCATAATTTAGTAGTAGTCTTACATGCAACCCATTTTTAACACAAAACTATAACTAAAATTAACATGCAAACAGTTATATGAAAAATTCATTTTGTAAAAATGAATTTTTCATCAGTTAATATAATTTACCCACCCCTCGGTTCGATTTTTGGTCTAAAAAAAAAACGAGGTAGGCAACTATGCTCCTTCGATCTCGGTTGCAACGTCTTCTTCGGCCTCCTCTGCTTCTTCTTCTTCTTCTTTTTCGCCACCAAAACCCATAGAATAAATTAATTAATTAATCCCACCAAAATCTCAGAAATTTATGAAAATAAAATTAAGGAATTTATAAGTGAACATACTAGATCTACCGTTTTTAAAGACATGCAATGTCAAAACTTCAAATTAAAAAAAATAAAATAAAATAAAATAGTAATTATATAACTCAAATGTATTAGATCTGTAGTTTTTAAATACATGCAAGACTAAAAATGGTTAAATTTTCAAAAGTTTTAAAATAAACTGAAAAATAAAATAAAGAATGATGGTTTAAAAGTTTTAAAAGAAACATGCAAGACTTTAATTAATTATATAAATTTTGGGTCTTGTTATTATCATTACATATAAGAATGTTATTATATATGAGGAATTGGAAGAAATATACCTTTTCTGGAATAAAAATCTTGGTTAACTTAGGAAATATGCTTGCCTTATTTCTTCATTTTGATAAACCTCATTACTTTATCTGATTTGGTTGTATTATTATTATTATTATTATTATTATTATTATTATTATTATTATTATTATTATTATTATTATTGTGTATGTTTATAGTAGTTAGAAGTGAAAAAGTAATGGGTTATTGACTTATTGTGGTGGAGTAAAAAGTGATTTAATGGAATGAAATTAGTAAAGAGGGAGGAAGGAGGAGAATGGTGAGTAAATGAATTAGGAAGGAGGGAGGAAGGTGAGTTGTGATGAGAGAGGGAGAAAGTGACGTGAAAGGTGAGAAAAAGAGGAGAGAGGGAGAGAAAAAGGTAGGTAGATTTAATTCAACAGTTTGGGACTCGTAATTGAGTCTGTTTCGAAATTAAATCGGTCTTTGTTTCCGTTTGTTTTAAAACACGACATTATTTGAAACAGTTCAAAATAATTTATTGGCGGATTAATTAAATCTCTTAATTTTTACCTATAATAGTTAAATCAAAATACGAGTTTTATTATACACATATCCTAGCATATCGTGTATTATTACGTCTAGGAAATTTACGGGGTGTTACAGATCGATTAGAATTCTTAAATACGAGTTAAAAAATAATTTTTTTCACACTGAAAATATTGTAAGAAAATAAATCAATAATTTGAAAAAAAAAATAATACAACGCTCGAAAGTTGCGGTTATGAGTCATGCTCAGTCTCTTTCTTTTAAAGTTTTTTTGTCTTCAAAAGAGGTTTAATACATGTGAAAAATATATTAATTAATTAATTAAGCGGTAAAACTGAAAGATCTCAAATAATATTAGACATGTCAACGATGGATGATAAATCACATACTTCTTTTTACTTGATATGCTATATACGCCGCATATTAGCTAGCATATATATATATTACACTATTTAAATGTCATCCAGTCTTTCAAAAGTTATACTTTAGATTATATAATTTTAGTTAAACATATTGTCAAATTAAGAGAAATCAATGACTTCAAAAATTATGATTAGTTGAAAATCAACAAATAAGACAACCAAAGTTTTTGTACTTGTATTTTGTTTTACAATTTTTTTATTTTTTTTAAAAGTTAATAAAAGATTAACAATTTTTTTTTGAGTATAATATTTTCAAATTTAAATTTTTTATTTAATTTCATATTATCTATAACTTTAAATTTTAAGGAATTTTTTAAGACCAAAATTTGACATTTGACTTAACTTGAAAGCAATTTATTAAAGTTTGAAGAACCAAATTAGCCACATGCGTTTATTACATCAGTGTCTAAAAAATAATTTCGCCATGGAAATTAATTACATCGTAGCTAAAAAATATTTGCCACAGAACAAATTTGTGGCTAAATATATTTTTGCCACGGGTGTGGCAACTTTCGTGGCAAGAGTGATTATTGGCCACGAATTTAATAAAATTCGTGGCGCAAGTGAACTTTAGCCACGGGAAAAATTGTCCCGTGGCATATTTTTTTTTCTCAGGTAGTGAATCAAAATTTTCCCGTGGCTAGGTAAAAATTAGCCACGAATAACAAATTACCGTGGCATAATTCGTGGCGCAAGTGACAATTTGTTGTAGTGAAAGTTAAAGACCTTAGGGATGGCGGTTAGTGATTCATTCTTGGTCCAATTCATCATTAACTCTCTACCTTTTAAGTTTGGTCAATTCCAGGTGAATTATAACACCATTAAAGATAAGTGGAACTTTCACGAATTAAAAGCCATGCTCATACAGGAGGAGGGGAGATTAAAGAAGATGAAGGAACAAGCAATTCATCTCCTAGGTCATGACGGTGCCAGCAACAGCAAGGATAAACCGGGTAAAAATGGTAAGAAGGGAAAGTCTTTCTTTAAAGGACCTGAAAGTGCTATCCAAAAGGAAAAGAAGTCTCACTTTTGCAAGAAAGTTGGACATTTCAAGAAGGATCGTCCTAAAAGAAAGGCATGGTTCAAAAAGAAAGGTAAACATAATAGTTTTGTTTGCTTTGAATCAAATCTTATAGAAGTACCTTATAATACTTGGTGGTTAGATTCAGGTGCTACTACTCATGTTTCTCATATTAAACAAGGATACCGTATGATCCGACCCATAAGAGGAGTTGAACAGTACATGTCCATGGGAAACAGGATGAAAGCACGGATTGAGGGCATTGGGACTTATAAATTAATCTTAGACACTGTTTTCATATAGATATTACATATTGTCTCTATGTTCCTGATTGTGCGCGTAATCTTGTATCATTAAGTACTTTGGATAATTTAGGTTTTAATTTCAAGTTTGGACATGGTGTATTTTCATTGTACCGAACGATTACTTTTACGGTAGTGGTACTTTGATTGACTCACTTTATAGGTTTGATCTTGATGTTAAATTTTCTGATTCCCTGTTTTATGTTGAAAATCAAGGTATTAAACGTAGTGCATCGAATGAAAATTCAGCTCTCTTGTGGCATCAAAGGCTAGGTCACATATCCAAAGAACGGTTAACGAGGTTGATGAAAAATGAAATTCTACCTCAATTGGATTTTAGTGATTTAAATGTATGTATAGACTGTATTAAAGGTAAACAGACTAAACATACAATAAAGAAACAAGCTACAAGAAGCTCTCAGCTACTAGAGATTATACACACTGATATCTGTGGACCTTTTGACATTCCATCCTGGAGTGGCAAAAAGTACTTTATCACCTTTATAGATGACCTATCACGGTATGGTTTCACTTATCTAATGCATGAAAAGGCTCAATTTGTGGATGTCCTTAAGATATTCATTGATGAGGTAGAAAGGCAGCTAGAAAACAAAGTAAAGATTGTGAGGTCTGGTGAGTTTTATGGTAGATTCACTGAAAATGGACAATGTCCTGGTCCATTTGCAAAGTTACTTGAAAGTCGAGGCATTTGTGCACAGTATACAATGCCCGTTACACCTCAGCAGAACGGTGTTGCTGAAAGGCAAAATCGTACTTTAATTGAAATGGTTAGGAGCATGTTAAGTAATTGTTCTTTACCTCTTTCCTTATGGATCTATGCGTTGAAGACTGCAACCTATGTTTTAAATCGGGTTCCTGGTAAAGTAATTCCTAAGACACCTTATGAACTATGGACGGGAAGGAAACCAAGCTTAAGACATCTTCGAGTCTGGGGCTGGCCAGCTAAAGTAAGGTTGTACAATCCCAATGAAAGGAAGCTAGATCCTAAGACAGTCAGTGGATTTTTCATTGGCTATCCTGAAAAGTCAAAGGGGTATACTTTTTACTGTCCTAACCACAGTACGAGAATAGGAGAGATCGAAAACGCTAGATTCATTGAAAATGGTCAAACTATTGGGAGTATTGAACCACGAAAGGTGGACATTAAAGAAATTCAGGAAGAAGTTCCTTCTCCTGAAGTTGCACCTGAAATTGTTGTTCCAGTTCTGCAATCACAGTCAAATTACATAATGGAACAACAACAAAATGACGTGCAAAACCCACAAAATGACAATAACAATGATGATCAAGTCACAATTCAGGGGGAGAATAATATGTCATGTGAACAATTAAGGCGATCTGTAAGAGAAAGAAGATCAGCCATCCCAGATGACTACGTGACATATAACATTGAGGTCGAATGTGACTTGAGCATTAATAAGGATCCCGTCTCATTTCGTAAGGCCATGGAATGTGACAATTCTGAAAAGTGGTTTGATGTAATGAAAGAGGAGATGAAATCAATGGATGATAACAAAGTGTGGGACTTAGTTGTGTTACTTAAGGGTTCTAAGACCGTTGGCTCGAAATGGGTCTATAAGACTAAAACGGACTCTAAAGGTAACATTGAAAGGTATAAGGCCTGACTAGTTGCCAAAGGTTTCACTCAAAAGGACGGTATTGACTATAAAGAAACTTTCTCTCCAGTATTAAAGAAAGATTCTTTAAGAATTGTCTTGGCTTTGGTAGCTCATTATGATCTTGAGCTTTACTAAATGGATGTAAAGACCGCCTTTCTAAACGGTGAGCTTGAGGAAGAAGTGTACATGGACCAACCCGAGGGGTTTACATCCCCGTGTAATGAAGATAAGGTGTGTAGGCTGAGAAAGTGGATATATGGACTAAAACAAGCTTCCAGACAGTGGTATTTAAAGTTTAATGATACCATTACGTCATATGGGTTTGTAGAGATTATCGTTGATCGGTGTATCTACATTAAGATCAGTGGGAGCAGATTCGTTATTTTTCTCTTATGTGTTGACGATATTTTACTCGCTGCAAATAATCTAGGCATGTTACATGACGTAAAGAAATATCTATGTAAGAACTTTGAAATGAAAGATATGGGCGAGGCATCCTATGTGATCGGAATTGAAATTTTCCTTAATAGATCACAAGGATTGTTAGGGTTTTCTCAGAAAGCTTACATCGATAAAGTTCTAGAGAGATATAGAATGAGTGAATGTTCTGTAGGGATAGTTCTTGTACAGAAAGGGGACAAGTTTGGTACAATGCAATGTCCCAGTAATGAATTGGAACGAAAGGAAATGAAGAATATTCCTTATGCATTTGTGGTACGGCAGGGAGTTTTAATTATATTCAGACATGTACTCAACCAGACATCAACTTTGCTGTTGGAATGTTGGGTCGATTTCAAAGTGATCCCGGAATGGATCACTGGAGAGCCGCGAAGAAAGTCCTTAGGTACTTGCAAGGCACCAAGGAGTTCATGCTTACGTACAAGAGATCCGATCATCTTGAGGGGATTAGGTATTCAGATTCAGATCATGGCAGGTGTGTTGATAGTCGAAAATTGACATCTTGTTATGTATTTCTTTTAGCTAATGGGGCAATATCATGGAGGAGTAAGAAGCAGTCTATTGTTGCTACTTCTACTATGGAAGCTGAATTTGTGGCATGCTTTGAAGCCACTGTTCATGCATTGTGGTTACGGAACTTTATTTCAGGACTTGGGATTATCGATAGTATAGTTAAGCCGCTGAAAATTTATTGTGATAATACCGCAGCCGTCTTCTTCTCTAAGAACGATAAGTACTCCGATGGTGCTAAGCACATAGAATTAAAGTATTTATCGGTCAAGGAGGACGTGCAGAAGCAAAGAGTGTCAATTGAGCATATAAGAACGGATATGATGGTGGCAGATCCATTAACTAAAGGATTACCACCCACGGCGTTCCTTGGCCATGTAGAACGTATGGGTGTTATAGATAGAGCTTTGCTATTGTAAAGATAATATGCCTATTATGAATATGACATCTAGAATTCACTAATTGTTTGTTTCTGCTTTTACTAACATGTTGTCATTAAAGTGTATGTATACATTACAGTTATTAGACTACATGTGACTAATTGTGAGAATTAAGGTTATTCTCAACTTAAAGATTACTTAGATTTGGAATTGGTTCGTGATACATGGAAGGAATCATGTCGCTTAATAAATGACGTGTGACCGCCATGATTCGATTAGTTCTAACTCGATTAAGGATATGAAAGTTAATGAACTTAATATCAAAGTGCACATTATAGTTATTTAACCATTAAGTCAACACATAGGCCAAGTGGGAGAATGTTAGAATATTTAATAATATTTGTGTGGCCTAAGTGTTTCGGTTTAAATATAAATTAAGTTCATATTAATTATTACGAGACTTTAATATAAAAGACGACACCGTGATGGAGCGGGTTTCGATTAATGTACTTAAAGTCGGGAATTACTATTCCTTCCGACCTTACCCAGTATCAAAAGACGTCTTTTCACGAAAAAGTGTGAACGGTTTGACTTGAGATTAAACACGTATCCCTTGGCCTTGTACTTATACATATCAAGCAGGACATATTATCCTCTCAATCAACAAAAAGAACAAAACACACAATTACAGACATCGAAAGACAGAGTTCAATCTCCATCATCAAGGAACATTAAGGAAGGGTCAAGGAGGAGAATCAATCTTCGTTTCTTCTTATTATTGAGTGCGTCTGATAAACATGGACCAAGGTTAGTCTATATTTCCGTTAATCGATTGTATTGGGTTGAATTAGATTGAATCTATAATCGATTGTGGGACAGAATTCAATATCGAATCATAAAGCAAACTTACAATCCTATTATAGACAACTGGTTTTATAAACTCGGTTGTCTATTCTTCATTCTATTTTTCATACCCAGCCCATATCAAGCACTCTATATTAGCATACCAACACATATCAACCCTAAACGATTTGCGCCAACACATAGCAACATCTCGACCTTCGTTGTTTCCCCCTAAATCAAAATCATCAAAATCAAAATGATTTGTAAATCTTTGTTCATTGTTCCGTTCGAATCTGTGTTCATCAATTGAATCCCTCGTCGTCCTCACTAAAGCCCTAACTAACCACGGCCTCATCGATCCGGCGTCACACTGCCTTGAAGACATCGAAGCTTCCACCTCCATCGTATGTCAGGTTGTTCTTATTTCCTAGCTTCAAGGTATAGTTTTGCTCTTCCCGAGCCTAAGTCTTGGGATACACCTTAATTCTCTGATTTCTTGGTTTTGATTTGCGATTCTAGGATTTGCAATTGGAGAATTTGTAAGGTGCCTGTCTGTTTTCGACGACTTGTTTAATAATGATGCTAATAGCCTAATATACATTGTGTATTCTGTAACACCCCGTTATTTTCCGAGTCAATTATAAAGCTTGACTTTTCTACGTTTATTTATTAAATCAAGTTTTTAAGTTGGAAAAATATTTTTAACGTCGTTGTAAATATTAAAATATTTTGGGTCGTCTTATAATAAATTGGTTTTGATTTTCTTAAAGTAGAACGTTATTTTATAAACCGACTTTGTATCGGATTCGACTTCGAGTCAAACACAATAAAGAAAAGAAAGAAAAAAAGAAAAAACTAAAACTATATATATAAACCCCGTACACCCCCTTTATTATTCATTCATTGATTCATCCCTACCTCCCTTACTTTTATTCCTCTGCTGCGACTTCTTCTTCCTCTATTCCTGTCTCAAGTTTTTCACCGTTCACTCATCGTAGTCCAATCGGTTCTTGATTCTTGCTTTTACCAACACATGTTTACATCTTTCTCATCTAAATTGTAAGTTCTCACCTCAATTTTAGTCTTGTCTGATATTTAGTTTTGGTTCAATTCAATTTGTTTTGTTCAAGTTTAGAACCAGATTCAAAAATATATTATGAGGATTATTAAATAGGGTTGTAAATTTCATGGGTAAGTTTAATTAAGGTTGGGTTCCGTGATTCGGTGTTTAAGGGCATATTTTTTAGGTCGTCCATGGTTGATGTTTGGAGAGGGACAATTAAACTGTGGAATATTGTTTAGGGGCGGATTTTGGGATGTCTCGGTCACTTGTTATCATTTCTATTTAAGGAAATAAATTGATGAACAATTTGATCTTTCACAGTACACCTAATTTTGTCAGCTTGCCATTTACTAATTGGCTCCCTCCAATTTTTTTGTTTCTTTGTGCCCAAACCAAATGACAAAAGAACGGAGGGAGTAATTCACATGAGTAAAAAAACCGATAGTTTGATAACACGAGCCCGAGACAACTCGACAGTACCCACCCGGTTGTCACCCTGGTAAGCATTTGCACGGTTTTGTAGTTTTGTACTTGGTATTAAGGGTTTTTTTTGTTAGAATACATCTAACATTTAGGTCTTCTGTAAAAAAAAGGCACCTTAAGTTTTTTTTTACCCAAACGCACCTAAAGTTTCCACTTATTTGTATAAAGGCACCAAAACCCATATTCCATTATAAAATGTTAAATTTAACGGTTGTTTCATTTTTATTTCTCTTAATCATCTTCATTTATTTAATCAAACTCATCAATTAATTCATCTATCCTTTTTATTCCTCCATAGTACTTAATTTTCCGTCCAAAAATTCTTTTATATCTCTCTCCAATATCAATAAGTGTTCATCAGAACAGTATGACTGTATGAGGCTACTCCAATTCTTCAAAGCTAGTGAATATCAGCTATGCTTCAAAACTGGACTACTCTTCTACTGACCTAAATGGTGATATATATATATATATATATATATATATATATATATATATATATATATATATATATATATATATATATATATATATATATCGTACATCCCTCATCAGACTTCTGGATATTCTACTCTGCATCTTTTCCTCTCTTCCCTGATTCCATATATAAAAGTAAGCACAATTAGCATATAGGATATGTTTCATATAAATGGACTTGCTTCTCCACTGTATCAATGCATATATTCATTTGAAGGCCAATCAATAAGTCTCATTTTGTAGAACACCATGCATTTACAATCTAGGTTTAGTTAGTAATCTTTGATTATTAGTAATCTTTTAGGAGAGATGTTGAATCCATGATAGCAGAGAGGACGCGGAAGATCAGTACCACAATCTTTCATTATATGGTATCTCAATTTATATCCGGCTGGCAGCTACAATTTATCAGGTTAGATGAAGTCGATTCTCTTCAAAACTTTGGAAGATCGGAAGACTCTCTTGTGAAAAGTTTTATCATTAAACAACGATATGTTGAAAGAGGATGTGTAGAAGCGGAGATCAAAATCATAGTGAGAAATATTTGTTTTAACAAGAATTTTTTTACTCAAATTTTATAGTATTGTATCAGTTCAATTTTGATATAAGTTGTAGATGTCGTGTGATTTTTTATTAATGAAATGATCTATTCACTAAAAAAACAATATAGCCATCACTTTGGTGCCTCTATATAAAGAAATGAAAACTTTTGATGTTTTGGGACAAAAAAAAAATTAAAGATATTTTTTTTATCGAATGCCTAATGGTATGTTTGGATAGCAAAATGAGAGGGAAAGGGAGGGGAGGGAGAAGGAGAAGGAGGGAAGAGAAATGGAAGGAAGGGGAGGGGAGGGAGAATGAAGATTGACAATTATCCCTCCAAATCTTGCCTATTTTGAAAAGGAAATATTTTGCCTGGAGAAGTGAAATAGAGGATCCATTTTCCTTCCCCTTCTAAATCCGTCCACCCCATTTTTTTTTTACGGAATTGCTAAATCATACACGGACTTTACTACTTTGTACACATTTTGTTATTTTTTTCCGTGTTTGCCCTTCCCCTAAAATAAAACTCTCTAAGTTTTCTCTTCCTTTTAACCTAGATAAATTACACAAAACCGATACCATTATCGAAAGATTCGGACAATTATCGAACACAATTCGTATATGGAACAAGTAATTTGACTTTCGTTTTCGTTAATTTCTGATTAATACGAGTACTATAATTATCTCGTTAATTTTTTTGTAAATTAGGGTTTAACAATTACGATTTTTTGGTTAGCGGTGATTATGGTAGGTGGTCGTCCACTTTAGAGAGGTGGTAGTGGATGGTCATCGACGGCAACGGTGGGGGGATGCTTCTCGATGCTCGTCGACGGTAACATGGGCCTTTATATGGTTGTTGCTGTGGTGGTATCAATGGCGGGTGGTGGTGGACGGCAACTGCCATCATTGTGGTGGGCATGAAGGTTTATCGGCGTCTGGGTTGGTGGTTGTGAGTATGGTAGGCGGTGGAGTAAAGTCGTAAAAGGTGGCATTGGCTACAGTTGCTACGTTGTTGTTGTTGTTGTTGTTGTTGTTGTTGTTGTTGTTGTTGTTGTTGTTGTTCTTCTTCTTCTTCTTCTTCTTCTTCTTCTTCTTCTTCTTGGGGTTTTTTTTCTCCTTTTTTTCTTATTCTTTCTCAAACGGATGAGAAAAGGGGAAATGAAAAGGGTAAATTATCTTTTATCAATAACCCTTATAAATGTAGGAACTTCAGAAACCCCCCCCCCCTACGTTCCTTATGAACAGTAACCCTCTGTTTTCTCCTTTGCCTCGCCCCTGCCTCTTCCTCCCCTGCTTCTTCCTCCTACTCCCTCCGTTTTGTCTTCTTCTTCCCTTTCTCTTGCGTTCCTCCTTCCTCCTGCTTTCCTCCTTTCTCCTTCCCTCTTTCTGCGTCCTTCTGCTCGACCTCCGCTGACCACGTAAGTCCTTCTGATTGTTTCGATTGTTTTCATTTTGTTTGCTTGCTTCGATTGTAGCTGTCGATCACGGTTCTGGGTTTCGTTATAGGTCCGCGTCGCTTCCATTTGTTTTGCGCCATGGTTTTGGATTTTTTTAGGTCGTATCATTCAACAATTTGGGGTTGTGACCCTGCGAATCGTTCTGATTATCTCCGGCCATCTAGGGTAGTATCATTTCTGATTTGTTGGTTTCTCAATCGGATGATATTTTGCATCTAGGGTTTTCAATTATGGGTTCTGGTTTGTCTTCCAAGTATCATTTCTGATTTGTTTGCTTCGATTGTAGCTTTGGATTGCAAGTCTGGACCGTTTCCAATTCTTTTGGTGTCGTGGCGTCGCGTTTCGGAGCCGACTTTTTGATTTTCTTTTGGGTGTCGTAGCGTCACGTTTGAGAACTGACTTTTTCAGTGTTGGCTTCCGAATGTTGATTTGGATTTGTGTGCTTCGATTGTGGGTTGTGACCATGCAAATCGTTCTGATTATTTCTGGCCATCTAGGGTAGTATCATTTCTGATTTGTTGGTTTCTCAATCGGATGATATTTTGCATCTAGGGTTTTCAATTCTGGGTTCTGGTTTGTCTTCCAAGTATCATTTCTGATTTGTTTGCTTCGATTGTAGCTTTCGATTGCAAGTCTGGACCGTTTCCAATTCTTTTGGTGTCGTGGCCTCGCGTTTCGGAGCCGACTTTTTGATTTTCTTTTGGGTGTCGTAGCGTTGCGTTTGAGAACTGACTTTTTCAGTGTTGGCTTCCGAATGTTGATTTGGATTTGTGTGCTTCGATTGTAGCCTTTGATTATAAGTCCGAAGCGTCTCCATTTATCTGGTGTCGTAGAGTCGCGTTTCAGATCCTACTTTTCCAGATTTCTTGGTGTCGTAGCGTCGCGTTTGAAAACTGCCCTTTTGAGTGGTACTCTTTTTGGTTTTCTGTTTTAGTCGCTTGTGTGACTTCTAATTGTTTGGCTTCCGAATGTTGATTTTGATTTGTGTAATTCGATTGTGGCCTCTGATTATTAGTTCGAAGCGTGTCCATTTATCTAATGTCGTAGCGTCGCGTTTTGGAACCAACTTCTCCATATTTTTTTTGGTGTCGTAGCGTCGCGTTTGAGAACTGACTTTTTCAGTGGTATTCTTTTTGGTTTTCGGTTTTAGACGGTTGTGTGGCTTCCGACTGTTGATCCGATTTATTTTTTGGGAGTCGTAGCGTCGTGTTTGAGAACTGACTTATTCAATGGCTTTTTGTTTTTTGGTTTTAGACGGTTATGTGGCTTCCGATTGTTTGGCTTCCGAATGTTGATTCAATTTATTTTTTGGGAGTCGTAGCGTCGCGTTTGAGAACTGAATTATTCGGTGGTAGGTTTTCTGGTTTTCGGTTTTAGTCGATTGTGTGACTTCCGATTGTTTGGCTTCCGAATGTTGATTCTGATTTGTGTACTTCGATTGTGGCCTTTGATTATAAGTCCCAGGCGTGTCCATTTATTTGGTGTCGTAGCGTCGCGTTCCAGAACCAACTTTACCAGTTTCCTTGGTGTCGTAGCGTCGCGTTTGAGGACTGACTTATTCAGTGGTAGTCTTTCTGCTTATCGGTTTTAGTCGATTGTGTGACTTTCGATTGTTTGGCTTCCGGATGTTGATTCTGATTTGTGTACTTCGATTGTGGCCTTTGATTATAAGTCCGAGGCGTGTCCATTTATTTGGTGTCGTAGCTTCGCATTCCAGTACCGACTTTTTCAATTTTCTTGGTGTCGTAGCGTCGGGTTTGAAAGCTGAATTTGACAGTGGTAGTCTTTCTGGTTTTCAGTTTTAGTCGATTGTGTGACTTCAGATTGTTTGGCTTCCGGATGTTGATTATGATTTGTGTACTTCGATTGTGGCCTTTGATTATAAGTCCGGGGTGTGTCCATTTATTTGGTGTCGTAGCGTCGCGTTTCAAAACCGACTTTTCCAGCTTCCTTGGTGTCGTAGCGTCGCGTTTGAGAACTGACTTACACAGTGGTAGTCTTTCTGGTTATCGGTTTTAGACGATTGTGTGACTTCCGATTGTTTGGCTTCCGGATGTTGGTTCTGATTTGTGTTGTGGCCTTTGATTATAAGTACGAGGCGTGTCCATTTATTTGGTGTCGTAACGTCGCGTTCCAAAACCGACTTTTCCAATTTCCTTGGTGTCGTAGCGTGGCGTTTGAAAGCTGACTTTTTCAGTGGTAGTCTTTTTGGTTTTTGGTTTGGGTCGATTGTGTGACCTCCGATTGTTTGGTTTCCTAATGTTGACTCTGATTTGTGTGCTCCGATTGTGGCCTTTGATTATAAGTCTGAGGCGTGTATATTTGTTTGGTGTTGTACCGTCGTATTTCGGGACCAATTATAGGTCTGGATCGTGTTCGCTTTACTTCGTGTTGTGGCGTCGCGTTTCGGAACGGACTCTGTCTAAGGGCGAATGTAGCTTTGGTTATCGGTTTTCGTATATTGTTTCCATTTATCTGTGGCTTCCGATTATTGAGCTAACATATATCAGTTCTTATTGCCCTAGCTAGAGTTTTCAGATTCCGTCAATTATGTCTATCGGTTTTAGTTGCGGTTTTTGGGGTTTGGCATCGGGTGTACGGTCTGCATTTATGTTGAATTTGACTGATTATTTGATATGGGATTCCGTTTGTAGTTTTCGTTTACTATTGATCCCGGTTTGTCTACTTAGTTCGTAGCGTTTGGTTGTAGTTCTTGATCGATTGCATTTTGTCTGATGTCGTAGCGTCGCTCATCGGAAACGGAGATTTTTCGATGTTGCGTTTGGCTGTAACACCGGAATCGGTTTCCATTTGTTTGGTATTGTGGCGCTGCGTTCCGGGACTGGCTTATTTCATTGTTGCCTTCGGTTATAAGTCTTGATAGTTTCCCTCTGTTTGGTGGCTTAGCATCACGCTTGGTAGGTGATTTTTTTATTGTTGCCTTCGGTTATAGGTCTGGATCGTTTCGATTTGTTTGGTGGCATGGTGTCGTGTCTAGGAGCCTACTTCTTTCCCTGGCGTGGCATTTGGTAATAAGTCTAGGTCGTTTTCCGTTTGTTTGGTTTCATGGCGTCTCGTTTTGTGGCTGATTTTGCCGTTGATACCTTCTGGTTATAGGTCTGTGTCATTCCCATTTGTTTTGCGCCGTGGTTTTGGGCTTCTGTGGGTCGGTTGCTGTCAGTGGATCGTCTTTGTTTGTCTTGGGCACCGTACCGTCGTTGCTCGGGACGGCATCTACCGGTTTTTCTGAACATCTTCGGCCAACGTCGGCATGTACCTTAGGTTTTTCTGCGTTGGTTGTATGTCTGGACCGCCCCCACGTGTTCTTGGTTTGTGTCGATCCGCTGCGTGAAAGTGGTGTCCAGTGTGTTCGGTTCGGTACGGGCGGTTCCAACATTAGTTTTTGAGAATGCGTATTATCTGCTTGTCTCGATCTGGGAACTGTGGCCACGTGACGTGTATTTGTTTCTTCGCGTACCGTGTCGTCTTGATGGTGGAGTGGTCGTTTATTTTAACGGTCTGGTTATTCGGTTCGCTGATATGTTCCTTTGTTGGTCTGGTATTTTCGTAGGGTTGCTGATGCGCCGACACGTTATGGAAGGTGCTCGCGATTGTCAAAGCCGTGTGGCTGGGGATGCATGTGCGACTCGTGATCCCGATACTGGTGCTTGTTCTGTTGAGTATGTGTATCCTACCAGGTGTATTGTCGATGACATGCCGTAACACATACAGCACACGCGTTCGGCGACAAGGCTCCACGTGCTACTGAAGGACAAGCTGAGGAAGTTGGGTTACCCAGTAGTGTACTTGGGTCCTGCACTTAGGCGGCAAGGTGTTGCTTTCAACAGGGCTATATTCCTAGAGTTTGGCGAGGGTCTGGACAGCTTTTGCCATGCTTTTAGGCTTGAAAATCTTTTCCGGGAACACGGCTACGGGAAGGAACACATATATCACGGACCGATAGTTTTGGTGGCATTCGTTTGTGGACTGCAACACGGGAAGATAGTGAATGCCTGCCAGGACAAACGCAGTTCCGGTTCTTACCGGACGACATTAGAGCTGTAACAAATTCTGTGTCGTGCAGTTGCAGTGATGATGAGTTCGAGATCTTGTTGGATGCACTGCTAACAGTGTATCCCTGACTGTTTACGCGGTTTGATGACGTGTGCTTCTCCGTCTTCACTCTTGAACAAGGACTTTAGTGTGTTTTGTACTGTGTACTGTGGACCAATCTACGCCTAATTTCAGTTAGACCTGTCTCCATACATGCTGCTTGTGCTTGGTTTCATGCTCATTTAGAATGATGTTATTTAGTAATGTATAGGCTTGGATGTACGCTTGTGCACTGCGTGCCATATCAATATCTGAGTCTGTGTCCTTTCTTTTTATTTTCTGTCCTGGTGCTGCGTTTGGTAGCGGCGCTTGTGCATTGATTGTGAATGGATGGGGTTTGGCACCGTGTTTTGAAGACGGCCTTCACAGGTGTGCAGATCTACCCCTTCTGCACCGCTATATCTTGTGGTCATGAGTTCGCCTCACGGGTGAGCACCAGGCATATGGCTGAAGTTATCCTTAAATTCATATCTGCCCGATCCAATTCTCTCAAGGCACTGATGCATCCCGATAGCACTCCTGTTCCGTTACTTGCCTCTCTGAGATTTCACTGCTATAGGCCCATTGTGATTGGCGTCCTGTTTTTTTCGAACATTGTTGTTTTTTGTACCCGGGAAAAACAGCCCGACTGGTTCGCCCCTGGCACAGTTACAACCCATTGTAATTTTTGCCGTACCGTCTGCACTCTCGTGAAGTAGGCTATGCATAGTTCGCTCCTATGTCCTTCCTCTGACCTCGGAATGTCTGTTGCCATAGACCCTGTAGAGGTGTTTTTGACGGCTGTATTGCTAGCTCTTTGACGATCGTAATCGGTAATGGTGGCGTAGGAATTTCTGGCGAAGTAAATGCCGAGTTGTTCATACTTCGTACCGTCCATACAATATGTCACAACCACTTACTTACCCTGTTTAGGGGTGTAAATATTTCCCTTTTATTCATTAATTAAATTGATCATACAATACGAAACATATTAATGTGAAATGCTAATAATGTCAGATCGACTTTAAATAAAAGGTGGAGAAACAGTGTTAGGTAAATAAGAGACATTAGCTGATCCCTACGTACGCTAACTGTATCCTTCTCTCTTCACGCTTACCGATCTCGCACTCCATTACACTGAACAGTACCATTACTACCCCTTCAACTTCTTATCTTGTTTACCATTACCGCGGTAATAAAAAGCAGTAAAAAATACTGCTTTTCGTCGCTTGTGTAGCGTCTCTTCCCTCCTCTGCTCTCTCCTGCTGCGACTGTTGAGCTCCCGTCTCCGACTTTCCAACTATAAGCTTTCTACTCTTCGCCGGAGTTCCTGTTTTGTTTCGTGAGTTTCAGTCAGAGTTCCTACGGAACGCTGCGTGTCCCCGCGTGCGTTGTCTCATATACGTGATAGTGCTCATCTCTGTGATAGGCTGATACTTTTTACTTATTCCCCCTCCCCCCATTCTTAGCTTTGCCCTGGCCTTCCTTAAAAAGAAGGTGGGTTATTTCCTGAGGCTTGTGGAGCTGTGCCAGTCTGCTGCTTTGGATCCTACTGTAATGTTGTGCTCTTGTACTTACTCCGATGATGCTGCTGTGTATGTTCTGTGCCGCGTATGCAGAGGGTCAGCGCTTCTGCATGGTATTTAGATGTGCATTCCACTGTTTACTGATCGGTTCATGTCGTGTCGGGACTGTATTTCGTTATACTTCTTCAGGATAAGGCGGCTGAGACTGTACTGAACAGTGATATCCAGACCACTGTACTATATACTGTTTTTGTGTGGGTCGACTGATCATTGGCCAAGTTGATTAACGTGTGTTCCCTTTTCAATTTTCGATACGAGGTCTTGGTTTTGCTATGTAGTATTACATTCTGCGGTAGGCAGGGGTTATGCAGAGCGCGCATCTGTGCGTAGATGGTACTTCATAGTGTATGGCGGTATGCTTTGTGTCATTGCATGACGTTAAAGTTGACTATGTTAGATCTCCGTGTGGTTGATTATGTATTGTTTCCCGTTGTCCACGTGGTTTCCCTGTTGACCCCAAATAGTACATGGACACAGATTTGTGTGACAGTGCCTACGGTACTTCGTCGATCCCCTAACCGGTGTCTGCTACCTTTTGCGTCTTACTTATGACACTGGCAGCGAGTACTGATACGACTAGACCTGAGTGCCGCTCTTGTTCGTCGACTCACCTTTGGTATTATTATTTTTGTTTTGATGACGGATAGAGTCTAGGCATGTCGCATTGTCGCTTCACTACCACTCTGACCGTGATTTCCCCACAGCATTTTTTGCCTTCTTTCTTTAGAAATAGACTGACATTGTTGCACCGCTTGTCATGCCGGAATGGTGCTCTGGTGTAGACTGTACGTTGCTGCGCTCTCGGATATTACCATGGTCACATATCATTGCAGAGGTTGGGTGACGAACAATGTAAGTGATGACATGGCTGAAACCACAGCTGATAGCAGACACGACAAGATGGAACGCCTGCGTTTCATCTACGTACGTCTACATGAGGTCCAGATCCGTCATGTGCGTTACTCAGCGGCAAGTATAGTCCTCTCAAGCGAGGACTACATGGAGCAGATTTTCGAGAGGCTTGATGTGGCTGGCAGAGCAGCGATGTCGGTTACGTGCAAGGCATGGGCGCGGATGTTTCTTCTACATCCCGATGCACCTCGGTGGACTATGGACTGTAATAGGACACTACAGACCGAGCATCGCAGGGAATTTACGACTGTTAGCAGGGGTAACATCATTGTCTCACAGAGATGTAGGTGCCACCTGACTGCAAACTTGATTGCTAGGACAATGCTGCACAACTTCCAATCAGATGCAATTACCCCTCCGCCGAGTTTGGAAGTCAGTGCCCTCACCCCTGCAGACTCTGATGCCGACTACTTCGAGCAGTTTAGCAGGGAGGAAGTTAACAGGGCGCGCGACATCGCCCTTGTTCTGCTGAGCAGGGTCGATTTAGTCGCTCTCGACTGATCTGCTAGACAGTTACTAAACTTCGTATACTGTTCGTAAGTACGACCGAATCATTTAAGGTTACGGCCCCTTATGGTACTCTAGTGCTATAGCTGTAGGGGTCTGTGAACGTGTCGACTCTTTCTGTATTATAGCTGTCTTACAGGCGGCGTTGTGTTACCAATGGTGTTGATGGCTAGGGGCTGCGGTTCCCTATTATGCCAATGTTAACCCCTGCCTACGCTGCAGGCAGCGACGACGTTTTTTTTATTTTCTTTTCGACTATCTAGACGTTATGTTCATGACTTATGACGCTCATTGCTTTACCTTCCTGTGAATGCTACATTCAGGCGGTACATGGTCAGGCCAACCACGTGCTGCTTGTTTAGATCATGCTCCCGGAACTCATTTTGATGATAGTTGTAGACACCCGTATTTTGACTGCCACGTGTCTATGGTAGTCTCCGAAAAAACGCCCGATGATGATTGGACGCAACGTGACTAGTATACTCGGACTTGGACTCGAAATTCATAACATCCGACATGGACTTTTTAGCGGAGTAAAATCTCACAAAACAGACCTCGAATTCAGGCCCAGCGGATCGTTCCGAGTCAAATAAGACTAATTTGGGCCAAAACCGACACCAAAAATATTTCCCGTCTTTTGGCGACCGGGTCAAAACCCGGTCAAAGGCAAAACCGTCTCAGAAATCAGCTGAAATCATTTAAGCGCCCAAATTCGAATTCAAAAAAACAAGCCCAACCAACAAAGACCAAGTCTTCCTTATTTTTCTCACCCAACTGATCCACTCGATCGAGTGGATTGACCCACTCGGTCGAGTGGGGCGCTTCGAACTGGGCTTGGCCCATTTTCTAAGGCACTCGATCGAGTGCACTAGGGCCACTCGATCGAGTGCCCCTAGGTCGTGGGAAACGTCTATAAATACCGACTCATTCCCATGCATTTGCCAACTTTTTTTCAGAACTTTTCACCATCATTTTGCCCTACATTTTCAGTCACACTTCACCCTACACTCATCCTACAATCTACACTACAAACCCTAAGCAAAACACACCAAAAAACCGAGTCAAGTCCCTCGATAATCCAACGCAACACACACACACCTACACACCATAACTCGCGCGCATTCCTCGATACTCCTAAAGCTTTGTCGCTGTTCACGAGTCCGTTTCCGAGGTCCATACTAGCATGTACGTTGAGGGTGTTCCAAATTCCTTTTTAATCTCTTTTAAATATCGTTTCTACACGCATTTTCATATTATTGTATCGTAGTAACACTAACTTTTACACTAACTTTTTCATATTTTCGCATTTCCATCTTGCATCTTTTTTATATCGTTACTAACTCTAATAATACCGCGTATATAACTTTAATATCAAAAAACCGGTTTTAAAACGTTGAACTACAAGGATCACTTTTGGACCGTCTAATCCCTTTACGAGCAACGACGGAGGTGGAGCCCTTTCGAGGAGCCCCGCCCCAATGTACTCAAGGGCGTGACGCGATCGTGACTCGTTGTAGTTGGACGATTTAATCCCCTTTCATAATTGGTACGAGACCCGTTGACACGAATACCGACATCACATAACCCGAAAGGGTTAGTTTCGATGTCGTGACGTAGAGGGATGCATCTCGTTACTAATTCAAAGTTTCGTAATCTAACGCAAACGTTTTCATAAAACCTCCGGTGACGGCATTATAATCGTTCATATACGATTATAGTACCGGAGGCCGAGTCGAATACAAGTCGAGCGATATTCGTATTTGACTCGACCGATCATCGATTTCAAGTCATAAAGCCGAGCAAATCAATGCTCGTACAGGGGGCACTCGACCGAGTGCCATAGGCCACTCGATCGAGTTGCACCCCAAAAACAGGGCAGTAGCCCCATTAATGATGCACTCGACCGAGTGCCATAAGGCACTCGATCGAGTAACCCCTCAAAATATGGACAGTAGCCACCTTAATGGCGCACTCGGTCGAGTCAATCAATGACTCGGTCGAGTGGGTCTGGCAACTCAGAAACCCGAGGGCTTGGACACATATTCCGAGCCCCGTTCTTATCGACTTTAGACCATCGACCGACCTTCATGCTTTTTTTCAAAACCTACACGACACGTAGAACGACTTTGACCACTCTTACGTGATAAGTCGGGACAAGACTACGGAATGCGAGACTAGGTTAGCAATACGCCACAATCTCCTATTTCCGTCCTTCGCTTAATACGTAACATAATACGTATTTAAGCGGGGTAGTCCATCTACATATTTCGCGGTCTAGCTTTCATACGGGTCCGTTTTTATCTCTACGTTATTTTGTTTATGTCGTATTGTGAAATCCGGGTTGTATTTCCGCCCGTGTAGCTTGTACGTTTTTTTTTACTTCCTTTTTTTTTTTGAGCTTCATTTATTATTTGCTTTTACGCTTTATAAATGAACCTCGCATGCTAACTCAACTCGACCATAATTAGATGCATTAAATGACGTAGTTAACGCAAAATTCGCATGTTTATACAAAACGCTGTTTGCATATCATTTCGTTATTTTACTAGCGCGCGTATCATGAACACGAACGATGTCTTAGTAGAGGCCGCCATGTGCGGGCGGGGTTGGGTGTCCTTCGTGGGCTTCCCAACACGTACCCTCACCCCTTACTCAGAACCTTTGGTTTCCGGATGTCCGAAACCCTTGGCGAACGAGAGTCATTCTTTACACGATTACCGGTGTAGATGGTATCGGTATCGCAATGCAAAGGGACGAGCCCCATAAACTCTGAAATCGGAGTGGGCTTACTTTGTGTAAAGCCCATGACGACATAGAGTGGGCTCGTATGGTTCCGAATAACCACAAAATTCGGTGGCGACTCCATTTTGACTTAAATTTCGAACCCGAGAACAATCTTACCACGAGATTCATTCGCCTACCCAAACCCGCGCTTCGCCGCATCGGGGTGGACCTACGTCATGTCCACAATTTGGCGACTCCGCTGGGGATACCTGATGTACCACATGTCATCGGGGTTCCTAGGGTGAGACTCGAAGAGAAATCGTTCGTCGATTAGTGTGCGCGCGTTAGTTTAATGATTCATGCATAACCCATTTTTGCCCGGGCCGGTTACTTGTGACCGACGTCCCACTATACCGCGGTGCATTCCTACATGGGTGCACTAAAAACATCGATGGTGGAACTCGTCTCGGTTTTGCGGCATGTCCTAAGACCAACTCGGCTTAGGGAGTCCGTCCATCACACGAGAAAGCCATCGTTGTTGGTATAGACCCTATTTTGACCGACCGAGACTTAGTGTAAAGCATACATAAGCGTCGTTATAATGCTTGTTTGACTACGTGCTACTTGGTTTCCGTGTCAATTTTTCAAAAAACCGTCATTTCAAATTTGCATCTTTCCAAAAATACCCACCTTTCGAAAAACCCGAAATACTGTCCATTTCGGGACCCGTCATTCTAAAACGCCCAATTTTGAAAAACCCGAAATGCTGCCCATTTCGGGACTCACCTTTTCAAAATATCCAATTTTCAAAACTCGGAATGCCGCCGAAATTTAGGATCAACGATTTGACTCAAAATATCCTTTTCTGTAGTCGGCATGCTGTCCGTTTTAATTCTCGAATTTCCACCCCCACCACCTTGATTTTCGGAATTTTCCTTTTCAAAATTCTAATCTCGGTTTTCGAAATTCCGTTTTCAGTTTTCAAAACTCTCGGAAATTCGTTCATTTTGCATTCAAACCTCAACTTTCAACTTTCCTAAAATAAACCTTCCTTATTGTAGGACCTACCGTCTATCCGTGTGTCGGGTCTTTGCATAGTACGTAGAAGGTTTATAGTGTCGAAACTCCGTCGATCTTATATCACGAGTTTCCCCCCTTTCCCAAGTCCGCCTTATCTTGTCAAGGCACGACCAACCCACGTAGGGCATACCCCTACAAAGGAAGGTCCGTCCATACACTCGAGTCAAAAGTCTAGGGAGTAATCTCACGTGGACCTTCCTTCGAACGGGACTAGGCCCACAAAGCCGAAATCCTAAGGAAGTCATACCACCCACGAGTCATCCGTCTAGATGTCTTTCTCGAGTCTTTTCCGCTCAGTCCTTTCCTTTTGGGTCGCTCGGGATGTGCTGTTTCCTTTGATTCCAAGACTGGGTTCGGTTTCTGATTACGTGGTGTTCTTACAGACAGGCCACCATCAACCAGACACACTCGCAGGATGGAAACTGCCTTAGCTGAACTGAAAGCCTCCGTTGATTCCATGATCGAGAAGCAGGCCGACATTGATGCCCAACTGAATGAAATGAGGGCTGGGCAAGTTGCTATCGTCACTCGATTGGCCTCGGTGGAGCACAGGACTCCTACTACCGGGACTACCGGACCTTTAGCTGAACTGGTTAGCTCGGTCCGCCGACTGGAAGAACAAGTGCATTTAACTGGGAGTAACAACATTCACCGGGAAAACAGTCGGGAGTATAACCCGCTAAGTGACAGGCTGCCTGCAAACCTGAACCTCACCGGTTTGCCTATGTTCGAAGGGACCGAAGACCCGTTACTACATGTACGGGCCTTCAAGGAGTTCATGGCCATCAAAGGGGTGGACTCCACCATGTTCAAGAACCTCTTTGCTGCGTCTCTTGAAAAGCACCCTCGGGCCTGGTACTATAGGCTAGACCCGAAGAAATACCCTACATGGGATGATGTGGCCACCGAGTTCGCTCGGAACTATGCTGACAACACCGAGATCCAAACCACAATGAGATCTCTGGAGGTTATGGCCCAAGAGCCAAAAGAAGGTTTTACCAAATACCTTCAGCGCTGGAGGGCTGAGAGTGTGAAACTGGTCGACAAGCCCAGTGAGAAGACTTTAGTGGAGGCCTTTGTTAAGAACCTCCTCCCATCCTACCGAGTTCACCTCCGATATGTCGTCATACCCAATTTCACTACCCTTACTGAAATGGGTATGAGGATTGAAGACGATCTGAGACTGGAAGGCCTCACTAAGGCCGCTGCTAAAGGTTACCAAGGGGCTTCTTCCTCCACAACCAAGCCTCAAGCTGCAACCCGCAGCATTTTCGACGCGGTCAATCTACTAGATGCCCCGTCCAAGAGAAACACCCCACCTCGGGTTTTCACTGATATAGGTACGACCTATACTTATGCCTTACAAAGGCTGTCCTCGAAAGGCCTAATCCAACCGATAGGCCCAACTCCCGAAGTTCCGGTTGAGCGACGCTCCAAGAACTACAATGCTCAAGCCTATTGTCAATACCACCGAGGCAATGGGCATGACACCGAGAAGTGCTGGAAGCTGAAGCACTTGATTCAAGACCTGATCGAAAGCGGTAAAATCCCGCTGCCCGGAGATAAGCCCAGTAACAAGGAGAATCCCTTCAGCTCCCACGCCATCTTTACCGGGGAGGTGATTGATTGCTCCCACCTTATCTCCCCATTTATCCCGCAAGTGAACGGGATCTGGTTCGACGACGAGGAAGACGTCTACCTCGCCAAAGGGGAAGCTGTCCCCATTACCGCCGAGGAGATTCGAAAGACTAAATCTCGAGTCTTAACCAGTAACCACCTTGGTCGTCCCTTTCAAGCCACTAGCTCTAGGGACACCCCTATCCCGACAACCGTCATTACGGAAGTCGCCTCTGAAGAGCCAACTGTTGAAACGGCTCTTGTGAAACAATTGAAGAAGACCCGAGTTGACCTCACTATATGGCAACTCTTGGTTAGTTCTCAAGAACATCGAGAAGCACTTACAAAGGCTCTCGATCAAATTAAGGTCGACTCTTTGGTTACCCCCGCTGAGATGGTAGCCACGATCTTGCCCCATCTAAAGGGCAAGGCTAAGGAAGAAGGACCGGTAATCACTTTCTCCGAGGCCGACCTACCACCATTCGGGGCCACCCATAACCTGGCCCTCTACATCACGGTGGTCTGCCGAGGAAAATATCTTCCCATGACCCTAGTTGATGACGGGTCTGCTGTGAACGTTTGCCCTCGGCATTACCGAGGCTGACTATGTTCCAACTGCTCAGACCATCCAAGCCTTCGATGGGAGCCCGAAGTCGGTAGCTGGGGCCGTGAAACTGACCATCATCACTGGCCCGATAGAGAAGGAGCTCGAGTTTCAGGTGATCGATGTCACCTCATCGTTCAACTTGCTCCTGGGTAGGCCTTGGATCCACGCGGTCAAGGCGGTGTCCTCCACCCTCCACCGAAAGATCAAGATGCCTCTGCTTAACGATGTCATCACTTTAGAGGCAACGCCAATGACTGTGGCTAGCTGTAACGCCACGGGACGCACGGACCTCTTGGGGTTCGATTTTGTGGGAATGATCGAGGAAGAGTACCTCTTTAGGCCTTACTTCACTACGAGTATCGACATGATGCTCCAAAACTTAGGATATTTTCCGGGGGCTACTTCTCGACCCGATCTTCCAGCTGGGAAGATCATCGAGGTTCTCAAAGACGAAGAATCTCACTTTGGTCTCGGTTATGACATCACCCCTGACAATGTTGTCCGAGCAGGGATCGAAAAGGCCTGCAACATCCTTAAGGGTATCTACTTGAGCCCTTATAGCCCACGGTTGGCTGACTACTTTGTCACGCCGGTGTTTGGGGCTATCCAGGTTGGTCTATACCAACCCAATGCTATGCAGCTCGGGACCCACTTGACCCGGGACTGCAACTACATCCCGGATGATGTGTTCGCCCTCATCCAGTCCAACGGAGCTGAAGATGCTGAGCCCGCACTAGGGCTACTATTTGGGGAAGATACCGTAGCCCCAACTCCAAAGGAAGACCTGGTCAACCTGATTCTCCGCAGCAACAGGTTTGACCCGACCAAGCTGATCTCGGATGTTGGTTCCGAGACGGGTAACAGGGCCTGGAGGAAGACTGTCAAGTGGACTGACAGTCAGGGAAGGATCTACAAGCTGGTCACCGGAGAGGGAGACATGCCTGAGTCTGAGTCTGAGTCCGAGTCTGAGTCGGAGTCTGAGTCAGAGTCTGAGGTCGAGTCTAGGGAAGTCGGTGCTAGAGTCACTCCTGTAACCCCCCTCCCTTTTATTATTCCTGCTGCTGGCACTTCGGGGTCTGTCCCGAGTGCCCTACCTATCCCGCCACTGACCAATGATCAGATGGCTGCTCTCTTTGAGCTGTTCTCCAAATTTTCAATCAATAATAACAACCGTTCTGCTTACGACTTGTCTCTTTCAAATTCTGCTTTTAAAAATGTTTTATGCTATGACATTGAGAAATCAGACGAACAGGTACCCTTACCTCCGCATTTGATCGAGCAACTAGAGCAAAGGGAGTCCCGAAACCCGGTAATCGAAGAAACCGAGTCCATAAATGTGGGAACAACCTTAGAGCCTCAGACACTTAAGATAGGGTTATCCTTAGATCCCGAGGAGAAACAACAATTCATAAGCCTCCTCCAAGAGTTCAAAGATGTCTTCGCATGGTCCTACAAGGACATGCCGGGGATAGACCGGGAAATAGCCGAGCACCACATACCAATCAAAGATGGGTGCAAGCCGGTCAAACAAAAGCTTCGTCGGATGAGGCCCGAGTGGTCTCTTAAAGTAAAAGAAGAAGTCGACAAACAATTCAAAGCCGGCTTCATACAAGTGTCTGAGTATCCGGACTGGGTGGCAAACATCGTGCCGGTTCCTAAAAAGGACGGTAAGGTGCGGGTATGTGTAGATTTTCGGGATCTTAACAAGGCGAGTCCGAAAGATGATTTTCCGTTACCACACATCGACATACTGGTGGATAACACGGCCGATCATGCTCTTCTATCATTCATGGACGGGTATGCCGGGTATAATCAAATCAAGATGGCAGAAGAAGACATGAGTAAGACTACCTTCACCACACCTTGGGGTACTTACTGCTATACCGTCATGCCTTTCGGTCTCATTAATGCCGGGGCCACATATCAAAGAACTGCTACCACTTTACTACACGACATGATGCATAAAGAGGTAGAAGTTTACGTAGACGACATGATCGTCAAATCCAAAGAACGGGACGGTCACATCACCGCCCTAAGAAAATTCTTCACCCGATTGCGCAGATACAACATGAGGTTAAACCCTCGAAAGTGCAGTTTCGGGGTAACATCAGGCAAATTACTGGGTCATATCGTTAGCCAACGAGGTATCGAAGTCGATCCAGCTAAAATCAAAGCCATTATCGAGATGCAACCTCCTAAAACCGAAAAAGAAATAAGGGGATTCCTCGGGAAAGTCCAGTACATCAGTCGGTTCATTTCCAAATTAACCATGGTGTGTGAACCAATTTTCAAAAAACTGAAAGTGGGAGAACGGGTACTATGGGATGACAAGTGCCAAACCGCTTTCGACAAGATCAAGGAAATTCTGTCTGCTCCGCCAGTCTTAATGCCACCTCAACCCGGTTTGCCTCTGTCGTTATACCTAACGACGACCGAGACAGCCATGGGGGCTATGCTGGCTCAGACAGTTGACTCCGAAGAAAGAGCCATTTACTACATCAGCAAAAAGTTTTTGGAGTATGAGTGCAAATATACCATGCTCGAAAAGACGTGTTTGGCTCTAGTTTGGGCTACTAAGAAGCTCCGACATTAAATGCTCAGTTACGAGGTCCATGTGCTATCCAAGATGGACCCCATCAAATACATCTTTGAAAAGCCCGTTCTCAACGGACGAATCTCTAGATGGACTCTAATGTTGGCAGAGTTCGACTTGAAGTTTGTGCCATTAAAGGCTATTAAAGGTCGAGTAGTAGCTGAATTTCTCGCCAATAGCCCGATAACCGAGGAAGGGCACACCGACACTTGGTCCTTCCCAGATGAAGATATTTTCCATACTGATACTAAAACATGGGATTTATACTTCGATGGTGCATCTAATTTTCGAGGGTTCGGAGTCGGGATCCTCCTAATTTCACCAAAAGGGGAACATACTCCCGTCTCCATCAAACTGGACTTTGATGTTACTAATAATGCAGCAGAGTACGAAGCATGCATTTACGGGCTACAAGCCGCTGCCAATCTGGGGATCACAAATCTCCGGGTACATGGTGATTCATCCTTGGTCATAAACCAAGCACTCCAAAAATGGAAGACTCGAAATGCTAATCTCGTGGCCTACCAGGCACGAGTACGGGATCTCGAGAAACAATTCCAAAAGGTAGAATACATATATCTGCCCCGGGAAGAAAATCAGTTCGCAGATGCACTCTCAAAATTGGCATCTTTACTAAATATTCCCGACCATGTGACTAGTATGCCGATTTGCGTCGAGAGACGGTCTGAGCCGGCGTACATTTGCGATATTGAAGACATCGAAATAACTGATCCCGAACCATGGTACCAAGCCGTGTTAACATACCTAACGAACGGAGAATATCCTCCCGGGACGGAAGGTCGAGCCAAGAAAGCCTTACGGAGGCTAGCCACCCAGTTCATCCGCACCGACGACGGACAACTGTACAAAAAGACGGCACAGGGGGCTCTACTCCTTTGTGTTGACAAGTATAAGGTTGAAAAGGTTATGGCCGAAGTACATGATGGTGAGAACGGCCCACACATGAATGCCCACATGTTGGTCCGGAAAATCATGAGGCTCGGTTATTATTGGAATACCATGGAAGCCGATTGCCGGTCGTATGTCAAACATTGTCATAACTGTCAAATTTTTGGCAATGTGCAACATATGCCGTCATCACTACTCTATACCATGACGTCACCCTGGCCATTCTCAACGTGGGGTGTCGACATAATTGGGAAAATAAATCCCTCGGGTACCGGTGGGCATTGCTTTATTTTGGTAGCTATCGACTATTTCACCAAATGGGTCGAAGCTGAATCATATCGCATTCTCACAGCCAAGCATGTCGCCAAGTTCATCCAAAACAAGATATATGTCGATATGGGATTCCCTCTGAATTTATCAGTGATCACGGGACTCATTTTCAAGCCGAGACTGCGGCCCTGCTGACCAAATATAAAATCCAAAGGCATACTTCCTCGCCTTACCGTCCCCAAACAAATGGAGCAGTAGAGGCGGCTAATAAAACAATTGTTACCATACTCAAAAAGATGGCTGACAATTACCGGGACTGGCCCGACAAAATACCTTTTGCCCTATGGGGATATCGAACGTCAATTCGCACCGCAACCGGGGCAACACCATATTACTTAACCTACGGGATGGAGGCAGTCCAACCAGTCGAGCTGGAGGTACCGTCCCTCAGAATCCTGCTAGAAAGTCAAGTACCTGAAGCCGACTGGGTTCGAGCACGATATGACTCGTTGGTTTTACTAGACGAACGACGGTCTCGTGCCCTCAATAATATCCAAATCTACCAGAAGAGGATCCAACGGGCCTTCAACAGGAGAGTAAGGCCCAGACACATCAGGGAGGGCGATCTAGTCCTTAAGTCTATTCGGGCTCTACTACCGGTTGACCCAAGGGGAAAATTCAAACCCAATTGGGCTGGGCCATATCTGGTGAAGAAGATCCTATCGGGGGGAGCAGTGATGCTAACGGACCTGGACGGGAACGAGTTTGTCAACCCAACCAACCTGGACCAGCTGAAGCGTTACTACCCTTAGCCCATTTCTCAATGTCATTAGCAAATTTTATCAAAATCATTTTTTACAAAAAGCAAGTCAATGAGCTAGAATTACTTATTCTACTGTCATAAACATCTTGAACCAATAGTCTTGGTGTAATTCGAGATTGCAAATTTCCTATGCCTGAACTACGTTTGGTTTGATTCTGCTAATCGCGGATACGTAGGCAACCTCTCAAAAGGGCACAACCAATGCAATCAAGAAAAGACAGGAGCGGTTTAATAATAAGCTTCTTTTATTAATTCAAAAAAAAATATATCCCGATGAACTCGGAAATTACAAAGTGCAGGAATTCAAAAAAAAATATACAAAAAAAGGGCACACAATAAAAATAATAATAATACTTAAATAATAATAAATCTAAGGACTCGGCATTTAGGGCATCTTGCCCTTCCCCTTGTCCTTAGCATCCTTAGTCGTCCATTGGCGACGACGCGGAGGAGAACGCTCCCTAATCACTACGGGAACTTCTCTAGCCCGGGCTCGATTGTGTGAGCCCGAATCCTCCATCACCTCGATAGGCCCAAGTCGGGCCCTAACGGGCTCGGGGAGCCGGTCGCGCGGGCCTAGTAGGTCCCGGGCCGCCAGCCTTGGCCCAAGTCGTCGCTCTAAGTCGGTCTGCCCCCGAGTACTGCTAGAACCGACTTCTTTAGATCGAGTCCTAGTATGTGACTTATGACCCGATTCTTCCCGGACTTTAGCTCCAGGAGTGTCTTCCCCGGCGAAGAGCTCTCTGTTATCCTTCGCCAACTCGCGCTGCACCAATTCGATGGCCTCGTCAACTTTTAAGGCCTTGCGAGCCTCCTCGGACTCTTCAGAAGTCCACTTCTGGTAAGCCCGTGATACCCAAGCGGATTGGCAAGGGCTAGGTATCGTCCATGTGGGACGAGTGAACCATCGTTGCAACCAAGTGTCGCACATAGCATCCGTCAATTGGAGCGGGACGCTAATAATGGCTTCCTTCTCAGGGATGCGCTGAGATGAACCGAACTGCCTTAGGAGGCGGTCCGGGTAAATATGAACCGTCCAGTCTAGGGACAAGATCGTCAGATATCGGGCTTGGTCCCTCTTGGCCAATCCAGTTAGCTTCGAAAGAAACCACCAAGCGACGGTCCACCTGATCAAAGGACCCCCGTGGAATGCCAGTTCTTCATCCCAGTAAGCTCGGTTTATCTGGTGACTCGAGCTTATCTTCCGCCTCCTAGAGATGATCTGACTACTCCGATAACGGGAAATGCTCGGAGGAGTCTCTATGATTGACAGTCGTTCCGACAACCATATCTGAAAGGCATATACAAACTTCATAAGCAACGGAGCAACTCGCTACAGCCCACTCGATCGAGTACAAAATCTGACTCGACCGAGTAAGCTTGTCAAAAACAAGCAGTAGCCGGGATCGAGTGCCACTCGATCGAGTGCAACATCTGACTCGATCGAGTAAGCCTGTAAAAAACAGGCAGTAGCGCGACATAAGTGTCACTCGATCGAGTGACAGGTCCACTCGATCGAGTGACTTACAAAGATCAGAAAATTCGCATGAAACGCGATACAAAAAAAAAAAAAAAAAAAAAAATCGAGGTGCATACTTGAAGACTACGGGTACTCCCCGTCAGCGGTCGAGTTGGGTCAAGCCGTCGAGCGTCCAGACCCGTAATTATCTCCCCAGTGGCTAGCCAGGCAGGGCTATGACCAGTCTCCATCTGGTCAACCACTCCGATTAGCCTGATTTGACCCCTGCATGTGTCAAGCTCCATCAGCCCCTCGAAGACATAGCAGTGTAGCATGCAGAAAGCGAATGCCCTACGCCTATGAGCAGGGGTGGCCCTCACGTCCCGTGGGTTCATGAACTTGTCGGCCAAATCAAATAGGGAGACGTTATCTCCCTGCACCATTCGGTTTGCCTCAGCATGAGACAAACCCAAGAACTCCCTCAAACGCCTCCTCGAATCCGGGTAGAACGGGGGAATGGCGGGCTGAATAGCAAGGCCCCAACCGCCTATGGCCGCGATCTCCTCGGGCAAGGGGCACATCTCGCCCCTCGGGAATGCAAACACGGGATGGGTGGTGTCCCAAAACGACAGACAGGCATCCAGAAAGTGCGAATCCACTATTAGACGTTGGAAGGGGAACAGATTGACTATCCCCATTTGAGTTAGCCTAACCTTCTCCTCGTCCCGAAAGTATTGGGACCAGGCGAGAAGCATGGCAGTCAAGTGATCGATGCCCATAATAGGAATTTTTTAGCTTTCTTAAAAGTCTACAAGATTTTGAGAAAGGAGAAGGAGAATTTGAGTTGTGATGCAGAAACTGAAGCAGGAATCTCCTATATTTATAATGGAGAAGCCTAACTGAAACCTAACTGCTACTGCCTCCTCATCCAGCTGGGCCCCATGCGCGCGCAGGCCTGATTTCAAACTTGAACCCAGAATAGGAATCAAGCTGTCCCGAGCTTTCCTAATACTTTCTAAAAATTTCTTCGCGTCAAAATTTTTGTCTTTCCAAAATTTTTCAATCTTTTTTCTCCCCAGCGAGAGTCAACATTTTACCTACATGTTACACGCGAGTTGTTATGTGTCAGCATACAGGTACACCCCAGACTTCAAAAGGCAAGTCCCCGCAAAATTATTTGATTTCCCCAACGGAGTTAGCTTTACCCCGGTGTGCTACATCCGAAGTACGATGTGTCGGCATACGGGTACACCAACTCCCCGAAAGAAGCAACCTTCACTCCCCACGGAGCATTTTTCAGCTCAAGTACGGTTCAAGGCTTCGAAAGCAAGCTCGTACAAGCTCACATATTTCCCCATCGGAACGCCCGAGGCGGCATTCTCCACATGCAAGTACGCCCCAGGACATGTGTCTGGCACAGGTACGATTTCTATCTTATGGCTGGCGAGCCCTTTCACGCAAGTCTACTAGACTATAAACGACCCGACCGAAAGGCTGCCAGGTCGTAATCTGCGATTGGCCTGGTAGCTACTCTGACTTTCGCCTTGTCCAAGCCTCAGTCAGAGTGGGGGCTCTGTAGACACCCGTATTTTGACTGCCACGTGTCTATGGTAGTCTCCGAAAAAACGCCCGATGATGATTGGACGTCAACGTGACTAGTATACTCGGACTTGGACTCGAAATTCATAACATCCGACATGGACTTTTTAGCGGAGTAAAATCTCACAAAACAGACCTCGAATTCAGGCCCAGCGGATCGTTCCGAGTCAAATAAGACTAATTTGGGCCAAAACCGACACCAAAAATATTTCCCGTCTTTTGGCGACCGGGTCAAAACCCGGTCAAAGGCAAAACCGTCTCAGAAATCAGCTGAAATCATTTAAGCGCCCAAATTCGAATTCAAAAAAACAAGCCCAACCAACAAAGACCAAGTCTTCCTTATTTTTCTCACCCAACTGATCCACTCGATCGAGTGGATTGACCCACTCGGTCGAGTGGGGCGCTTCGAACTGGGCTTGGCCCATTTTCTAAGGCACTCGATCGAGTGCACTAGGGCCACTCGATCGAGTGCCCCTAGGTCGTGGGAAACGTCTATAAATACCGACTCATTCCCATGCATTTGCCAACTTTTTTCAGAACTTTTCACCATCATTTTGCCCTACATTTTTAGTCACACTTCACCCTACACTCATCCTACAATCTACACTACAAACCCTAAGCAAAACACACCAAAAAACCGAGTCAAGTCCCTCGATAATCCAACGCAACACACACACACCTACACACCATAACTCGCGCGCATTCCTCGATACTCCTAAAGCTTTGTCGCTGTTCACGAGTCCGTTTCCGAGGTCCATACTAGCATGTACGTTGAGGGTGTTCCAAATTCCTTTTTAATCTCTTTTAAATATCGTTTCTACACGCATTTTCATATTATTGTATCGTAGTAACACTAACTTTTACACTAACTTTTTCATATTTTCGCATTTCCATCTTGCATCTTTTTTATATCGTTACTAACTCTAATAATACCGCGTATATAACTTTAATATCAAAAAACCGGTTTTAAAACGTTGAACTACAAGGATCACTTTTGGACCGTCTAATCCCTTTACGAGCAACGACGGAGGTGGAGCCCTTTCGAGGAGCCCCGCCCCAATGTACTCAAGGGCGTGACGCGATCGTGACTCGTTGTAGTTGGACGATTTAATCCCCTTTCATAATTGGTACGAGACCCGTTGACACGAATACCGACATCACATAACCCGAAAGGGTTAGTTTCGATGTCGTGACGTAGAGGGATGCATCTCGTTACTAATTCAAAGTTTCGTAATCTAACGCAAACGTTTTCATAAAACCTCCGGTGACGGCATTATAATCGTTCATATACGATTATAGTACCGGAGGCCGAGTCGAATACAAGTCGAGCGATATTCGTATTTGACTCGACCGATCATCAATTTCAAGTCATAAAGCCGAGCAAATCAATGCTCGTACAGGGGGCACTCGACCGAGTGCCATAGGCCACTCGATCGAGTTGCACCCCAAAAACAGGGCAGTAGCCCCATTAATGATGCACTCGACCGAGTGCCATAAAGCACTCGATCGAGTAACCCCTCAAAATATGGACAGTAGCCACCTTAATGGCGCACTCGGTCGAGTCAATCAATGACTCGGTCGAGTGGGTCTGGCAACTCAGAAACCCGAGGGCTTGGACACATATTCCGAGCCCCGTTCTTATCGACTTTAGACCATCGACCGACCTTCATGCTTTTTTTCAAAACCTACACGACACGTAGAACGACTTTGACCACTCTTACGTGATAAGTCGGGACAAGACTACGGAATGCGAGACTAGGTTAGCAATACGCCACAATCTCCTATTTCCGTCCTTCGCTTAATACGTAACATAATACATATTTAAGCGGGGTAGTCCATCTACATATTTCGCGGTCTAGCTTTCATACGGGTCCGTTTTTATCTCTACGTTATTTTGTTTATGTCGTATTGTGAAATCCGGGTTGTATTTCCGCCCGTGTAGCTTGTACGTTTTTTTTACTTCCTTTTTTTTTTTGAGCTTCATTTATTATTTGCTTTTACGCTTTATAAATGAACCTCGCATGCTAACTCAACTCGACCATAATTAGATGCATTAAATGACGTAGTTAACGCAAAATTCGCATGTTTATACAAAACGCTGTTTGCATATCATTTCGTTATTTTACTAGCGCGCGTATCATGAACACGAACGATGTCTTAGTAGAGGCCGCCATGTGCGGGCGGGGTTGGGTGTCCTTCGTGGGCTTCCCAACACGTACCCTCACCCCTTACTCAGAACCTTTGGTTTCCGGATGTCCGAAACCCTTGGCGAACGAGAGTCATTCTTTACACGATTACCGGTGTAGATGGTATCGGTATCGCAATGCAAAGGGACGAGCCCCATAAACTCTGAAATCGGAGTGGGCTTACTTTGTGTAAAGCCCATGACGACATAGAGTGGGCTCGTATGGTTCCGAATAACCACAAAATTCGGTGGCGACTCCATTTTGACTTAAATTTCGAACCCGAGAACAATCTTACCACGAGATTCATTCGCCTACCCAAACCCGCGCTTCGCCGCGTCGGGGTGGACCTACGTCATGTCCACAATAGTCAGGCGGTTTGTCGTAGTACTGTTTGTGATAATCCAGCCTAATCAACGGTATTCGTGTTACCAATTAGGTGCACACGTCCGCTGCGCCGACGTGTTGCTATGTAGTACCGTCACCAGCAAAATTATATGGGGATCGGGTTATTATTGTGCTGCCTGTTTAATCGAAAACTGCGCAAGTATATTTTTTGGGGTCCTGTGGAGGATTTGTACGCAACAAATCTCTACCTTATCAGTCATTGGGGTGTGGCATATGTGGGTGAATAAATATTTACTGGAAGGTGCGAAGGCAGGCGCAATGATTGGTGCAGGTTTGCTGTTGTTCCTTTTTGTACACGGTTTGTGTGTTGCTGGTTATCGCATCCTTTATTGCCAGTTTGGGGGAATAATAATGAATATTCTTCTTGTTCATTTATGAGTCGTTGCTGGCCACTGCAAATGTCCTCCATTTTCTGTTATCCGTTAAAGCGGAACTGTCGCGTGTTACAATTGTCCTCTTATGGGTCTTGTATGCGATTCATATAGCATTCGTGTATTCTCCAACGGAAAAAATTAGCTTTCTCCACCGCGTGTTTGCATGAAACATCGTGTAGGCCGACGCGATGGACCTAGAAGTACGAATTCCACTCCGTACATAGTCAATGTGGTGAACAGCCACCGTACTCTTACGTGTTGCCTCCACTATATATTTGAGTGTTCGTAACAAATTGAGCATTCAGGCTTCGTGTAGGCCAGCGATTACCGTAGCGAGTTTACCGACTCGACAACTCTTTTTGGCTGCCTGGTCCACTTTAATTATTAATATGGCGACGGTAACCACTGTACACTGCGTGGAGACACCGCGTTTGTATTGGTTGTCTGTTCAGCGATTTATGCACTTCAGACAGTCGTATTTTTTAAGAAAATTTGCACTCCTTGGAAACTATAGGGGCCTTCGGATACGTACTAAACGACGTTAATTGTGAGATAAATTCGCGGGGCTTATCTATGAACGTTTTAGATGACGCCCGCGCCATAGTATATTTGTGTGGCCCCGTGACACCGTATATATCGAACATTGAATACACACGTGGAGACTACATGCTTAGATACGTACAGATCTAATAAACTGCTTTCTAGGCCGATGTTTTCGAACGGAATGTGGAGTACTACCAAACTACAGAGTTATCGTCAATTACCTACTAAACTTAAGTTAACTACATACAACTTTCCATCATGTTTGCCTACACACCATGTCTAATCAAGTCGTGTCAAGAAATTAATTACACTAAATCAACCATTAACTTCACAGGTGCTAGGCTCTTGCCCAACAGTCATAGCAATATTAATAATCCCCCGGCCCCCACCTTCCCCGCCCTTTCCTGGACATTTTATGTGATTACTGCACCCCATCTCCAGGAAGGAACGCCGGAAAAAAAAAGAAAAAAGGTGCGTCCTTTGCTGTTAGAATCCTTTTCTATTGCATTTGCTGAGTTCCTCGTTAAGACTTCTTCTGCTGTACTTACTATACTTCTGCAGATCTTCTGCTGTCTTGCTGCATGTAAGTCACTAAATGTTCCCAAATAGTTGTCAGTGTGCTCTAGCATAGCTGCACTTTGTGCGTGCCGTTCCCCTGTTTGCAAGTCCTACTGTTTTCTTCCAGTGTTTTGTGCGTGTATGCTTCATTTACGCCTGGAAATACATTCATTTTCTGTAGCGTAGACTTAATTTCAGTTATGTGGCCGTGAGCCTTGTTGATGTTGCTGTGATTGCTTGGTCACGTCCATGCAAGTGGCTTTTGGATCTTCTTCTGTCTTGCTGCATGTAGATCACTAAATGTTCCCAAATAGTTGTTAGTATCCTCCGACATAGCTGCATTTTGTGCGTTCTGTTGCCCTGTTTGCAAGCTGTACTGTTTTGTTCCAGTGTTATGTGCGTGTATGCTTCATTTACGGCTGGAAATACATTCATTTTCTGTAATGTAAACTTAGTTTCGGATGTGTGACCGTGGGCCTTATTGATGTTGCTGTGATTGCTTGGTCACGTCCATGCAAGCGACTTTTGGTGTCCTTGGATGCAGTTTGGTCACCAGGGAACACGGCATCCATTGTTTTCGTGTCCTGATGTATGCCCACATTCCCAGCTTATGTCCTATGTGCTGGCATGTCGTCTGTATTTTCCTGATGTATTATACCTGCTTTGCCGAGCAAGGACTTGCGTTTGTCTGTAGGTTTTGACTTCTACGTAGCAATTTTCTTGGGTGTACACGTATGGTGGGTGGTTCATTAGGGATGGGGTGGATGTTGTATGTAAGACGGAGTGCCTCGTGTTGGTTAGTTGCGCTATCAGCAGGCATTTCCAACATGGATTTTTAATCGCTCCCCATTTTTGTCCTGCCTGTGCGACTAACTGTTTCCAGCCATTGTTTTGACTTAAACTTCTGCTATGCAGACTTTCCGACTGGTAATATGGATCCATATCATTGCAGAGTCTGGCTGTTGGACAATTTCAGTGAGGACATGGATGCCGTCACAGCTAACAGCAGACAACAGAAGTTACGGCGCTTATATTTCATTTACAATCAGCCTCATGAACTTTTGGTCCACGACAACCAGCACTCGCACGTAGGCAGAGTCCTTTCCAGCAGGGATTATATGGAACAGATATTTGATAGGCTTGATGCTTATAGCAAGGCGGCTGTGTCGCTTGTATGCAAACGATGGGCTCAAATGTTTGCACTGCGACTAGATGCACCTCGGTGGGTTGAGGATTACGCTAGACTCTTACAGAGAGAGCAAAAATTTGGTTTGTCAACCCTTGTCCGGGGCGAGGTTGTGGTTTCGCGCAGTTGCAGGTGCTACCTGACTATCAACAGACTTGCGAGAAGGATAATGCATACTGTACAGTTGCAGATGCTGGACAGTACACCTCATTCGGACATTAATGGTTCTACCGCTGCAGAAAATGCGGCCACCTATGCCGAAAAATTCGGTGAAGAGGATGTATTCACAGCAGAGCTCATAGCTCTGGGATTACTTGGCGCGGTAGATTTTTATGTTCTGTAGTTAACTGGTTGTCAAAGTACGCACTCATAACTACTGTATGTATGCACTTCAACTCCGCTTTTGTTTCTCCCTGTGCATGCCACTGTGGAGTGTAGGTAGGCTTATTTTCGAATATGCACGCCCCAGATAATGTATTAAATCTGCGGTCAGTAACGCACCATGCGTTTTTTCCGCATTTTTAGGTAACCCTGCTTACTAATCATAAATGTACGAACCTTCAGGTGTGTCTCCTGAAGCATGCCCGTCTTCAGATTTTATTTAGACCTCCGTGCCGGGTTGATTAGTATTTCGGTACTTTTACGGTTTCCGAAACCGCACGCATACCAATGCGTTTACAGCGCAACGCACATAAACAATTGTGCCTAGATCATCGTACGTGATTGGATGTATCGGCATGGGTGCCAGATAAGTGAAAACCTATAGCTGATTGCCAACTCTTATCACACTTCCCAACGCTTGTACTCAAATACACCGACCAGTGATATTGATGACCATTCAAATTACCTTGCCCAAACTTTACCGTAATAAAGGACCCAGGTGAGAAAATGCTGCCCTGGGTTGCTTGTGCTGCCCCTTGTGCCTCCTCCACTCTTTCTTGCTACAAGTGTTTAGCTCCTGCCGGCGACATCCCAGTTGTAAGCTTTCTACTCTTACATAGCTCTATTGTTTTACTTCACGATCTTTGAGAGATGTTCCCAGATACTGCTCTGGCTTACCATCGCTGTTGCCTCGTATACATGACATTTCACGACTATGTGCTCAGTTGTTATGTTCTCTTATTCTGTCTTTCGAAGGTGTACCGTGACCCTTTTTTTAAGATACAGAGTAAGGGTCGTTTGTTCAGACTTGCCAGCTTGCTCGTACATCAAAAATCTCCGTATATTGTTGGCTCCCCGTATATCATTGCTGCAATCGTAATCAGACTTCTGCCAGCAACATTCCAGTTGTAAGCTTTCTACTCTTACACAGCTTTATTGTTTTACTTCACGATCTTTGAGTGATGTTCCCAAATACTTCTCTAGCTTACCATCGCTATTGCCTCGTATGCATGACATTTCACGACTATGTGCTCAGTTGTTATGTCCTCTTACTCTGTCTTTTGGAAGTGTACCGTGTTTTTTTTTTACAAACAGAGGAAGGGTCGTCTGTTCAGGTTTGTCAGCTTGCTCGTACTTACTGGTCTATAAGAGTTGTGTTTCTGTAACTACTTTGATCGTGGTACTAATATTGACACGGGTGTCGTATCCAAACACTACTCTAATGCGAACTGTGCAACACAGGAATGTTGGGCATCGCTATGGTCACGTACTGTTGCCATGGCTGGGTGACAAACAATACGAGTGCGGACAAGGCTGAAGCTATATCCAGCAGTAGGAATGCCAAAATGGAGACCTTGCCTTTTATTTACGGGACCCTGCATAAGGTCAGTATTTACGCTAGGCAGTACTCAGCGGGAAGTATAGTATTTTCTAGCGAGGACTACATGGACCAGATCTTCGAGGGACTTGATGTGTCTGGCAAAGCAGCGGTATCAGTTGTGTGCAAGGCGTGGGCGCATATGTTTCTGCTGCTTCTCGATGCACCTCGGTGAACTCAGGAGTATACTAGAAGTCTGCGTGTAACACATCGTAAAGGTCTGACAACTGTTTACAGGGACGGCTTTGTTGTATCACAGAGGTGCAGATGTCACCTGACTGACAACGTCATCGCTAAGGCAATACTGCACAACTTTCAATCGGGCGCACTGTTCCCTGCGCTGGATTTATATGTTGTTGACTATGTCAATATAAAGTTCGATGCCGAATACTTTGGGCAGTTCAGTAGGGGAGAGCGTGACAGGGCGTGTGCCGTCGCGCTTAGTTTGATAGGCAGGGAATATATGGTTCTCATCGACTGATGTGCTGTTTAGTTTCTGAACCATTTATGTTCTGTTGTCATAGACTCGCCTCAGGGTCGATTATAGCCACTTGTGGCATCTACGACATTATACGTGCGCCCTCTTGTGCACGCATGTTGCCAGTCTCTGTATTGTGTCTGTCTCTTGGACAACGTTGTGTTAGTGTTGATGTTGTCTGAAGGTTGCTATTATTCGTTGGACCTGGATTCAGCTTCGCATCTGATACATACGCCGGAGTAGTCTGCTCGATGATAACTGACTACGTGACTAGCCTCTGTATTCTTGACTAACGACAACTTATCATCTGGTCTTCCTTTGGGTGTTACGTACGGGCAATATAAGGCTATCTCGAGAACATACTATTTGTACGAGTCATGCCACTGGTACTGATGTCAAAGGTACTCGGTAGGATTAACGTCGACTACCCTGTATTAGGCTGTAAATAGCGACAGTAGCCATCGTTCCAACGATGATAGACATTCTCTGCGGTGACTTGCTGGTGCTTAGTGACAGTGACTCACAGTCGTTGTGTTTGAATGTGGGGAGATCGCGGGTTTTGAGACATTGAGTGCAGTGTGACGTAGTCCTGCTTGGTTGTACCCATGAAGATTGCGGTACTGTGCGGTACTTTGCGTACCGTTCACTGACAGTTGGGTCATGGACAGCAAGCTGTCCTCGGCCATTACATTGTCTGGTTAGTACGTTGGTGTACCTGAACCATATAATTTCTCTATCCTGTTAGAGTACTTTTTTCAGTGTACAGCGCTTTATGTTGCACGGTTGTAGGTACGTTCGCTTATATGTAATTGTCTTTTTTGTTCTCACTAACGTTTATATCGTGCACGTTTCGTTTAGATTGTCTTCCTTCTGGTGGTTTTGACACACATGCACTACCAGCACCGGTCCTTCCAGCGGTGACACGTGGGTCTTCCCCTCACGAGTGTATACCCGCAAGTTCCGTTTGTGTCACTCTTAGTACAGCATGCTACTAGAAATCCTTTGTGTGGCTATGCAAGGCCATGTATATTGCAATAACGGAACCCAATGTCTTCTACATGTGAGTATGGTTTAATCTTCCTTGGAACCTAATGCAAGTGCCTATATGTGATTATATTTTGTGGATACAATTATGCCTCTCACTTAGAAATCTAAAAACATAGATAAGGTTCCATCACGATTTGACATTACGTGGACATTCTTTACACACTCACAAGTATGCATGTACCCATGGTTGAGTTATTTGGCTTTGTTAAGCATTATGTTGTCCTCGTTTGGACGTGATTGTTATACGTACGTAAGGCGTTAGTTGTTTTTTTTTTGAATGATAACGTGTTTCCAATAAGGTTGGCAGCGAATCGTTTTTTTTTTAAAATATTTTTGTTTCATTTTTTCCTTTTTTTATTTTTTAAATTGTGTTTGTGATTTATAAATTCTGTTCTGTTGTTTTTTTTCCTTTTCGTGCTGTTGTTGTCTTTTTTCTTAGTTACATGCGTATAGACTATTGACACGATCTCCTCCATGATTAAAGCGCTGTGGGTACGCTGACATTTATGTCGACTACGTTTTTTTTTCGTAAATGTTTGGGTATTTGTGTGGTCGTAACGCATTTCACGTAATGTACACCCCGTTCATGCGCATGTGACCTTCTCACCGGAGTGCGTATACAAGTTACCTGTGT
This sequence comes from Agrostemma githago, assembly GCA_958450325.1. Lineage (NCBI taxonomy): Eukaryota > Viridiplantae > Streptophyta > Magnoliopsida > Caryophyllales > Caryophyllaceae > Agrostemma > Agrostemma githago. The sequence goes on from OY288258.1 coordinate 10,876,608, forward strand.
AGCCCCAAGTCATACGATCTTCTGCGAACCAGCGCTACGCGTGGAATTACCGATATGCAGCTTCCGTGTATTTATGGATGTACCCTTCACGTCTAACATTGGAAGCTACCGTAGCCCCTCAGCTCTCTACATGTTTGTGTGCAATGATAAAGTAGTCCTCCTAACACCTATTACACAAACCTTCACACGCTACTTTTGCAAATGCATCAAAAGACTACACCATGTGCTCATGCTTTTTCCCATATAAAATGTCCACTCACTTATTATGTAGGTACTTACTTATAATTTAATATGTATTCGTTAGGGCCTACATATCTTATATGTAATAATTAATTCATGCACGTGTCGTGTTGCCTTTTTATAGTTATTGATAGATCTAATAACGTGCTAATACGAGATTTGACGATTTAGCTTGCACCAACGGTGTGTTGGCGATAACAGATAGGTCAAAATACACTTATGGACCGAGGTCTCCATTCAAGGCATTGTCTTCATACATGGTTTCCCGTACTGCTGATCCCGCGTATGTATTCATGTCCTCGGCCAGCTGTAGTTACAAATCATTGTGTGCATGTGCGATGACGTTTTTTTCCCTCTCGTTGTGTCATCGGTGGTGCACTAATACGGGATGTAATGGTTTGCATTGTTCCAACCGAATTATTGAAGTAAGTAGACTGCGTATATTGAACACAGGCCCGGTACCCGTGTCTGGATGACCAACATCACATGGTGAATTATAAACAAGTTGAGGCCACTATGTCAAATGTTCAACTGCAGACCCGTTTGGGTGCCCAATGTACTAGGATGTGAATTGACATCCTATCACGTCTGCTTTGCAGACACAGAAGCCAGAGAACTGGAACCTACTGTTGAGACTCACTGGCTATTATCTACCTACCAGTGCACAGTCTGCGTTGGTATTTTCTCAATTCCTGACGATTTGTTTTACCGTCCATCATCATACAGTCTAAGACACTATCCCACATATTCATTTGTCCTGGCAAGACATTTTGCACTACTGCTCGTGGAGTTGTGCCCAGGTTACAGCCCAACACGCATCAAGATTACTTGAACATCATTGGGTTCAATGGCTTCACAACTGCTCCCCCAGTCCAGTCCGGTTTCTCAGGTATGATCATGAGCTCTGTACACTTGAATTTTTTTTGTGAGCGAGTATGTTCTATGATTATAAGGACAACAATATTCCCCGACTTTATGTGTTAAGATGCCTCAATAATCTGCGTCCTTTTCAACGCGGTGGTAATAGAGAATGGCTTATATGCTGAGAACAAAGTGAACGCCGTGTATGTGCACCTGTGTAGTATACATTATTGTATGCTGTACTGTGGTACGCGGAAGGGCGTGGGAGGTTGTGTATTGTTTCGTTCCACAGAACACGGACGTATATTCCTCCCGTTTATACTGTATGTGGACTGACACAGTTGCATGCAACGTCCGAGTCTAACGACACTGGACTTGGGTGACCATTAGCCTAATGCTTTTATCATGTATCGTGGTAAATAAAGTATATCCTTTAACAGTGGCTGTAACTTTTGTGTTTGTGTTGGTGTTTTGCTATATGGAATGTGTGTGACTTCCGTAAATATACTTCCCGTACTACTGTATCTTCCACTAATGTTGCACTTATCGTTGTATTTGTTGGAGTCTGCTCACCCTATTGTGGTACTCTATCGTAATTTGCAATTGTGACGCGTCTTTGCTGGCATTTTCTGAGCTGCCTCGTGGGGTTAATTTGGTACCATCGGACTTGTCTGCTGCTGACTCTCGCTGTAGATCGATGTCCATATTTTGGGTTGTGTGAGTCGATGTATCCAACTGCTAATATGGCGTTTGTTCGATATTCAGGTGCCAGGTGCAGCTCCTACCACGGTAACCATTCCGTAATGTCCGCTTTTGGAACACATGGTTGAGATACTACAGTGGCCAGCTCCTGACTACCATGTACTAGACGTATCCAGTAATAGTGCGTGTGTGTTGGTGAGGCCAGATTCTAGGACGCCTGTCCTGTCATATGTCGGAGGGCATGCTGCTTCTGTCGCAGATTCGTGTGACGCTGCGGCACGGAAGGCTGTCCATAGCATTGTCAAGATGTTTGATGTTGTCGTTGAAGACTTAACCTTTGAAAGGCAGCGGCAGGTAGAGCGCTGTAGTCGATTGTACCGTCTCAAGCGTACAGGACTGGAAGAGATTATCAAAGGGAGATACAGGCGCACACTGGAGGAAGATGTGCCCAGTAGCCCCACTTACATCAAACATGTCTTCCTTGATTACATTCCCCACCTGAGGAAGATTTTCCGGACTGTTGTGATACAGGCCACGCCGCTTGAGACTGTGCGACACTCTGCAGGTAGCTACACATCATGGGTTGTGGTGCAGGTCCCTAACGGCGGTAGGCGGAATGAAGTATTTATCGGTCCAACCTGTAATACTGCTGCGTATGCGAAGTGTGAGGTGGCAAAGAAAGTTATCACCTACCTGGTCCCTGCGTGTAATCTTGAAATTATCGATGTCAATTACAATTCACGCAATATGCAGTTTGCAGCTCTTGTATGTGACCTCGAGAGAGAAAGTTATATGACAATAAAGGAGCGGATGACTGGTGTCCTGGGCGTCCCTGGTTATTCGGCCTCACTAATAGAGTCAGAGGATGGTATGTCTCAGGTTGCAGCACTGGATGCACCAACAATCACCCCTGTGTCGTCTGAGACTGGTCAGGGGGGTTCAAGTGGGGACTTTTCTATGTCTAGGGACGTCGGCGTTTGTCAGGGCAGGCAACAACCTTTCTTTCAAGGCGCCCTGCACAGATGTGTGTCTGGGAGCAGTCATGCGCAAGATATGTAGGTGAGCTTTTAGGTGTTGGTCGCAGGTGTCTTCGCAATGTGTTCGGTTACTCCAACTGCTATGTTTTGATGTATGCTTGATAATATCATTTTAGAGTGTACTATATGGTCTCTGGGAACTTGCATGTCCACAGTTGCATTGGCTGGTACTTACGCTATATCACACAGTATTTTCAGTTTGGTGCGAACCAGTGGCTGAGGTATTTTGTTTGGTTATTGTACCGTGCGGGTGCTGACTGTCACCGTGTTAAATGTATGTAATTGTGAACCAACCGCAGTCGGGAATCGTAGTCAGGCACGGTGAGTTGTACCGACATAAATTGGTAGGTGCTAAGTAATAGGCAGTTGGGACTTAAAATTTGGCCTCGCCAAGGTGTTTCCACTCGTCAGATTTTGAGACGTGCACTCATCAATAAACAGTTGTCGGTCTCGTATATACGATGTCTTTAGTGCTTATATAGTTTGGTCGCTGCGGCTTGTTGTGCACGTTGCGACACGTAATATACCGCAAGCGGAATTCAGTTTACCAATCATGACTGGCGTCATATTCTGCAGGCACTCTGCCTTTTTCTCGCCGCATCCGAGAAACATTATTCAAATTCTCAGAGCATTGACCGAGTCTCTTGGATGGCAAGTCATAGATACCGCAGAGCTCAAGCAGGGTACATACATGTTCGTTCAAAAACAGGCAGATCACATACGAGCATGTGCTTTCTCGCATGCTATATAATACGGCTACACGGAATGATAACTTAATGTGCGGCAAAATAACCGTGTCACATAAATATTTATCAACAAATATGTGGAGTCAGTGTTACGAGGTAAGGCGCCACAAAGAAGACAAAAGCCAAAAATAAAAAATGAGGAAATAGAAAAGAAAAATAAACGATGGATTCACAGGGTCTTATCTGTCGCCTATACCTAAAACAAACGAGGCCATCAACTCATTAGTCTAATTGTTTTATGTATTTGCTGGCTCAAGTCTATAATTTGGGCTATTATTTTTAGGGTATTGAGTTGACCTCCCGTTGGTAGGTAACTAGATTACTTGATTACCTATACCTAAAACCTTAACATTCATAACTAGATTACTTGTCCTACATCCTGTATCCTACAATACGTATACATGTGATACAAATGGGTAGATGCTGAGAGTATGGATCCCTTAGCTTTGTATAAAAAAATACAGTGCGTCTCCATGTGGACACGTGTGCCACCGCGTTGGAAAAAAGAAGGACTTTTAGGTGCATCAGGGTATAGCGATTTCAGGACGTCGCACTTCTAATTGTAAATTATGTGTGCGTTACCTGTCGGCACCCTCCCGACTTCAATTGACACCCTTATTTAGTGTACAGACCGTTGTCTACCTACAGGTTCGCGGTGATGTGTAAACCGTGCGCCTTCATACTCTCCTTGTCATTCGCGTCTCCCTACACTTCGTCATGGTGTCGACTAATATAGTTGGGTAGCTTAGTCGTTCGCCCCACGTTATAATCATTTGTCTCGGACTAGGGACAGGCACTACTTATAATAGTTGCTCTAATCGACGATTCCAGCGTTCATATTAGCAAACCGTATCAACGGCAGGCTTGATCGAAACCCGTTTATGTCCTGTAGCGTCCCATCGCTTGACTGCGTGGCTGTCGCGCACCAGCTCCCCCGTGCCGTGGTCTGAGATCCCACTTTGTGGCTTGAGCTACTAGGGTCTATCAGAGCTTGAACTCATGACCTCTTGGTCTGATACCATCTAGGCGAAATATTTCGATCCAAGCCTTAGTGTGGTGTTTGATCCCCGCTTATAACCCATTAATTCTACCTTCTTAACGCATCCCGACCACTTAACATGTGATTCAACTTTATCCACAATCATAGCGTCAGACTAACCACCTACAATACATACTACACCTCCAAACTTATGCCTGAACGTTTTCCCATATGATGGCATGACTTGACATCCTTGGCTATATATAATACAACAATACCTTTTCTAATTACTCTGCCAACACGAATCCACCTGCTTGCCTAGCTGTTAGGGATATGCCCATGCATCCAGTAGCAACCTCTTCCTGAACGATAAGCAAGCTTGAAGGTACTCTCTGCTGACTTTCGTGTGTTTAATGGATTTCTGCTTTACATATTCTGTGCCTTCTTCCAACTTTGTTTGGCTGCTGCGTGCTTATATTAGTGATTTATATTGTACCACATTAACTGTTTCATTGTCTGTGCACACATATGCGTTCTGTGTTTGTTCTTGAAATGTTTAGAGGTTAGTGTAGTAGTCTATAACATTGCTTTTTGTATGATATTCTCTGGCACCTCGGAGTTGTGTATGTCAACTTTCAGATAATACTGCCACAGTGGTTGTTATGTGTATGTGAATTCTTTGTGAGGGATGCCATGTAAATTGGTGACCCTGTGTGGCAAGATGTTGCCACTGTTTTATCAGTGCAAATTTACTTTTTTTCCTTTGCTCTGTTTGACCTTGCTGGATGTGATGTTGGAAAGAAGGGTTGGGTATATTTTGTTTCGGGGTAGCGATCTGGAATTTGCTATCCGCAGCGTACCTTACATACTGCATCGCATCTGCCTATAGTGATCATCTCGGTGCTGCAGGGTCTGCAGCATCGGTACATCCTATCGTAGTCGCACTTGTGGTTTGGCAAGTGTACTACTTAACTTACTGAATATGACTCTGTATAGGACCTAACCCGCATGTGATGGTAGGGATTTGCCGTGGATCCCCACCGTCAATAAATATACCGGCTACACCTAACACATAGATAGGGTAAGTCGGGTTGAATCCACGGGGACGGTATGAGGCGTCTAGACTAGGGTCACCTAAATACAAGACTAGGTCAACGAACTAAGCTAAACTAGAATGATAAGGAGGGAAGGAGGCTAAGACTATGACTAAGGTGACGGAGAAAACAAATAAGGAAACGGGCTAGGATTAGGTCGGGTTCAAGGGGTGATGGAATGGTCAAGGAAGAGCTAAGGTGAAGGGGTAGTCGGGTAATCTAGGTGTAGTCCGGGCTCTCGCTACGTAGACCGACCTAGAGGTTCTTGATAGAACCCACAACATCACAATCTCCTCCAAATTCCGCAAGAGACAAAGAAGGAAAAAGGGATAGAAGATGTTACCGGACATCTTGAAAGCTTTCCAAAGCTATCGGTGATTTGAGCGACCTATAAGGAAAAAGGGATGCAAAACACGCACAACAAAACAAAAATACGACACAACGACACAAAAGAAAATCTTTTTGATTTTTGTGAAAAAAATTCAAATTTTTATGGTTTTTTAAATATTTTTCGAAAAACAACAAAAATAAAACTAACTACGATAGAATATCGCTCCCCCACACTTAAACCGAGCAATGTCCTCATGCTCGATCGTAGTGTATGGAGAGCCTAAAGAAAAGAAAAGAAACTACGAAAATAAGGCTAAAAATCAAAGATAAAAGTGAAGAAATGGTAGAATGTGTCCGGCCGGGGTGTAGTCAAGTCACCATGGGCTGAGACGAGAAAAGATATGGATGGGGGAAGAAAATAAAAAGAACGAAATAAAAGGAAATGGGAGGGGAGGACTAGGTGTCGCCGGGAAGTGTTCGGTCCCGGCCGGGAAGCCACCTTCCCGGTCGGGAATGGCTCAAACCAGAACCATTCGCTTTTGCACCATCCTTCTCGGTCGGGAAGGCATTATCCCGCCCGGGAAGGACCTTGTAGGCCTCTTTTAAGATATTTTTGGTCCCTCCTTGCTTCTCATGGGCTTCCCATCGATTCTCGGGACTCGAGATCGGGCCTAAGGGGCTCGGGAATGGGTCCCAAGGTCTCGGGATCGAATCCAAGGCATCGAGTGATCGTTCCTTCACTTCGTTGGCTCCAAAAAGTGTATGTATCGAGTCGGAATCGCTCCTACTCTTCGTGAATGGTCTCGGGAACCTGAAACGAACTAGAGGAAGCATAAGTAGCCCATAAACCACTCCCAAGGAGTGATTCCACAAGGAAAGTGGGACCAAAACACAACAAATTAGGCACTACAAACTACACTTATCAGCATGCTGATGGGTACTCCAATCATACATATTGCAATCCCTTTTCAGCCGTTGCTATCTCGGGTGGCTGAATGTTTAGAGTATATGGAACCGGAATATGCAGTGGAAGATGTCGGAAAGAATATCGCTTCCGTAACCCTTAGGAGTGACTATTATCCTGACACATATACCTACATAGGAAGTTCTGCCCCTACCTATGAAGAATCATGCAATGCAGCGGCAAGGGCCGCCGTTAGTGACCTCATTGCTAGATATAATATCTACATCAACGATTTCACATCTGCCAAGAAGGACATGTACACAAGGTGTGCCAATCTTTGGCGCTTGAAGCGCCTAGAGCTAGATCGCTTGGCAGATGGTCTGTCGAAAGCACCCCTAGAAGAAGAGTTTGATTTTCACGATATGAATCATCTGTGTAGCGTCTCACTAGATGTCATGTCTGTCCTTACAACTGTTACTGATAGTCTGCCTGTTGAGTGCACTCCTGTTCGTACCATAGAGCACACGCCATCTACATTCACGTCGTGGATAAACATAGGTCACGTAGATATCCAGCCCAGGCATATCTGTATCTTCAGTGATATGTGTGCAACTGCCGATGCATCAAAACAGAATCTTGCCTCTAAGGCCATCAACTTTTTAGTACCCCTCTATAATGTTGACATAGTGGATGCAAACTACTCTCCCGAGGTTGTCAGGTCTGCTGCCTTTGACTGTGAGTGTGCTAGGCATAGGTTCCTAAGTTTGGAAAAACAGTTCCTAGAAATTCAGCAAGGCCTTATGAGTCCTTCTCATGTTGCAGAAGATGAATGTACCACTCCTACAGGCATCATGTCTGCTATTCCTAAGCCTGAGTACCCACCTCTGCCTCCCTGGAAGAGCAGAGCCTGTCTCGCCCCCTCATTGAAGGCAGATGCTCAGACAATGTCGTCTTCTACGGTGTCTTCAGCTGATATTGACAGTTTCTTCAAGACCGTTGGGTCCCTTTGAAGGTGACGTATCAGTGCCAACATTTTGTGTTGTCGTAGTTGCGGTTTGACCTAAGTGCCTTGAGTGGGCAATGTATTGTTTGACTATTTTAGAGACAAATATTTGTATTATGACCTAAATTTGGGCTTGTTGTTATCTGTGCTGTAATGAACTGGTTGTGTGTACCGCGAACTCGTAAGATTTTCCTGCTTTGGCATTTTGATTTCGTAGTGGCATCCTGCACTGTGCTTCATGTTTTGATGCATAAATACTTCGAATCACACGATCTTGTAGGCTATCATTTCAAGTTATTATTAGAGTATTACCCATACTTAGGTTGCTGGTGTGTTAGCGGTGACTGAAATCATGCGACGCATATAAGCCAGGGATTCACACCACTGGGAAATGCTGCATAGGATTTTCATATGTCTTTGTATTTTAGCTCGCGTGTTGCATGCTGCACATCCACTGTGCTATGTACTATGTCCATAGTAAGGCAGGTAGTTGTTGTCTACACACACATGATTGCTGTGCAGCATGGCGAATGCTGTGCATGCGCTAGATACAATAGTTGACAGTTGTAATGTCGTGCATGATAGTTCGGGTATACTGAACTCAGCTGTGAGTGGTTGTTATGACGGTTGACGTGAGACATGCATGAGTGATGACTGCTAGGTTGTGTCAATTACTGAGCCATCGGGGTAGTTTTTTACTGTAAGCTTGACCATTTGGTTGCTGCATACCTGTGCAGACCGCGGGCTGTTACTGAGAGGCAAGTTAGGGCTGCAGGTAAAGTTCTGAAGGTGGGGTGGGTATCTGCATTCAGTTGTACGTTCTGTCGAGATAATGGGTATGTCTCTTGTCCAATATTATGGTGTTGCATTTGTCTGTAATTGTATTACTACCATTACATGCGGTTTTTACGGTGCAGCTGACGAGTTTCCGTACTACGCGAATACGGGTGGAACCAGCAAGCGTGTGAGACGGTGCATTACTCCATCGCATGATGCGGCCACTGTGTCGGAGTAGTGTCCTACACTACGATCTTCTGTACTCATCTTGACTGTATCTATCAACACACTAACAATCGCCTTCAACCATATTTCAGGGCACGCACAGATGACGCATCTTCAGGTACTCCGAAGAGGCGAACCAGGCAACCCCCAGCAGCCAAAAGTGGGATGCGGTTGAGAAGAGGAAGGCTGGGAGACCTCCTAAGCAAAAGCATTTGTGTGCGTTTGCAGTACTCTCGTATCTGCAGCTACATATGTGTTCTGTTTGCTCCTTCTGCATGTTATAGCACTTAGTGTCCTCTTCCTAACTTATCTTCTTCACTGAAATGCAACAGGTCTGCCACTTGCTGCGCAAGGGCAGCCATTGCCTGGAAAACCTTTTCAGTTGCAGACCGTAAGGACGTGCTCAAAGTGTCAAGCAAGAATATTTGAGCATGAACCTCCAATGTTCTGTTGCGGCAACGGTTCAGTAGTCCTGGCGTCGCTCGCATATCCGCCGGCGTTGGTCAGGTTGTACACGTCTGCAGACGAGGATGCGGTACATTTCAGGCGGTATGCTCGCTTATACAATAACCTGTTCGCGTTCAGCTCAATCGGAGGCCACATCGAGGCACAAACGATCAAGGGTATCTATGTTTTTAAACTACAAGGTCAAATCTATCACAACGTCCCAAATCTCGTACCAACGAACGGTGACCCAAAGTACATGCAGCTGTACTTTTACGATGGTCAGCATGAGTCTGCTAACCGGTCTGGATGTTTTACAGAACTTAGGGAGGATGTGATCGATATACTTATGAGCATCACACAGACAAACCCGTACGCACGCTTCTTTCGGTCCTTGCAAGAGATAGAGGTCACCGAGAGCACGTGCATCCGTATTTGCAAAAATCCTGTCAGAGACCAGCGTGTCAGTAACGCTCCCACCTCTGATGAAGTCGCGGTCATCTGGTAGGAAGATTCTAGCCTGAGCGACAATAGTGGACCCTACATCTTGGTTACCGGACGCATGAACGTCTCACATCAGATCAAGCATTATCACGGTTGCTATGATCCTCTCTAGTACCCTCTTCTGTTCCCGAACGGTGAGTGTGGTTGGCATCAGGGGGTTAAGAAGCACGTTACAAATCCCACTGCAGGAGGATTTTCTGCTGGCAGTTCAGGTTCGACGCTGCAGCCTGGCCCGACTTATCCATCGAGATTTCAGAGTGCTGAGGATCTGTTGGATGCTGAAGATCAGAGTATGTCTTCAATTTGTCTTGCCAACACAGTAGTTTACCTATGATACCTGGAATAACGGTTTCCGATATACACGTTAAATTACGAAACAAGACAGTGTAGATGTATAAATAGTTAACTGAGAGTGAACATAGGCATATGTTTCCAGGCACATACAGTAGGAAATAGAAAAGCGTGCATAGATATTGCACCGTCTATATGCTTGGGTAGTTGTAGCGCGCAGTGCACCAGAATGTCAGTGTCATTATTTGATATGAATATGTCCGCCCGCGTACACGGCAGCTGCTTAGTGTGGCATCGTATGTCACATGTCGTCATTTGCTTAGAAGTAGTCGTTCTTCTATTATAGCGTGTACCATGTCTACTAACAACATATCCTGTTAGCGCAGGGTGTTCCGGACAGTCATCGGTGCGCGAGAGTAACCTACCTTGACGAGCTTACTATGCTTACAAGCTGCAGCACCGACCAAATAACATGCTTCTTAGGGCTGGGAGGTGCCTTCAATAGTATGTAGTTGACATGTACGTTAAACTAGAAAACTCTCGTTTGGACTTCGTTCGTCACAATCAGAGTGTGCTACGTTCGGAGCTGTACCAAGGAATACTCGACACTATGGACGCTGGTGAGCAGTGTGCTGCTAATGTTGGCAGGCGTGTAATACTTCCAGCAATATACATTGGAGGACCTAGGGATATGCAGCGGCGCTATTTAAATGCGATAACTCTTGTGTAGCGCTATGGAAAGCCGGACTTCTTTATAACGATCACCTGCAACACAAACTGGCCTGAAATCAAAAACGAATTAGCTCAGGGGGAGGAGGCCCAAAACTGGCCGGATTTGGTGGGTAGAGTTTTCCGAGCTAAGCTAATAGTACTGAAGAAGAAACTTATTGACAAAGAAAATATTTGGTGAAGTAGCTGCTTATGTTTATGTTGTTGAGTTCCAAAAACGAGGCCTGCCACATGCACATCTATTGCTGATTATGAAGAAGAACAGTAAGATGAACTGTCCAGAGGATTTTGAGAAGTTTGTTACCGCCGAGATTCCACCGGAAGCGAACGAGAGTCTCCGTAAGGCCGTGCTGAAACATATGATGCATGGGTCATGCGGTAGATTGAACCCTGATTGTCCATGCATGAAGCACAAAAAAACTCTAGGCCAGTGTAAGTCTGGCTACCCAAAGCCATACGCAGCTGAAACCACAAATAGTAACAGCGGGTACCCAGTGTACAAACGCCAGAGTACCGGTGAGGTAGTCAAGATAAGAGGTAAGTACCTAGACAACCGTTGGGTTATTCCATATAACCCATACCTTCTTGACCTCTTCGACTGTCATATTAATGTCGAAGTATGCTCTAGCATACAGGCAGTGAAATATCTTTACAAGTACGTCTACAAAGGTCATGACAAGATATCATTTTCCATTGAACCGGGGGGTGAAAGGAGGGTGATCGATGAAATTAACGAGTATCAGTCTGGTCGTTGGGTGTCCCCGATAGAAGCGATCTGGCGCATATTCAGCTTCGACCTGTTTGAGATGCATCCATCAGTAATGGCGCTACCAATTCATCTTGAAGATATGCAGTCGATCCAAATGAACCCACGCGAAACACTATCCAATGTGGTCTCTGATGAAAAGACGCTACCAACACCCTTAACTGACTTCTTCAGAATCAATAGGGAGAACGCTGGTAAAGTCGGCGAAGAATACGTTTATGCTGAGTTCCCTGAATACTATCGGTGGGATACATCCCAACGACATGGTACAAGAGGAAAAACAGTATTGTTGTGCTGGGCAGGCCTGTCTTTGTATCACCGTCGGAGGCAGAACGCTTTCACTTAAGGTTACTGCTGACTCATGTACATTCACCCACGTCTTTCGAAGATCTCTTGGTTGTAAAAGGTCGACCGTGTTTAACCTACCAGGAAGCTGCTGTTGAACTTGGACTGATAGAGGACAGCAACATGGTTGAACTATGCCTCGATGAAGCGGAAGCTGTTCAGATGCCCTCTGCTCTGCGGCGCCTATTCGCAACCGTTCTCATGTACTGTGATCCCAGAGATCCACAGGCGCTGTGGGCCAAGTACTATAATTCTTTATCTGAAGATTTCCTAGCAGACAGACCAGGGGATGCACGGTCGGTTCACAATCTCACAATACGCAGCGTGGAACAGCACCTGGAGGTGGCCGGGAAGTGTCTCAAGTCGTACAATCTCGACCAACTGGTAGGGCCACAAGATATTGTAATACAGCGGACAAGAGATATAGCTGATGCACTTGCCGCCCCTGTGCCAGAGGAGTGTTTAAACTGCCGCAGTTCACTGAACCCCGAACAACAGCGCGCTTTCGACACTATAATTGGTCATGTGAATCAAGAGCTTCCTGGGGCTTTTTTTGTGGATGGACCCGGTGGCACCGGAAAGACATATCTATACAATGCTCTGTATGCTGAGGTACGGTTACTTGGTCTAATTGTCTTTCCCACAGCCACGTCCGGGATTGCGGCGTCTAACATTCCGTCTGAAAGGACAGCCCATTCAAGATTCAAGCTTCCTCTAAAGTTGGACAAGTCGCTCGCATGCAATGTACCAAAACAAGGGAGTTTGGCTGCTCTGATTCGAGCAGCCAGGTTACTTATATAGGATGAAGTTTCAATGGCTAGGAGGGAAACGGTAGAAGCACTCGACAAGTTGCTGCGTGATCTGTGTAATCCAGATGTGCTTTTTGGTGGGAAATTGGTAGTGTTTGGAGGTGACTTCCGTCAGGTACTGCCTATAGTTCCGCATAAATCTATGCGAGAGGCCGTCAATTCCAGCGTTGTATCCTCATCAATATGGCCTCAGCTCTCCAAATTCCGGCTGACTATTAACGTGCATGCTCGAACCGACCCGCTCTTCTGCGCCTACCTTCTGTCTTTGGGAAACGGTGAGCTTCAGAGCGAAGACTGTGATCTGGTTGCATTGCCAGACGGGGTTGTACAATATACACGTAGCGAGGAGGCAGATCTAATTACTACAGTTGCGAATGCTGCCTATCCAGAGTCTGATGTCCAGGCTCTGGGAAACTCAGTTTTCTTCCAGAGATCGATACTTACGCCCATGAATGAAGATGTCGATGCTGTTAACACACTGCTGATTCACAGGTTTCCAGGGACAGCTGTTGTTTACAGAGGATTCGACACACTGCTTGATGAAAAAAACAACATTTACCCTACTGAATTTATAAATAAACTTTGTCTTGACGGCATGAGTGCGTACGAACTTGTTCTTAAAGAGAACTGTCCGGTGATTTTGCTCCGAAATCTTCTTCCATCGTCAGGCCTGTGCAACAGAACTAGGCTCACCTGTGCGAAATTCTTCCCAAATGTGGTCGAATGTGTCATAACCACCGGGCAGCATAGTGGCGACCATGTATTTATTCCACGGATCAAGATGGAACTATCTGATTCTTCTAACTATCCGTTCAGCTTCTATCGCAATCAGTTTCCCTTGAGGTTGAGCTTTGCTATGACTATCAACAAATCGCAGAGCCAGACCCTGGACCAAGTTGCGGTATACCTACCGAGGCCGTGTTTCTCTCATGGGCAGCTATATGTCGCCCTTTCTCGGGCTAGGGCATCAAGCAAGGTTACGGTTGTTTCTGCACCAGCAGACCAGGGTCCGTCCGATCACCGTGTGAAAAGCATCATCTCTTACGATGTACTGCGGCTCGCAGGCGTCATATAAGATGCGAAAGACATTACAACCGACCTGTACAGGGGGTGGGAGACTTCTGCTTGGAACTACATCAAAAAAATGTTTTGTTTGTGCTTTTTGGCTTGCTGGAAATGGACACGACCATTAATGTGTCCCTTGTATTTTACAAGCCTGTTTTGAAGTTTGCCTGACGGTTGGTCTATTAACCGCTACCTATGGTACTGTACGCATTATGTTGCACTGATTTTCAGCAGACAGTCTCTTCCAAACGTTGGTCTACTTCTTCCTAGACCAGTCCTCACCCATGGGTGGATGTGAGTGCTTAACTTCATGGCCACCGGGAGGAAGGGTACTAACGTCTTATTACTAACTGAAGATAAGTTAGCCATGTCCTACATGTTTGATGACTCCATATTTTACTTATAGTTTAGCCGCCGCCACCCCCCCCCCCCCCCCCCCCCCCCCCCCGACCGTTTCCCACCGCTGAACATCGATTTCCAAACGTTGACTGTCTGTGAACTATCGCCAGACCCGTTCGATTATCACACAAGTACACGATGGCAGCAGTGCGCGCTGTTAACCACTGCTGCAGAGACGGACATGCGTACCTCAGTACAGTTACTAAATAGGAATTGGCATCTTAATTGAGAACACGGATAGCACAGCTTGTGAAATTATCTATTACTCCCTCCCATCCAAACAATCCTTTACATGGGGGGTTTCACAACTTTTAAGAAAAGTGGTAAAAGTAAGGGTATTATTGGTAAATCAAATGATTTTATGGGTCCACCAAATTTAAAGTAAGGAAAAAGTTGTGTTATTTTGTGTAAATAGAGGAAAGATATGAGGGTTATATGGTAAAGTCTTTTGCCAAAAAAAGAATGTAAAGAATTGATTGGATTGTCCATTTATAGTAAGTGTAAAGAATTGAATGGATGGGAGGGAGTACATATTTAGCAGAACAATGTTTCGGCTTAACATATCCACAGCCACAGAAAAAATTCATACGGACGGATAATTAAACGGTGATAATAAAAATCTCGATAATCAGGACACAACGGGAACTACCTTTCAAACGTAAAATCCAGGGCAGTGATGCTTCAGCAGATTGAACACGCAAACGTAACTTGAGATACTGTCCGTGCCCGCGTTTTTGTAGCCCTGCACCTTCCAGTAGTCCGACACATATATGCAGCTTCTCCCCTGTTTCACCAGCCGTTCGTCTGCAGTGGTCGCCACCCACACGTGAGGTCCAGATCTGCTGTCAGGTCTTTGGTTGAAACCATCTTTCCCCCTTCCCACCCTCTCAAAGCATCGCTGCAATTTGAAAGCACTGTTGTACCTTTCGTCGCCGCCGAAGAACTCTATCGCTATAGCTCTTCCGAAATCTCCATTATCATGCCCACTTCGAACATGGTAAACCTTCCTCACCGGATATCCCAGCTTCGTTAGTTCGTCCCTTACGCAGTTGAAACTCCTGCCAATTATTCGACCATTGCTTGTTCTCTCATAAGGTAAGTTGAGCATGATGCAGGTTGGTGGGTACACAAATCTTTCATCCATTGATTCTGGGCTGCTGATTCTCACCTTTTGTTGCAGAACCGTTCAGATTCAGGAATTGGTCGTTATGGTTGTGAACAATTGACTGCAAGTTAAGCAAGTATGGATTCAGAATTTTGTAAAAGTTTTGCATGTAACAGATTGTTGTTTCATCAGTTAGTGGGGGATGGCAGTTGTGGGTAAAGTATATTTACCGGGAGGGGTAAAGGCATGCGTGTTAATTGGTGGAGTTTATTGCCTTTCTCAATTCCACCCTTAATGATGCTAATTGGAACAAGTAACTATGGTTAGACTCCAAAGATATCTCGATATACTGAAACTCGATAATGAAACCGTTTTCTTCAGTCATCGTAATTTACCAAGACCGACTTCCTGTATAATTGATATATAAAATTACGCAGAATAACAAGTACTCATTTGCAATTAATTCTCTAAATACCGTCACATTTACATTTTATAAATTACCCCCTCCGTCCTTTAATTTTCTTCGTTTCTTTTTTTAACCTTGCGCGTAGAATAAGAGGTCGAATAAAAATGAGTACGGTAATGAATGGTAGGCCTCAACGATTATTTGTTTATAGATAAATATTGGTAGTGTGCGTGTACAAAATAGTATGAATGTAGGTCTAACAATGACAAAAGAGTAATATTGAGTGTACAAAAAATGAAAGATAGAAACAGAGAGAAACTTAAATGATGGCCCAAATAGAAAAGCAGAAATAAACATAAACAACAGAGTGAGTATCGGTTTAGTTAGGCGACCTAATGTTGCAGGTAATGAAGTCACTTATACTACTTTTGTCTAACTATTCCAGGAATACGTATTATTCTCAGATTTATTGGATTGGTATTATCTTGGGAATACGTCCTATAATTGGTATTATTGTCGTTAAATAACCCTTCTGTATTTAACGAACAATATTAACTACATACCTTTATTTAAAATTCTCTCAGTGAAATATAAAATTATTACATTTAAAATATTCTATAGGAACAACTCTATCCGTTGTGGTTGCTATAACTCAGCACACCTTTTCACATATGCCCATCAGCCCCATGCCTTTCCCTCCCCCAATACTGACGGAAAAAAAAGGTACATCTTCCACTCTCCCAGAAATCTTCTGTAGCGTTTGCTGGACTTCCATCAAGACCAATTTTCACTGTAAGTATTCTGCTACTGCACAACTCACGCCGTTTGGGTTGACATAAATCGCGAAATGATCCCAGATAGTGGTTGGTATTCCCTAGCATCCCCGTATTATGTGCAGGTCGCTTTATTCTCTTGTATGAGTTCCTTCTACTTGTCTTCTTCACGCGCTTGTTCCTTCTTTTCCAGAGTCTTCCTGCCTTCTTTCTTTCTTGTCCTCGTGTATGCTTCGTTTAGGCTTAGAAATGCACGCATGTACATCAGTTTACAGTCTGGATAATAGCTGTGTCCATTTACCTTGCTGATGGTGCTGTAACGACTCAGCCACATCCATGGGATTAATTCTTGGTATGCTCGGAGTCATATCTTTCGCCGATGACCGCAATGCTCGTTATTTTTTTCTCGTACATGTCCAAATTCGTAGTTTATATTCTATTCCTATTTCATAAGGAAAAGGTGGCACCTTTATAAAGGCATCAACTTTTGTTGTTGTATATGATAGAAGCTGCCGCTTAGTGTTTCGTCACATCACCGGAAATTGTTTTCACTATGTTATCGTTCTTGCTTTGTGTTTCTACATTACCTATCCAGCTAACTGTGTCTGACCAGTATCCTGACATGTAGTGTTACCATGCAGGCCTTTCACCCGTAAGCATGTCTTCGTATTGCTGTAAGGGCTGGTTATCAAACAACATAGACGAGGATAGGGATACCATCGTAGCTAGAAACAGGCAACAGAAGTTAGAGCGCTTGCATTTCATTTACAGTTCCCCGAATGAAGTTACAGTTCACGATAAGCGGTGCCCGCATGTAAGTCGAGTCCTCTCCAGCGACGACTACATGGAGCAGATATTCGTGAAACTTGATGCCTCTAGCAAGGAAGCGATGTCGCTTGTCTGCAAGCGATGGGCTCAGATGTTCGCACTAAGGCCAGATGCGCCTAGATGGGCTGTAGACTATGATGTACTCCTGCAAAGACACCATCACTTTGGTATGACAACTACCATTCGGGATGATGTTGTCGTTTCACGTAGATGCAGATGCTACTTGACAGACAATAGCCTCGCGAGGAGAATAATGCATAATTTCCAGGTGGTGGCGCTATCTTCCACACCTCATCTAGACATTACTGGTTCTACCGCTGCAGAAACTACAAATGCCTATGTTGAGCAATACGGCGTGAGAGCTGCCCTCACAGGACAACGTGTAGCTCTAGGATTACTCGGCAAGTTAGATGTTATTTTCCTTGAATGACTTTGTCACTAATTTACGTAACTACGGCTGCTGCATGTATGTGACATGACCTAACTGTAATTACTTCCTAGACATACCCCTCTGCAACATATCTACTATCGTTGATTGTGTTTGTGGGTCTGGACCATTTCCTTTTCTACGGGGTGTCGCACTGGCATGTTCGGGGTATAACTTTTCTATGTGTGCTGACTGTCCAGCTGCAATTCAAGCCCTGTATCTCCTGATTCTGGGAAATCGGTCCTGTGCTTCTGCTCTAGGTCCATGTCGGAACCGACGGCCTCGTGTCGCACGGTCGCATTTTGTGCTTAGGTTCCGGAAATCTTGTGTGTCTCAGGACAGTTGCGGGATCCGGATTCCGGCCTTAGGTGACTGGCCACAGGCATGAGACGCTTCTGACTGCTTTAGTTCACATTGTCACGTTTCGGAAAGGAATTTCCCACCGATTGTGAGCGTCCATGTATGCCTACAGTCTCGCCTCAGATCCAGTGTACAGCACCTGCAACGCATACTCAGAAGTTGGAAGCAAGTAGTGCCTGTAGCCCATTTTTTATACGCTGTGTGTGTGTGACACCCGTCTCTGGACTGAGTATGTTGTTGATGGTCATGTGTGGGGCCGTTATCCTAAACTGTAACTGTGGATTTCCGTATTCTGGCGGGCGAGTGTATAGAACATGTAAGCGATGGGTATATAGTTGCGTGGCCTGTAGGCTTCACATCCTAATCACATAGCAATGTCTGCAGCATTATATGATCGACTGGCACATGTCGTAGCAGATATATCGGCTGTCACAGTGTCGGGGGTTGAACGATTCTGACAGTAAATTGCAGGGTAGATATTTTGGTAGACAACGGGCGCGAATAATGGATGAAATTGTCCTGATCGTGTGTTACAAACTACTGCGCACAGGTAAACGCAAACGTGAATACTACTACATCTGCCACTGCAAAGTAATGCGTCTACAGAACGCCGTGTACTATTCTATCATGCGTGAGTTGCCGGTGTTCAGTGTAATGTTCCGCATCTAGGCGTGAAATTCGTGTTGTTTATACTTTGCTAACTCGCTACAAGCTATATACAGACGTCCGTCATCTGTACACTGAACTGACTGTAACACTTAACAAACATGGGATAACGAAATTATATGTACTCGTATAGTACAGTAACGTATTAGCTCAGCCTTCCTTGCTACCTATCCTTTAGACTGGATGGAAAAATGGTGATCGCTGCCATTTCCAGCTTCAACCAGAAATCGTGGTGTTTGCACTAAGTTACCAAAATGCAGTCATCCCTAAACATTCAAGACCACTGAAGAGCACGTCACGAAGCCCAGCGCTGCGACGACATAACGTAGGAGAACGATCGCTCATTTCGTGAAATTATCACACATGTTTACTAAACAAATAGCAGTCGTAGCTCTATTTAATCAGAATAATAAGTACGCAATATCACATCAGCCAGTAGACACTTGCAACATGGGTGCCTCAAACAAACAAAACATACCCGCCTCTACGGTGGCTACCTACAGAGCTTCATTCTGAGGTCCACCAGTTCTCCAATTACAGCACGGCATCAGTCCTCCTCGGACGAAGTGCAGATCGGTGAAATCTCTTCCATGTAGTCAACGCACAGATCGGTTATAGTAAGCTTCTCCTGCGGAAGTAGCAGGCCCCCTCCATTGCCACATAGGTCCAGCAAAAACCGCCACTGGAAAACGTCCTGAAGTCTCTTGAACAGACCAATCACATCAGCCTTGAAATGGTCAAGCTCCTTCGCTTTAATGGCAACTGTATCTGCACAGCATAGTGAGCAGTCCAAACAGTGTTAAAACAAGGGCCATGAGAAACATGAAGAAGGTAACACCAGAGTATCAGGTACCTCTTGAGACATTCTCGTCAGGAACTCGGACAGAGGCAGGAGCAGAAGAATTGGAGAGGATTATTCTGCTTATAATGGAGAGCGACGGTTCCCGTCGAAGAAGCCGTAGTATAGTTTCAGGGACTACGATGACAATCAGCCGTTCGAACAACAACTGAATTTCATAAATAATCTTGTCAATTCGCGATTGGTAGTGGTGAACAGCATCAACGTTCGACATGGCTTTGGACATTCTCTGCTCTAGTTCCTGCTTACTATCGAGTCTCTACACTCTTGGTTGTAGCGCTCCTTTTGTTGATTCATGTTAATGTGACAGCCGAATCAAACAATTCAAGATTGAGACAATACAAAGCTATGACCAATATACTAATACCGAAAACCAGAGCTGCAGTCGCCTCTAGACATTCAGGCCAACTAAAAAGGTCTGTTCCAAACTGCGACACTGCGACATTAAAACCAATGGAAACGGTCCAGGCATATGACTAATCTACGAAAACCAAGAACCAGAGCTGCAGTCGTCCCTATACACCTAAAGACACCGATAAGGTCCGTTCCAAAACGCGACGGTACGACGCCATGAAACAACTGGAAAGCGATACAAAGTCAGGACAGAACAAACATCCCCAAACTGACTGGTGCAGAACATCCTCAAACTCCCCAGAAATCCCCAAATTAACTGCAAATTCAGGTTTTGAGCCTTACGAAATTCCCCTAAACTCAACAGAACTCGAGACCGTAGAAGATTGGTAAATCCTAAATCAGGTAAGATTCCCCTAAACCTACCAGAAATCGAAAACCGTCAAAGATCGGTAAACCCTAAATCGGTTCACAAACCAGAGTTCCGAAAACCTATTTGATGTTAGCCAAAACCAGGGTCACGGAACACACAGAGAAGAGGAGAAGAAGGATAAAAAAACAAACCTAAATTGATGGCGGTGGAAGAACAGGAGAAAGAGAAGGAGAATGAGAGGGGACCGACGAGGACGGAGGAGAAGCAGCGGAGGCGGGGGGAAACCGGAGGAAGGAACAGGGCGTTAAGGGAAATTGAAACGGAGTTATAGTTCAGGTACAGTTACATCATACATGTGTTGTAAGACCATATCTTACTTCCAATATTACATTATAATTGAGGATTGACTTGGGTCTCGCCTTACATTTTTTTTTTTGCGAATAATTCGCGTCAAATCTGAACATCTATCCCAGTCCAAATCAAAAGCAAAGTAACGATTTCTCCATTTACAACAAACCCTTTACAAATTTGTGACGACTTAACGCTCAGCCTAATGTTATATAGTGTAGACTGAGTACCTCGTATTCATGTACCTTTGTCTGTTGCCATGACTAACATTGTTTTTTTTTTCAACACCTAACCATGAAATCATCAAGGATTCTCTTATCTAATCTTTACAGAAGCAACAAAGTCTAACTCTAATGTCTACAACGTAGATGTACAACATAATCGTAATGTGTGTGAGTTTAATAATCACGAATCCATGTACGACGGAGCATTTAGCAGAGCATTCAATTGGCGACGCATATATATACTACACGACTACGTTATCGAGAGGTTTAAGTTATTTTGATTTTGATTTCTGGTGAGTTCGATTTATTTGTAACCGATTTAGGGTTTATCGATATTCGACGGTTTTCGATTTCTGGTGAGTTTAGGGGAATTTTTACCAATTTAGGGTTTACCGATCTTCGACGGTTTCGATTTCTGGTGAGTTTAGGGGAATTTTTTAGGCCTTTCATCTTGATACAATAAGAGTGACAACAAACATTTTCCCCACCATTGTATTCCTACAAGTACTCGTTGACAATAATCAAGAGTGTATTTTATATTTTCACGTAAGTCAAAATGTAATTAAGATTGGAAAACATTATACATCGGATTATGGGAATACGTATCTCAAAAAATAGGCATTGCGAGAGCCAAATGTAGGATCATTCTGAACCACACATCGTGGTCCGGAATAGAAATAAGGACAATAAAGAATGAAATGTCTTCACTTAATTAGTCTATTACATTAAACTATAGTGTCCTCGATAGACGTTCCTCATTTCCTACTGCACCCTACGAAAGAACTTCACCCACTGCCACACTCAACCTCCTACATGGTCAAATCGCACACCTCCATCATTACTCCTAGGAATACTTTGAATAATTCAATTCCTTAGGTGCTTCGGTTTTCTTCTGAGAAGGTATTGTGATATTATACCCTGAAGCTTTGTCTTCCAGTTGCAGATCGCATGCATCTTATGCATCTGTCCGCTTCTCCCCATAAATACTTTTAGTCGTCTTCTTTGGTCGCTGTTCCAGGAGGTGAAAGCAACGTTCTGGTTTCCCTGCTTCCCCTACTTCTTCTTCCTCCCCTGCTGTTCCCTCTTACCTGTCAGTCCAATTGTTAGAAGTCTTCCAGGTATGTGAAGCTAAGATTAATGCATACGGGGCATCTCTGTAGGACTAATAGCCACAGACATTTAAGATTTCTGCTAACCTTAGGCATAGATTTGGTTTGCAAATCGGTATTTTGATCACATATTCATCTAAGGACCAATGTCTACTCAATTCTCTGCGTGACCTTTTATGTTTCCTTTCCAGCTAAGGTAGATTGAGTGTGTTCGTTCAGGACACCACTCACCCAACATCATGTAAGCAGTCAGTCTGATCTGAATAATGTTCATGGTTTTGCAGCATGAAATCCAAGGCAACTTACCTAGCTGACCTGAACACAGACAGCCGTGACTATAAGGTTAAGGTCAAGGTGATAGAGAAAAGGCGACCAAAGACATCGCCTAACAAGAATATGCTCTACCAGAGTTTGCTGCTGGAGGAGGAGAAGGTAAGAGTGCAGTTCAGAAATTACATTGCCCTAAAAAATCCAAATTTTCAGCTAATAAACGAGTTGTAGAATGAATCGTACATGTGAATCATTTGTACAGTTACTGGAGGCAGATTACGTTTGCCAATCTAGAAAAGAATTAGGTCTTCTTTCACGTGGACAGTCACAGAATATGATTGCTCAATACTCAACATGAATCCTATCATTCATCGCTGTACCATCGAATGTGTAGGCCTGGACTACCGATACATGGACAGGACCCTGGTGTCCATCACACCAAGCGCATATCGTAAATACTGTGCTCTATCGGTTCTATACCCACCTGTTTCCCTCTGGATACAGTACTTGGGTTCCCAACAAGCCAATATATACACCACTGACCCTTTCCTTCTTGCTATATAGTTGCAGAAATGGTATAAGGGGCCCCACCCCCCCCCCCCCCCCCCCGCCACACTTTGGGCCACCCATTGGTTAACTTAACAGTGAGACCACATATACCACCAACTATGGAGATTTACATTTGGCAACTGACCTTGATGTCTTTATTCCTTGACCGTCGTATAATCTGCATATGTCGATGTTGCTCTTTCGTTGACATTGCTCTAAGCAATACAGGTTTCGCGTGTCACTGAAAATCCTACGTATACCTTGCAGGGCACAAGGATGCGGGGCGCTCTATTCGCTGACCAGGTTGCAATGTACGAAGATGCAATTCACCGTAACAAGACGTATGAAATAAGAAATGCTGCTATCAGCCCTGTTAAGCCCGAGTGGAAGACCGGTCCAACTGATCTTGACTATCAGATGACGTTCAGCCGTAGAACGCTCATATTCCCGTTAGACAATGACATTGGCCTTGGTACTGTTGCTGCTCAGGAATATCTACCAATCTCTCGGCTCCCTAGGCAACAAGGGTACTCTGAGCTGTTTGGTAAACACCCCTGACCCTCCAATACTCTGCCTCAGTTTATACATCAGTGCACGTACCTGTATGTATATATATATATACGGATTATTTGTCAGTCTAGAGACGTACAGTGCAGGACAACTTACCTGGAATTATTCTGTAGTCCATTAATCATCTGGTATCACGAAAATGAATACTATTGAGCAACTACCAACTATTATTGTAGATGTGATGGGCGTTGTCCTTTTTGTCGAAAACCAGCCGCGGCTGATTACAACATCTAACAATCGCGAGTCCAGGGTACGGGAACTACTACTGATTGACCACAGGTTACACTAGCTCTAAACTGTCACTTGTATGACTTGTGTTCTGCATATCAGTGAGCCTGACGTTACACCTGGTACTTTCTCTGTAATAGCACTACGCAGCCACTGGCAATCTCGGTGTGGGATGAACTAGCTGAAGCTGACTGCACCATGCTGATCTCGGCACCAGGAAAGTTCAGGCTCGTCGGCCTAACAGCGCTCCGAGTATCGAGCTACAAAGGTCTTTACTATTCAGGTCATCCCTTTTTTTTCCGCATAAAATCTCCAGTTATACAGACTACCTAATGTGGACATCATGTAGGATATTCGCTGTCAACTTCTGTGTGGAATACCATCATACATGCACCAGTTGGAGTCAAAGCTGAAGCATTGTCGACCTGGTAATGTACACACTCAACGTTATTTGTTAGCTGCAAGGCCATTCTATTGTTGACTACTCCTCCTGCAATCTGTGCGTGCACAGTGCAAACATTACTGCTTAAGTGCTTCTGACCACTGTATGCCTTTTACTCAACACTGATCCTGCACTCCAATTTTACACAAACCACCGTTTGTAGGATGGCTTCCCACCACATGGCACTGTCAGAACTGCAGACAAGAATTCTTAATGCAAAACTGTCGCCTCAGACACACAAGGCTACTACAATTGCAGCCATCCGTTCCAAGAAGGTGCGCACAACACTGTTCGCTATTTTTACTTGAACATGTTGTTCATCTGCAGCTAACTGTAGATGCGTAGCTGTTTATGACCCTCGAATTGATCCGCAGGCAAAGTCAGTTCTCCAGGCCGACAGGCACTGGCTGGATGTTACTATTCCAGGTGCTGACCTATCCAGAATGCATGCTTACTTAGGCTGCTCCCACTGCAGCAAGCGTTCCAGCACGCCACCGGGAACCGCTTATACTTGCTACGCTTGCTCTGCCCAAGACTGTACTTCGGAGCCACGGTGCGTTCAGCGCCATCTTACTTATTCACGTTCACTGCGGCGTCCAGTAACATCCGCCCACCTTAGGCGCCAGATTTATTTTGCTCATATTAACCTTTGATATGCTCAGCTAATGTCGTAGTGCAAACGAATTACTACAGGGTCACTTTCAATTGTGAGATATCAGACGGGACAGGCACACTGCCAATGACGGCTTCACAAAAACCGTTTTAGAACTGTATATGATGTCAGCGTCCGACTTGTTCTACATGAAACAATCTGCAAGTCAGCATTCGTCTATACATACATGCTGAATCCACCCACGTTACACGTAAGGTACATTGCTAACCATTCTCCATACCTACATAGGAAAACAATGAGGCTTTTGAGGTCATTCGGGAAACATTGGAGCGTAGGAAGTTCAAGGTATGCGTTGGACCTGCGCAGTCGCTGTCAACAAGTAACATCCTGCAATGGGTGGTGAAGCAAGTTGTAGTGTCTAACGATGGGCCTGACACACCAGGGAACAGTGCAGCCATCCCATCAGTTACTGTACGAGACAAAGAAGGTGAATCAACTGTAGCCGCAGCGGAAGAGTTGGGTGAAGCTGGGATAGAAAGCAGCAGCTCAGCTACCACAATCGACAATCCATTAATCGAGACTCCCCATGCAGCATAAGTATGCGTCCCGCTTATGAATCTACTATTAACCAGACCTCTGCCATTTTCACATGGCACAAAACTTTCGTAGCTACTCGTGAATCCACCGTATTCTAAGTGGATATATATTCCACGAACTGCCAAACTGTATTCGTAAAATATTCCTGTCACTTCTGACCAGCAGGTTTACACGTACCCCCTTCCATGCTTACGTTAATCCCCAAAACCACAGGCATTGGTATCACGACAATCGCACACCCAATACTGCTTCCTGTGCACTACAGATCCGGGGTAAATTTTACAGACCCAACCCACTGCTGTCCAGAACGACATTGCAGCCGAAATATAGACCGCGACAACTATATTGACAGATTATAACTATGGACCAAACGTGACCACAAGCATACCGACGGCTTCTAATTACTATCTAGACGTTGACTACATGCGTACAGCTTACTGACGTACCTACTACACCCCATGTCAGATCATTCCAAGTGAATATATGGGTTGTACTAATTCAGCAACTATCCTAACATATCCCAACCTGTGGCCCAAATACCCATGTAACATCATTAATAGACTCAACCCTCCACTATCTCTCCCCCCTTCGTGAAAATATGGCCATTGCTGTACCCTAGAGTTCAAGACAAAAAAAATAGTAGATCTTCTGCTGTCCCAAGACTCTTCATTTGCATGTATTGGACCCCTGTCAAGACCCTACCTTCCATCCCCTTTCCTTGACCATTGATCCATTACAAGACCCCAAATTTCAGGGGAAAAGGTACAAAATTTCTGCCATTTACTACGGTCTGGTGTTTTCAGTTTTCGATATCTCTCCTGCATACTTCTCGATTCTTGGTGAGTCCAATTCACTTATAGTCCAGTTATCTTTGGGTTTGGTGTTGTTCAGTTCTCGTACATTATCGAGTTCTGAATTCTGCTATTCATTCGATTTTGGCTGTTCTCAGATTTCGATCATTACCGATTCTTGGTTCCGACATTTTTTTAGGGGTTTGGTTGTTTTCCCACATTCTTATACTGCATTTTTTTAAAACTCTATTGAAACCCACTGGAACTGTAAGTCTTCTACTATTGCATACCTTCCACTGTATAGCGTAGTATAAGTCATGACGTGAGCCGAAATAGTAGCCAGGGTGCCCTGGCATCGCCGTTGTATGTCTTGATCTGCCAAGATTCACATTTACTGGTAGCCCCAGTTTTCAGGTTTGTGTTAGACTGTGTGTGAACGTCGTAATTAGCTTGCCTGCCTGTTCGTACTCCTGTCCTTCCTTTTACAGATTGATGTTGATCTCGCCCTTTCCTTTGTGCATGCATGCTCCACGTAGACTTAGAACTACATTCATGCTCCATACTTTAGAACATAGAGGCGCTTGGCGGTGGCTTTCAGTTTTCGTAGAGTGGTCATAGGTCTGGAACATATCCATCTGTTCTGGTGTCGTAGCGCCGCGTTTGGTAACGGACTTTTTCGGTGGGTTTGAATGTATGGGGGCAATTGCAGTTCGGTTTTTGGTTTTCGTTTTTCGGCTAATTAGTTATACGTTTGGATCGTCCTTTTGGGTAGTGTCGCGTTTCAGAATGGACTTTACGGTGGCTTTGAGTGTATATGGGCGATTGCAACGCTTCGAGCTAGGTGTTGTGGCCACATGGCGTGTTACCGAGATATATATGGTATCTACCTTAAGACATCGTCTCCTCCGTTATCATTCATTAGATGTATCTGGATAATGAGTGTGGTACTAACAGATGTACGGATGTTGCTTGTCACACAAACTGCGTCACGTTGTTTTGTCTAATGACCACCAATCATGCTCGATGCTGACTTATTGTTGGTTGCTGTGCTTGCATTAGCTTTACGTCTGCCTGGTTGAGGCCATCATTCTAACATGTAGTCCCACCGTGCAGGTCGTTCCCGTGCTACCATGCCTGCGTATTCTTGCAGAGGCTGGATAACGAACAATGAAGACGAGGACAGGGCCGCCGTCACGGCCGCTAGCAAGCAACGTAAGTTAGAACGCTTACATTTCGTATATGACCATACTCATGAGGTCGTGGTCCCTGGTAGGCAGTCCTCACAAGTAAGCAGGGTTCTTTCGAGTGATGACTATATGGAGCAGATATTCGTAAAGCTTGATGCAACTGGCAAGGCAACGATATCACTTGTCTGCAAGCGATTTGCTCAGATGTTCGCCTTGAGACCAGATGCACCCCGGTGGGTCACAGATTACGACAGGCTCCTACAAAGAGAACACTTCTTTGGTGTGACAACTGCCATACGGGGCGACACTGTGGTCTCATGCAGGTGCAGATGCTACTTGACCGACAACATCCTCGTCAAGAGGCTGGTGCACAGTTTCCAAGTGCAGACAATGAACAAAACACCTCATTTGGCAATCACTGACTCTACCCTTGAAGAAAGTGTGACTGCCTACGTTGCACAGTTTGGTGAGGATGCTGTGACAACAGCACAAGTACTAGCTCTGGGCCTACTTGGAACGAAAGATTATATTGTCCTCGAATGACTTGGTCATCAATTTGATTTGCTGCGACCACTATTTGTATGTGCTGTAACGTCGTTATCGTTGATACATAGACATGCCCTCATTGAGCAGTCGATCCAAACTATGTTTTCGTTATGGGCATAGTAATGTACATTGAAAAAAAAACGTCTTTGCGGGATTCGGTCAGATTCTGTACTTGTATGTGACGTCATTCGTCCCGGCGATGCGTACTCGACTTCCATCGTGTTAGGAATATAGTTTACAGAGTGGTTGTTTGTGGGCTTAGAAAGTAACGTACTACTATGCAAGCGTTTGGAGTGGAAATACCTCACACTATTGGCGTACATATAATTGGAAGGTAAGGGTATCACTGACTCGAACAACGATTTATTGACACATGGTTACGTGACCACGTCGTCACTATCATTATATGTAATTTGGGTGACCATAACTGACGCTTTCGAACTGCGCATATCTTCATTAGCAATCGTACCCTTTTAAGATTTGTGTACATTTCGTTCGATTGTATGCAATCCGCCCGTACCCCTTCAAGGTTTACGATTGTACGTTTACTGCTGAACTAATGCCCGTGTGCTCGAAATTACTTTTCCCAATTTGAAGCTCCGCGCGCATCGTGCGCGGAGAAGCAACTAGTATATTAAAGTAGAAACTTTTAAAGCCTCCATATTCACCCACCTCAGCAATCTACTTGGCAGTGATACACTTACATGGTGCTTATGTGGACAGCCTACATTAAATCTGCAATACACTAGATAAAATATTAATTGTCATCCTTAACTCCCCACTACCACATTATACATTTTTTTTGGAAAACTACCCCATTATATATCAATTAAAAAAAATAACTGCATCACATCTTTTAATGGGTGTCAACTTCTCTTTCTCTCCCTATCTCACCAATACATTAATTAAAAAAAAGTATCTTCTCTTTCTTTCCCCATATTGTCGTCTGCTCTTCTGCATGCTTGACAAGGATAAAAAAAAAATTAGTCCTCCACTGTTAAATTTTGGAGGTATCCTCTTCATATTTATTTCTTCGATCTGCTCAGTTTGGTGGGATCTTGGAGGTTTGTTTCCCCATCCATTTTCTTTCCTTTGTTATTTTGTCCTCAAGTTTCAACTTTTTGTTTGATTTATTCTTTTGATATGCAATTATTACTTTGATATCATGCACAGTTTTGAAATTTATATTGTCTGTGTTTGATTTGTAACACAATGTAACTAAAATCCATCGTTAAACGGCATTTTATGCATTCAATTTCGGACTGTATTGCTCACTTCTTGGTTTCTGGTGCTGTGTTTTTGGTATTCTAATTAGGATTTGAATTTTGACAGTAAATTATTATGTCCTCGGGCCTCACCCACAAACAACAGTCTCCGTATTACCAGCGTATGCAGTGGAGGAAGACGAGGTAGCAGAGGAGACGTCGTCGAAGTCCGTTTCTTCTTGGTTATTGAATTTTGTTTGTTGATGTTCGTAAATGATTATTTGTTGGACCTTAAAGATAGGCAAAGCGGTGGAGAAAGAAGGTTCAATGAAGTGGGTATTGTCATATCATGTTTTCCCGTAGAATCTTTTTCATTTTTCCATTTCATTAATCCTCCTCTATCACAGTCATATACTTAGTATGTTGTTTTTGCTTTGTAAGTGTACATAATTATATGTGTACTAGTGTTAACCCATGCAAATTTTGCATAGATGATTATTAATATATTCGTCTCATTTTACACAATGTTACCTAGAAATTTACGTAGAACGGTAAAACTCTAACACAAGAGTAGGTGTTCATGTTGAAAAATGTAATGCAACCAGACCTGTCAAAAACTGACCTGACGCGAAAACCCGACCAAAAACCGCAGGAAAAAAACCCAAAAAAAACCCATTTGAAATTTACCCGACCCCAAAAGTGACTCGACCCAATAATGACCCAAATATTCTTTGTCAAAACCCGTCGCACCTATGACCCAACCCGAAAATAGGTAAACTAAAAAATATTAATATTATGGAAAAAAAAATTCAAAAATAGTAAGAAATATTTATTTATTTTTAAAATTTCTAAAATAAAATTCTTATATATGTTTTAAATGATATGTTTATCAAAAAATTATTATAAAAAAATTAAATCAATAAATCGAATCAAGATTTGTCATATATGTGTTAACAATTTTCAAATAACAAAATGTCAGTACTTTCTATAGAAATGTTATATCAATGTACGGAGTATATTAAAATATATATTAAACAAAACATGTTTATTCTTACAAATATCATATATTAAATTAGATAATTAAGAAAATTAAGAATAAAATTGTATTTACGAAAAAAAGAAGACAATTAACGTTTTCAAAATGCGTTAATAACTCGTATTTGAAACGAAACCCGACCTGAAATCCGTTAAAAATCCTTATTTTCCAAACCTGGAATAGATCTGAACCGTCTTTTACCCGAACGCGTAATCCGATCACCCCGACCCGTTCGATAGGTCTAATTTTTGCAGATGCAAATAAAAAACGTAGATTTTCAGTTAATTCATGACATCAAAAAACTGCACGCATTAATGAAACTGATCAATCACTAAATCACGGATGATAATGCTGAATTAACAAACCGAGAAAAAAAAACCGATCGATTCCAAAAAAAAAAACCTAATTAAGCGTGAGAAATATTTCATCTCAACTTATTGTTTTTATTTTTTTGGAATTTCATTCAAGGCCAAAGTAGTATCAATCACTAATAATGCTGAATTAACAAACCGAGAAAAAAATAACCTAATTTAGCGTGAGAAATATTTCATCTCAACTTATTGTTTTAATTTTTTGGAGTTTTATTCAAGGCCAAAGTAGTGACCAGAGTCAATTTTCATAATGCTTAAAAATTAGTGTGGTAGATACACATGGTTGTCTGGTATAGTGATCGAGAGATGATGGAAAGGAAAATGAGGGTTTTTGAATGAAACTAGTCGCGCGCGATGCGCGCGGTTTCCCGAGCGTTAGTCGGTAGGTGAGAATCCGTTGCCGGACTTGCGGGTACCGCTATGGAAACTGTGCGGGGACGCTGCGCTGGTTCCCTGCAGGTGTAGCGCGAGATGTGCTTGTGTGGTGAACGACGAGTGACCACTGGAGATCAGGTACATATATAAATAATCATCACCGTGCAACTAAGACGAGAAAGTGAAAACGTACCCTACACCGAGAACATACTAATCTACGATAGTACATTAAGATACCGAGGTGGCAAGGAAACAGGGCACAGTACATAGTATTCATCGCAAAACGCTCCCAAGCGAAAGCAGAGACAGCCGAACCGCCTGTTTGCAGCCCAAGAATACCAAACTTCTCCCCATTCGAGCAGCTTTGACACTTCGAGCAGCGTTCCCTACTTCCCCTCTTTCTCATTTTCCCCCACCTCTCCCACTCCTCATCATAAATTCATCCTAAAATATGACTTTCCTTTTATCGTCTATTTCACAGAGCATCTTGTCCTTTTAACTCCTTTTACATCAGTGAAATAGCACCGACATCTCCGTGAAACTTCTTTAGACGTTCTTTCTTTTCATGTTTCTCTTTCCCCGTCTACTAAAATCAATTTTTTCCCCGAACCATCTCCACCACATTCCCTTCACCTTCCTTTTTCTCCTGCACTACCTCCACCACATTCTCTTCTCCTTCCCCTTTCTCTCATTCTCCTCTTCCTTGTTACTTAAGATCAATACTTAAATATGACTTCTTTACATATAATTTAATGAGCGTGTTTTCTCTTGACTCCTTCTATCCCTACCATTTTCACTCTATCCTCCGACCTCGAACTCTCTCCTCCTCTAACGTTGCTTTTATTCATGTTCTTACTTCTCTATTTACCTACTAAATCTATTTTAGTCTCCCCCCCCCCCTCCACCTTTCTTCACTTTTGTCGGCCTACAATCACAATTCTTTCCCCTGCTCGCACCCTCACATCCTTCTCCTCCATCTCCCTCTACCTTAATGCTCTTCCTCTTCCTGATCATAATCGTCAATCTACTAAGATTAATTTTCCATATCCACATATTTCACATCACCATGTCCTCCCCCACCATGTCCTCCCCCTTTCCCTCATTCTTCTCAACATCTGCATCGTCATTATCTAGATTTAATCACTACATACCAATTGATTTTGTTACTTCTTCCAACTTTCTATCTTATTCCCACTTACAATTTTCATCCAACTTCCTATGTTCTTCTCATTTCATTTATTTCATTATTTGTCCATATTTTTTCATAATTTTAATCCATTTATACACTAACTTTATTATTTTTCATTACTTTTTCATCACCAACCCATAATTCCTTATTATTTTTTCATTATTTTGATACAACCAAAAAACTTTATGCCATTTTGGGTGGAAAAGCATTAAAAGTTGGACGTATATAATTTTGTGGGCATGTTGTCTCTATAGCTCATTTACCCTCTCATCTTGTTTTTTCCCTTCCCTCCGATATTCCTCTTTATTGTTTTCCCTCCCCTTCATCTCCCACTTTTCGTCCTTAAAAATAACTTGCTTCTGTCATCTAGTTTAGTGAAAGTATCATCCTCCTCTACCTCCCCTCACATTTGTCATCCTATCTTAACCACAATCTTCTCCCTGCACTGCTCGCACCCCTACCCCCTCAATTCCTATTCATACCTACCCCCAAACTTCTACTATTGACGAGAAATCGACGAGAAATTGAGCTATTATTGATCGGGGGAAAAAAAGTTCAAGTTCACGTATTAGTAAAGGTAAGAGGTCTAATTGTTCCAATAAATAGCTAAGGGGTTTGATTTTACAATTGAGCAAAGTAGAGAGGTTCAATCACTACTTTCCCGCTTAAATAATGACAAATCCTTTATTATATTAGGACAGTAAAATGTCATGGATCAGATGATTGAGAGAAGAAATAGTCTGCATTGCAAAATCTTTCTTCACGATTTTTATGTTGGTTTTCCTAAATTTTAGAAAATTTGATCAATGAACCTAATTATCTACGTACTCCACTAAATCTAAATTATTCTCTACTCCCTATATTTCTATTATTATTATCATACTAAGACTATACTTAACAAAGTAATTAACAATCAAACAAATCATTTTCACATTATTTACATAAGTAAATCTCGTTTCACATTAATTAAATTAAGATAACACATACTCTTTTTACATTTAATTTTCTTAAATTAATTTGGTAACTATCCCATTACACGAGACGTCGTCTTTTATAAACGCTATTAGGAATTGTTTTTTATTTTTTACAATTTCCTGTGTTTTAAAACTTTTAACGTATCGCAGTAGTAATGTACGGGATAAGAGAAATTGTATGGGAAAAGACAATAAAACCGCATAAGTGCAAATGTTCAACGACTGTCACTTGACCTTTGAGAAATCATGCTTCTACTTTTCCCACAACAGTTTAAAACATGGAACTCCCAATTATAAAAGGTTTTTTTTGCCTGAAGACGGTCAATATAAAGTACGGCTTCTGGAGTACATTTTACTTTATCCTCAACCAGTCTCACTATACACCCTCTTAAAGTCTTAAACTTCGAACATTGTCACTATATATAGCATAAAATAAAATGACCATACAACACAAAAACTGTCTCACATAAAATTACTCAATTCTTTTCTTGACCAGTTCTCCAGGTCTATTGTCTTAAGTTTAACAGAATAGTCGTCGATGTTTACAAAAGCATCGAAAGAATATGACTTTGTACGTATGAGAGTCTTTCCTTGTTTCTTTTTGGCAAAAACAACATCATTATTAGCATACATGAACCTGTTTCCATCATCGCCTAAACATTATTTCATTGTTCACCAGTTTTTAGCCATTCTTTTGTCACGGGAGTTTGCTTTAATGGATGCTAAGATTTTTCGGGTAGGAGAACAACAGGTGGTCGGCGTATTTATGTGTGAACAACTTCGGCTTGTTCTTTCCAACTTTTTTCGTGTTTGGTCAATTTAGTTTAGCTCCGTTGAGTCAAGCTTGTCTCTGTCAATTCAGCCGACTTTATTTCTGTTTTCATCTGTTCAATTCAGTGAAAACCCATTCCATGCGCAAAATTTTACTAAGGGACACCAACCTAAAACTAAGAGATATGTACATTTAACTTTATGATGAGCCCATTTTATGGAATTTAACATTCATACCTCGTGATACTTCGGCTCTGTTCTTTCCAACTTTTTTCGTATTTGGTCAGTTTAGGCCCCATCGAGTTCAGCTTGCCTCTGTCAATTCAACCGACTTTATTTCTGTTTTCAGTTCAGTTACATGAAGCCCATTTCAGCCGCCAAACCGGAAAGAACATGACTTTATGGAACATCTTATCTTCGAAAACTTGACGGAAGCTAATGTAGAAGGAAAAAAATGAGCTTAAACAAGAGTTGTATGTACATCCATGATCCATTGTGGGTGCATGTGGGGTTACAATATTCTGTTACATTGATAAATGTTTGTGTGTGTGTGTGTGTATATATATATATAGAGAGGAAGGATCAAGTGAGTCCACTTATCATAATTGAGTCCGTGAGTCCTCATCTCAACCCTTAAATTAGTGATAGATTAATGGTTAAGATTGTTTTATCAATTAAGAAAATAACTAACTAAATCTTGGTAAATATTTTATTTTTTCTCTCTCCTCCTTAATTATCTTAATGCAAATCTTCTCTCTCCATCACATTTTTAACTGCATCTTTCTATCACGCAACAAGTGCGCCGTTTCATCTTCATTTTCACCAAAAAAAATCATCATTTCGCTACTGCCATGTTA
Organism: Agrostemma githago; assembly: GCA_958450325.1. Classification (NCBI taxonomy): domain Eukaryota; kingdom Viridiplantae; phylum Streptophyta; class Magnoliopsida; order Caryophyllales; family Caryophyllaceae; genus Agrostemma; species Agrostemma githago. Next base: position 10,911,258 of record OY288258.1, read on the forward strand.
CTCTAACTCATACAATGTGTTATTCTAACTCATACAATGTGTTACTCTAATTCATAAATTGTGTTACTTTAACTCATAAAATATGCTACGTTACATAATAGTGTCTTACAAAAACAGTACCTTGCAAAATGTATGTTTCTATTAAGGATACTCCAAAACAAAAATTATAAAACTTCATTATAATTCCAAATTTTCACACCTGTTAATCTAAGAACTTGATATTGGTAATCAAATTATACTCATAAATTCTGTTACTGTAACTCATAATGTGTGTTACTCTAACGCATAATGTGTGTTATTCTAACTCATTTTACATCAATAAATTGGTACAGAAGCTCCAACTGAATCAACTTCATTACAATTCCAATGTTTCACACTTGTTACTCATAATATGTGTTACTGTAACTCATTAAGCATGTTACTCTAACGAATAATATATGTTACTCTAACAATATACTATCCTACTTAGAATTCTACTTCTTCATCCTCCTCGTCCTCTTCATCATCATCATCATCATCGTCAGAAGCTTTGATTTAATCTAACCATCGCGCCATATTTTCGCTGTGTACCTCCTCACATTGAATTCACAAGCCAATGCGTAGATTTTATAGAAGTTTACTGACTCATCCACGTCCTTGAAGATCTGCCCTATGTATGGAGGAAACTCTCACCCACATCCCTACACCATTCATGTGCTTTTGCGTCTACTGAAAAATAATAACAGTGCCAATAAACGTGGCGAAAAAGAAACAATCAGAACTTGAAATATGGATTAAAGTAACAGATGACAAGAATTAAAGTAACAGATGAAGTGCATTGAAGTAACACTGGATTCAATTAACAGAGGATGCTTATACACCAGGTATAAATTAAAGTAACAGAGGTCGGATATTAAAGTAACAGATAGTGTGAATTAAAGTAACAAATAATGTTCATTAAAATAACACCATGTATAGGTTAGTGAAAAAAATTCATATAATGATCAGAAATGAGAGTATGACGCAATATCTTTCTTTGAATGAGGGCGATATTCTTTGATATTGTTTCCTATTTTGAAGTCAATCACGTCCCATAATTATAGGAAGCAGTATCTTTCTTTTTTATTTTTTATTTTTTTTATATGACGGTATTCTAAAATGCTTTTTGTCACTCCAATGCATTACAGTAACAGATGAAAAGAACTAAAGTAACAAATGAAGTGCGTTAAAGTAACACGAGATTCAGTTAACATCATGTGTATTAAAATAACAGGGGTTAGTCATTAAAATAACAGATTGTGTATATTAAAGTAACACAGTATGTGCATTACAATAACTCCATATATTTGTTCGTGCGTAAATTCATATAATGTTTAGACCTTTTTGTGTTACTCTAATTAAAATTAGGTGTTACTGTAACTCAGAATGTATGTTATTTCAACACCGTGTCAACTTCAATAGAAAACAAAACAATAATATCAGTGAAATTTAAGAAAAACCTAAAGAATAAACAAAACAATAACATGAGAGTATTGGACCATTGATATGAATCTATGAATAATCAAATGAATAAAATTCTACCTTTTAACAAATATAAAAATTTGGAATCTATACTAACAAGAGAGCAATGAATCATATATGAATCTATGATGAATGAAATGACCATGGAAGCAATATCGACATGAAAATCGACGAAAAACATGAAAGCAAATTAACGCAAATTAGTCGAGATGATGAATAAAAACTGACGCAGAACATGAAAGCAATAACGAAACTCACCATTGTTATAGTCGATGAATTGATTATCAACAGTTGATGAAGATATCGCGATCATTGAATCCATAGTAACGAGATTTCGAGCACAAATTTGAATGAATGAACGTGATATTGGAAGAAGTTTTTTTTAGGTTTTTGATGAACGTAAATGAATGAATGAGTGAATGAATGTGATGTTATTGTTTCCTAAAATTATGGGATTTATTTTAGGAAGCAGTATCTTCCTTTTTTTTAATGCAAATATTAGGATGCATCTTGTCCATTGATTCTCATTTCATTCAATGGATGAGATGAGGACTTAGGGACTCATATATAGAGAAGGACTCATAAGAGCCTTACTTTATATAGAAATTGCATCCGGTGAGTCGGTCTTCTTTAAATGAGTCCGTCCCGCAAATCACAGCCACATGACCAAATCACATGAATGGCTGAGATTCAATCTCAGCGTCATCTTCATCGTATATAATCTTACTGTTATAGTAACAGAACACTATTACAGTAACACAAATATCTTATTGTGACACTGTCACAGTAATAAGGAATTACAATAATAATGTCACAGTAATACTGTTACAGTAACAGAACACTATTACAGTAACACAAATATCTTACTGTGACACTGTCACAGTAATAAGGAATTACAATAATAATGTCACAGTAATAATGTCACAGTAATATGAAATTAAAGAGTTATAAATATCTTATTGTGACACTGTCACAGTAATAAGAAATTACAGTAATAATGTCACAGTAATAATGTCAAATTCATTTATCAATTGACACTACAAAGTAGTAACATCAACATGAGATTAACAGTAGCACTGCTCATTTATCATTGGTGCGCCGTATTCCTACTTCCGTTAAAAATATTACTCGTACCTTTCTTACTTAAATTTTCTTTGGACTTTTTTTTAATAATTAATACTATATAATTATAGTAATGTTCAAACAATAATATTACAACATTAAATACCACATCTAGAATTGAATAACAATATTGCTGTTATTTTGCCGATGTTACAGTAACACTATTAATGTAAAAAATATTACAGTGACAATATTACTGTAACTAAAAAGTTTACATGAACATGGTTACTATGAAATGTTAGAGCAATTTTTTATAAATAATATATTCAGTTACAGTAATATTGTCACACTAATATTACAACAACACATCCATAATAGAGTAACAATTCTAATGTTGTACTCTGTACCAATGTTACACTAACAACATTACTATGATACTATTACTGTAAACATGACATTATTACAGTAAAATGATTACTATGACAACCTTTAGTGTAGTCCATGCATCATAAGATGTCGAGACACAGGTACGAAGTGATACAAAAACGATGCAAGTAACTAATGCTTAATCAGACTACTCAACTAACTTAAATCGAAAATCAAATAAAAATCAATCCAAAAATAAAATACAATATATGGATCGAGTAGCCAAGTGTACGAGCTGTCTAATTACAATATATGGATCGAGTAGAGAGTGTACGAAAAATCAATCCGATAAACGCGATGCGCGCGGTGTCCGGGGCATAACCGAGTTGTCGAAGTCGCGATATTGGAGTTTTTTTAACCTTCATTGAAACGTTTAGGCACATCGCGCTCTGGCGATTAGGTTTATGTATCTTGCCGTGTGTCTGTCAAGGGATTTGTAAAAAAAACTGGGAGGTAATTCGTAACAAGTAATTATAGTGATAGGTGAGTCCGGGTTGGTCCAACCTGGGATCTTGAAGAGAGAATAATAATTAAAGTTGATTTAAGCACAAAGTAGCGTAGCTTTTTCGTCAGAGGAAAAAACGTTCTTCGCCACAGAACAAAAGTATGAGAGGAAAGGCAAGTCATAAAAACGGCCATTAAATACTAAATTACGATACATGCATTAACAAAACATGATTGCATAATGATATTCGTATTAGAAAACACTACTCGAGCATTCCTATTTCAGGTCCATCAAGCAACATTCTAAATGTTATATATATTGGCGTCATTTCTTCATCTGGAACTTCGTCGTCATTTTATTCAGTAGTGCATTCGATAATGTCCAAATCCAAATTCAAGCTATTATTTGACGCTATCTGGAATCTATGTAGTAGTGTCCTAGCGTGCATGTTATAAGTGTGGTAGCAATGACATCTTCGTGAAACCTCTTTTAAGCCTCTATAAGTGGACGTCGTTCCAATGCGGTGTTCGAGGCATTATCGAGTTAGCGAAATCGCGAGATTGGAGTACTTTTTCCCCGCATGTGAAATGTTTAGGTGCAGCACGTTCGACCAATTAGGTCTATGTTTCTTGACGTGGTTTATATCGTAAGCGGGGTGGGTCGGGTTATTTCCGAGTTTGCTATTCTTAACAATTACAAATATCGACCCGTTTTGTATAATAGTAGTCGGATCAGATTCGAGTTAGCCGAGTCATTTCGAGTTATGGGTCGGGTTCGAATTACATTTGAAATTAGATCATCAGATTATGTACGAGTAATCAAGAATATTACGAGCAATCAGGAATAATAAGCATTGTGCGCGGTCTTCGAGGCGAAAGCGAGGTAGTAACCTTGCGATATTGGAGTATTTTTTCTGTATGTGAAACATTTAGCGATAGTGTCCTCGATTACCATTTTCGGTTGTTTGCCGGCTGTGTATTTAGAGCTTTCTAGCTATGTTCGCACCCATGCTCGTTAGCAGACCCAAATTAATATGCTAGCATATTCAGTAGAATAAGCGCTCGAGTACTCGACAGTTGATTCGACAAAAATAGGAAGGGACCGTATTAGGTGGCTGTGACATCCTAGAAGAAGAAATTTTAGTATAACAAGCATCCTAAACTGTGATTCTGACATTCTGTGAAGCGTGTCTAGTTCTCACAAACACGGGAAGTCTGTTCCAGCAACATACACCAAAAGATAGCTATCGGCATGTAAAAATAGGCAGATGTTATCTTCACTGCTTGAGAATGGAAAGCACGGAGCTGAACTCACTTGGTCAGGTGTACGTCGTGTACAGCCATTAGGATGATGTTTAGTGGAGAGGCAAGGGAGGAACATGCACATTTCCATGAAAGACCTAGGCCTGGTTACCAAGAGTGAAGAACAAAAATGCATTAGTGCCTACATTAAAAAAGGTCAGGTAACGACTCCCTCAAGTCGGGAGGTTGAGTGTTTCAACGCATTATCAGAATTTATGACAGTACTCAGATACCTATATGCAAGCTTTTTCAAGTCTTCATTCCAACCTTAACATCTGGCGAGACAAATACGATTTCAAAGAATACTACACCAACACTCCACATAGCATACCTGCCACAGAGAGATCTCATCAAACATGAACATAGGAGGATGATGACCCATAGCATTCTGCTTTAGCTTGTCTTTAATCATTTCTATTTCCGAGTCTCACAAAAAGATTGACAGAAAGATATAGAAAAATTTTAGCCGTCAAACAAAACTTTATAAGTATCTATTCTACAGTATTTTAAAAGATTGAGCTCCTTTTCAAGCATTAGAGTCCCTTTTTAAGAAGCATCCGTCAGTACTCTGATCTTCAATGCATACTACCATGTTCTCTCCAGAAAACACATGCTCAATTCAATAAAGTAGAAATCACATGATTCTAGAAAGAGCAGGGAATGGACGAAAATACAAAAATACAAACATTAACCGACTATCCATCATCGTTCATAATGAATTAGCTAAGCACGAAAAAAAACATATATACAGATCCTCACCAAGTTTAATATCACTGTGAGTAATGTTGCGGTCATGACAAGATTTAAGTGCCATCAACTGAGTCAGAAGAAAGGACGAATATTAGCAAAATTGGAAATTGTTACAGAGAGTAGAGCAGACAGTAAGCATGCAATATTTTTGTGAGAGCGTACAAATTGCCAAACGAGATTTCTCATTTCATCATGTCCTGCTTTCGTCGTCTTCAGCCAATGCCACCATTTTGATGGATGTATGACTTGAGCATGTCCAGCTCTTTCAGACGAGATTTCATACGCGTCCTCAGCTGTATACATAAGCTTTGACAAAGATATGCCTTCATGCCTGAAAAACAGCCATATCTCATTAGATTGTGACTCAAAAGATTCGATATATTCTGCAATATGATTGAGCCCTTCTTCATAAACCACAGTCCAAGTTCTGTTCTCACGAGTGAATGTATCTTCAGTACTGTCGGAGTTATCAGTCTCCCGAATTACTTTTGCTCTTTAAAATGAATCATATGAATAAAGGCCGGAATGATTCGGAAACGAGCTTGAAACTGTCGAATGAAAAACCATCAATTAAACACTCAATTAGCAACTTCAACCAAAGATTAATCAATCGTAATACAAGGACTCACAATTTTCATAATTAATTCACTCATCAAAATACATCAATTGAACAATGAATTCGTACCTTCAATCGCAATACAGAAGTTCAATCGATTGAAGTAAAGAACTCGCAATGTTCATAATTAATTAAACTTCACAGAGCAAAATACATCAATTGAACAATTAATAAGTAAATTCAAACGCAGTAACAAAGTTAAATCAACCAAGACAGGTTCACTACTACTTAATTAGACTCTGAGTTCCCTATTTTTTCAAAGAGAACCTTATCTACAATGTAGCTATGCCAAACCCTAATAATAGCTGGATCATCCCCAAACCCTAAAAAGGGCAAACTTCAATCACATAACCTACAAAATACTAATTCACTCCTTAATAGTTTGTCCATTTAGAGCTTCATGGAGAGTTCCACTCTCGACAAACTATTCTGAAAACCGAAGGATCAAATAATGATAAAATGGAGGGACGAGATCGCTAATTTTTATCGACATTGTTTTTCAAGATGCAAAGAGACGATGAAAAAAAGGGAGGAATTTGAAGGATCTCTAAAGATTCGAACAGAACACCTGAGAATATCACCGAAGGGACACTTAATATATTACTCATAATCTAAGCAAATCTCAAACTATTAAAGTCACCCCATAGATCATAATTTGACACAAATGAAAGCTCAAAACAATCAAAATCACGCCATGAATCATAAATTAACACAAATCAAAGCTCGGAAACAATCAAATTCACGCCAAGCACTGTCGCTAATCCAACTCCAAAACTTCCACAACATACAACAAAAAACGCAAACGAAAATTTGATCATACCTACAAGCACGAGTGCAAGTATTACCGAGAATAAATTATAAATTTTTAACACAAATCACAGGTCAAATACACAAATTTGTGTAACTTGACACAAATTAAAGCTCAAACACTCAAATTCACACCATGAATCATAATTTAGCACAAATTCGAGCTCAAACAATCAAATTAACGCCGCAAATCAAAATTCATCAGAAATCAGAGCTCCAACAATCAAACACAGGCTACGAATCCGAAGTAATCAAGCTCCGAAACAAATGAAATTAACAAATGGATCATACATTCATACCTACAAGCTACAGCTCTCAGGTCGAACACTTAAATGCACACCATAGAAACATAAAAACAAAGCTCACACACTCAAATTCACGCCACAAATCAAAATACAACACAAATCAGAGTTCAAACAATCAAATTCAGAAGACAAATCAGAGCTCAAACATTCAAATTCAGGCTACGAATCATAATTTAACACAAAATATGAGCTCATACACTCAAATTCACGCCGCAAATCAAATTCAACACAAATCAGAGGTTAAACAATCAGATTCATGCCACAAATCAAATTCAACACAAATCAGAGCTCAAACATTCAAATTCAGGCTACGAATCATAATTCAACATAAAGTCAAAGCTTGGACAGTCAAATTCATGCCAAAAATCAAAATTAAACACAAATCAGAGGTCAAACAATCAAATTCACGCCACAAATCAAAATTCAACATAAATCAGAGCTCAAACATTCAAATCCAAGCTACGAATCATAATTTAACATAAAATCAAAGCTCGGACGCTCAAATTCACGCCGCATATCAAATTCAACACAAATTAGAGCTCAAACAATCAAATTCACACCACAAATAAAAATTCAACACAAATCAGAGCACAGACAATCAAATTCAGGCTACAAATCCTAACTAATCAAGCTCTATAACAAATGAAATCAACAATTGAATCATACATTCATACCTACAATCGCGAGTGCAAGTATCACCAAGAGTCATGATTGCAACAGTAGCAGTACCGGTCTTTCCACCAGACCAACACTCACCTAAATTCGGACACTTTGCCCCTTCACAAACCGTATGCAACTTCAAATCGCGAAGCTTCTTCTTGATCTTCATGTACTTCTCGCCTCCAGGAATTGACTCCTTCATTCACTTAGGTTTCGGTAATTGATTCTTCTTCGCGCTCCGCCAAAGAGAACAAAAGTGAAAAGAACAGACATGAACAACTGCCAACACATACAAATATTCAGGAACAACATATATTCATATCCATGAGGTAATGATTAATGAATTACAGAGTACAAAATAAGGCGAGAATGACGTATTTGAGCTACATTATCGGTTTGTTTAAGTTTGGTTTCGGATCATAAGTGAGTCGGTTTCTTCTCATGGGTGTTCACTTGTCATGAACCAAAACGGGACGGACCGACGAACTTGGAGGTCGGACAATAGAAAATGCCCGAACTCAAAGATTAAGGTGGATGGAAACCAAACCGAGTCATCTTTAGAATTCTTCTTACAACATACTCCCTCTCATTCTTTGGAAAAACACACTTTGAATAAAATATATCACTCGTTTGAATTAATAGGTGTGTTTTTCCAGCGAATGAGAGGGAGTACTTGGTAGAATAGAACCAAGGAAATCATACTACTTTTCTACCATAGGTAATCAGACATAAAATCGAACGAACAAATTGAACATCTCAAATGATTGATTGAATCTGACAATTAAGTAAAGAATTGATGATGGCCTTCAATGAAATACACAGGTACCAACGAATTCACAAGTATACATCGATGGCCTTCAATGATCGTCATCCTACCTGCCAGCATATCTTTCTGAATTGTCGAGTAACAGGCTTGGTGCATATTAGTAAAGTACTCCATGCAATAGTAGTCTGGTTCTCAGAACTGAAGTAAGCGTAACAAAAATGAAGAATGGAGAAGATAGAGTGTCTCTATATGATTACCTTATTCAAGTAATTCATTGGTGTAACCACACAAGCAGCTACAATCATAATAAAGGGCCATGTTTGAAGTTATATAAGCAAAAGTGTCAACTTCATAGCAATTCCTAGTGCTTTCACACTCATGACTTGTGGTCAATAGAAAAGTTATAAAATTTTGCTCCTAGCTAACAAAAACAAACTTTATGATTCATACGACATATATCACATACCGATAAGGAGCCTACTAATGAACAAACTCCAATATAAAGGATAATATGTGTTTGCCCAAATGACGTGCAATAAAAATGTGATTCTGTTGGTTTAGCCAAGGAGTAGGGTACCGTTGAAGGTCGTTGGGTTAGTTCTAGCTTGTCAAAGCATGGCCATAGCACCTATTTTCCCGAAATTAGGTGACGAAGTCATAATTAAAAGGTGAAAATTGAAGAAAGATTCACAGGTCATTAATATAAACAATCAACAGTTTCTCTCAAGAAATCGCACTTCCTTTAAGTGATTAATTGAGCGTTTCGTCACATGGTCGATTTCCCTATGGGGGAACTCGGAAAGGCACCAAAATGGGAACACGGGTGGACAACATACAAGGGAATTGAACACCGGGATTCAGAGGCCGGCCTTCGAAACAAGAACAACCTCATTATGATCCCATTTCTTCTTTCAAGAAAACAAAATCCAATTTCTCTAAATTGCATCTAAAATCTGAAATCACTGCCAAATTCATCAAAATCCAACACGATCTTGTTTACCAAGAAGAACAACGACATTATGATCAAATTCATTCTTCCTAACAATCCCAATTCTCGAAGTTGCATCCAAATACTGAAATCGTTACCAAATTCTCCAAAAACCAACATGAACTCATTTCCCAAAAAGAACAGCAACATTGTGATCAATCAAATCCATTCTTCCCACTAATATCATCTCTCTAAATTATTGCATCCATAAACCGAAATGGCTATACCATATTCTCCTAAAGCCAACATGAATTCATCTCCAAAAAAAAACATTATGGTCAATCAAATTCATTCTTCCTACACCAATCCCATTTCTCAAAAATGGTTCCAAAACCTAAAATCACTATCAAATTCTCCAAAATCCCACGTGAACTACAACATACAAGCATTAGCCTGAAAAAGATTTGGGGTTAGCTAACGTGAATCATTATCCGAAATTGTCAGGTCGTCTCCAAAAACAATCATATAAAATCCAATATGAACTTGTTTCCTAAAATGAACAGCAACATTATGGTCAAATTACTCTTCCTAACAATCTCATTTCTCTAATTGCATCGAAGAAACTGAAATCACTCACTACCAAATTCTCCAAAATCCAACATGAACTACAAGAACAATAATTTCAGCTAACACAAATCATTATCCACAAACGTCTAAGTTGTCTCCATACTCTCCAATACCAATCATACAAAATTATAGTTAAACGAACATCATTATGATCACATTCATTCTGAACAACCATCCCACTTCTCAAGATTGCACCCAAAATCTGAAATCCCTACCAAATTCACCAAATTCAACATGAGCTCATTTCCCGAAAAAACCAACATATGATCAAAGTCATTCTTCTCACCAATCCCATTTCTCTAAATTGCATCCAAAATCTGAAGTCACTACCAAATTAACCAAAATCCAACATGAATTCAGTTCCCTAAAAAAAGTATTATGTTTAATCAAAAATTTATTCTTCCCACCAATCCCATTTCTCAAAATTGCATCAAGAAGCTCAAGTCACTATCAAATTCACCACAATCCAACATGAACTCATTTTCCAAAATAACAAACAACATTATAATCAATCAAATTCATTCTACCCGGCCATCAACCCCTTTTTTCAAAATTGCATCTAAAAACTGAAATCACTACCAAATTCTCCAAAATCTAAAAATACAGCTTTTAATGCTAGTGAAGGGTCATAGAATGAAAAACCACACAACAAACGTTTCAATATACAACAAGAAAACCTTACCACAGGTCCAATGCACACAATAACGTGATATTTTTCCAAATTTTCCAAGTCTCTGTGCAACAACACCAAGCTCAAACCAGCCATGAACCCAAATAACCTGTGATAAAAAAGTAAAAATATTGTGATATAGTTACAGTAAGAAACCAAGGAAACAGGTAAAACATGGTATCTTACACACTTTTAACAGATTCTTTAAAGTACTCTTCAGTTAGTTTGCCAGTTTTAACAAATAGCATAAGAAGTAAATATAAAATGACATCAGGAACAAGGCTCAACTTACATCAAATATGTTCATTGACGGAACACTTTATAAATGTGTGAAGAGCTCCTTCCATTAGCCACCTCGTCAAAAATTCATTGAACGTAGCCACAACCCTGATAAGGAAAGCGATAACAAGTAATAACCGATTAGTAATGGAAAACAAAAGCACAGTTGAACCGCAATCAATTAGAGACGAAGCAAAACACTAAAACATCAACATAAAGCTCTTGTTCCCAGTTCATAACCACACAACTCACAACCCCACAATAATTTATACTCCTTTGTTCACTATTTTTGCCCCGTTTCGTTAAAATACCCCTCACAAATATTCATGAACTGGGGTGAAAAATAATGAACGGAGGAAATATATTTGAACAATATATAGCAAGAAAACCAACCAAATTCACTTCAATTTCAATTCAAGCAAGAAGGTCAACCAAAACCGCTTCAATTTCAATCCAAGCAAAAAAATAGCCAAAATCGGCATTATTTCAATTCAAGCAAGAAAATCTCAACTAATTTCAATTACAGCAAGAAAAGCAATCAAAAAATCACTTCAATTTCAATTAAAGCAAGAAAATCAACAAAAAAAACACCTCAAGTTCAATCCAAAGCACCCGATTAAACAATTACGAGAACTACAATCAAACACTTACGAAATTCAGAGCATACGATCCTATTGAATGAGGTGACGGAGCATCTATTTAGTTTAATCGTAGATAGAACAGGAGGTGAGGACAATCCTGCTCTGTCACCTATTCCAGAACATATAATCAAGCGAAAAAGTTGAAGATGATGATGGATTAGGTTTAAACGAGGGAAATTACGAAGAGAGAAAATTGGGAATGATACCAGTTTTTTGAGATTAAGAGCAGCATCTTGATGAACCCCTAATTCAAACAAACAAACAAACAAAAACCAGAAATCCCAAATTCAAACAAACAAACAAACAAAAGCTAGAAATCAAAATCGTCCCAAAACAATAGAATTTCAATCCTAAACATTCACATAGATTCTGATTACAAAATTCAAAATTGGGTGAAACCTACAACTGAAGAACACAATTTAAAACTTACATCAAATCGATGTCGGAGAAACGATAAACATCAAGATTGGACAACTGATGAACCTCTAAAAAACGCCAGATTACCTGAAGCAATAAAAAACCGATGGTCGTTATAATTGCATCATCAAGGAGGAAGTCAATTTACTTGAATCGATGAAGTTACTTGAATCATCAGGTTACCTGAAGCGAAAGGCAAAAAAGCAACACCAAAATGATAAACAAGGTTAGAGCAAATTAAAACTTCCGTAAAATCGATCTCGGAGATAGTAATAACATAAGAACCGAAAAAAAAAAAACAGATTCTACAAGAATTAATATAAATTCAATTTCTGCTGAAAAACTTAAGATCAAAATCAAGCAATCAATAAATCAGATGAAGAAAAGTTATCAAATCAAACGAAACCAGATGAAACAAGCTCAGATGATGAAAAAAAAAACTCACATTAAAGCTGACCTGAATCGATGAAGGTACCTAAATCAACCAGGTCACCTGAAACGAAAGGCAAAAGCAGGAACATGAAGCAAACCTGAAAATCAAATTTTGTGTAGAAAAGAGCAGATCATCATAACCCTATCAATCAAATATCGAAACTTCTTTAAAAAAACTAATCTACCTGAAAACATGAATCAAACCTGAAAATCAAACTTTGTATAGAAAACAGCAGATCATCATAAACCTATCAATCAAATATCGCAACTTCATTAAAAAAAACTAATCTGAAAATGCAGAAAACATCAGGTCATGAAAACCCCATCATCAAATCCAAACAGAAATCTAAAAAAAAACGCAAAAACAAAAGGTCAGCAAAACCTCCATTATCGATTTCATGCTAACAATGCTCAAAATAAATCATGAAATTACAGTTACAAATCTCGTAACGGAAATGATAACTTCTATACAACATACGAGTATGAATTTCCCTAAATTTGTTCACAAAATCGTCAAATTAATCGAGTAAAACCTAATTATCAACACAGAAATCATAAACGGAGGCGATTTCATCAGTCTAATAGTAAAAACAACATCAAATTTCAATAATACAAAAAAATTAATCAAATGAATCGATTACAAAACCTGAGATTTATCGATACGGAAATAGTAAACAGAGGCGAGTTCATCAACATCAATAATTCCACCACCAAACTCTTTAGCTTAACTACAAATCTTCCGAACTCTCTCCAACTTCGTCTCACCACTACTCCAAAACGACGCGTTTTGCTCCTCATTTTCGTCATCTTCATTCCCATCAAAATCTCCTTCAACTAAAATATCATCTTATCATTCAAACAAAAAAAATACCACAAATCAGCAGCACCCAGATGAAAACAAAGAGTACCCATACCACAAAACTACAGATAATAATCAATCAAACACAAAAGACACAAATTTTGAAACCCAAAATAGATTTCGTACTGATTACCCGGAGAAAATCAATCGATGATCAGCGATAAACAGTGATCGATGAACGATCAACGCGAGCCACTAACCAAGACCCCTAAATTCGTCAACCTGCAAATGCAAATGGAAATTAGACAGCAAATAGAGAAGGAGAACGAAAAAGTAGAGAGTTGTCCATATATTGTACTCCAAAGGCCCAAGGTTTTGCTCCGTATTTCAAGCCAAGTGTCCAATCTCTCCTGCCAAGTTCCTGCAACCAAAATAAACTATGAGAAGGAAACATGTAAAAAAATATTGAGTAGCAGAAGACATACAAATGCCATCACAACAGTCTGCTACCTACAAATGCCTTTGGAGTTTATCATTTATTATGTTCCTCAAGTCTTACCACCCAAGCCCAGTGACAACTGCCACGTTTATATGGCTGCCGTGAACAGCATTGACTGCAAAACTGAAGTTACTGCAATATAATCTAACAAAACAAACAACCAAAAATCTCATATGAGGATGCTTTAAGCTCAAGACGATTTCTTTCCAAGTTATATGATTCATTCACTAAATCAATCCTACCTACATCTTCTATTTTTCATTATAATCCGCTTCTGCAGTCGAACTACGCTTTGGATTATCGATTTCATACAAACAATGTTCAAAATAAATCATGAAATTACAGTTATAAATCTAGTAATGGGAAATGATAACTTCTATACCACATACGGGTATAAATTTCACTAAATGTGTTCACAAAATTGTCACATTAATCGAATAAAACCTAATTAAGCGAGATCATGAGGGAATCAGTAAGAGTATGAGAGAAGAAAAGAGCCAGGAAAAGCAAAACAATTGAGCCTCCTTTTCACATCGACTCAGCCTAAAATCACAGCAAAGAACTTATTTTCCTGAACATTCACTACAAACTCATCAAATTGAACCGATTCAAGAAAAACAAAACAGTGAGACCTCCTGCTCAAATAGATTCAACCCTAAACAATTCATTTTCTCCACCATTCACCCCCAAAAAGCCAGAAAACAGCAAAAAAAACAAAGAATGCATTAGAAGCTTAGAACAACAATGCAAACCGATTAAAGAAAAACAAAATAATCAAACTTCCAACATTCAATTCACCGTGACTGAAGGCCAGGTTTTAGGAAAAACTTACCTAATCAAATCAAAATCCAAACGTAATCTGTTTTGAACAGAATCAATAACATTCAATTGAAACAAGCCTGATGAAAACCCTAGAACCAGCCCCATTCATGAGCACCAACTAAGCATATAATCGACAAGCTCTTCACAAAAAAGTGTCAAACTAATCGAATAAACCTAATTATCAACACATAAATCATAAACGGAGGCGATTTTATCAATCTAATAGTTAAAACAACATCAAATTTCAATAATACTAAAAAAAGCAATCAAATTAATCGATTACAAAACCTGAAATTTATCGATACGGAAATCGTAAATAGAGGTGAGTTCATCAACATCAATAATTCCATCACCAAACTCCTTAGCTTCACTACAAATCTTCTGAACTTCTCTCCAACTTCGCCTCACCACTACCCCGAAACGACGCGTTTGCTCCTCATCTTCGTCAACTTCATTCTCATCAAAACTTCCTCAACTAAAACATCTATTAAACACAAATCAGCAGCACCCATATGAAAACAAAGATTACCCATATCACAAAACTACAAATAATAACCAATCTCATACCACAAAACTACAAATAATAATCAATCAAACACAAAAGACACAAACTTTGAAACCCAAAATAGATTTCGGACTGATTACCTGGAGAAAATCGATCGATGATCTGCGATAAACAGTGATCGATGAACGATCAACGCGAGCCACTAACCAAGCTTACCAAAATCGTCAATCTGCAAATGCAAACGGAAATTAGACAGCAAATAGAGAAGGAGAACGAAAAAGTAGAGAGAGAAGTAGTGCAACGAAATGGACGAAAGCAGAAGACGGAAAGAGAAAGCAGGGAGAGGGAAGCGTGAAAAGGAAGCCCTATTTATATGTTTTTTTTAGGGTTTACTGTTGCAGTACTGTAGCTCTCTCTTTTTAAAGGGTAGAGGAAGTGGGAAGTAGAGCATTTTGTTTCAAATCATTTTTTCACCTGCTCTTCGCTGATGATCTTCTCCTTTTTTGTAAGGGAGACTCGAAATCGATGGAGACTTTATGGCGGGCATTAGCTACGTTCAGTAGAGCGTCTGGGCTGAGTATTAGTGTGGGTAAGTCTCATGCTTATTTTGCTGGAGTAGATGATGATAGAAAGGCTGCTATTTTACAGTTTGCAGGTTGTGTCGAGGGAACGATGCCATTTCGGTACCTTGGATTACCGATCCAAAGTACACGATTGGGGAAAAGTGACTGTGAAATAATGCTGGCGCGCATTATTGCGAGAGTCTCTAGCATTGGAGCCCGTAAGCTTTCTTATGTCGGAAGACTGACTTTAGTTCAGTCTGTGTTGTCTCAGCTACACAATTACTGGACTATGGTCTTTATAATTCCGAAGTATGTTATGGCTCGAATTGGTAATATTTGTTGCAACTTCCTTTGGGATGGGGGTGTGGAGGGCTCTAATCGAGCACTTGTTAGTTGGGAGAAAATTTGTTGCTCGAAGAGTGAAGGGGGGCTTGGACTCAGGGATTTGACCATTTGGAATGAGGTCGCTGTGGCTAAGTTGGCATCATGGGTGTTTGATCAGCCAGACCGATTATGGGTTAGATGGGTGAACAATATCTATCTCAAAGGAACACCTTGGCGTGACTATCGGCCGCACGCGGACGTCAAGTGGACGTGGAGGAAGATTTGTCATGTGAAGGAAAGGATAAAGGACATGTATGCTGCGGGAGTGTGGCATGGCTCGAATAAGACTTACTCAATTACGAAAGCATACGATGAGGTGCGGGCCCATAGACCTCTGGTCACGTGGTGGAGGCTTGTTTGGAGTAATTGGATTGTGCCGAAACATAGCTTCATTTCGTGGCTTGTCTTTAGAGGAGCCTTGAATACGAGAAGCAAGCTAATGAGGATTGGGGTTGCTGACTCTGACCTTTGTTATATGTGTGGTTTGCAGGAGGAGAGGTTGGAACACTTATTCTTTGGGTGTTGTTGGAGCTCTCGGGTCGTTGGTCTGTTGGGGGAGTGGGTGGGGAAGTGCATACCATGTAATACGGGGCTAGAGTGGGCGAAGAGAATAAGGGGATAGAAGCTACAATGTAATATCATGCGGGCGATGATCAACGCGGCTATCTACCAGATTTGGGGCCAACGTAATAGGTGCAAATTTGATGGAATTTTATTACGACCCCATTGCGCTGCTGAGATGATTAAAGTGGATGTGAGGAATAGAATATTGTGTAAGATTAAATATCCCGTGCATGCTAAAGATGCTAGATGGCTGCATAAATTGATGTAGTCATTGGCCTTGTAAATTGGATGAGCATTTTTTTGATAATATATTTTTACCTTTCACCAAAAAAAAAAATAAAAAAAAATAAAAAAAACTATTCCATTTGATTGAGATAGTTTTTTAAGCAAAATATCAAGGAACAGTTTGTTTCAAACCATTTTTTATGAGATATAACATGTTTTAAAGGATAAGTATTCTATTTGATGGGGGTGGTTATTCAAGAAAATTATCAAAAGAGTAGTAGTTTTTTCAAGGTGATGTCATGACGACATCAACCTATACCAAATCTATAATATTTGATGATGTCACCTACACCATATTGATTGTTCTTTTAATAAATAAAAGATGTCAGTTGCAAAATACTTTGTAATTAATTTAGGTGTGTGAACTTACTTTGGATCCTCAAGAAATTATTGTTCTTTTGTTATCATTAACCTCATATATGAGATCGATAATCTCAACTTCAGCTATGACATCTATAATATAATGTGAATACATAATTATTTTCTTCTGTATAAGATTTGTAAAAATTTAATGCGTTTGTCCGTGGTATGCCTATGAAAAATCTGTCATCAAGTTTATTACTTATGATGTCATCGAAACTCACTAAATTAAGACCGTGTTGTAGCAAGCCATCATCTTTATCTCTTCAACAATTGATGTTGATCCTAATCTCAAACGACATGGGTGTGGTGTTGTTATATTGTATCCATTGTTGAGCATGATCTGAAATCTGCCGATGTTGTAGCATTTTCCTTCATCAATTTTGCCATAAGAATTGAATCAAAGCCTTTGTTGCTGTCATTTGAATAACGTCTCCCTTCAAAAGTGTTTAAGGTAATTAATTGCATTTATCTATGGTGTGATATACTCCCTCCGTCCCTAAAAGATTGTCCCATTTCCCTAATATATGTGAGGAGTATTTTAATGAAACGGGACAATCTTAGTGGGACGGAGGGAGTATATAGTAAAATGAATAACATGTAATTAAAAATGTTTTTTCGTTGTCAATTCATGTAATTACCTCTTCATCAACCAATAATATCTCTAGAGATACATAGTCTTCTACTCCCTTGTTGCTTAAGTTTTCTTTTTTCTAATTTTCGAACAATTCTTTCTTTCAAATGAACGCCAAATACTCCTATTTTTATTTTACTAATTATTATTTTTTCGGTTGCTCGTAACATTTTGATATTATTTTTCTTGGTGTTTTGAATGACAATTACTGCTATTAAATGATGTATTTATAACTTAAGATAAGTGATTTTTTTTGTAGGGGTCATAGATAATTAATGATGTTAGTTTTTCAAAAGTTAATATTATTAGTGGGGGTCATGGGTAGTTAACTTCAGAAGTTAACTAATTTAGCTGTTAATCTTTATTAATTTATATTGTTTGACTAAGAATTAGTTTGTAGTTCATCTTTATTAATATTTACTATCTTTATTAATCTGTTATTTGTATGCAGATTGAGATTGGCGATGATGAATATTAATTTATACTGTTTGACTAAGAATTATTTTGTAGTTACGTTTTGCCACCCCGACGTTATTGGTTTGGCGGCATTTAGTGTAGTCGTCTATAAATAATAATAAATGAGCTAACTTTATGTCACCGTAATAAATTGTTAAGTTAAAATGTCCGGTAGCTTACGTGTTGCAAACCTAATAAAGCGGAGAATGTGGCAGCCGTAATTGTTATCAACTTATAATTTAACAATTTTGAAATTCTCGGTGATGACTGATTTTTTTCCAGATCTGAGATAATTAGTTTATACTACGTATCACATTGTACGGAGTATATTTCATCTTTAATATTTATATTTATCGCCATATTTATATTTACATTTGTAATTTTTAATGTATAAGAATAATTATGTTATTTGTAAATTTGTCATATATAGGAAAATTGGGTATACTACTTATCTACTTAATTTAGATCTAAAGTTATGAGTAAATTTTGTATGTTTTTTTTGAGTGAAGACCAATTTCATTAATAAAAGAACATTTTTGAGACAAAGATCGTTATTATAGTAATACGCTTCTGCATAGCCTTCTTTATATCGTTGTTTATTGATACAGTCTTTCGCGAAAGAATCTGTAGATCTGTTGACATAGTCTTCAAAAGAATGAGTGTTCTCTATTTTGACAAAGAATAGACCGAAATCTGACCTCAATTGCATCACCATATGTAAAAAAGTTACGGCTCTCAACATGGTCTTGCACATAGTTCTTGAACCTCTCACAGAGAAAAAACAAACCCACCAAAATATGGGAATAAACCCATCAATTGATGGGGACAAAACTTCCCTAATGGAAGAGACAAGAGTTATTGATAACCTAAATAATCTAAACATAATAATAACGATTAAATTTGGGGCTTACCACTACCGAATTGGTAGATGGCAGCCCCTAAAGATGAGGATGAGAGAAAAAGTTTTTTTGGGGTTTTTGGAGGAAAGGCTTGTGGGGAGATAGGGCTCAACGTCATCTAACTAAATACTGTAAATTTTGTATGTGAAAGTATTGTTATTAGGCAAAATAAACTAATCAAAGAGTAGTTTTTTCAAGATGATATCATCATGACATCACTCAATGTCAAATTTACTCTAAATGCTGATGTCATCCTACACATGGATGGTTGTTCATTTAATAAATAATAAAGGATTACGTAGACTTCAAGCCAAATATATAAATGCAAAAAAAAAATTATCACACTTAAGCACATGTGACAGTTTAAGGTTTATTAGTTAGAGATTCATTTTGATAGCTCCGTATATAATTAATAAGGGTGAAAGTACCTTATTGTGTTTAGAATTATTTAACATACGACTATGCACACACACATATAATAGGGTTTACTGTAAGAATTATGGGTCTAATACAATATATGTGGACAACATTATTTGGACCTATTGTATTTATTAGCTATCACTAAAGTTGAGCCCAAATACGTGATCAGTCATAATACAAATCATACGGGCTTATTTACGTCTTATAAAGTATGGGTCGGATATTATAATAGTGTAGAGACCCATTAGGGGTTTATGGGATATATGATGGGCTTATCCACTAAAGGCGACTAATATAGGTTCAGGGTTTAACCACCCCTCCCTATATATAGTCAGGGTTATGGTCCCTGACAGCACACTTTTGACCTAATCTCAAATATATCTCATCGGTATGGAGAAACCCAAAAGGCGAGTGTGTCTGTTAGAAGACCATAATCGGGTGATTCCATTCCAGCTCCCTTCCCCAATTGAATCAGGTACGCTTCCGCTATTCGGTTTATACCAATTAATTTAGTATGAAGTTTCAGTGTTGGGTCAGATTAAATCTAACAAGTGGTATCAGAGCCGTCTTCATATTGAATTATTTGGGATAGAAATATTGTTCGGTTTGTTCTCCTGTACATTCTGCTTCGCGTAATTATTCTGTTCAGATTCAGTCTTCATGATTTTTGGATCATTCAGATTCATATTTTGTAATGTCATCATTATATTACTCTTGCCGTCTTGCGTGATGTTAATGCTCATTTCATTCCTGTAATTTTGTGTGTCATATGCCTTTTGTTATTGACACACCCTCACACCATTATGAATTCCTCGAATTGTGTTTTTTTTTGGGCCATGTGAAGTTATGGACATGGATTCATATATTGCAACTGGTGGTATGTATACTTAATTGTGTAATTGATTCTTCAACTCCGTATTCGGTTCATTTGGCACATATATTACGGATATTTGTTGAAATTGAACACTTTATGTCACTTAAGATGAGCCATTAGAATCTTGATCAAAATTGGGTTACTTAACTACATAATCAATTATTTTTCCTCAGTTTCCTGACGTGATATTATGATTATGGAGTATATGTTTGGATGATCTTGATTTTATGCAATCGATACAGTTATATACAGATTAAAGATTTATGTTTCGGATATTAATTTTCAGATTCTTATAATTGGCTATTCAGTTTATAAGTTATCTAGTTTTTTAAATCGATTGCGGTTGGTTAATAATTTTGTTTAGGTATTTAGTCATATGATGTACAATTCGTGCTCTCGTATGTTTGATTATTATCTCATATTATGTCTTTATGTATGAATTTGGACCTGTTTGGAATTTTGGTTGCGATTATTATCGCGTATTTATAATTGACAAGTTGACTTGTATGATGAAAGAACTAATTTGGGTTATAATTTCTTTTATCATTTAAGGTTTCAGTCACTTGTTAATTACGGTTTGATTAAAAATACTTGATTTCAGTTTCAATAATATTGGCTATTTGGTTTTTATAAAACATCTAATATTTTGGATTGTTTGATCGAAACAATACGTTGCCAAAGTAACCTCTATTGCGTAGATCAGACGGTTTAAATAATTAGACGATCGTGTGTGATTGAATTTCATGCGGGTAATGGTCGGCCCAAAGGAAGGTCATTATTTGGCCGAAATTCAATCATACTTGTGGTGATAAATATGTAACGGTTATTCAGTTCTCGTGTAGATGTTAAGTCGGCCCAAAGGAAGACTTGACATTTGACATGATCTTACTGTTAATATTTGATTACTACCCCAAGAGTACCACTTACAAGTCTAATTATCGTCCAAAGATGAGATTAGATGTTGTGCTAGGTATCTTGTTATGATGGGAATGCTAATATTCGAATCTGAAATACAAGTTAAGGGAGTGTTCTTAAGTTTATGACACTCATAAGACCATTATAAGAATATGGAGAGTAAATTCAAACATTCGGGTTTTAAGTTTGGTTGTACGTGTAATCATGCGGATAATGATCGGCCCAAAGGAAGATCATTATTTGGCCGAATACATATACAATTTCGGGTGATAAATGTGTGACGATTATTCGGTATTTTCATGTGTATACTAAGTCGGCTCAAAGGAAGGCTTAGTATACGCCTATACGGCATGAGTTTATCGTCAATATTTGATCATGATTATTTAATTGTAGTGTCGATGCTTAGATAATATTTTATGCCCGACGGCTAAATGTTAAATTTGCAAAAATATTATATACTGTTTGAATTTATTCAAAATATGAGAATATTGTTTTGTTTATCAAATTGACATTACTGCCCATTATATCTTTCATATTTAGGTTACATTCTCAAGTCGGATGACGCCATTTATTTAAATAAATGGTAAGATGATAAGGTTAAAGTCATATCACTTATATCAAAATAAACCTAACAAACGACTAACAAATAGCTAGTAGCAAGTAAGGGTCGAACCACAGAGAGATGGATGAATATTGCGAATTATCTATAATTGATTTTAAACTATTCTAATTCCGGTTTTTATGAGTTTGATCTAAACTAATATGATTAAGTAAAATAACGAGGTTCTAACAATATTAAAAGGATCTAGGGTCTTACGGTTCACTATGTAATTAAATTGGGTAAAGTTAATTAATCATTCAATCAATCAATCACAGTTATTTAGGGCAAAGACACGGCCTCTCGGATCTTATGTCAACCTTAGGATAGATTCTGACGGGCTCTCGCAACTTACCAGATTATCCTACCCACTTACTTGTAAGTCTACCCTTACCAGGCTTTCGATCTTGGGTTTGGGTTCCTAAACATTCGACTAGTTCAACGTCTCAAACTAATCAAACAATAATACAAGACAAGTAGTAAGGCAATAACATATGAATGATCAATCAAATAAATAATCAAGCTAACATCCCCAATTCAATTAACATAGATCCCCTTCAACCCTAGATAAATAAATTAGCTACTCATAATAAACATAAAGCAATAAAGAAATTAAGCATAATAAAAGACAATATGAAACTAAGAGAAAAGAGAAAAATACCAATTACGTAGAACTGAAAGATTGACGATCTAAAAGTAGGATTACAAACTAGAAGAATTCTAATGCTAATAAAAACTAAACTAAACTAAGAATATGAAAGTGTAAACTAAACTACTGAATGAAAAAGTGTGAAAAAGTGTTAATAAATCTAACCCCAAGGAGGGTATATATACTAATAAGAAGGAGTCTAACATCTTCTCCTTTCCTAAATAATAAGGAAAAAATAACAAGCTAAGAATATTACGTAAGATAAGAGTTATGGTAAGTTACGAAGTCTAATAACTGAAAATCCCGCGAAACAGCTTCAAACCGATCGGTTTGGGTCTGAACCGAGCGGTTTGGGTTCATCCCGAGCGGTTCGGGTTCCTCTGCACTGCGTGATGAATTTGAAATGCTTGATGTTTCTTCGTTACTTATCGGAATTGGACGTGTGATATACCGTTAGAAAGATAAGAGAAAGTGCTTTCCAACGCCATCTGAATAAGCTCAATTGGAGTTGTAGAACTCAAGATATTCATGTTTGAAGTTGACCCTTGTTTTAGCGATCGTTCTTTCATCTCGATTTGCATTTGTTTGAGCTTTCCAACTTATTTCTTTGTCTTTTCTTATTGTTTCTTCACTCACGTCCTTCTCCAAGTATTCACTTAATATCCTCTAACTTTTATCACTTCTTCCTTGTAGATTTCATGGCTCGACTCTCGTCATTGCCCAAAATATAGCACAATCGCCTTCATTTGTTTCGTTTCCTACAAAACGTAAATAAAATACCCGGCATAACAAAGAAGGATGAAAAGCTAGAAAAACAACTCCTAGGATACATAAAATGATCCAAAATAAAGGAAAAGTTGGGGTTAAATCTTTATACAAAATGAGTTCATCATAAGAAAATGTAAATACTTATTTTGGGTCGTCATAATTTTAACACAGCATTGAGAATGTATGGTTGTGCTACTCATGAGGATGAAAATATCGTGTGGACTCACGTATTTTTGTGGAGTAGAAATTTTAATGCATGTGTTTAATGTTTCTTTAATATGCGACATTAAAGAAATATTAAAGGACATTGTTTCTATTAAATAAGCTGCAAGTGTCCAACTCAAGGAATAACAAGATAAGGGTAGAGTTATTGATTGTTAGCTTGTTATGAGTATGGACACATAAGGAATATATTACCAGTTTGCACGCCTCATCGCGTATCGTTAAGAGTACACTTCTCATTTAAGATTTGTCGTCTAAAGTTATTCATTATATCCAATTATGTTTTGTGGGTGGATTTAGTTTTTCATTCAAATAAGTACATTAATGCAAGTACAAGTAAGATCTAAGATGTTGTATGTCAATTGGTGATGAAAGATTCATCTATTTGGGGCATGTCATCATCTGAGTTTGAGACAATCGACTAATTTAGTTATCACTAATGACTTGTTATTTTATTTGAATCTGGAAAATTTTCGGTATCGCTTTTTGGTGAAGTTTAATTATTTTTCGTTTGGCCAAATTTGGTTTATTGTTCATTGAGAAATAATTGATTTTTTTTCCTAATTCAAATAATGGTAAAGTTGTCATTTTTGATAATTTGATATAGCTTAGATTGTAATATTATTTAAAGACTTGCATTAAAACTCCAGTGGATATAAAGAATTGAGAACAATAATTTTTTTTTGGTATGACACATTAAAAGGATTATTAAAGTTGTGTCAAAATGAAATTATTGACCCTTCTACTTCGGATCCTCATATTGAAGGGAAATAAAGACGAAAAGAGAAAATAGATATCAAAAGGACTTTGGATGTCTTATAATTGATGTATAAGGGTATGTGAACTATTTTATGTTTTAAGTTGTATTAGTTCACATCACTATATTAATTTGTAGACAAACATTATGTATGATATTTATATCTCGATGTTGAGAAGTTTCAAGTTCCTAGACGTTTTTATCACATATTTGACTGAGATATATTCTCGGTACAGGATTAAAGATGTCATGTCGATCATAAGTGGAAACACTTTGACAAATTGACTATTCAGGATAATAACATCAAGGTTATTTCGGATACTTCCTAGAGATGTTTGATCTTACATTAAAGATCGCACCATATGAATTAAGGTTTGAATATGTATGGTGGATCATATATGCAAATAAGATTTTGGGACTAGGTAGGAGTAAGATCATTCACACTTTTTCCTAGATAACTCTAGAAGAAAATTTAGAATTGCAGCTTGATTTTGGATAAAGATACAACAATACTATTGATTGACTATAGTGTAAATTATTTACACCTAAGGTATGTTCAACTAATTAAGAATGTTTTTTGTTTTAAAGTAGTAGTTGGACTTATGGATAATCAATAATTATTTTGTTGTATATCTTTATAAGGATTAAGGGTAATGTATAAAGTAATATCCCACATACAAGTTATTTTGAGACGGGTAATATGAATTCATTGAGGTTATTGAGTTTGGGGGGAAGAAATGAGACTTTATGGAAATGATCTTGTGTCTCATTATAAAGGATTGTAAGATCAGTTTAGTAAAACAAACTCAAATACCTAAAGAACAATTGTTATTAAAGAAATTCACTAATAAGGAAAGAATTAATGCAGTTTCAGAGGATTGCATTGTTTTCATGTCAGGATTGCCATATTACAGTGTAATAATAGATTTATGTACTGCATACATTCAAGAGTAAGAGTTAGATGATGAAATGGTTGAAAAATATTCATTCAGCATTTTACCGAATCATTGAAAGTTCTAACTAATACATGTGAATTTATATGTGTCATCGATAAAGTATTAAGTCATTTGACTGATAAAGACAATTTGAAATTGTTTCATTGCCTAAAAGTATAAAGCATATTGGTTTCAAATGATTATTTGTTACCAAGACAGACTTATTCGGTAATGAGACAATAAGGCTCGTCTTGTCAATAATGACTATAAAGACAGTTGACATATCCGGTTATATATATATGGAGTTACATTGGATGAATGGTAAAGACAAGTTTGTCAATGGTGACATTGATAGACCCATTGTTGCAGATATTGGAAATCTTGACTCAATAGATTCAAGGTAAAGTTTCTGCAAATTAAGGTTAATAGTCATCCAATGAAAACTCAAATAAGGTTTTCCGTCAAAGAGTACATCAATCTACCATGATATCATCTCATTTAGTTTTGTATGGATGTTGTACATGATTGTAGATACTCAAGATTCAGTGGGAATATAAAAATATGTCAAGTTTTATACCCTTTCAGTAAATGAGACTATTGCAGTGTCATTAATGTCCTTAAGGAAATGTTCGTATCCAGAAAGTACAGTTTACTTAAATCCATGTATTTCAGAAATTTTTCATGTGTTTGAGTAATAAGGTATAATTAAACTTAGTTTGTACATATTTGGATATCGTGTACATTCTATAGTTTAATTGACAGATATTAAGGAAATGCAGTAGGATATTGAGATCTACTAAGGGCAGCCAAATATTGTTTGTCATTTATATTTGGAGCAAAACAATGTTATCATATAAAGGAGATCGATTTAGGTTGAGATCATTCGTTAATTCGACTCCTATTTGGTCATGCTTATTTATCACAAGGCTGCAAATTAAGTTCAGTATTGAAAGGCCATTTAAGTTATTTGTGACAACTTGACGGATATTATAGTTTCAAATAACAATACAAGTGATGTGTTGTTATAGAAACGATTCAGAGTGAAAGGCGTCTAAGATATGTTTGTACAAACTCCATTATTGCGGATCCGCTTACTAAGGAATTACCACCCACGGTCTTTGTTGAGCATATTGCTCAAATGGGTGTTTCAGTTCTAAAGATATTCAGGTTAAGTGGGAGTTTGTCACATTAGACACATTATGGTATACGATTATTCAGTTCTGCAGAAATAAGGTTTATGTTTTTCAGTTTCACTTTGTCTTATTTAGTTGATCTCAATAAGGTTTAAAGTGGACCAGTTGGAAATATGCATATTTGGATCACATTCGGTTGTTATTTCCATGCTACACTCCTGTACTAGATTCATGTCGTTAGTCATGTTTGCATATGTGATCATTGATGGGTCCTGTTACGACAAACTGTGGCAAAGGCCGCTTTGGTTCAATGTACATATGATTGATGGACCGAATTGCATAAGACGGTTAGAATGTTTGATAGCACTATTGAGCTCATACGGTTATAATGAATACAATTTTCAGTGTCCTACATATACTTAGGGGTGTGCAAAATCCGGGTCGGACCCGGAAAATAGACCGGACCGGACCGGAATCTACCGGACCGGATCCGGAATAAAAAATTCCGGTCCGGTCTCCGGGCCATCATTTTGGGGGATTCCGGGTTCCGGTCCGGTCCGGTCCTGACCCGGTTTTTTCCGGTCCGGACCGGTTTGGACCGGAAAACCCGAAATTATGCTTATTTCCTAAAAATTCCGGGTTTTCCGGTCCAAATCGGGCCAACCGGTCCAACCGGGCCGGAATTTTGGACCAGAATTCCAAAAAAAAATTGAAAATTCCGGGCCAATCGGGCCAATCTGTCCGGTCCGGGTCGGACCCGGTATTTTTCCGGATCGGACCAGGGTCAATATTTTGGTTTCTGGTCCGGGTCCAGGGTCATGAAATTTGACGATTCCGGATCCGGGTCCAACCGGGTCCGGTCCGGATTGGACCGGGTCGGCCCGGTTGCACAGCCCTACATATACTAGTATATGACCCAAGTGGGAGATTGTAAGAATTATGGGTCTAATACAATATATGTGGACAACATTATTTGGACCTATTGTATTTATTAGCTATCATTAAAGTTGAGCCCAAATACGTGATCCGTCATAATACAAATGATACGGGCTTATTTACGTCTTATAAAGTATGGGTCGGATATTATAATAGTGTAGAGACCCATTAGGGCTTTATGGGATATATGATGGGCTTATCCCTTAAAGGCGACTAATATAGGTTCAGGGTTTAACCACCCCTCCCTATATATAGTCAGGATTATGGTCCCTGACAGCACACTTTTGACCTAATCTCAAATATATCTCATCGGTATGGAGAAACCCAAAAGGCGAGTGCGTTTGTTAGAAGACCATAATCGGGTGATTCCATTCCAGCTCCCTTCCCCAATTGAATCAGGTACGCTTAATTTAGTATGAAGTTTCAGTGTTGGGTCAGATTAAATCTAACAATTACTTCATATATTTTCACATTATTTGATAACTATTACTAAACACTATTTTATATAATTACTTTAAAATAGTGTTTAGTAATAGTTATAACTTATTTGATTACTTTAAAATATATAATTGGGAAAAATATCATTCAACTTACTTTATAAATTATTTGAAATATCAACCTCAATCAGTTAGAGAGTACTATTTTGTCACAGTATAATGTTCGGATATAAGACTATTAAAATGAATTTTAAGTTCTAACAATATTTTTCCATTTCACATTTTCTCAAAATCTTTGAGAAAAATTAATATATGTATACGGTTTTTTTTATTTTGTATAAGGGCACAATTTTTAGAGAAGTTCTTATGTGAGACAGTCTCACAATAACCGTCTCACATTAAAATTTGTACAATTTTTGAAGGAACAACCGTACAATTTACGCGGTATTAATTAAAACTAATATGTATAATACGGAGTATAATAAAATCCGTATATGAAATACTCTAGCACGAACCTTTTTTTTTTTAACCAAATAAATTAATTTCGCAACTCACCTTATCCCTTCCAAATTCTCCCCCAATTTCACTTATCTCACACACTAACCCTAGAATCACTCCTCTATTCGATTCCTCTGCATCTCAAAATCCCTGCCTTCGCGAATGCCTCCAATGAGTTCTCTCTAATCGATCGATCACTGTACCTGTTTCATCATTCATTCAACCACTTGCTTATCGGTTAAAGGTACAAACTTTTGTTGCATTTTTCAGTATATATAAGATTCAGTTCTGTCATCTATTGCGTGATTTTTTGGTTAAAATTTCATCAAGCACGTGTGAATTGCTTCTCCGACATATGAAGTGTCCAATTTCCTCCATGGTTGATTGCGTTTGATGGTCATACTTTGGTTTGTTGTTCAGGTGTAAAGATTGATGTGATTAATCATAAACATGGCGATATCTTCTTTGAATGCAGTTACTGGTGTTTCAGCCGTGTGTTTGCCCCAAGGTATCTATCTCTCTCTCTCTCTCTATATATATATATATACATGAGTATATGTTACACTACTGGACGTGTCTCTGTTATGAGGATACTGAACTTAGTTAACCATTACTTTTATCTGACCCTTGTGGGTGAGGGAGGATAGTGCAACTCATTGCCTTTCAAACTAGGTAAAAAGATTTGGACGACGAGGTTCATTCTCGATTTTCTAGAATGTATTTAGAGTAATAATAATGGACAAACGCTAAATAAATTTCTTTCCTTTCATGTCATCTTTTGACAATCTCCATAAACATGGTACGGAGTATTTTTACCTATAATGCAAGAACTCTATACAAAGTTCTTAAATGGTCCGAGCTAAATATAGTGGGAGAAAAGAAATGCATTCGTTGGTCAGTGTTTTTTATTTTTATGATAAACTTGGTTCTTATTTTTTTGTCACGATAGACCTTTTCATCAAAACAAAGTTCTTGTGACAAATCCAAGAACAAGAACTCCCCATTGCTATAGCCTTTAGAGCCATTGCAATACTATTTCTTCACCTCGAGTTTGTCAATAAAAACTTGTTTTTAAAGAGTTCATCTACTTTGTCAAAGAGTTTGTTCTTAGTTTTAAGAAATCGGTTCTTATCTTGGAGAAACGTGATAACCAATTACATAGCCTTGAAAAGTGAGTGAATTTAAACTTCATTCATTTTTCGTAGAAGAAATCACTAAGAAGTTTATAGAGTATAAAGTTCGTCTATTGTGAACAAAAGTTCTAAAATATGGGAATTTGTGATATTTGACATGACATCAAGTTCTACTGTTATCGTGTTTCTGGGAGTTAGAGCAACCACAATGGACAAACACAAAATAAAGTTTTTTATTGACATGTCATCTTTTTGACAAACTCAATAAACTCGACTTTTACTTACAATGGAAAAATCCTACCCATAATAACTTTTTTAAAAATTTAATCATTAATATTAATATATGACTACAATTCGCCAATTATTTTTGAATTTAGGACAAACTTGGTTCTTATTTTCAAACCAAATTTGTCAAATGTAGAACAAATTTTCAGCCAATTTTTTATCGTACATGTCTGCTATTGAGGCCTTGTTGCATATCCTGGTCTTTCAGCCATTTTTTAACATTTGAGATATGCTTATGCCAAGTAAATGTAAGCAAACTTAATTCAATTGGAGGAACGCTTAGTGCTCTTTCAAGGTTCTATTGAAATGACTGTTTTATTCTTGCAAGTTTTAATTTTTGTAGATATATCTTGTGGAGCTGGTCTTTTGTCGACTATATACACCTGATATTAACTTTAAGATAACATCAGTAAATCTTCGAACAGGTAGGCTTCATACTTCAAAGGGACATCCTGTAAAGTGTCATTATGGAGTTGCACAGAGTGGGATGGTCTCATTTTGTTTGAACCAAAAGCAACAACCAAAGAAGCTTGATAACCTGTCATTCTCTTTAAGTTATAATCCACTGTGCAATCGCATTACTCGTCCACGTTCTTCATTATTTATCTGCTTATCTGCTTTGGTAAGCTTTTCTTGTTAAATTTAAGACTCTTGTTAAATTAGGCCAGTTTCTCAAATTTTAACTTGGGTTACCTATCCTCATAGGCATATGAGTTTGGGAAAGTTGTAACTTTAACAGGAGCTAGGAGTGGTAGAAAATTACCAATTCCATGAGGCTAGTGTTCAGTTGATTGGATGCTGTGTGAAGTGATATCTTACCAGGATTGTGGTTTGCTGTCACTTTTTGTAGTTAGGCTGGGAAATTTTGTTATGCCTTCTCAGATGTTAGGTACTTAGGTTGGCTCCTTTATAGTGGATCTCTATCTTCTAGAATCTTTTCAGCATTACATGTTCTCGGTGTTGTAGGATTGATTGATTGATTTGCAATTTTGATAACCATCTGATAGGCAGTGGTGTAGCATTGTAATTTACAGTTAGGAAAGAATCTGATGTTGCAATTTGACTTAATATAAGTTGAGCATCGTGGTTATGATGTATGGGTACAGTATTGTAGGTGGTGGGGTGGAACCGCAGAGGTTAATTTTTCTTGTACTCAGTTTCATACCCAATGGATTATTTTTTTAGTATGCTTGATCTCATTATTGTTTTCGATAAAGTGGTTAGTATATTTGTCTTTTGACAATGTATTAAAATCTTAAATTTAGAGGGAAAAAAAGTAAAGAAAAACTAGCTGCAGCGTTTACTTTTTAGTGTAATTCTAATAATTTTCACACTAATTTACATTAGGTAAAAGAGTAAATTAACAATTACCCCCTTTTAAAATACCCATTTTTAGAATTACTCCCTTTAAATTTTTTTGTTAAAAATTACTCCTAAAAATCTATTCAAAGGTCAGAAATTGCTCCAAATTATATTTTTAGGACGAAAATGCCCCTAATTTTTTTATTCCTTAGTATTGCACCTCACCCTCTAACCAAGGCATTTTCGTCCTAAAAAATATATAATTTGGAGCAATTTTTGAAATTTGAATAGATTTTGGGAGTGGTGTTTAACAAAAATTTCAAAAGGGAGTAATTTAAAAAATGTGTATTTGTAAAAGGGAGTAATTGTTAATGTACTCTAGATAAAATGGTAAACTGGATGGGTAGTGAAAGTGGGGCTGTATTAGATCTTCACATGCTGGAGTAGCTATGGTTTTGGAAATGGGTACCGCGGGGGATAACGAGGTAGGAATGGCAAGAAAAAAAATTCTTTGGTGGGTATGGGCACATGGAGCTTTCATCCACCCACGTAGCAGTGGCATTGCTAGTTATTTTCTAGACATGCTAATTACCTATATTGAGGACTCTATTTGATCGGTTCTTTCATGGTTGTATACTTGTTACTTGTATGACTTAGCCAGCCATATATATGTTGCCATGTCGGTTGTTTGCATACAACTATAGGTTGGGTTGTCTTCAACTCTGGATACAACCATAGGTTGGTTTGTATGCACACAAACGTCTCGCAAAACATTCATGCATGTACAATAGACCTTAGTTTTTGTTAGGCATGTTGTGAGATCTTTTGTCAACTTTCCATTACAGAACGCCAGATGTGGAGCAGAGGGACAGACACAAACCATAGAGAAACCAACGTCTGTAATTCAGAATGCGCCTGGTAAGCTCTATCTCTTTACCGTGTTTGCAGTTTACGAGCCAAAGTTTTTTTTAGGAATGGAATTTCTCCTTAATTATCTTACGAGGATGCTTTTATAACTAACAAACACCAGCCTAGAACCACGACTTCAGATTTTTGCTGGCCCTTGATTTTTACATCCTAATTACAGGCAAAGAAAAATCACCACAAATTGATGATGGTGGAACTGGACTACCGCCTCGTGATGATGGTGGAGGCGGTGGTGGCGGAGGTGGTGGAGGTGGCAATTTCAGTGGTGGGTTTTTCTTTTTCGGTTTCCTTGCTTTCCTTGGATTCTTGAAAGACAAAGAAAGTGAAGGGGACTATCGAGATTCTAGGAGGTGAGAAGTGATGTTCTGTAATTGGTTAAAATTTTGTCCTTGGAGTTGAGGTGTGGATTAGGTCAGAAGCTCGAACCTCCCGACAATATTTGTATTGATCTTGTGTCTCCTACATACGCATACGCAATGAAAAAAAATAATGAAAAGAGAATAGGAAAAGCCGTCTACAGAATATAATTTATTATCGCGGATGCCGTTCACAGCATATTATGTTACTACAATTCATTAGCATGCAAGAATCATGATTATTACTTGCGAGATTTGAAGGAGAAAATGTTTTGCTTGGATTGAGTAGTTGGCAACCTAAAGACTGGAGACGAAAATCATGTTGTACAGAATTAAGGTCTGAGTTGAATGGTTTAAGTGTATTACTCCGTACCATTTACCAATTTACAATAGCAGGACATAATTGATACCAGTACATTCTTAGGCTCGGTAGAAGTTGGTGAGTTTTTTGGGCATTAGGAACCTCTTCATTTCTTAATTGATATCAGTTCATTCCTTCAGTGCAATACTCCCTCCGATTTTTAATACAAGTAGTTTTCGTTTAACGAGATAAGTCTTAGATGATCAATTATATAAAAAAGTACTTTGAATTTTTTTTGTAGGAGTATTGTTTAATTGTTGTAGGATTATTAGATTCTTGAAAACATTTATTTCATTAGATCCGTTATGAAAATTGCTTTCATGAGTATATATTTGATATTGTTTACTCGATAATTTTAAGAGATACTCCCTAATAAAGAAAAACATTTCCACTAACATAAAACATGTCCATTATAGAAATGCGACAATTCTAGTGAAACTACTTTAAAAGGAATATCTTGCAATTCAAAGAACCTGATGGAGTATTTAAGAGAAATATATTTCTCGAAAAGTGAAAACTACTTCTATAAAAAATTGGAGGGAGTAACAATTTTTGTACGTAACTTTTTATTCTATGCCCTTCGCTAAAAAGTATTTTTCTTTCACTCTCCAGTTATAACCTAGGTTGCACGGACACTCCTACAAACCAACGTGTCGTGTCGGACACAGACAACGTGTCGTGTCGGAACTAAAACTGTGTCCGGTTTTTTTTAATTTATTTGGACACGTATCGGACACGGTTCGTCATATTTAGAGACGTGTCCAGCCCGGTTCGTAATATTTAGAGACTCATCGGACATACCTAACTTATTATAAGACTAAATAACTAACTAATAATTAAGGAGTATATTATAGTAGTACAATTTTAAGATTTGATTTTTAACTTTAAGTTTATAAGATTTAATTTTTGTTTTGTTATTTTACAATAACCATGATAGTGTAAGTAACCAAACATATATACTAGGTATAAAAATCTTCAAATTTTCTTTGTTTAAATATGTATATATTGATTTTTTTTCATATTGTGTCCGATACGTGCTTGTATCCCGTGTCCGTATCGGTGCAACCTAGGTTATAACTCTTAAATCATTCAATTTATCAATTTTTATCTATTATCTCAAATTATAACTCTAGTATTTTTAGGTTGCGTTTGGATACTCGGAATTGATTTAAATTTCATGATTTCAATTCTTGTATTTGAAATTCTAGATTTCAAATCCAAATCCAAATCCAAAATGGTGTTTGGGTACCCTTGGAATTGGAATTCGGGCGGATGGAGTCGAATCAAGGTCACCAATTTTTATTTTTATTTTTGAAAATTTTTCATCAAAAAAGTGTAAATTTTCAAAAATGGAAAAAATAAAACAAAAAAAATGTATTTTAACAAGATTATGCGCAAAAATAAAAAAAAATGATAATTGACGGAATTGAAATGACTACCCATACCTAGGAATTTGAGATAGCCAAATTTCAACTAGGTTGGATTTGGTCTCAATTTCAAATCCAAATTTCAAGATTGCCAAACGCCTGAAATATTTCAAATCCGGATTTTAAATCCAAATCCGAGTTCCCAAACACACCATTAATTCATTCCCGGGTTATTGTTGTTATAATTCAGTGTATTATGTAGGAGTATCTCCTACAACAATTCTATTTGTTCACTGTCCTAACTTGTTACTCTCTCTGTTCACAAACCATTGTCTCATTACAATAAAATACTTTTCACATTTATTCATTTTATTTCAGAAAATGAATTTTATTGTGACCGGAGAGAGTGCTTATTAGCTCTCATTTTATTTTGGGAAATTTAACTATATTTATAAGAGTTATTTCATAAGAATAATCCACCTAGGAAGTCTCCTGTTAGTGTGGATCCCCGTCCCATTTTTGTGTACCATCCATGTGTCACACCATACACTAGATGATACATCAACAAGTTATGATATTTATTGCATATTTTATTTATGCAATAATCGATGTGTTATCTAGTGTATAGTCAATGGTGTGACACACATAGGAGGGAATTACTAAATTAACATCCCTCATGTGAGAGTCTCGCAATAATCGTTTTGTGAAACTGTTTGTCCATCTCCCTTGAGAATTTGTGTGATCCAAATTATCACCTTTTCTTCCCAAAATAATACAAAGTATATTTAATTTCAAAATTAACTTAACTTTGTATAATTTTCTGAAATAGATGCATTTAATGTTTAACCTCATTATAAGTGTTTCTAGTTAACATTAAGATTTTCTTCGAGGGTTCTCCTAGGCAAAAGGTTATACTCTCTCCATCCTATTCAGTTATCTACTATGCACACAAATTCACTTGTTTTACCTAACTATAACAAAAATTTATCAAAAATAAAAATAAATAATTATTGAATAATAAACTAAAAAAATGAAATAGATAACAGTTAAATAGGACGGAGGGAGTATACCAATAAAAGATTCTTGTCCTCAAAACATAAGCCAAAGAGAGATGATATTGTTTTTCAGAATTTTTCCTAACGAGTGTTTACTCATTCTAACAAATTTTTCAAAGATTTTACTATCTACCCATCTATAAACTTTTAGGTTTTACACTAACAATCAATCAAGTTTCTCATCCTTTTATCAATTTACATAGTCAATTAATGCTTCCAAATTTGATTAAAAACTATGAAAACTTATTAAAAAATACCATGGGTATGAAACTATACTCGATCCATGATAAGTGTAGTTTGTAGTGCCTAATTTGTTATGTTTTGGTCCCGTTTTCCTTGTGGAATCGTTCTTTGGAGCGATTTCTGGGCTACTCATGCTTCCTTTAGTTCGTTTTAGGTTCCCGAGACCGTTCATGGAGAATTGGAACGATTCCGACTCGTTTCATACACTTTTGGAGCCAACGAAGAGAAGGAACGATCACTTGGTGCCTTGGATTCGATCCCGAGACCTTGGGACCCATTCCCGAGCCCCTTAGACTCGACCCCGAGCTCCGAGATTCGATGAGAAACCCATGAGAAGCAAGGAGGGACCTTAGAGCTCATATTGGAGGCCTAGAGACCCTTCCCGACCGAGAACAAGTGCCTTCTCGGTCGGGAAGGAGTGCAAGAAAGAGCAGACCACTGGAGGGGCTGTCTCGGCCGAGACCAAACTCGTCTCGGGCGAGACCACACCGTCTCGGGCGAGACCACTTCCATCTCGGCCGAGATGGACCCAGGAATGGGCTGTTTCGCTTTTCTCGCCTCCCTTACTCTTGTAACCCTATATATACCCCATCTTGTAATCTTATGTTATGTTCTTGATTACCCACTAAACCCTAGCATAGTTTAGCATAGATTAGCATAGATTAGTGTAGATTAGTTCTTAGTTAATCGTTAATCTTAGTTTAATCCTTGTATTAAGGGAATTCTTCAAGATCTCTACCAAGATTGACAACCTTGGAAGATTGTTTTGAGTTTTCTTTTTTATACAAGTTTTCATTCTTCCTTTCATCTTGTTAGTAGGTATAATCTTCTTTTCTCTTCTCTTAATCTTGTTCTATCATTAAAGTTTGAATCTTTGTTGATTGTTTTGTTCATTGTTCATTGTTTTACTAGTTTCATTATGCAAGTTTTGTTGCTTGAGTTAGTTTCTCTTGTTCTTGTTAGTTTTAGCATAGATATGTTTGAGTAAACTCTTGCTAGGGTTATTAGGGTGATTGGTTGTGATTGTGGATGATTAGGGTGAAATGGGTGGTACTAGATGTTGTTTTTGTTGTTTCCCATCAACCTTGCACTCCACATGTTCGATGAAATGCTTGTGAGACTAGAGACGATCAATCCTTGTTTTTCTTGCATCTTCTCTTGTATGTATGTGTTTGGTTGGTTACTTTGGTCGCGTCACTACGTAGCGAGAGCCCGGTGAGGACGACCCCTAGAACGATTACGTAGCGAGAGCCCGATCGGTGTTACCTAGGGCTCGAAGGCATGCTAGTGGCCCCGTTTCCCCCTTTTTGTTCTCTTCGCATCCATGAACCCGACCTAACCCTAGTTTTCCTTCTTTGCTTTCTTTAGTCGTTAGTTACTTGTTTTGTCTTCCTTTTTTCTTGTTTTAGACCTTAGACTAGTACCTAGCCTCCCCCTTAGAATAGCTTGTCTTGAACATAGTCCTAGACCGTAGCACCCATTAGTCCGAACGCATTTCCGTCCCTGTGGATCGACCCGACTTGCCCTAGCTACCCTAGTTAGGTTAGTTGGTTATTATTTGACGGAGGGATCGACGACAAATCCTCCCATCAAATTGGCGCCGTTGCCGGGGACGACGTAGTTTAGACTTTTGTTTGCTTAGTTGTGAACTTTGTTCTTGATTTTTGTGTTCTCTTCTCCTTGTGTATCTCCGTTTTTTCTTCTTGCGTGCTATTCTCTCTTCCTAGTGCCTCAAAAGCACTAGGATACTAACGTTTGCTCAAGTGTTTCTAGTTCATCCTAGGTATCAAAGCAACGTTAAGACAATGTGGCGTCCAAGCTACCATCAATCATCACGGGACAACCAAGGGGCAAATGGCCAAGTCCCAAAATTTCACCAACCATATCAACCTCATCAACAATCTTACGAACGCCCTCCATATGGTTATCATGAAAGTTGTCAAGGATCACTCCAACATCCTAACAACTACCAAACACCCTCACATAACCCACAACCAAAAGTCCCCAACTTTGAGACTTGTCAAATGTTGGTCCAAATGCAAAAGAGTCAACATGAAATGATGATGCTATTGCAAAAGGGTCAACAAGTGATGTTGACTCAAATACAAGGGGTTAGGGAGGAGCTCAAGGCCCAAATAGAGGTGCAAGATGCTCGAATCAATGCACTCATTACTCATATCACGATGTCGGCCACTCGAGCTCCACGACTTGTTGAGGAAGGTTCATTTGGGCAAGAAGGTCGGGTGTCTCCACAAGAAAGTCAACCCGATCATGAAGCTACGAATGAAGAAGAGAGGGTCAATCAAGAGATCATTGTTAAGTGTTGCTTGGGTGGTGAAGATAGGGGAAGAATAGAGGAAGTTGAAGCTTTAAGGGTCGACAATGGGGAGGTTTGCGAACATGATTCTCAAGATAACTCTTGGGGAGCCGATGTATTGGCGATCAAATTGGATTTGTTCGATTTTCTTCGTGATGAACCGGATCTAGACAATCCAAAGCCAAGTGAAGACATACCTCCTCTAGGCCATATTGACAAGGTGAGTGAAAAGGAGCGTAATACTTGGGAGAAAGAAGTAGATGCCTTGGAACTTGCCTTGTATGGGAAATTGGAGGATCCCAAAGCCTCCAATGAAGAAAACTTGATGCCTTCTCCTCCTCTATCGCACTCGATGTCTAGTCCCTTGTCTTGTGAGACAGTTGGTGAAGAGGATCCTTGTCGGGCGGTGGAAAAGAGTTCTACTCTCGACCCCGTAGAAGAAGCGACATCCCTAGGGTGTGATCTCCCACATTATAACACCGAGCATGACTCTATACCACTATACCTACCGGATGGTCATAAGAGTTGTTTCTATCATGGTTCGGAAGACCCGGAAGATCACGAGAACCCCGAGCATAATGAAGATGATCGTTTCTTGCCTCCGACTTGGAAGCTCTTGAAAGTGGCTAGGCTCGGCCATGTGAGCGTCAATGAAGATGTTGCTAGAGCATTTGACTTACTACTTCGAGCTCTTGATGGCTATGGAGGCGTAGTTGGTGAGAGTAGCTTAGTGTAAATATCTTTTCCCTTTTCTTTTGTGCTTGTATTTGTGTTTATGTTTGTTTGGATATTTTGGTTTTTAGGATTGTTAGTTTTTGTGGAATTCTCGTAACTTGGTATTTTTGATGAGCGATGTGAGGGAGGGAATTTGATGTTGTATTTGAGCTTGTTGTCATAGGTGTGAAGTGAAGGTGATTCCTAGAGGGGAGTGGTTAATGATAGAGCTTGGATCGTGAGTACGGGAATCGGTTTTTGAAGCTTTGGTGAAGCTTTTGGGGTTTTGGAGGTCAAGAAGACCCATCCCGGGCGGGAAAGGAGCTTCCCGACCGGGACGGGTGTATCATCCCGACCGGGAAGAAGCCATCCCGATCGGGATGAGGGTGCCGAAAATCGAGTCTCCTGGAGTGCCATCCCGACCGGGAAGGGAGATTCCCGATCGGGACGGGTTTGTCATCCTGACCGGGACCATCCATCCCGACCGGGATGGTCCCCATACTCCTTTTTATGCCTCTTCTTCGACATTTGAGCCCACTCAACCATTGTATACCCCCACCCAACCACCCTACTTATCCTTGCTCATGTCATATAACCCTTACACTTCATTTATATACCCTCACCTCATTTTATCTTCACTTTACACCGACTTTCCCATCAAACCCCACCCCCCTCACACCATTACTACCTCTACCATGCGGTTTTATCAAGTTTGAAGCGGGATGACAATGACGAAGACAAGCAAAGTACCTATATTGACCTATGAGACGATGGAGCGAGTGAGTTGCTAACCTATTGGTACAACAACTATCCTTTCTTTTCCGTTTTTTATCGCTTGTTTTCCTTTGTGTTTGTTCCCTTCCCCTAGCTTGTACACTTTTGTGTCATGGTGTCATGGTGGCCTTCGAGGCCTTGGTATTTATTGCTCCCGACTCTCGATGACGTGACTACATCAAGAGTCATTTCAAAATCCAAATTTACAAGTTTTTCACCTTTTTTTGTAGGATTTAGTCGGATTTAGGCGGAATCCGGGCTAGGTGACTTGATTACACCTAATCCTCCCCTCCCATTTTCTTTTATTTCCTTCTTTTTCTTTCTTCCCCCATCCATGTCTTTTCTCGTCTCGGCCCATGGTGACTTGACTACACCCCGGCCGGACACATTCTACCCTTTCTTCACTTTTCTTTTTGATTTTTAGCTTTATTTTCGTAGTTTCTTTTCTTTTC
The DNA here is from genome assembly GCA_958450325.1 of Agrostemma githago. Classification (NCBI taxonomy): domain Eukaryota; kingdom Viridiplantae; phylum Streptophyta; class Magnoliopsida; order Caryophyllales; family Caryophyllaceae; genus Agrostemma; species Agrostemma githago. Next base: position 10,951,088 of record OY288258.1, read on the forward strand.
TTTGGTGTCTCCACACACTACGATCGAGCATGAGGACATTGCTCGGTTTAAGTGTGGGGGAGCGATATTCTAGTGTAGCTTAGTTTATTTTCGTAGTCTTTTCAAAAAAATCTTAAAAATCCCTAAAAATTTGAAATTTTTTCACAAAAATCAAAAAGATTTTCTTTTGTGTGTTCTCCTTTTGTGTCGTTGTGTCGTATTTTTGTTTTGTTGTGCGTGTTTTGCCTCCCTTTTTCCTTATAGGTTGCTTAATCACCGTTACCTTTGGAGAGCTTTCAAGACATCCGGTAACATCTTTTCATCCCTTTTTCCTCTCTATTTCTTGTGAAGTTTGGAGAAGGTTTGTGATGTTGTGTGCTCGGGTGGAGCTTTGTAAAGTGTGTGGTTGATTTGGTGGCTTGTTTGGATGATCAGGGTGGTGTTTGTGTTGTTTATGTGTTCGTTTTGTTTTGTTTTTGTTTTGTTGCTTTTGCTTCTTTTTCTTTCGTTTTCGTCGAGTCTTTGTTTTGTGTGTGTATTTGTGTTGTGTGTGTAAATCGGTTTTCGAAAACCCGGTTTAGAGACTAGTGTGCGAGTGTTTACTTTTCCTTCCTAGTAATGTAAATCAAGTCTTGGACCTTAGTCTAGTAGAATGACCCCAAATCAATGATTTCGTTGGTCCTTTACCTTGAGTCCACCTAGCTTACTAGGGATTTACTACGGGATTTGCACTTTTGACCATTATGACCACCCACGGTGTGAAAAGGCCTTGGTTGCCGAGTCCCGTCCCTTAGGTGACCTTGTCTGACATTGCTCGACTAGTCCAAGTTCTCCCCTTTTTGTGGGTTTGAAGGGAAAGCGCGCTCCCGACTCACCCATTTCCCTACCTTCTACACATATCCACCAAATAAATTTGCAATTTGTTGAAATCTCTCTTTCTTGTTGCAAAGAAATGTCTATAATTCAAATCAAGCCAAAAAAGGGCAAAGAAAAGAAAATGAAAGAAATGAAAGAAAGAAGAGATTGAAGAAAAAGAAAAGGCACAAAAAGCCAAAAAGAAAATAGAAAAGAAGAAAAAGAAATGGCATGAAAACAAACAAAGCAAAAATGCAAAAGAAAGAAAAAAATGCCAAAAGAAAACCCGTCCCACAAAAAGATCTTAACCCCACAAAAATAAGCCTTTTACCGACTATTACCGTGAAGAGCCTACCAAAGGACCGAGTCCCTAGGAAGGATGATAGCGGTAATGGTCGGTCTTCCCTCATTTTGCATTCATGTCCACCTTTTTACTTGGACTAGTTAGGCGGTTTTGGACATGGGATGACCCTCTTGGCTCATCGCTAAAGGGGGCGGGGTCTCACTTACCTACAGTGTCGACTAACACCGTGGTTCATCACTTTCCATCTCGCCGATCGTCCCGGAGTACGTTCTTAGAAAGTTAGGAGGACCTAGGTAAGTTACCAACGTTTTTGTTGCTTTATCGTCATACTATTAGGGTTTAGTTCACCTTAGTTTGTATTGCTAGCTTGGGAACGTTGTCACTTACCTCGAGTCCTAAACCGGTGTCTTTTCACCGCTTTTAGAGGGAAGCGGTATTTGTTTTTCTTTGGGTGCAACCGATTATTTGTTTGTTTGTGTGTTTGTTTGTTTATGTGTTTTGTGTCCGGTTGCATCCACAGTTTTGTCGCAAGACTCCACTTGCCTTGCGGAGTGCACTTTTCCTCTAAGTGTACTCGCGTGAGTTGAAAGGGCGTAGGGTGCGCTAATACCCGCTCGGCTAGTTTAGTAGTTAGTTTATGCTTACTCGAGGGCGAGTAAGGGTTAAGTGTGGGGAGTTGATAAGTGTAGTTTGTAGTGCCTAATTTGTTATGTTTTGGTCCCGTTTTCCTTGTGGAATCTCTCTTTGGAGCGATTTCTGGGCTATTCATGCTTCCTTTAGTTCGTTTTAGGTTCTCGAGACCGTTCATGGAGAATTGGAACGATTCCGACTCGTTTCATACACTTTTGGAGCCAACGAAGAGAAGGAACGATCACTTGGTGCCTTGGATTCGATCCCGAGACCTTGGGACCCATTCCCGAGCCCCTTAGACTCGACCCCGAGCTCCGAGATTCGATGAGAAACCCATGAGAAGCAAGGAGGGACCTTAGAGCTCATATTGGAGGCCTAGAGACCCTTCCCGACCGAGAACAAGTGCCTTCTCGGTCGGGAAGGAGTGCAAGAAAGAGCAGACCACTGGAGGGGCTGTCTCGGCCGAGACCAAACTCGTCTCGGGCGAGACCACACCGTCTCGGGCGAGACCACTTCCATCTCGGCCGAGATGGACCCAGAAATGGGCTGTTTCGCTTTTCTCGCCTCCCTTACTCTTGTAACCCTATATATACCCCCCTCTCTTGTAATCTTATGTTATGTTCTTGATTACCCACTAAACCCTAGCATAGTTTAGCATAGATTAGCATATATTAGTGTAGATTAGTTCTTAGTTAATCGTTAATCTTAGTTTAATCCTTGTATTAAGGGAATTCTTCAAGATCTCTACCAAGATTGACAACCTTGGAAGATTGTTTTGGGTTTTCTCTTTTATACAAGTTTTCATTCTTCCTTTCATCTTGTTAGTACGTATAATCTTCTTTTCTCTTCTCTTAATCTTGTTCTATCATTAAAGTTTGAATCTTTGTTGATTGTTTTGTTCATTGTTCATTGTTTTACTAGTTTCATTATGCAAGTTTTGTTGCTTGAGTTAGTTTCTCTTGTTCTTGTTAGTTTTAGCATAGATATGTTTGAGTAGACTCTTGCTAGGGTTATTAGGGTGATTGGTTGTGATTGTGGATGATTAGGGTGAAATGGGTGGTACTAGATGTTGTTTTTGTTGTTTCCCATCAACCTTGCACTCCACATGTTCGATGAAATGCTTGTGAGACTAGAGACGATCAATCCTTGTTTTTCTTGCATCTTCTCTTGTATGTATGTGTTTGGTTGGTTACTTTGGTCGCGTCACTACGTAGCGAGAGCCCGGTGAGGACGACCCCTAGAACGATTACGTAGCGAGAGCCCGATCGGTGTTACCTAGGGCTCGAAGGCATGCTAGTGGCCCCGTTTCCCCCTTTTTGCTCTCTTCGCATCCATGAACCCGACCTAACCCTAGTTTTCCTTCTTTGCTTTCTTTAGTCGTTAGTTACTTGTTTTGTCTTCCTTTTTTCTTGTTTTAGACCTTAGACTAGTACCTAGCCTCCCCCTTAGAATAGCTTGTCTTGAACATAGTCCTAGACCGTAGCACCCATTAGTCCGAACGCATTTCCGTCCCTGTGGATTGACCCGACTTGCCCTAGCTACCCTAGTTAGGTTAGTTGGTTATTATTTGACGGCGGGATCGACGACAAATCCTCCCATCAATCCATGAAATACCCTCGATCCATGGTATCATTCTTTTAACAACTATGAAAATTTAGGGGTACCATGGGAAAAAATAGTTGTTGAGTGATGTGATTAATTTTCCCTCCAAAATTAATTAACAAATAATTATTCAACTTTTGGTTATAATTTAACGGCGTCATGACAGAAAATTAGGTATGGACAAATTGGGAACTAAACTATAAAACTCAAGGTTATCATAGGAACAAACTTAAAAGCAGGGTATCATGTGTAATGTGACATAGTTCGAGGGTACCATGGGAAAATACCGTTAATTCAATTAACAATCACGTTATATAAATTATTTATTATGGAATACTTAATTAATTTTTATTTGATTATTGTATTATTATTTGATTAATTATTTAGTCTTAAATATTTAGAGTTTATACATACAAAAAATACTTCATAATATAAAACAAAAACAAAAATTTACTTAGATAAAAACCTAAAAAAAAAGTGTTTTTTTTTTAAAAAAAAACCCAACCAAACTTACCGTATCCCTCCCCGACCCCCACCAGGCACCAGGCATCTGTAAAAGTATTTGCTTGAATGGATCATTTCATTAATGAGAGAACAGATATAAATACATATCGATGACAAGAGGCTAACAACACATGGAGCCGTAATCTAGTATCTATACAGTTATATTGTTGCCTAAACACTGAGATTACAATATCTACAATTAAGGAGAATATACTGATATTATTCTATACCCTTATTATTATTATTATCTCTAATATGCTCCCTCAAGGAGGACGACCCAGAGGAGAGTCCGATCTTGGAGAGAAGAGGCTCGAGCTGGGGCCGAGGCAACGGTTTTGTGAGAGCATCTGCAAGTTGATCATCCGCAGAGATATGCTGAACCCGAAGATTCTCTTTCTGAACATGCTCCCTTACGAAATAGAAAGCTAAGGCAACGTGTTTCATTTTAGAGTGAAACACGGGATTAGCGGCATAATGAGTAGCTTCTAAATTATCACAATAGATGGCAGGAAGAGAAGTGCTCACGAGTCGGAGCTCGAAGAGAAGAGAACGGAGCCAAATGAGCTCCATGGTAGCAGTAGCAACGACACGGAACTCAACTTCAGTGGTGGACATAGCGACAGCCTGCTGTTACCGAGAAGACCATGATATAGGATTATGACCAAGATAAATAATGAAGCCGGTGGTGGAGACATATTTGTTCCTATCACCTGCCCAATCTGCATCACAAAACGCGTGAAGCGAAAAAGGAGATGAACGAAATAAATTGATACCAACCCGGAGAGTGCCTTTTAGGTAACGCAGAAGTCGTTTCAAGGCCAACCAGTGAGACTCTTGAGGATCCTGCATAAATTGTGCTAGCTTATTGACACTGAAAGCAATGTCAGGACGGGTAAGGGACATATATTGTATGCTGCCAATTAAGGTACGGTAATCGGTTGGGTTAGATATAGGCGAGCCACTAGTTTGAAGATGGGGCGGGTATTGGTGTAGCTGCGGGTTTGCAGTCAAGCATCAAGGAACGAGTAAGTATATCGTGGATATATTTGGTTTGAGTAAGGGTAAGACCGGATGATGTGGGGGTAACTTCAACACCCAAAAAATATGACGGGAAACTTAGATCCTTTAGGGAAAAGCGACGGGAAAAAGCATCAAGAAAAGAGGAGAGCGCGGGTGACGTAGGACCAGTAACAATAATATCATCTATGTAAACAAGTAGGTAGATAGGATTTTGTTTGTGGTGAAGATGAAAGAGAGAAGGGTCAGATTGTGATTGAGAGAAACCATATGAGGTGAGGTAGTTTTTGAGTTCAATGTACGGGGTGCCTGTTTGAGCCCATAGATGGCTCGAGTGAGGCGACACACGTGATTGGGATAAGAGGAGTTAGTAAAACCAGGAGGTTGATTCATATAAACAGTTTCAGATAACGTACCTTGGAGGAAGGCATTATTGATATCGAGTTGTCGGAGAGACCAACTGCGAAGAGTTAGAGAAAGGATCAACCGAACTGTGACGGGCTTGACGACTGGGCTAAAAGTTTCCGAGTAATCCAACCCCGGACGTTGGTGAAAACCTTTAGCGACAAGACGAACTTTATCTTTGTTAATGGTGTTATCGGGATTATATTTAATATGGAAAACCCAACGACACCCAACCACATTGTAAGAATCGTGAGGTGGGACAAGAGTCCATGTGTTATTAGCTAGAAGTGCGGAGTACTCAGCATCCATAGCGGAGCGCCAATTTGGGTCAAACAGGGCGATTTAAGTGTGACAGGTGCGGAAGAAGTGGTGAAAATGTGAGTGAGTGCATCGTACTTGGGGTTTGGTACCCGAATCTGGTTCATTGACCGGGTCGTGGGGCGAGACACAGGCTGGACTGCAGCAACCGCGGTGGAGGTGTTTGCAGCTGAGTTCGAAGGAGAGGAGGCAGGGGTGGACAAGGGTTGAATGGGGTCGGGAATCGTGACAATGGCTGGGTTATTGGGCTGGGTCAGGGGCTGGCCAGCAGTTGTCGGACTAGGGCGGGGTGGGTTGGCACGTGGACGGTGGGTGTAAACCCGAAGGGGTGACGGGTTGGGGGCAGGGGACGGTAATTTCGTAGGGGTAGGGGGGTGAAAATCGTGGGAGAGGGAGGGGGTAACACTGTGAGTGATACATTACACCACTCATCAGTGGAAGGGACGGTCGTGACCAAGGGACCGGACGGAAATGGGAAGGAGTCTTCAACGAATTGGACATGTCGTGAAGTGTAGATACGTTTGGTAGCAAGGTCAAGACAATGATAGACACTATGAGTCGGAGAATAACCAATAAAAATACATGGCTTAGATTTGGGTTCTAGTTTGTGTTTGGTGTAAGGGCGTAGCCATGGGTAGCAGAGGCACCCAAAGCTACGAAGTTTACTATAATTTGGACTCTGTCCAAATAAGTTAGCAAAGGGTGAGTCGTTCTTGAGAACGGGTGTAGGCATGCGATTTATGAGGTAAACCGCGGTGGTGAAGGCATAAGACCAGTAGGTGGTAGGCATGTGAGCATGAGTGAGGAGAGCAAGACCGGTCTCGACGATGTGACAGTGTCATCGTTGGACAAGACAGTTATGTTCAGGTGTGTGTGGTGGAGAGGTGAGATGTGTAATACCCTCTGAAGTGATAGTGGGTCTGAGTTTCATATATTCTCCCCCATTATCAGGAATTTTTTGAATAATAGGTAAATTAAAAAGATTTTCGATGAGGGCACGAAAACGATTAAAAACAGGAGATGTATCAGATTTTTTCGTAAGGGGTAAATCCATGCGTAACGAGTAAAATGATCCACAAATACTACGTAATATTTAAAACCATCAATAGAAAAGGAACGAGAGGTCCAAGCATCAGAATAAAGAAGTTCAAGCGGTTTAGTAGAGCTTTGTGTATTAGTAGCAAACGGTAGTTTATGACTCTTATGAGTCAAACAAGCATTACAATGCTGAAAATTATTTAAAGCTTTTAAATTAGCCAACTTAAAAATAGTATTAATAATAGTGGACGAGGGGTGACCGAGCTTGTGATGCCAAATATGAGGTGAAGTCGTGGTAGTGAGGAACGCCGTAGGTGGAGATCTCGGTTTAGCCCACTCGTACAGCCCAGATTTAAGGTATCCCCGCAGCAGCTCCCGACCCGTCAATTGATCCTGTAAGACACACGAATCATGAGTAAACGTAGCTGTAGCATTATTATCAAGGCAGAATTGAGAAACGGAGATAATATTTTTTGAAATAAACGGAGCATGAAGGACGTTATTAAATTTAATAGAGTTATGAGAGGAGAGGGAAATAGAAAAAGAACCAATATTTATGATGTGAAGAGGTGACCCGTCGCTAACTAAGAGATCATCGGTCCCGTCATAGGGTGCATGAAGGGCAAGGTTTTGAAGGTCGTGAGTTATGTGGTGAGTTGCCCACCATCAATTATCCAAGGAGCGGGGGTGTTAATGTCGGGCTGGGATGAAGAGACAGCAGTGACGAGATGAGCAGGGGGGTTACGAGCAGCAGGTGGGGATGGGCGGGGTGGTACCACGATATTTGGGTAAAGGGACTTGAATGTGGGGCAATTGCGAAGATAGTGTAACACCCGTAAAATTTACAACTTTGATATCCATCCCGTTGCGATTAAATCGACTCTTATCGAGCCTCGTTATTTTTTTTCATCCAGCTTAATTTCGATCTTCGTAATAACACCTTAATAAATTTTCGTTCAAAAACCATTTTTATTTCCTTGTTCGCGAGAATTTTAATTAATCTCGAGAAATTGCTATTTAATCTTTTTCTACGCGATTTCGTATATAATTATTTTTGAAACGTGATTTTAATACTTCTGTCTCATAAACACGTTCTTATATGTTTTCCGTCTTATTATTATTTTTTAAAAGTGATCAATTAACGATTTTAAGCGCGAATCGGGCTCAGATTGTAGCAGACCCGACCGTTTCCCTCTTCGGACTGAGATATTTTCGTAGTCGGTTGAGAAAGTCAAAACCGACTCCTCTTTTTATTCCTCCTATTTCATGTTGCACGTTTCCCCTTACCTCTCTTTTTGCAGTTACGTTCTCCCCAACTCCTCTTAAACCTCCAATACGGTATCCACTTCCCATCTTTTCAAAAAAAAAAAAAAAAAAACAATTGAACGTAGAACTGATCTTCAATATTTTCTCAATTCCGATCATTCTCTTCATCCCGCTTCATTCTAATTCGAAGGTAATCATCGATTCTTAATTCCTTCTTCCTAGTTCTCGATTTATGATACTAATAATGGTCTTGTACCTTGTTTATAAATTTTTTATAGGCTTTCGAGACAACCCTGAGGAGGACGAGTACATTATTGACTCAGATCTCGATTAAGGTAACACGAGGATCTCGGCATTGCTTGATATTTTTGACGTAGTTACATGTATAGAATTTATATTTTTTTTGGCTATAGTATGTCAATTTTTCTTATAAAAGTTTTAGAATCGTTAATTTTCAATTATTTCGTTGTTGCCTTCGTTTTTACGAGATTATTGCATAAATCGTTATATTAGTTATTAAATCATAATATTTGGCCGATATACTAATATAATTATAAAGTTCCTGTAAAAAAAAAATTTTTTACAGATTTCAAATTTTTAGAGTCGTTTAATGGATTTTTAACAGATTTCGTACAAAATCGATTTAAAACCGATTTAATGTTCAAATGCCTAAATTATGTATTTAAATCTGAAATTTTTTGTGTACGTACATTCTGACCAAAATTAATTTTCTGGAAATTTTTGTATTTTTTTGAATTTTATAAGTGGGTGAAAAAAATTAATAGTCCTAAAACACCGTTTATCGTTAAAACCGAATATTCCTTTTAATTTCTGATTCTTAATTTTAATTCTCGATTCAAAATAAAGTTTCTGTTATTTTCTAACAAAATAATTATTTTAGTGACATTCGAGATTTAATAAAATAAAAAGAGCGATAAATCGTTATTTAACCTTTTAAAACGAAACCGATGATTAAAAGACGGTTTTTCCTATTTTTTTAAATTCTGGAATTTTCATTTTTTATTTATTTAAAAGTTTCTGGAAAATTTTGATTTTCTTGATAAGTTATGATTTTTGGACATCCACGCACAAATCGTTTTGTATTTAGCTTTTATTTTTAATCGTTAACGTTTAATTAACGTGTTTTCCGTAAAAGCCTTTAAAAACCGGATTTCCAGATTTTGAAAAAAATTATTTTCTGGACAGATTGTCTAAATATTAGTTTTAATTACTTATCGTAATTTTTACACTATTTTTCGAAGCTTTTAAATGATAGAATCAATTTTTAAGCAAAATCGTGAATAATCGTTAAAAAACGATTTTACAGCAACTTATTTAATTTTCCAGCAACTTCAAACCTTCTAAAAATTTAACCATTTCATCTTAAGCCACCCCCTTATGTTATTCGAAAATAATTTAAATGTTTAATAAAATAAAGAATGTTAAATAAATTACTTTTATAAAGATATGATTGTCGTAAAATATTATTTTATACTCGTTCCGTCGAAACTAATAATAATCAGGGAATTTTAGTTTTATATATTTTCGAAACACCCTAATTCATAATAATAATACGTTTGTGAAATATTTCGATAATTCTTATAAATAATTTATACTCGATTTAGAACTTAATAATTGTTAAGGCCGAAAGTAGTAGTTTGCGAAATTAATAATACTCCCTCCGATTTTTATCTATCTTCCCCTTTGGTTTTGGGGAAGAAAATAAGGGGGTAGGAATGTGTGGTTCAAAATAAAAGAAGGAAGAGAGAGAAATGTAAGGTGATTCTAGACTACATATTGATGGCCTAAAATAGAAATAGGGAAGAAAGGGTGTTTCAGCCCAATAAAGAAATAGGGAAGATAGATAAAAATCGGAGGGAGTATTTACTTTATAGTTAGAGTAAATTACTATTCTCGATATTTTTCTATAACGCTATTTAATCGTATTGTTATTCCGAGAAAATTTCCTAAAATAGAAAGGTTTCTAAATTAGGAAGTTTCCCAAATTAGAAAGTTCCCCAAATTAGAAATTTCCCTTTTAAGAACGTTTTGATAATCTTATCGAATTACGTCAACGGCTTTGTTTTGGAGTTATGGAATAAGGATAAGTGTACGGGTAGAGTAATACAGTCTAGGGTATACGTTTTGCCATCAACTATAAAGCTGGTGTGTCTAGTTAGAGACACATTGGTCGTTGAACTGAGCATGGTTTGTGTTCAGGAGGGTGTATATTTTGACCTTAAACTTAGATATCGCATCGTGTAAGTCGCCGTCGGGTTGAACTAGATTACGGTTGGTGTCCAGGAGGGGTGTACATTACTTAAGCCAGGAGCTCGCTGCACGCAGTCCTGTTATAGTTGAATTGCCTAGTTAGAGACTGAAGTCTAATTTGTTTTGACTAAATTCTCGAACCTAGTTTAGTATGATCCTAGTGAAAGTCTATTCCGTTACAATGATTGATTTCCATAGCGCCGTTATTTTTATTGATTGATATGGATTTGCAGGTTGACAATCATTTCGAACTATTTTACCGTATCATTTTAAATGTTTTCCATTTTTCAACTATTTTGATATATTAGTAATTATGCTTTAATATCATGTAATATGGCTGAGAGAACGTCGTCGTTACTCCTCACTGAATTGTGGCTGTTATGTTTATAACATGGCAGGTATTATCTGTTCGGGTTTGTGTGGGCTAGCGAGCGACATTTAGTCTTGCGCCGTGAATTTATTTTCATATTTTTGGTTTGAATGTTAAACACTTTTGAGGATTTTAAATTTTTGCCCTTTTTATATAAAGTGGCTGTTGTACTGACTTACCTTTTCATTATTAAAATTTAGTTATCAGTGTGTTAATCCCAACTCAACAGTGATTCCGCCACTGTTTCGCATTAGAATTTATAGGGGATGACACCATTGACATTTACCCTTAAAGGGTGGCAGGGTGGGGTCGGTTAGGGTGGTCAGAATTGGTGGGTCAGTTGAGGGACGGGGTGGAGGTCGAGAGGAACGGGTGTAGGCAACGTGAGCGGAGGCAGAGCCGTGGTGGTGGTTAAGGGGAGAGGTATGTTTGAGGGATAAATCATATTGAATCAGACGCTCATGAAGAGCGTCGAAAGAGATGGTGGTGTCCTGGTGCTTTACGACGTTAATGAGCGAGCGATATTTGACAGAATCGAGTCCATTAAGAACCATAGAAATAACATCTTCGTCATCCATGGTCTTCCCCAGTTGGCTTAATTCATCCACACTCGAGCTAATAGCCTGCATGTATTCAGTAGCGGAGAGATCACCCTAGGTAATAAAATTAAGACGATCCTTAATCTGCATAATATGTCCACGAGATGGGTTAGCATAAGTTGTGCTAAGGTATTTCCAAATTGAGGCAGAAGTAGTACAAGAATTAAGAAGAGATGCGATTGTGGAAGAAACAGAGCCACAAAGAGCCGCCTTAAGGAGAGAGTCCTGACGCATCCAAGCAACATATGCCGGATTCGTAGTAGTGACAGGTTTGTTGTCTTTAGTGGAGATGAGAGTCTCATCAGGGCATGGAAAAGACCCATCGAGATACTTCATAAGGCCGAACCCGAATAGTAGGTCGGAGAGGGTGCTGGACCAGGCACGATAAGTCAGGGGTGTGAGTTTGGTGATACCGGCCAGTTCGATGGAGACGAAGGGGCTGGCGGCATCGTGAGGGTTGGGAAAGATTGCTTCTGAACCGGTCATGATGGCAGGAAGGACGAGTTGTTTGTATGGAAGTAATTAGAATTGTAATGGTGGAGCGATATAGCTCTGATACCATGTAAAAGTATTTTGCTTGAATGAATCATTTCATTAATGAGAGAACAGATATAAATACATATCGATGACTAGAGGCTAACAACACATGGAGCCGTAACCTAGTATCTATACAATTATATTTTTGCCTAAATACTGAGATTACAATATCAACAATTAAGGAGAATATACTGATATTATTCTATACCCTTATTATTATTATCTCTAATATCACCCTCACCCAATCACCACCCACCACCACCCCAACCACCGTCACCCACCCACCACTACCCATCCGACCTCCACCCAACCACCATCCAGACTGTTCCAGTCATCTTACCGATCCAACAACCCTTACCAGATCGACCCCGCCCTGAACCGCACCCACTCACCGCCCTAGCTATTATGCCCCACCAACCCTAGCTATTATGATTTGTCAAGATTTAATCAATTTGTATCATGGGAGTACAAAGGCTTAGCTTGTTCACCTTGGACTATGATGAAAGTTATACTCCCTCTGTCCCGTTCATTTGTTTGCCTTTTATATTTATTATGAGGAATATTTTTATATTTATTATGAGGAATATTTTAATCGAAGACATACAAATGAATGAAACGGAGGGAGTAGTAGATTAGTAGTCTGATGATTGTTTTGAGTTTACAATATTTGATGTTTAAATCTAAATTTATAGTAGTCTAATCATTCTTTAGCTATATTAGCATTTTGTGATTTTAAAAATTCGTAATTTTTTATGTTCACTATAAATGACTTTAATTTCTTTTTATTTTAATATGTATATTATTAAGTTTATTTGCGTATCCATATCCTACGAAATTTCAAACGTCGTGTCACATATCCATGTCTATATTGGTGCTACGCTACCTAGCTAGACCATGAGTAATTGGTGATTGTATAAGAAATCCACTAAAGAATTGTAAATAAAATAATTAGATTTTAAATTCACTGAGTATTTGTTTTTGTGGGTATGTTTACGTACACTCAAATTAGTCTTACAATATTTTTCTCATTTTAATGTGAATCTTATCATACGTTACTTTCATATAGCAATTTTTTGTCTAATAGGGTGTAGAATGTTAATATGAAAAATGAATAATATTTAAAATAAAAAGGACATGCAAACAAAAGGTTTTCTGTTATATAGAGTACTTTCAATTAAAAAGAAATGAAAGACAATCTCTCGCTATCTTTAATCACACAGCTCTAACATGGCTGATTATTAATTTTTTTTAATAATGTTATGTCTCACGGTAACAAAACCGTCTCTGAAATAAAACACTTCCTCAAATCTAAACAACGTGAACAATCTAATATCATTAAAAAAATGACATTGAGTCACCATGACTCTTACTTTTCCGGTGTTCAAATATTCTTATGATCCATGTCTGGCTTTTTCATGTTGGTTCATAATTAGAGTAAATTAAAAATTACTCCCTTTTAAAATATCAAATTTAAAATTTACTCTCTTTTGAAATTTTTGTTAAAAATAACTCCCAAAATCTATTAAAAGTTCAAAATTTGCTCCCAAATTTATTTTTAGGACAAAAATGCCATTGGTTAGAGGTTGAGGTGAAGTAATATGACATAAAAAAGTTAGGGGTATATTCGTCCAAAAATTATATTTTGGAGCAATTTTGAAATTTTAATAGATTTCGGGAGTTATTTTTAACAAAAATTTCAAAAGGGAGTAAATTTTAAAATTGGTATCTTAAAAGGGAGTAATTTTTAATTTACTTTCATAATTACTCCCTCCAACCCACGATGATTTATCCACTTTTATTTAAATGTGAGAAATTAAAATAATAAGTAGGTAAATTATATCGGATTAGAGGTAGTACTAACTATCATATGTGATACTCCGTATGTGCGTGTCATTGAGTCATATGACTATAAATAATACGGAGTACTCTCCTTTATTATGTACCCTAATACTGTAGAATCAGATCGAGTAGATTAGCGACATTATCATACATACGTTAGGCCGTTAGCCCATGAGCTAAATCCCCTCTTCCAACTCAAAAGGAAATTAGACAAAGATGTGAGAAGTAACGTGATTGATCAAGTAAAGGGCAATTAATTAGTAGACAAAGTCACAATTAAAGACGTGAGAAGTAGCGTGATCAAGTAGCGTAGAGGGGGAATAAACAATAGTCGTATAAATAAAAGTGGTTTCTTTCGTCTCAGAGCTGATTAGATTAGAATCCAAATTATTGATTTGGTTGATCCAGCAGCTTTTCAAACCCATGCATGCCATAACTTAATATATATGGAATTGAGCTCACATGTTATAAAACTCACTTAATTGGGAAAATAGCATCTCCTCCGTCCCGGTGAATTATTTGCCTTTCGTTTTGGCATAGAGATCAAGAAATCTCTAAAAAGAAAAGATCAAGAATTATGGTGTAAGTGCTTGGGGTATGGAAAAATAATGAGTGGGGTATGACTCTTAAAATACTTCCAAAAATAAAAAGGCAAATAAATGATCGAGAGACTCCAATAAAGAATAGATAAACAATTCACTGGGACAGAAGAAGTATTATATCACTAGTTCATGTACAACCGCCTCAAAGTTGTTGAGCTTGCCTGTATACTTACTGAACTTATACATGTTTTTGAGTTGAGTTGTAAGTTTTTGAGCTAAAACGTAGACAATTGAATTATGTTTGTACAAGTTACTGATACTCCTACTTATGTATTTGCTCTACCTACTGGTCATTACACAATGGACAAAGCTTAGTACTAGTTTGTAGTTGACTCTACGTTGGACTCTAGCACCCTAGCCAATCTTATCAAAATTAGTGTTAGCTTGTACTCTTGATTGTGGACGTTTTGAGTGCTTTGCTGGATACCTTCTTTATACTCCTCCTCAAGATGAGAGTGTAGCTTTGGCGTAACTCCCATCTTGGAGAGAAAATATTGGTGTTGGATTATGGGACATGACTTTGTGAACACGTCTGCAACTTGATCTTTGGTGTTCACATATGATGTAGTGAGCAGGCCTTGTTGTATCTTTTATCTAATAAAATGACAATCATCCTCAATGTATTTGGTGTGCTAACTCATGATATACTGGGTTGACTGCTATTGCAAGGGCTACTTGATTGTCACACTTGAGGTGAGCTGGTTCTAGATGCTTGAGACCGAGGTCTTGAAGTAGTTGCAATAGCAGGTCACTTCACAAGTAGTCATAGCCATAGTGCGATATTCTGTTTCTGCAGATAATCTAACAACTACAGACTGTTTTTTGGACTTCCATGATATGAGAGATTCTCCAAGGAGAATACAATAACCTGTGGTTGATCTTCGACTGAAAGGCCAAGAGGCCCACTCAGAATCACAGCATGCAGTGAGCTTTGCTGCAAAATGACTAGCAAACAGAATGCCCTGTTGTGGTGCTGATTTAAGGTATCTAAGGACACAACGAGTTGCTTGCATATGGTCTGAAATAGGAGCTTGTAGGAACTGACTTAGGAGCTGTATTGAGAATGCAATATCAGGTCTAGAGATATTAAGATAGATAAGCTTTCCAACCAATTTCCTCTAAGTGTCTAAGTGAGGAAGAGGGGTACCCTTCCCAGGTTCTAGTTTGACAACAGGATTCAGAGAAAGTTGAGTTGTTCTATTCTTGTCCATTCCAAAGGCTTTCAGTATATCCAATGTATACTTATGATGTGATATGAATATTCCTGCACTACTCCTTGTTACTTATAGTTCCAGGAAGTACTTCAATTCACCTAGGTCTTTCACTTTTTCATATGTGGAAGGAGGCATTGAGGTGTGTTTTTAATAGTTGTATCTCAGAGTCACTGTCTCCAGCAATTAACATATCATCTACATAAATCAACACCACAATGGTAGTGCTGCCATTTTTCTATTTAACGAAGAAAGAATGGTCAACATGAGATTGTCTGAACACGCATTGGAATAAGATCTGAGATAGTTTAGAAAACCACTGCTTGGGTGATTGCTTGAGACCATATAAAGACTTGATTAACTTGCATACCTTTCCATCCAGATTTGTTTGCTCCCCCTTTCCCTAGCTTTGAAGTGTTCCATCACAGTAACCTTGAGGTACTTTCATATAGACATCCTTCTCCAAATCTCCATGGAGAAAAGCATTTGAGACATCCATTTGACATGTTTCCCATTTGTTAGTTGATGGAGATAACAACTAAGAGAGCTCGCATTGTGGATATTTTGGCTACTGGTGCAAAGGTCTCATCATAGTCTATTCCATACATTTGCCTGAATCCTTGCACCACCAACATGGCTTTATATCTCTCAACCGATCCATCAGGATTATACTTATTTTTGTAGATCCATTTGCACCCAATGACTTTCCTTCCCTTAGGCAAACTTGTAAGGACCTAAGTATTATTCTCATGTAGAGCTTGTATTTCCATATTCATGGCATGAATCCACTTGGGATCCTTAATTGCTTCTTGATAAGTGAGTGGGTCAGGACTTGCCTTTTGAAAGTTGATATGAGCAGCAAATGCAGAAGGTAATTGTAGGTGGAGTTGTGCCACATTTGCTACAGTGGATATAGCCAGGAGTGGGTTGTTAACCAGGAAATCCTTGGTCCACTCTGGAGCTCTTCTATCCCTTCTTGGTCGACCCTCTATCATAGGCACATCAGGAGTGGTGGATTCTAACCCCTGAGGTGGGCTGGTTCGGGTGGTTCAATATCATCCAAAACATCAACATGGGGCTATTCTTCCTGTTCTGCTGTGTCTATGAAGGAGGAAGATATTTGTTCTAAGGACAGTGAAGAGCTTTCATAGATACCTGAGTGAAGTGCAGGTATATGTTGACCAAAATTCTTAATATGACAAGGGAAGATTCCTTCAAAAAAACTTGACATCTCTTGATATGAATGTTGTTTTCTTGACAATATCATGCATACATTTTGTATCCCTTCTGAGAGAGGGGATATCCTATGAAAATGCAAGGGATGTCTCTTGGTTGAAATTTGTCTTTGTCTCTGCTTAGGTTAGAAACCAAGGCCAAACATCCAAACACCCTCATATATCTCATATTTAGGAGGTATGTTGAAGAGCATTTCATAAGGTGTCTTATTATTTACAAGAGGAGATGAGAGTCTATTAATAATATATACAGCAGTAAGCACACAATCACCCCAGAAAGACAATGGCAAACCTAAACTAAACCTTATAGCTCTACTTACCTCAAGTAAATGTTTGTGCTTCCTTTTGTTGAAAAAGGGAAGCCGCTTCCTCCACAGATGGCAAGGGAGACATCATCAAGACATGGGTTCTCATGGTAGCATAAGAAGGGTGCATTTCATTCCGGAATTGGCCTGAAGAGTTTTCTCTCCATCCTCTTGTTCTCTCAGGGAATTGGTTTAAGCTGTGACTTGGGTTATAGGTGACCAATCTGTCATAATCACCAGATTTTGCCACAATGTTATCAGTTCTGTGAAGTACTCACAGGTACGTAGTGTTGTCTCCTTGCTCCATTTCTTCTAGCTCCTTGTTCAGCCTAAACTTCCTGACACCAATACTGACTGAGAACTGCTTTTGGTAGTAGCTTAGTCCCAGATTTTCTTTGCAGTCTTGGTATACAAGACAAATTTCTTGATGAGTTTCTCCATATTGTGCAAGATCTATGAGATCAACAAACTATTGTAGGTGTCCCAAGATTCTTGCTTCAGTGGATCAGCAGTGGACCTCTTTGTGACTCCAATTAGCATCCCTATCTTCCTGTTTGAGCAGATAGCAATTTCCATTTGACGCTTCCACTCCAGATAGTTTTCAATCCCTGATAGCTTGGTATCCACTACATACCAAAAACATAAACACTTTCTGCATGGTGCAAATAGAGTGAATCTATTCGCTCTAGGAAGGATGGAGTTTTTGCAGGGATGGTATTTTTTGTTGGAGTGGCCATTTTCAAAGTGAGAGCAGTATTGATGATTGTTGTATGTTCAGCAGAGTTGGGAGTGCACTATATATAGGCACAAAATCAATGTTGTGTATGCTTCTTGATTATTAATCTATGCTCAATTTTGAGTAGATAACCGTCTCCTCATTTCTTTAAAGCTCTGATACCATGAACAGTAAATGCAAGAGAGGAAGTAGAAGACAAAAGGTAAGATTGAGCAGGAGATTTTAATGTAGTTGTATTGATAATCTTGAATAAAAGACAATTGAATTATGTTTGTACAAGTTATTGCTACTTATGTATTTGCTCTACCTACTGGTCATTACACAATGGACGAAGCTTAGTACTACTCCTTCCGTTCCATTTGATTGTTTGCATTTGCTTTTTAGGCATTATTCATGTCATCATGTGAGTGAAATCGTCAATGTAACTTTTAATATGTAAGATAAAATACAGTCATGTGAGATCTTATTTAAATTGTTTAATCAAATACGTTATAAATATCAAATTTTTATAATTTCTAGAAATATGTAACGAAAGATATTGACAAAAGAAAACGTGCATTGACAAGTGTGAAAAAACAAATGCAAACAATCAAATGGAATAGAAGAGTAGTTTGTAGTTGACTCTACATTGGGACTCTAGTACCCTAGCCAATCTTATCAAAATCAGTCTTAGCTTGTACTCTTGATTGTGGACATTTTGAGTGCTTTTGGTGGTTACATTCTTTACAACACTAAAGCTCAGAACATTTACCGAAAACTTTGTGATAATTAACATTCAAAATCATAAAAACAGTTGTACGTATTCCTCCAATTCATTCAATTCTTTACACTTACTATAAATGGATAATCATTCAATTCTTTACATTATCATTTTGGCAAAAGACTTTACCTTATAATACTCATATATTTTCTCCATTTACACAAAATGCTACTCATTTTTCTTTACTTTAAGTTTTGTGAATCCATAACACCACTTGATTTACCAATAATACTCTTATTTTTACCACATTTTTTAAAATTGTGAAAAACTTTATGTAAATGATTGAATGGATGGGAGAGAGTATATACACAACTGATTGTATAATCTAGTCATTGATTAGTTAGGTTGCATATCATTATCTCAAGTTCTTAACTTCTCCTATTTGGCTATTCATTAATTTATCACTTCATCTATCTCGCACATACACTACACTCCATTGCTTTAGATATTATTATTACTATTATTATTATCAATAGATATATATGGGTCCTTTATGAAACGATATAGGATCCTTTGAGGCAGCTCAACTCGCCGCACCCATTGAGGCACAATCTCAACCATTAGATTAAAATCAAATGAAAGGATAAGATTAAAACAAAAACTCGTGCATTAAAAAAATTTCCCCAAATTTTTTTTTCCGGGGAAAAAAATCGATATTTTTCGGGAATTTTTTTTTTTCCCGGGAAAAAATTTTTTTTTTGGAATATTTTTTTACAAATTTTTTTTTTTTTTTTTCGAAAAAAAAAATCCGAAATTTTTTTTCTAAAAAAAAGAACAATTTTTCCGAAAAAAAAAAATTCGGAATTTAAAATAAAATTGGTGTATATAAAAACAATTTCAGTGTACATAATAACTATTTTAAGGTATATAACAATTCTATTATATCAAATAATTAAGTACATATGCCAATTATTTCAGTGTATATATGTTGATTAATTGGTGTACATAGTAACCATTTGAGTGTATATAACAATAACTATTTTACTATATATATTTAGTTCTTAAGTGTGTATATATATGTAGTGAGTTTAATATCGTATATAATGAATTTTTTTAGTGTATATAACAGTTATTTTGATGTATGTTCCATTGTTGATTAACTGATGTACATATTAATTATTTGGGTGTATATAACAATTATTTTACTGTATATATTGAGTTCTTAAGTGTATATATGCAGTGAGTTTAATAGCGTATATAATGAGTTTTTTTAGTGTATATAACAGTTATTTTGATGTATGTTCCATTGTTGATTAATTGGTGTACATAATAACTATTTGAGTGTATATAACATTTTTTTTATTTAAGTGTATATAACATTTTTTTTACTGTATATATTGAGTTCTTAAGTGTGTATATAGTGAGTTTAATAACGTATATAATGAATTTTTTTAGTGTATATAACACTTATTTGGATGTATGTCTCATCTTAATTTAATGGTCTAGATTGTGCCTCAATGGGGGGTAAGGAGTTACCCTGCCTCACCGGAACCCACCTCATATATATATATATATATATATATATATATATATATATATATATATATATATATATATATATATATATATATATATATATATATATATATATATATATATATACTCTCCGATTCAAAAGCATGCATCAATCATTCACTAATCTTGTCTGCCAAAATTGTTAATTTAGCCGCGCATGTACATACACTAGGACAACCTGGTAATTAACGTAGTTCATTATCATACAATACTACGTACTCATCCAAGTCATTATCCATCTAATCTAATCTAATCCAACTGCCTAAGATAATAGACTCATGCTAAAATAGGCCAGTGTCAAATTAGTTTTGAGGTCTATCGAAGAATCAATTTAATGGAAAGTTTATATACGTTGACGGTTGGAGTATCGTATTAGGAGAACCAAGATTTCAACCAAACAAGGCCGTTCCTTGACAATTTGATGACCCTCTACAAAACTTAAACCAAGGCCCTCCAACTTTTTATCTTGTGTTTCATTCACTCGAAACTAACAAAGCAATTTTCACTAGCTATAACACATATAATACGATTCAAGATTTTTAAGATATATGGAGTAATAAGAAACCCCGCGCAAATTGCGCGGAGGTTCCTTAAAAGAATTGTGTTATTCTCTTAAGTGAAAAAACGTTCTTCTCACATATTTTGGTTATATGTGAAATGGAAAAAATATATGTTTGAACATAAAACATAAAATTTATTTTAATATCCTTATATACAAACTTTATAAAACAACTATAACTGGTCAATACGAAGTAGTTCATATTTCAAATGATTTCTAAAGTTAGACCAACGATACTTATAGTTGTGGTGATGAGCGAACAAAAAGGTTATTTGTATTTTTCGTCCTGAAAACAGACTCCATATATATTCTGCAGTTCGTAGCAGAAGTTATGTGTAATTTAAAAAAAATCAAAAGAGTAGTTTTAGAAAAATGTACTTTAAAAATGGAGTAATTATTGCTAATTTAATCTAAAGATAATATTATAGTGTAATATCGAATATCATTTAATATTAAAAAATTGTTTTCACCACTTACAAAGTAACAAAATGGAGTGCAAAAATCTATTTTGACCCGTATTTTGACCTTAACTTGAACCGTATAAATGTATAACTTGACTCGTAATTGATTTGACCACCTCTATTTTAACCTGTCCAATATAACCGATCAATCCATGAAGCAACTCGCCCGACCCTGGTGACATGATATGCAAGAAAGAAATTTGTTTGATAGACGTTTTTTTTACCATGTTATACTAAATTTAATTGACAATGAGCCGTTTACTTATTTAGTTGTCCTTCGTGGACAATGACAAACCTATGATTTTAGAGGCTGCAATTTTTTTAACAATAGCTTTTATTATTTCTTTAAAACACGAATAATTAAAAAAAATTCAAATAAACATATCACAAAAAAAGAACTTTTATTTTAATTTTAATTTTTTCTAAAATATGTTGCATTTTAAATAAATTCAATTGTATTGAATAAACTAATTAGGTTATACTGTATAACTTATAAAACTTTTACCTACTAAGAGTAACATCTAACACTTGTGGTTCATCGGTTGAGGAGTTTGCATTTAATTTTAGAGGTCTAGTGATCGATCCTTGTTAGTGACCTTATTTTATCTTTATATAAAAATAATGTATTTTTGTTAAAAAACGATCTTGAGACCGCCACGTGGCGTAATGACAATTCAATAAAGGTTGTTGCTATTATATATAGAGGATAATACGATTCAAGATTTTTAAGATATACGGAGTAATAAGAAATCATAACACATTTGATAATATGACATTTGCTTTTCTAAAATCCCCTAAAATATTCATTAGATTACTTTTGTTATATAGAATGTCATAATATTTGATCCCGGAGAGGTTCATAATATACAAAGTCGTTATCCAAAAAGAATCTTAAACCCTAATGGATAGGCGATTAGGGTTTATGAGATTATCGAATCCTGATTGACATGGCAAAGAATTCACATAGAAAGAGTAGATGTAAACGTAAATGTAATCATGAAATAGTAGGAATCCTAGGCTTGCAAATTGATGATGAAATTATTGGAGTAGTGCTCCAAAATTAATGATTTAGTGGATGGTTAATGTTAAGTTAGTGTGCAAACCATGTTTTCGAACTCGTAACCTCTGACTCTGATACCATGTTAACGAACCATCTCAACCAAAACCTTAAGGCGATGGTTGAGATCCGTTTATATTCTATTAGTTAATGGTTAATAAATATTTTAATTAATTTAGTGGGAAGTTAATTAAGTAATGACTTAAGTTAGTAGGTAATCTTAGTCATGTAATGCCTATTTAAAGACCTTCACTTTGTTATTATTACTTGAGCAAGTTAGTATGAACTTCTCCATTTTTCTCCTAATTACTATTCCATTTAAAAATTTTATGTTTAAACATGTGTAAGGTTCAGATCGTAAAAAATAAAAGGATGGCAGTAATTGTAAAAAATGTGTTTGAAGTAAAGCGTTATTGTAAACTTTATACATTAAAACAAAATAAAATTGTTTTAAAGTGGGGGCAAAGATGACATGTAGATAACATCTTTTAGCTTAGCCCTAATTATATAAGTTTGTTCTCTCGCATTATTATTTTGGTGGACCTTGATGTAGTATTATTAAAGTGTATATTGTCGAGCAAAGTTGACATTGGTTTAAATTCTATGGTTGCTAGTTTACCTTTGCAATTTCTTAGTTGGTAAGTAAGAAAAGAAATGGCCAATCATGCCATTCTCTTTTGCATCGTGGCGACTCTTGATGGCAATGAAAACCTAACAAATGTGTAATAATTCGCGAGTTCTAAGTTCTAACCTTTAACTACTAGAGCTATTAGTTCGACTGGTCCGATCACATGTCATCTCGTCCTACATAGCTTGGCGGTTTAGGCGGCACGGCCCAAGCGTGGGGTAGTGAACCGTTGTGTCGTGTCCGTGCTTGACCCGTCCTGTATATCTTTGATGTAGCCCGACCGTCGTACGTAGACTCGTAGCGTCACTGCATTGTGTCTCGACAATATTTTTTTCATTTTTCATTTTTCATTTTTTCGTTGTGTCAAGTTAGATCGTGTTACATACAAACTTTTAATTTTTTTTAAGGCGTGACCCACCATGTCCTGTTGTGTCCCGTCACAACGTTCACTCGAACAAGTCGTTGAACCAAGTCTAGTAGACGTCCGTGTTGCTCGAATGACCCTAACCCGATTTCCCAGCTCTATGTGTAACCTCGGTTAAGTTATGGGTTGGGCCAGCAAGCCAAATATATATGGGTTAGACTACATCAGACGTATTCAAAGAACAGTTACTGTGAGACGATATTACAATAATTTTAAATGTGTAATCTTCCAAATAAAGACGATAGCTAAATTAGGAACCACCTCCGTCTGCCTCATAGTAATTTAAAGTAATATCCAAGTGCTTGTAAGTTCTCAAAGAGTTACACGGATCTACTATCCTTGAAATGATTGACAAATAAAATAAAATGAAAAACCTACAAAAGAAAGGAAGATAAGGAAGGCATTGTGCACTGAGGGAGAAAGTCACAAACCAAAAGTGAAGCAATGTTGTTTATTCTATTTTAAAAATCAGGCAGGCTAATGCACTTCACTTTCTTTTTATTGGCCTTCATATACTCCTCCACTCACTATCCTCCCCTTCACTTCACTTCACCTCACCTCACCAAACAAAATCTCCCTCCTATAACATCCAAACTCCATCTCTAACTCATCCAACATACACTTCCATCACTCTACAATACTACTAGGAACGAAGTAGGAACAATATCCCATATTAAATAAATAATCTTGGTCATATATCGACATAAATGAATCCCCTGCAAAAATGAACCATATAAAAGTTGAGAAGACGAACGCAATCAAATTAAGGTACCAGGAGCTAAAAAAAGTATCCAACTACTTTTACTACCGGGTTTTTGAAATCTTCCTTGTTTTTGCGGTACTCTCTAGGGTGTCCTTACAAGTACCGCGAGCAATATTCAACCTATTACAAGAATGTTTCACCAACATATCTCTTACCCTAATCACTCCTCACTCTGTGTTTCTAGTAGGAAATGTGATTGTCATAATCCTATTTATCATCAATCACCGGGATTTCTACAATAGATATAGCATGAATAATAATACTAATAATAATAAATCAACAAAAATAATAATGTCTAGTAACGATGACATTGTTAAAAAGCAGAAGCAGAAGCAGAGGCAGAGGGAGGAAATAACAGAGGAGAATAACACGATCATGGCAAAGATATTTTCGACACCCGAACATCAAGTTATAAAGATTTATCACAGGAGCAAATCAGACACATCATCAAGGACGACGACAGAAAAAGTGGTGACCAAATGTTGCAATAATAATTTACGACGATCAAACACCGATATTAAGAGGGTTAAGAAGAGTGGCTGGGGTCGTTGTTACCCGGAAGATCATGTGTGTAAGGACGATTTCAGGAAGACAGTGGAAGACTTTATTGCTAAGCAACAAAGGCTGTTAAAGGAAGAAGAAGAAGATGATTTCGTACGAGTATAATTAAAAAAACTACTTTTGGACTGAATCCTCCTGGAATATAATACTCCCTCCGTCGATCTCTCGCTCATTTGTCCTTACAAATAATATAAAATGTAAGCAAATAACTGATATTGATACGGAAAGAGTAGTATTAAATGAAGGTGGTGAATGGTGATGTTTCGCATACATGTATGTATGTGAGGAAATCAAGTGTTTTTGCTTGTGAATCAGTTGTACTCGTACTATAGTTTGGCCTAAAGAGGTTTAAGCTTAGGTATATGTGACAAGTTTTACTATTCCAAGAAAATTTCCCTACTTCCTAGTCACGAGATGAGAATTTTTTCAATTTTTCGGAGCCAAATTTCTATGAATCATGAATGGTGGAATGGATGCACGAGAATTTTGGAGTACTAGCTTGAAGTCATTGTATAATTGTCACTTAAGAACAGGAGATCACCTTATGGAAAATGAGAGGGTTGACGTGGCACCCAATTTCGACGTCATTCTCTCACATGCAATAAGTGGGAGCCCCAATAATAATAATAATAATAATAATAATAATAATAATAATAATAATAATAATAATAATAATAAGCGTACCTATTATTATTATTAGAGTAAATCACTAATAACTCTTTTTATGTTGCATTTTTTCGAGATTACCCCAAAAAGTTTTTCGAGAAATTTTACCCCTTCAATTTTCAAAAAAAAAAAAAAAAGATTTTACCCCCAACCCCCTTCTCTCTTCTTTCTGGCGATTTATGCCTTTTTTATTCCTGTTTTGTCCTTCCCTCTATCTCTCCTCACTTTACCTCACTCAAACGCACAAAGTCCCCCCGAAATCCCCCAAGAACCCTAACTCTAATTAATGAAATTGACTCCCAGCAAAGACGACGAAGCATTTACACGTACTCGACCCAATTAGTCAGGTAATTAGTGTTCATTCCTCTTGCTATATCAATTTCTCTTCGCAATTAGGGTTTTATTCTAACAAATCTCAAATTTCCGGGTTCATTAAAGACGATTCCCAATTTCTGGGTTTATGTTTACGGTTTAGAGTTGTTGTCAATGGTAGTGATTCGAATTTCTGGGTATATCAAATGTCGGTGTGTATTTCTGGGTAGTGTTAATGGCATCGTTTCTGGGTTGTTCCAAATCGATTCGTTTTTGTATTTTTTTTGTATCTCAACTATCTCCACTGAATGACTTCCGTTAATTGCAGTTATGTCGATCCAAAGTGGGGTGCAATCATCAGCTGGAGGCGAGAGATGTCATTGTGGTAATGAAGTTGCGCTACTCACTTCTTGGACACATACCAATCCCGGTCGACGCTTCAAGTGTTGCAAAGAGTATAATAGGGTACTTGATACTCGTGGTTGTTCATACTTCAAATGGGTTGACAAATCTCAAATTGATTGGCAAATGGATGTAATTAGGCAATTGAGGATGGATAAGGAGTTTCTGGAATTGCAGAACTCCGTTCTGAAAATTTCGAGGGGCACTTTCTCGAACGATATTGAGTTACTGCAAGAAGGAATGATGAGGTCAGGGGATTGTTGAGGTCGACAGTTAAGAGGAATGCAATTTTGAAGAAGGTTGTCATTCTGTTGTCCGTTGTTTGTGCAATGCTTGTACTCGATATTGTATTTGCTTAGCAAAGTGACTATGTAGTAATGTAGTGTAATGTACGTTCCTGTAATTTCATGAATTTGTTCACCATCTTCCCCCTTCTAACCCGTTGCTCCTCGACTTCCCCAGCCTTCCTTTTTCTTTTCTTTGACTTAGGCCTTTCAGGTAATCTAATGTGTGGTGGTAGGAGTGGCTCTAGCATACCAGTGTCCTCCCAATGTTTGAGACCAGACGTAGGTGGGACAAGGGTTGAGTAAGCCAAAGTGTACCTCCCTATTAAGTAAACGTCGTCAACATAGTCGTATGGGTCCATCCTTTTCAATAGCAGGCAGCTAATGGCATGAACACAAGACAACCCACTCAAACTTCAATGGTTGCAGGAACATGTTCTAGCATTCAAGCTCACAGCTGCAGTGTTGTTCCTGTAGTCGACTTCAAACTCACCCACATTTGACTGAACAACAGTGCAAAACCTAGCATCATTCTTAGCAAACTCAAGGTACTTTGTGACATATATATGGCATCATCCTTCCCTCATAGCTCTCCCCCATTTCCCTCCTCTGACAGAACCTATTCATCACATATTATCTCATCATCCACTCCATTTGTGTGAGAATTGGTTTGTCCCTGCACTCTTTCAAAACATTATTGAACACCTCACATATGTTGTTCAAGAGCATATCAGACTTACATTGGTTTTCAAATGCATGTCTTGACCAATTTCTTGGTGGAATTTATCCAAGAAAGTCAATGCTTCTTTAGAAAATAACTTCAGCCCCCGCATTACTTTGGTGAATTCTCCCTGCAAACAATCCAATACGTTAGCATTAGCAGTAGGGATGTCAATTTCACCCGAAACCGCTAAATATCCATCCACCCGATTTAAATGGATGGACGAAAACCCGAAATTAACGGATAATAGATGGATGACGGATGAAGCTAAATCCACCCGTTATCCATCCGTCACCCGATATTCTTTCTATTTTGCAAAAAAAAATTATACATTTATATAAAAGTTAAGATACTTAATGCGAAGTACTAAATTATTATACTTTTTATAATGTCAAAACAAAGATTAAGTTACAATATTTAGTAAGAAATCTTAATATAATACAAGTTAGCCATATAATTTTAGGATGAATAACATTTAATACTTTTTTTTTAGCTTTTGAAGATAATTAAGTCGTCACCCGTTTATCACCCGATCCATCCGTTTCATCCGTGGATGATGGATGGATGGATGACGGATGATATATTTAATGTAATGGATGGATGCGGGTGAGGCTTCACCCGACCCGAACCCGATCCATTGACATCCCTAATTAGCAGAGATACAATACGAATAAGTGTCAAGTTAATGGCTTGTTACCTTAGTTAACGCCCTTGCAGCATTCCAGAAGGCCTCCTCGTACAATGGACCACTCCACCTTTTATTGAAGTTGGCCCAAATATGTCTGACACAATACCTTACGTTGCTCTTTGGGACCACATCAGAAAGAGCATCAAGCAAGCCCTTCTACCCAAAAGCCACATCAGAAAGAGCATCAAGCAAGTCTCATTTAAGGCCACAACCTCAGATTCACTGGACTGTCCAAAAACTAATTTCCTTTTGAATGGTAATTTTTGCCCATCGCTGCCTTCATTTATACCAATTAAATGCTCCAACTGCTTATTGACATCAATTAAATGGGGATATTTTTTGGCTGCTTCAGGTGAGCAGAGTGGTTTATCTGTAGTGGGAATGGTGGGGTGACTGGAGGTGGAAGAGGTTTCCTTAGTTATTCTAGGGCTTCTTCTCAAGGGTGAAGGTAAAGGGAGTTACTTATTGTGAGTGGGTGGCTTTGTTGAGGGTGCTTTCAATGTGGAAGATTCCCTTATGGTTAAGTAGTCCCTTGTCATGTGCTGCTGTCTTTGCTCCACTAGGCCCACATTAGGCCTTTTGGTCCTCGGATGAGGAACATAATTCAACTTTCAGCGTACTGCCATGAACACGGTAATTGACCTCTTTTGTCATTGTCTTCAATAGACAGTCCACATCATGTGGACATGTAACCATTGTCTTTCTCATGATTTGAGCAAGTCTCTTATCGGCTCTAGTATAGTAAATTTCGAAGTCTTTCCTTCTCATTAAACGCTCTCCTAGATTTCTAAAGTATTGGACATCCAAAGTTCGAGTATTTAATCCACATTCCAGATGCATACCCCCCAACATATTCAGTTCTACCATTTACAAGAGCAAACTCACCACCAAAGAAGGTTCGCAGATTGAACTCCATCCTAATCAGAAAATAAACAAAGTAACTCAATTAACATTTCCCAGAACAACCGGACAAGACATGGTAATTAGAACCCTAAACACAATTGCCCCCAAACAATAAACAATAATGTTCAATTGAATTTCAAACCATAAACCGTAATTGCGAGCTTAAACCTAGAAATTTCAATTTTGAATGTGCAAAATAGAAACCGGAGTTGAAAATAATAACCGAAAAGAAAGAGTAATTACCTGTCGAATTGGGTTGAGTACGTGCTAATGCTTCGTCGTCTTCGCTTGGAGTCAATTTCGTTAATTAGAGTTAGGGTTCTTGGGGGATATTGGGGGAATTTGGGGGGTTTTGGGGGGACTTTGAGTGTTTGAGTGAGGTAAGTGAGGAGAGAGACTGTTATTAGGGGGAAGGGAAAAACAGGAGTAAAGAAGGCATAAGTCGCCGGAAAGAAAAGAGAAGGGAAGGGAAGGGGGTGGGGGGTAAAATCTAATTTTTGGAAAATTTTAAGGGGGTAAAATTTCTCGAAATTTTTTTTGGGGGTGATCTCGAAAAAACGCAACATAAAAGGGGGTTATTATGATTTACTCTTATTTTTATCTAACCATGCGCGTAATATTTGAAGTGTCATAAATTTGTAAGGAGCGGATGCAGGATTTTTTTTTCTTTTGGTGACGAGGGAACACGCAGCCGCTACCTTTCCTACGCTATGGGTAAACCCATGGGTATACCCAATAGCCTGCAAACCACGCACACCATGTAAGCCACCCTTTGGTCGACAGGCTCGAAGTCTAGATGACATAACCTCAAGGCATACAACTCCCACAAGAATGCTCTTGCAGGGGGCTTGAACCTGCAGAGACCTATGGGATGCAGGATTTTAGTTAAGGGAGGACACAATTTTTTTTCCCGTGTATTCCGTATTTTATTTTCTAAAATTATGTCATCCAATAAAAATAATCACCTCTCCATTAGGCTTTTTATACTACAACTACTAGTCGTCATGCCCGTGCACCGCACGGGAGTACACAATTTTTGTTTTGATTTCATGTGTTTGTAACTGTATCTACTTCCACAGGCTGTCGTAAATCGTGAATAGGGCACAGGTTAGGAAGATTGAACGATCCAAGCTACTGAAATACATATGGCATGTATGTGTAAAGAACGACAAAGTTTAAAAAGGTGCACTTAAAGTGGGAAAGATACATCAAATAATGCGCATAATAAATAATAAGTCTTTTTTTCTAAACTTTTATTGTAGTACATAATCTTCTTGAATTATGGCCTCATTCTTCCTTTGTTTTTCTGTTGTGGCTTTATTTGGGATTTTCAACTTTTGGCCCTTTTTTTCCATTGTTTCTTTTCTTATGACTGCTTTTCTCACCACCACTTCAGATCGATAACGCATTTTGAGTGTGCTACTTACCCCTTCACTACCTTTCTCTTCTCATTTTAACTGGGGTGTTCACCGCAGCCCGCAGGCTCTAATTCTGTTGGGTGTTTTTCTAAGTTGTCTTATTTTGGTTGCTCTTGTCAAAACATGAGAAAGACAATGGTTACATGTCCACATGATGTGGACTGTCTATTGAAGACAATGACAAAGGAGGTCAATTACCGTGTTCATGGCAGTACGCTAAAAGTTGAATTATGTTCCTCATCCGAGGACCAAAGGCCTAATGTGGGCCCTAGTGGAGCAAAGACAACAGCACATGACAAGGGACTACTTAATCATAAGGGAATCTTCCACATTGAAAGCACCCTCAACAAAGCCACCCACTCACAATAAGTAACTCCCATTACCTTCACACTTGAGAAGAAGCCCTAGAATAACTAAGGAAACCTCTTCCACCTCCAGTCACCCCACCATTCCCACTACAGAGAAACCACTTTGCTCACCTTTGCTCACCTGAAGCAGCCAAAAAATATCCCCATTTAATTGATGTTAATAAGCAGTTGGAGCATTTAATTGGGATAAATGAAGGCAGCGATGGACAAAAATTACCATTCAAAAGAAAATTAGTTTTTGGACAGTCTAGTGAATCTGAGGTTGTGGCCTTAAATGAGACTTGCTTGATGCTCTTTCTAATGAGGCTTTTGGGTAGAAGGGCTTGCTTGATGCTCTTTCTGATGTGGTCCCAAAGAGCAACGTAAGGTATTGTGTCAGAAATATTTGGGCCAACTTCAATAAAAGGTGGAGTGGTCCATTGTACGAGGAGGCCTTCTGGAATGCTGCAAGAGCGTTAACTAAGGTAACAAGCCATTAACTTGACACTTATTTGTATTGTATCTCTGCTAAATGCTAATGCTAACGTATTGGATTGTTTGCAGGGAGAATTCACCAAAGTAATGCGGGGGCTGAAGTTATTTTCTAAAGAAGCATTGACTTTCTTGGATAAATTCCACCAAGAAATTGGTCAAGACATGCATTTGAAACCCAATGTAAGTCTGATATGCTCTTGAACAACATATATGAGGTGTTCAATAATGTTTTGAAGGAGTGCACGGACAAACCAATTCTCACACAAATGGAGTGGATGATGAGGAAATATGTGATGAATAGGTTCTGTCAGAGGAGGGAAATGGGGGAGAGCTATGAGGGAAGGATGATGCCATATATATGTCACAAAGTTCCTTGAGTTTGCTAAGAATGATGCTAGGTTTTACACTGTTATTCAGTCAAATGTGGGTGAGTTTGAAGTCGACTACAGGAACAACACTGCAGCTGTGAGCTTGAATGCTAGAACATGTTCCTGCAACCATTGGAGTTTGAGTGGGTTGCCTTGTGTTCATGCCATTAGCTGCCTGCTATTGAAAAGGATGGACCCATACGACTATGTTGACGACGTTTACTCAATAGGGAGGAACACTTTGGCTTACTCAACCCTTGTCCCACCTATGCATGGTCTCAAACATTGGGAGGACACTGGTATGCTAGAGCCACTCCCACCACCACACAGAAGATTACCTGAAAGGCCTAAGTCAAAGAAAAGAAAAAGAGAGGCTGGGGAAGTCGAGGAGCAACGGGTTAGAAGGGGGAAGAAGGTGAACAAATACAGCAACTGTGGTGGCCGTGGACACAGAAGGACATGCAAGAACCCAACTGCATCCTCTACATTTGCGTCAGAGAGGGCTCCTGGGGGTAGGTCTTTGGGAGGTAGTGAGTGGGTTGTAGAGACACCTATGAGGATTGTAAGCGCACCTTTAAAGGTTTGAAACGTTAGAAAATAGACCGCACACTTTTCAGTAATTTGTTTGCATCGTTAAAAATAGACAATGAATCAGAATTTTTGTTCAATTAAAAGGTTGTAACCGCACTTCTTTGTCTAATAGCACCATGTCTATCGACAATGGGGGGTTATCCTTGTTCGGTATTAGTCGTCATATTCTCGTGGCCCGTGCTGTTATTTGATATTTGGACTTTGAGGGAACCAAGTCTGTAATTGTAGTTGTTATTGGCGACATTGGTTTTCTTTTTTGATTGTCTCTTGCCTATTTTGCTGCATTATTGTGTTGTGTATTTTAGTGTAGGTGTTAAAGAGTATATTGTCAAAGCAGTATGCATGTGGTATTTATACCTATTTTTTTGTAATTGAAATTATATTTATGTCGACTTTATTATGATATTTATACCTATGTCTTTTGATTTATCCTTGTAAGGTGTTGAATGTAATTTATGAGATTTTTTATTTAATTACATTCTACTTGGTGGGTTGTCTGTACACCTTCTCAATTGCCTTAAATGTTTTAAAGAGCAAGGAACTCAAAGGTCGCTTTGGTTGTACAGTACTAACATCACCTTATTTAGCAAAAGTTATCGTAATTAGAGGTGTACCAGTTGAAGTTGGATATCCAATCAATTTTTCGACATCATTTTCGAGGGTCTACCGGTACCTTATCAACCTATATGCAACTGTTTGACAGGAAAGCATTAAAAAATAGTTGTCCCACTTCAGGATTTATTACAGGCATGCTGATGACACTCTGAAATCGGTAATTAAGTATTCAGATTCAACTTTATTCGTCCCCGTCAATTGTACAGTGATTCATATCAGTAAATAAAATAGTCTAAAGTACTAATTCTAACGCAGCTAGACAAATAAGGTAATATTTGACAAATTCATACCTTAGTAACAAAAAAATAAGTGACATGACAAAATTATACGTTTCATTTGATTCGTTCTCATCCAATTTATGCTTTAACAATCTTAGATGCTTGTATACTTTATTACGAGTATTACATTTATTATGTAATTAAATACTCCGTATTATTTAGTGGTGTCTCTATATTTTTCTCCAATAAAATCATGACACGTTGCTTAGTTAGAAGTTAGCATTAGATAAATAAAGAATGGAGAATGGTTTGTTTAATGTTTAATATAGTATATAGATAATGTTATGTTGGTCCATTTAAGTTCTATTTATGCATAAAATGATTAGTAGCATAATGGTTTGGAATTGTTTACTTTGGTTATGAGGTCTATGGTTTGATCCATTGTAAAAATATATTTTTAACTAGTTTAATTGAATTGGATGGCTAAAAGGTCACAAGATACATTCAATTCTTTACGCTTACTTTAAATTTGGTAGACTCCAAGTCACCCCCTCTGTAGAGTGAATCTTCTACCACTACACCACTATTTAGAATACTAATAAAAAATATAATTCTGGAACTTGGGGGTAGACACTTGCCCACCTAGACCTACCCCCAGATCCGCCCCTGAAATTTGTAACGGATATGTTCGTCCCAATTCCCATACAAGAATTATGTTTTTTTTTTTTTTTTGTCAGCGACCACACAAGAATTGTGGATAAAAGATAACCTTGAACTCACGTACAAAAATAATGTTACGTAGGTACCAAGTAAATGAAAAAAAAATCTTGTAGAAGTGGCCTAACCACATATGATACCCCGTAAGTCCGTATTCCAAACATTGACCAATGGAAAAGAAGTTGAAGGTGCTGAAAAGTGGCCTAACAGTCAAAAGCTCAAAATAAATCTCCAAATCACACTACAACATTGCAAATTGGCAGTAGACACTAGTTCATGCGACTCGGCTGAAAACATGAAGATCCAAACCAAAAACGACTCCAACCAATCATATTGTAACACTCACAATATTACGAGTAACATTTTTATACGGAGTATTGAATATAGCTTGTTTTAACATTTTATAAGTCGAATTCCACCTATTACAATATCGTATCTCTGGACCAACTTTTTTATTCTAAGACTATTCTTCTACATGCATTTTCATATTCAGACAGGCCTAAGATTATTCGATTTAAAACACTTTGATCCTGTTTGTTATTAAAAAATTAAAAAGTGAATCTCGTAAAGATATTGAACTTTGAAGAAAAAAGTACTGTATTTGAAACTCATGTCATGAGAGAGCGCGGAGGGGTATACCATAGTAAATGAAATCCTCCGGTGTTTCACTCAGAGAATGAATGGATTATGAAATCTGTAAAACAGAAAGGAGAATCTCTCAAGAAAGTTATGGCAGCAGCAGCAGCAGCAGATGTCAACGATCATTGATTTTGCATAATTTCCAGGATGTAAGCTGAATGCATCTCCACAAGGAGTTTGACGAGTGGACTCTCAACATCGTTCCCGGCATTGTTCTTGTCACGCCGAATACAGGTTGTAGCATTGTGAGTGACGACAGTCACTTCCTCTTTACGAGTCTCCAGTTCATTCGCTACCACAGCATGCATATTGTACTTCTTAAGAGCTGCAGAAGCCTTCTCCAGTAGAATTTGTATATCTGTCTCTAGCTGCTCGCTCACATAAAGGACACATTAATACCTATCACTTCTGAAGTACAATTGGGAAAATGACAGGAACATAGGAGCTCAAAGAACAACAAGAACAATATGATAGATTTAGGTGTGTGATAACATGATTATCAATTCAAACTGCCACTAAAAACTATGACAAAAAAAACACAATTGAGAACAATAGTTAGAAGCAACATAAAAAATAAAATAAAGCTGAGGCTGTCAGGAAAACGTAAACTGCTTTTATAGCAAAGAAATCTGAAGAAAACAAAGTTACAGGAGAAAAAGAAAGCTGATTAGAATAATACAATGAATGGGTGGCACCAAAGTGGGTCAAAGGAAGTACGGAGTAATATTCAAGATAACACCTACGAGCCTACGAGTATTGAGTAGAGAAATCGTGGCCCATTTGCACCTATGAAAAACTTAATCCCTTAATCATCCAAGTGGACTAATGGATTATAAGTTTATAACAGAACATGGAGAAACCGTGTCCACACACACACAAAACATTGATAGCATTTATGAAAAAACCAAAGAGGCTAAGATAAAAATTTACAGTCACTGAAGTCATCCACAAAAAAAAAATGAAATTTGAACCAGTTTGACAAAAAACAACTACAAACCAACAGCTCAATTAGATGTTTACGATATGAAGAAATTGACCTTAAAAGAGATGCCAAATGCCTGAGGAGCCCAATCTTTCCTGAGCAGAGAGAGCATCTTAGGCACTTGAACCAGGTGCATATTCAAGGGTCCTCCTGCAGACTGAATCTTATGTTCTGCCTGCAAATTTAGTTTTGTGAGCAAAGGAAAGACACTAATGACGATTTCTTACGAATTTTCTTGTTCTTGGCCAACAAATATAGATCATGAGAAAAGTAGACAACTGGAGCATAGAGGAAATGCTTGTTCATTATAGAGGGTGGATGCTACGAGAGAAGGGACCCACGGAAGAAATAGGAGAATCTGAAGTTCTGAACAGTAAATCTAAATTGAATCTAAACTGGAAGGTACAAAGGGTGTTCCGGAAGGTTACTCCTAACCTTATATTGATTTAAATAGTGTAATCCCCCGAGTTGCAGAAGCCATGCAGATGACTCAAAACATGCAACAAAAGGTTCAAATTTTATAGTATTTAAAAGAATTGTTAAGGAATGGTTATTTTTTTGTACCATATTGAAAACATTGATAGAATTGATAGAATTGATAGAAAAACGTTCAAGCCAATGGGTTCACAACATAAAGGCATCAACTAGGGTAATGTTCTCGACAGCATAAATGATATCTGATAATTATCTAGTTGCTCAAAGAGACGATGTACCATGCTTTCCCAAGGGACGTAAAAATCTGAGACAGCAGCAGCAAGATAGAACATAACACGAGGGCCAAGATTCCTTAGTGCAACCCCAATCGTCTGGAGAAGCTGAACAGAGACCAAAAGCTCAGTACAGAAAAATACTACTACAAAAGTAATCAAAGGGACGTGTTACATATAATGGTGCTGTTTCCACAAGAAAAAGTCAGATCAGCAAGTTCATGATGAATTTGAAGCATACAAGAACACCATCACAAGAAAAAAAAAGGAGTAACAAAAAAAGGCTAATAAAGCATGTAGCCAAATCTCAACCTTCGGAATGAAAACAGATGACAGCTAGTTGCTAAAATACTTCGTAGCTTATGAGGACAAGATCATCTAAATTAGAAATCAACTCTTATTTTAAGAGCACGGAAAAATGTAAACATAATCAAGCGTACACCAATTCTTTAGACCAACTGAAGAGATCACGGCAATCCTAATCTAAATCAGTGTGTATGGGAACACACTACAATAAAAGAGAATACAGCTACAATATCCTCCTTGTAATAATAGAATAGTAAAAAAAATCTATAATAAGATCATTCAACATATGCCTCACTAAACACAATATGTTCAAGACCCAATCTATACTATATAATAAAGCAGAAACCAAAGCACGATTTTTTGGCGCCAAAACGCACATTCTTAAATCATCTCAGTTTCCATATTAATCTATATATATATATATATATATATTATAAAATTTATAATAACCATTAATCTAATATAAAACTCCGTATTAATCAAAAGTTTCATATTAATAAGATATTTTTGGTATGTACCTCCGATAAAATGTCAAAGACAAAAGTTTATAATATTTTGACGGTAATATAATTTATCAAGGGATAAAACATTTGAAAATACCATAAATATAGATATATTGACAAAACAACTTATTATGTTAATTGTGGTTTAAATTATTTTTATACTAATGATCTAACATAGATAAAAACATTGTCTAAAATACTTTTTATTTAATAGTTAGGTTAATACCCATGCAAATTGGACGGGTGTTAATAAAATAACTATGTAGATTAAAATAATATTGGACGGGTATACCAATAAGAATTTATAAAAAAAAAAAAAGGATATTAATTATGATAGTATACTTACTAATGAAAAAGACTTATTTGGAATATTGAAATTGGAGCATATTACACGACTGCTATGACATTAATCTGTACATACGTATTTTTATGATAACAATCACACCTATCTTTTTAATGTTACACATTGATTTTCCTCGAGATGATTTCAATTGGAGGTCTATTTTCTATTCACAATTTCTTAAAATATTTTGGGTTATGATTTTCGTGTCAACTTAGTTCTATTAAAAGTTAATTTTCAATTATTTTATAAAACATAAGTTAAGACTAATTACTCAACGAATAATCGTATCAAACATATCAGATACGTGTATATCATGATAATGGTTACAGTTTAAGCATGTATCTTTGCTTAATTTTTCATTTGTGTATAGTTCAAGTTGATTTTAAGCGTATTTTTTTCCATATGATAAATTATTTTTGTTAAAGTTTGATATCCAAACATGATAACCTACATAAGTCTTTTATATATACATGTGCAACTTTGCACGGGTATTAACCTAGTGTAACATATAAACATGGTGCATCTGCTTTTGCCTATACTTCTCTTCACATTTTTGACATAGAAATATACTTCACGGTACATCTATACAGTCCCACTAGGAATCAAACATCAGAGACTACTATAGTGTTACCCTCTTAAAGGTTAAAACACAGTCTCAAGATATTCAGAACAGTAGAAGCATAACAGATGGCACTAAACCATGGTGACGAGTTGATGACTGATGAAGGGGGTTTACCTGAAGATACTCAAATATTGTCGTAAACTGAAGCTTTAACAAGAGACCTGCTTCCACTGCCTGCCATCAAAAACACACTACAACAAGTCAAGTACATCTTGACTATTGCGCTTTTAAAATTAAGTGAGATGACTCAAGGCTATGTGAAAATAAAGGAAGAATAATATCGACGCTAGATGGTGTAAATTAGGGTTCTTACTGCATGGTGTTCTGTTATTGCCTTTGTTACAGCCTCAGCTTGTGATTGCTGCACTGGTTGGATGACAAAAATGTGAGTTCATACCAACAATTAGCAAAACAATTGTTTTTACGGCCATAAATGAGGCACTTTGCAATACCCTAAAAACAAAACAAACATGATAAATGAACGCTAAAAGGAGAAGATACGAACCTTGAATATTCGAGCACTTAGTTGACTCGAAACATTCTAGCAAGGGATCATCGGGAAGAGATCTACAGTATGGCTGACATGTACCCCTAAACCAATTAAGACAGAGTGACTACTTCAATACAAGGTTAAAGCTCTTACCAGCTTAGTTCATGGATAAAGCTAAGTGAAACTTAATACTTACCTTCTATGGAGAAATATGACTGCATATCCAGCCTTGAGAAAATACCTGCATGCTACACATTTAGTCCAGTCACTGATAAACAGTTATGATACTTGCACTCCAATGAAATGATAGAAGTACAAACAATGTTGGTATCAAACTCTAATCAGCCTCACTTCAACTAGGATGTTTTATATTCTCACAGTTCAAGAGTTTGACTATGGAAACTATAGTTCAAGTAACATACAGCAACAAAAGACGAATATATTACTCAGTAGACGCAGCCCCTCTGTGACCTGAACTGAAGTTATCGATGTAGCGAACACATCTTTGTTCAAGTGGAACAGTTGTACCACCCGACGTGATGCAAACAATCTTTCGCTCAGAATTTTCAATTCCTGATGGAGAAGAACAACCAATTAAGCACTGTAAACGCATCCATCCAATCAGCAGGAATAGCTTTTACCTGCTGCACTAGAATGTTGTTCGATGAACTCCTTTAGTTTTTTACTTATGACAGTGCGATCTTTGAGAGGAGGTGCAGAGTCAAAAAAGTTTTTAACTTCAATAACAAAATTTTCTTGAAGATCTTCCACACTTCTTGAACCCATCTGTAACACACCGGAATTCAAATAACAAATATAATAGAAGGCAATAAACTATATGGAGTAATAATCAAATTGGCCCAATAGCAAACTTGTCAAATAAATAATAAACCCACTTCGTTAATCCTAAGTGGTGAAGTTTCAGAACTAGTTTATTACAGTAATTCATAATTATCTAAAATTAAACCTTCAGATCAGTCATCTGTCTGTTTCATTCGGACCAAACTCAATACGCAGGCAATTA
The DNA here is from genome assembly GCA_958450325.1 of Agrostemma githago. Lineage (NCBI taxonomy): Eukaryota > Viridiplantae > Streptophyta > Magnoliopsida > Caryophyllales > Caryophyllaceae > Agrostemma > Agrostemma githago. The sequence goes on from OY288258.1 coordinate 10,989,800, forward strand.
TCCAGTTACTCACTGGATACCTCACAATTTGCATGCAGCAATGGAGTTCATGCAACACGACATATAACATGTGATCGCAGATAAATATTGCATATACATTATTAACATGATAAAATTAACCGATGACGGTAAGTAAATATAGCCGAATCATACAAGTATAGCAAGTGTCTACCGTTAAGTCAAATATGAGTACGGTCGAATGCCCGTAAATCAACACTATGATACACTCTAGATGCTCAAACAATAGTGACACCTGACACCTAATTTCTTATGTTAGAACAAGTCATAATAGAGTCTAGTCTATGTGAGGCCAAATGCCGGAGTACAAACTGTACTCAATTAGCGACGGTCGACGGACAGACCTAATTGGAAAAATAATCTCCGTCTCAAATCCGGTAACTGTGAGTGACCTCATGGACCTAGTAGTGGCAAATGGCAATATGGCCCGAGGATCTAGCGAACAAGTCGTAAATCATCAATGGGTGGCACATCCGCACATGTTCCAAACAAGGAGGATCAAAGCACCTTTCTTGTTAACTTGTTACCTCTCACTAGACTCAACTGAGATTACTAATAAGTATACAATACGAGCCCACTCATAAATCGTCATTCCTAATCAACCCACAATAATTCATACTCACCACACAATTACCAAACACTTCATATTCTCAAAATTACACATACCTCATCAACTGATCAAGAATTATAGACTAATCAAGAGTATTATAGTAATAATACTTAGTTTATAAGTATGTCTCTTGCAAACCCAAGCTACATGAACTACACACCCACCATGTTGTACACTAATAATCTCCACACATTAACAAATATAAAACCAGTGCTGGGTTGAGTCCACTTTAAACACAAAGAAAACACACAAAAAGGTCCCCTTTCTGTTCTCACCCATGCACAATCTGCAGGTACACGCTAAACAGAGGGGAACTGGCAGCATATGATTGATTAAACTCGTCCATTTCTAGCTCACTACCAACTGCGTAGACATCAAACCCAACCAAAAGTGATGCATAACCAACAAGTTTTAGTGACAATTAAATGGGTTGGATGATAAGTTGATAACTATAATCAGTTAATCACAAATTAGCAAACTGAAGAGTTTTAATCACCAATAAAGATGTGTCGATCTAGTTTACTACTTGATCATCAATACTCGCACCAAAACAACCTCAAAATTCAATAAATAAAAAATTTGAACAACCGACAAAAAAGGAAGCATCTAGCTCACCTTATATCGACTTGCCGCCAATTATGTTGCGTTTGGCCTCTAGATCTTTAATTCCTTTCCTATAAAATTAGGGAAAAGAATCCGATTTTACCAATTGCATTTGAACTCGTATCTAGGAAATCTCGTACCAACTCGAATATAAGACAATATTTACCGAATTATGAGTGGTGACGTCGGAGAAAAATTGAATGGGAAAGGGGATTATAAGGGGGGTCAGCGTGGGGTAGGAGAAAGGCAAACGCTAATTTAGCATTTATTTATTATAATTATCCACTAACCTGGCTCAAATAGTTACGGTTTTGGGTCAAACCTGATTCAGTTTAGGGTTAATAATTTAACACCTAACTAAGAATCCATCCACACTCATTATCATATGGAGTAACTTCTTATCTATCTAGGAGACAACAACTTATTTAAATTACAGAGTATTAAGCAATCAGCCCTTTCTCTCTTCACTCATCATATAGAATAGAAGGTTCAGAAATAAAGAGCCACATGCATACACTATGCCTGATACAATAGCAAGCATGTCCACAGATACACAGCGCCGATTGTTGGAAAATATAACCCCGACCGCTCACATGAAAGGGAAGCACAATTGACAGATCGAAAAATAAATTAAAAGGGTAAAATTACACCAAGCAAATAACAAGGCGAGACAATTTAGCAACAAAAACCCACGGCAAGGGACTTTGAGAATAAGGTAAAACTCTCCATACTAACCAGCTTAAAGTCAAAAACACAAATGAATCATGATGAAGAATTTTGGGGTCACATATTTTTTTTTTTTTAAAAAATAAATAAATAAATAAATAAATAAAACTTTGACACAGGGTAGCCCCCACCAGTTGAACGTCGGAAACAACAATGAACCATGAAGAACATTGGAGGCTTACATATCATCAATCCACCAATATATCACTATGCTTCCTAACTCCAGTGAATCATGATGAAACTGGAAATTACCAACTGTCTCTGTCGCTGATCACAGTGGATTTATCAAGCATGAATTACAAAGATATTGTTCACCAGACAGTAAACACTACATGCAAGGCTTTTGTTTCCACCAAATGTAGTTTTGAACTCACTTCTAAACCAATTGACAACTAAATTGCCAATAACTCAAAACAATGCTCCGGCCTACACCGACCAAAGGTAACTTTAACAAGATTTCTCTGTAGCGGCCATCTAAAGAACCTGTGTCTAAGATGTTTTAAGGCAATATGGACTAGAATGCAAATCTCCCACGGCCCGTGTTTTACATTATCACAGAACAGCAAGACTATTTACTCTCGCACATGAAACAGAAGGATGTTAAAGACGAAGATATGACACAAAAGAACAAGAGAACTAGTGTAACTGCTGGAAACTTCAGATCAATTCCTAAAAAATACTCTGTATGATACTACTTCATAGTCTGATCAAGCACAGACAACATTTGGTAACTAACAGGAAAGACACACCTATTGTTATGGATGCATGGTCTCAGCTTAATTACTATTAACATGAATACAAACAACAGTGAGCTATGAAATGACAAGGATAAGGTGTGGATGCCTGGTCCCAACTAGAAGCATTATTCGACAATATCCCGTCTTTATTACAGTCAAGTAGTGTACTAAGAGTCCAGGATACGGACTAGTACGGAGTATAATCCTATTACGGTTTCAACTCAGCAGCTCGTACTCCTTAAACGACCGCTCCTGAGGACCCTCTTGTGTCCACTTTCCCAACAAAAAAAGCTCGCAGCCAAAATTCTAAAACCGGGTCAGTTGCGAATTTGGGTTCTAGATAAATATTTCGAACTCACTCAATTGCGATTCAAGGATTAAACAAATGAATCCCTTGTTGTTCATCATAATAATCAAACTTGTGATAAACTCATAACCCCTCCACCCCTCCATGGCTCCATACATTACAATCAAAATCAAAATATTACAGTAATTGTTACTGTTACATTTACAATAATATTATTGTTTCCCCATATCTAATCTAACATCAGTTAAGAAAAGATTAATTTAGCAGCAAGACAAAAAAGAAGGCATGAAAGTTATGCAAGGACTCAAAAACCAAATGTTGGATGAAATGACCCAAAAGACACCCTCTACGGATTATGAGGGAATGAATCCAACAGTTAGGTAAGGTAGGCATGAAATTATGGAATCAATTGGATGAAACAAAGATAAAGGCAAATGATCATGGAAATGCATGCAATTGGGTAAAATAAATACAAATGAAAAGAACGAAATCGAACAAAAGAGATGAGATACCGGTCGGAGAAGTTTTAGTTCAACTGCAGAAATAGGAACACATTCAATGAATCAACCCAATTCCAGTGACCTCAAACAAAAATTACTTTATATTTTTCAATTGCAAAGTCGAGGGAGTATCACTTTATGTCTTATTCGACCTATTTTATGATTAGATGTACCTCTAAATGACAACTTTGTATTATACGGCTTTTTATAACAAATGTACCTCGTTTATATTTATAATATAGACCTACTCACCTACTCTCTAAAAAAAAATAGGGAAGTACTATTGCCACGACATATTGACTGATGCCACGAAAAATATAAGGCAATTGAGAGCATAGGTACTGTTCATGCACTCACACTTTCCAGTGGCATTATGCCTGGCCAAAAAATAAGGGATATTCTACGTGGTAGTTTTTCATTTTCTATATTGTACCCTTCATACCTTTGACTTATGATAACTCTTAGCTATGAATTCCAAAAGAGATGATTTTAATTTTAAACTGAATACATCTTAGAAACGATCAGTTTGATAATCACTTTCGAAACTCGGGACAAAGAGTTATGCTCGGTCAAAGTTTATTCGATAAAAAGCGTTTAACCAAGCATAACTCATAGTTCAAGTGTCGAAATTGCTAAAAAATCTCAAATTGAAGATAGGTAAAGAAATGAGTTCAGGGAAAATATCGTCATTTTTGGAACCCGTGTCCATAAGTTATCGCAAGTGAAATTTATTTTGACTAAAAGGAGGGTTACGGCATAGAAAATGAAAAAACACAGAATACCACGTAGAGATACTTTTTTCCCGACTAATATCCTCCTACTCCCCGTTCAATAGTTATCTCTCTCACTAAATGGATTATGGTTTTTTTTTTCTAGAGAAAAACGCACTAGCGTTTGTGAACCCGTTACAAATTCAAATTTTTACTATATGGGAACAAAGAATTTGAAAGTCTAGGTTTTGAAATCTAATTTATGAGTTTAGGGAAGACAAGTGCGAGTAATTGTAAATTCAAATTGTACTCGATTACTTAGCTAATGACTTACCACGGTACCACCAACTTTTTCTGGCCAAATAAAGAAACACACTTACGCAAACAACAATTTCTTGATGTATCTAACCTCATTAATCGTTTTGGGATCGTTTCATATTCATTCGAAGATAATTCTATTCAATTAGTTACCAACTATAACAATAATAAAATTCACAGTTAGTACAATAATTTATTTACTCGATATCGTTATCATCTCCTGCATCGCTCATGATTACTGATGCGAAATAAGCTTTTGAAAGAAACCCCTTTCGGAAATGTTACCTGAATCTCAGAATCAAACTCATTCTTATAACAAATATCCAAAGTTCTGAACTCAAGATCACCACAGATTGAATCCGATTTCACAGATGACAACTATAGCTCAAACCCTACGTCAAAACGGTTTCTCAATTGATGGTAATTAACCCCAAAATCCTACTTTATCAAACTAATTGCAATTAGAGCAATGGGATTATAATTAAGTATTAATAAAAATGATTGAAAGCAAGCAGATGGAGATAGAAAAGAGAGATAAGATATATAGACAAACCCGGGTGTAACTGTTTGGGATAAAATCCGCACCCCCAGACATGACGTGGAAATTTCCCGAATCAAAAGTCAAAGTCAGAAAGCCAAAGAGTCAACAAAGAAAACCACAAAGTAACACTCGGAAAAGTCTAAAGTCGTAAAGTCAAGGATCGATATATAGCAAGTCAACAAATCAACGGAGCCAAAACCCAACAGTGAGATGGGCCCAAAGAAGTCGCCACTTACTAATGGGCCAAAGACAGTTCAGCAGTTCGAGACTATATAACCCTAAACCTATGACCCGGTCAAAAACAAAATCCCTAAAGACTAGGGAGTGCCACCAGAGTAGGAGCAAAATGAGGAGAAACGGAAGGCAACGGCTAAGAGGGGGGTATATAAGCAACAAACGAATCACGAGAAAGGGGAGATCTACGGCATCGAGTCAGAGAAAAAAGCAAACAACGCAAGCAAAAACTCTCGTATTCAAACATAGTCAAAACTTTGTATTGCTTTTCGTATTTCATTCTCCTTGCTCATAGTAGAAATTTGGCGGGATTCCGACTCCCCCCGCGGTTTTTCCCACGTTTGGGTTTCCGCGTCACCAAAACTCGAGTCGCTTTACTTTCTTGCGTTGCATTTTCCTTTGCTCAAATCCGCTTTGTTTCGTTAACTCGCGTAGTGCTAGTTTGATCACTTTAACCCACAACTTAATCATATCCCGGTAAATTTTTACCAAAACAATTTGGCGCCCACCGTGGGGCAAGGTGATCGATTACTAGCCAAGAATTCAGCGACCAACCAACCAACATGGCTGGGTCTGATCAAAACCCCGTCGGTAGTCAAGGTGCCTCCACTCAGCCTGCTGGAGGAACGCCGTCCTCAGTGGCAGCAAGCCAACCCACCGCATCATCCGCTCAGGCGATCCCTGTCAGTCTGGCGGCAGGGTCTACACCAACAATCCCCAGACCACCTCAGGGGCCCCCGGCGTCGAAGACACTCAGCCTCTTCAGCGCCAGTCAGGAGGGAGCGCCATCCAAGACACCAACCCACAGGAGACAGTTTGGGGAAGCCCTCAGAGTTCCAACAGCCCCAGACCCTATGATGGAGATACTCCAGGGGATCAATACTCTACAACGAGCGGTGAAGACCTTGCAAAAGGACAACCAGGACATCAGGGCTCAGATGAAGGCAGTATCAAAGCTGCCACCAGCCTTATTCCAGCCATCACCGGAAGGTCTGCCAGCGGCATCAGGGGAAGAATCGGGCTTCCACGGAGAACCCGCCACCAGGGGGCATAACTCTAGGGAGATCCCTCAGGAAATAGTCACCAGGCTGGATCTGGAGTTATCACCACCCATCCAAACCGTTGCACCGCAAGGGCTAGGCTACCTGACTCATGGGCCCACACCCGATAGATCACGCGTCTCAGGTAACCCCTTCTCCAGTACTGAAAACCGAGAAACTAACACGTTATCTCTTGCAGGCACCCCGGTCCAACAGACGCTAGGATGGCAACCGGCGCAGTCACCAGGAGTATACCCCCTGTCCAACAACCAACCCTTTGGAGGGATGTGGGCAGCATCTACTCCCGGCCAACAGACGCAAAGATCGCAGCCAGAAGCGCCGGCCCATCTGTCGACAGTCGGCAACAGCTCATTCCCCAGGGCAGCCTGGCCATCTGTGGCTGTATCCCAGCAAGCACCGGAATGGCAACCCAGGCCTGAGATAGTCGCATTTCCTCCACCGCCTCCTCCAGACAGTCTACACCTTGGGGGGCGTCAGACAGGAAGTACACCTTTCAATTTTCTTCCTCCTGCTTCTAACCCTCTTGCAGGAATCAACAGCGCTGCAGACCAACAGTCCCGAGAATTGAAGAAGCTGAGGGAGTTGATCAACAAGATTCCTGGAATGCCACGCCCCCTGGAGAGAGCGGCCAGAGACAGCTATGCAGACTCACCCTTCACAGACGACCTGGCCTGTGTGGCTGTGCCCAAAGGCTTTGTGCCACCAGCCATGACCCTTTATGATGGCACTGCGGATCCCTTGGACCACATCAACCAGTACAAACAGAAAATGATGGTGATAACCGCCACAGGGCCTCTAAAGGAGGCTTGCATGTGCAAGGGGTTCGGATCCACCCTCTCAGGAGCAGCCCTTCACTGGTTCGTGGGCCTGCCAAACAGGAGTATCGCTTCCTTTGCTGATCTGGTTAACTCCTTCAACCAACAATTCTCCAGTAGCAGAAAACCAGAGAAGCAAACCAGTGATTTGTACCGAGTGGTGCAGAGGGTCGAAGAATCTACACGAGATTTCCTCAACAGATTCAGCAAGGAGAAAGTGACTATCCCCAGATGTGACGTGGCCACTGCCATCGAGGCCTTCCGACAGGGCCTTCTCCTAGACTCGGATCTCTACAAAGATCTCACTAAGTATCCTTGCGCAACGTTCGAGGATGTGCAAACCAAGGCGTTGGCTGCCATCAGGCTAGAGGAAGACTCGGGTCCCAGGAGAGCCACCTACGGATCTGAGCACGTCTCCAGAAAAGCACCAGCAGAGAGGAGAGGTGAAAGATCCAAACCCTACGATAGAAATGTTCACAGGATCTCTGAAGACAAAGATTGGAAGGAGAACCCAGGGCTCCCCCCGAAAATCAGCGAGTACGGGTTCTCCACCAACACGCCCGGCCTGCTCAGGGCCCTGAAAGAGTTAGGGCGCAAAGTCAGATGGCCTAGAAGACAGGAGTACACCAACGATCGCCGGGACACCAGCAAGAGATGTGAATTTCACGATGATATCGGGCACACCACTGAAGAATGTGTCCTCCTCAGGAAGGAAGTAAAATATCACTATGACCAGGGAAATCTGGACCACCTGATATCAAGGAATTCCAGCAGAGTAAACGCGGCAGACCAGGTGTTACCTTCACCCCCTCCCCTGTGCACCAGGATTGTCAATGTAATCACAGGAGGGTCAGAGCTGAGCGGTCTGACCTATTCAGCAGCAAAAAGGCACGCTTTCCAGTCCAGAGGGGACAAACCAGAACACTCCTGTAGGATCAGCTGTCCAGACCTCCCTGCTGTCACCTTCGATGAATCTGATGCGAAACCATCTGCCGAATCCCACCATGATGCCCTGATCATCACGCTCTCCATAGGAAACTGCACTGTAAGAAAGATACTGGTGGACACTGGAAGCTCTGTCAACCTCATTATGTTGGAAACTTTGCAAAACATGGGGTTCAGTGAGGAGGACCTGAGCAAGAGGGCGGTTCCCCTCATAGGGTTCAGCGGGGAAACCAAATACTCCCTTGGAGAGATTACGATTCCCACCTATGCTGGAGGAGTAAACAAGCAAGTACGGTATTTGGTTATTGACGGTCCATCCACCTACAACGTGATCCTAGGGAGACCATGGATACACGAAATGAAGGCCATCACGTCCACCTACCACCAGTGTTTGAAGTTCCCAACTCCCTGGGGAGTGCAAAAGATCAGTGGCGACCAGAGAGAAGCCAAAGATTGCTACAGAGTGGCACTAAAAAAGACGGCAAGCCCTCCAGCATAGCAATTACAGAGTCTTCACCTACCTCTGCAGGAGTATCTTGAGCCACCTCAGGCGGAAGTAGATGAAGTCAATCTAGACAAACAGCACCCAGAGCGTAAAGTGTTGATCGACTCAGAATGCTCAGGTAATATCCGACAAACCCTTATTGAATTATTAAAGGCTAACATGGATTGTTTTGCTTGGTCTCATGATGATATGGTAGGAATAGATCCAGACATCATAACCCACAGGTTGAGTGTGGACCCAAGCTACAAACCAATCCAGCAGAAGAGGAGGAAGTTCGCTCCAGAAAGGAACCAAGTCATAAATCAAGAGGTAGATAACCTACTGGCTGCCGGAAAAATCAGAGAAGTGAAATATCCGGAGTGGCTATCCAACGTGGTGGTAGTCCCGAAGAAGAACGGCAAGTGGAGAGTGTGCGTCGACTTCACCGACCTGAACAAGGCGTGCCCAAAGGACCCATTCCCCCTGCCACACATAGATGCCATGGTAGACGCCACAGCAGGCCATGAGATGCTGACCTTCCTCGACGCCTGGAGTGGATATAACCAAATCAAGATGCACCCGACAGACCAGGAGAAAACAGCGTTCAGGTCTGAGAGAGGTATCTACTGTTACAATGTTATGCCCTTTGGTCTGAAAAATGCAGGATCCACCTACCAGAGGCTGGTTAACATGATGTTCAAGAAGCAAATTGGCAAGATCATGGAAGTATACATTGATGATATGGTTGTTAAGTCCAAACAAGCAACACAGCACACGGCACATCTGGAGGACACCTTCAACACCCTCAGAGAGTACAAGATGAAGCTAAATCCCTCCAAGTGCACGTTCGGAGTATCCTGTGGGAAATTTCTGGGGTACATGGTCACACAGAGAGGAATCGAAGCCAGCACAGAGCAGATCAAATCAATACTACAACTGGAGTCTCCACAGAAGCCGAAGGATGTGCAGCGATTAACTGGAAGGATTGCCGCCCTGAACAGGTTCATCTCCCGGTCCTCAGACAGGTGCCGCTTATTCTATGACATCCTGAGGAAGGCCCAAAGGTTCGACTGGACGGAAGAACACGAGAAAGCGTCCCAAGAACTAAAGCACTACTTGAGCACTCCACCGCTCCTATCAAAACCGGAGCCTGGAGAACCACTTTTTCTATATCTTTCGGTAACTGAGGTAGCAGTTAGTGCAGTGCTGGTGAGGGAGCATGAGGGAGCACAGCATCCTGTCTACTACGTCAGTAAGTCTCTGCTTCCTGCAGTGACCAGGTACACGTCCCTTGAAAAACTTGTACTTGCACTAGTTACTGCGTCATATAAACTGCGTCCCTATTTTGAATCACACATTATATCAGTAATAACAAATTACCCACTGAAAACCATTATGAGAAAGCCTGAGTTGTCAGGTAGGATGGCGAAATGGTCCATGCACCTAAGCGGTTTTGACTTAAGATTTGTCCCCAGAACAGCAATCAAGTCCCAAGCCCTAGCAGATTTCATATCCGATTTTAGCCCGACGCTACAGACGCAGGCGGAAAAAGACGTGATTCTTCTGGAGGAAAGCAAGAGAGAACAGGTGTGGAAACTCAACGTAGATGGTGCCTCAAACATGAGAGGATCTGGAGCAGGGCTGGTACTCAGGTCACCTCAGGGGGATCTCATAGTTCAAGCAGTCCGATGTGAGTTCCGAACAACAAACAATGAAGCAGAATACGAAGCCTTGATCCTGGGTCTCCAGCTGTCCCTAGACCTTAAGATAAAGCAATTGGAAGTGTACGGCGATTCCCAACTGATAGTCAACCACATGAACGGTTCGTATACGGCGAAAGATTCGAAAATGATGGCTTACCTTGAGGTGGCAAAGGACCTCTCCTTAAGGTTCGCAGAATTCTCAATTAACCAAGTCCCAAGGGAGCAGAATGTAGAAGCCGACGCCTTAGCAACTTTGGGGGCAACCTTCAAACCAGGGGAAATATCCAGCATACCCATAGTCCATGTGCTGGAACCAGCAATCCGGAGAAGCGCACAAGAGCAAGGAACACCAGAGGGAAACGCGCCAAGTCAAGGGTTACAATGGTTCCAGGAAGCAAGGGTCTATAGCAACACTGCAGAGCAGGAGGAAATCCCTGACTGGAGAAAACCTTACAAAGATTGGCTGCGAAACGACATTCTGCCAGCAGAAAAAAGAGAAGCACGAAGCTTCAGAATGAAAGCGTCAAGATACACACTCATTGATGACATACTATTCAAAAGATCGACCGCCGGGCCGTACCTAAGATGCTTGAATCAGGAGCAGGCAGAGATGGTAATGCATGATCTCCACAGCGGAGAATGTGGAAATCATGCAGGGGGCAAGAGTCTATCCAACAAAGCACTTCGGCAAGGTTACTCTTGGCCGACAATGCGAAGGGACGCCAAGGAATACGTTAAAAAATGTGACGCCTGCCAAAGACACGCACCGGTCAACCACCAGCCAGCAGAGCCGCTGCATCCAATAGTCTCCCCTTGGCCCTTCATGAAGTGGGGAATGGATATTGTGGGCAAATTGCCAAGGGCGCCAGGAAACAAAGTCTTCATGCTCGCAATGACTGACTACTTCTCCAAGTGGATAGAAGCAGAAGCGTTCCCTCAGGTGACTGAGAAGCAGGTTATATCTTTTATTAAGCGTAACATTATCTGCAGGTTCGGAGTCCCCTCAGAAATTATCTGCGACAACGGGTCCCAATTCATTGGCAACAAAATGGAAGCCTACTGTGCTAAGTGGAACATTGCTCTCAACAAGTCTACCCCCAGAAATCCGCAATCTAATGGTCAAGCAGAATCCAGCAACAAAATTGTGATGGACAACCTGAAGAGAAGGCTGGAGGAAGCAGGGGGCAGGTGGGTAGATGAACTTCCCCTAGTATTGTGGTCTGACAGAACCACACCTAAGGTGGCTACAGGGCAGACGCCCTTTAGTTTGGTCTTTGGTGCTGAGGCAGTTATTCCTGCAGAAGTGAGGGTACCCACCCACAGATATGGCTGCACAACAGAAGAAGGAAACCAGGTGGAAATGGCAAACAGTTTAGACACCATAGACGAACTCAGAACCGATGCTCAAATCAGAATGGCTTCCTACAGACAGACTGTCGCCAGAAGCTACAACAAAAATGTTAGAATCAGGATTCTGCAGGAAGGAGACCTAGTCCTCAGGAAGGTATTCCAGAACACCAGAAACCAGCGAGCAGGGAAATTTGCTTACAATTGGGAGGGACCCTATCAGGTGGAGAGAGTAGTTGGGAATGGAGCATATCAACTTATGACCATGGAGGGAGAAGTCATCCAAAAACCTTGGAACATAATACACTTAAAAAAAGTACTTCTTCTAGGCAAAAATCACCAGAAGCACGGGCCATTGTCGCCAGAGCTGAGGCATTCAATCTGCCAGGTACGCCTCCACCAGAACCCAGGTTCAATCTCACTTATCATTTCCTTAAAATTTACCTTATCTTTCAAAACACTCTCTATTCGCGAAGTTTTTCAAAATTTCCTTCATCTCTTTTCCAAAAGTTTAGCTCATTTTCGTACCATAAAATTTGACTTGATGAAATTTAAGGGAAGACTCTCACCATTCTTTCAAAATTATCCAAAATTGCGAAAAAGACTTTCCTTTTTTCTTGTGTATTTTTGTGGCACAATTTTGAGAAAGTTTTAAAGTTCCTCTCGCGTGATTTCCATCTTATTCCCTCTTTTCACACGCTTGTTTTACTTCTTTTCATTTTACTTCTTTTCACACGCTTTCATTTTACTCTCAATTTAAAATGGACAACTGATCTGGTGGAGCGTATAATTTCCACAGAAGGCGTGCGTCTTGTGCTGATTGCCTACAACCAGGGCAGTACAGGTCCCCTGCGTCACTCAGCACCCACGCAAAGGGTGGCACCTCTGACTGAGTGGGCATACTGAACCCCAGGCCACCAACCATCAGGGTCGACCACACGGACAAAAGGCATGCATACACACAGCAGATAACAATCAAACAAACAAACAAAACACAAAACGAATACCACAGGATAAGTTCAAAATGATTCTACTCCCGTGAGCAGAAAAAGAAATTCAAGTACTCTGCTCCCTTAAGCAGAGAAAAATCCCAGAATACAACAAATTTTTTGTTAACCAAATATTTTTCTGACCACACAGGGCCATAAGGCTGAACAGCCTAGATATCATTTTCTGGAGGAAGGAAGGCGAGGGGCACCACCACAGCAGCATCATCAATAGCCACCACAGGATCAGGTGTTCCCTGAACTGCTGGAGGGGAAGAAACCGACTCCTCTACCACTTCCCCTACCTTGTCAGACAGCACCTCCAAGTCAAAGCCATGGGGAAATTCCGCCTCCATCTTCCTCTTCAGAGCAGTTAAGTCCCAGTGCTCATGCTTCCCCTGAGCATAGGCCTCAACCATCTGGATCTCAGTGCTCAAGGCGGACCAGCTCAGAGCGCCAACCATCTGCTCCTGCAAGGCCGTCACTTTCCCCTGAAGATCGAGGTTAGCATCCTGAGCTTTGGCAAGCTCAGCCTTTGCCTCCACAGCAGATTCCTCCCACTTCCTCTCCCCTTCCGCCAGCTTCCTCCTGGACTGACCCAGCTCCCCCCTCAGATCAGCAGCCTCCTCCTTAACCGCCTTGACCTCCTCCTCAAGCGCCATGACCCTCTCCTTGGCCTGAGTAGCCTCCTTCGCCAGACGGGCATTATCCGCCTGAAGATGGTCCCCCAAATTCATGAGACGTGATATGCTGGCCTTCACACAGATGGCCGTCTGGAGAGTCTGAAAAGCACAACAGCAGTCAACAATACTGTACAAGGACGGAACAAATTCAGAACTAGGAAAGCAGTATTACCTCAAAGCTATGAGCGACGATGCGGGTCGCCGTCTTGATCAGGGGATCCCCAGCCATCGCAGCCTCGAAGCTGGGAAAGAGGAATCGGTCCAAGAAGGACAGATCCTCCAGATCTCTGATAACCCCAAAATTCCGGGGAAAAGTCATTGTGATTTCATCAGAGTTATGCCCAGCTGAGTGGGGAACAGAAGGCAGAGGAGAGTCAGGGACATGGATCACAGAGGGCCTCCCAGCAGAATCTGCCTGGTTAGGAGGGGACGGGCTGCGTTTCCTCTTCGAACTAGTCGAAGGAGCAGGAGAGGAACCGGAAATTCTCCGGGATGAAGAGCGAGTAGCCATGCTCTTCCTCCAGACTTGATCCAGGGTCACAGGAACCTTAGCACTGCCTGGAGAAGGCAGACACACCGCATAAAAAAAAAAAAAAGAGAAAAACAAAACAAGGAATGCGCTCAACAAGTCTCACCAGAAGACATAGAGTCGTCGAAGGGGGGACAGACGCCGCCAGCAGAGGGAGTGAACAGGTTGGTGAAGGAGATCTGCTCAGAACTCAAATCCGAAAGCTTGGCAGCAAGATCAACAATCGATGTCACTCCGTCGGGCTGCTGAAGACCTGCAGCACGAAATCAATAAGAACCATAAGTGTGCGAGGAACCCGAAAGCCAATGATACGGAAAATACCTGCAACAGACGCCCATTCAGAAAAGAGGTAATTGCAGGAGGGGGAAAGGGAATCGATCTTCACAAAAATAAAACCCTTAAACCACCCCACGTCTGGAGGATTAGGAGGAAAGATGATACCAGGGAAGCTCTTGTCCTTGACGCGCATGGTCACCTGACCATTCCCCACAGACCTCACCTGGAAGGCGGCGCATGCGTCAAGTAACGAGAAATCCTTCTGGTAACGGCAGTTCAAAGCGTGGAAAGACAGCAGCACCCTCCAGGTATGCGGAGCAAGTTGGCAGGGGGCTAGCTTGTATAGGGAGAGGAATTCCTGAACGATCGAGGAAAAAGGGAAGCGGAGACCCAGCAGGAAGGGGTAGGCATACATGCACACCCACCCAGGGAGGACGAAGTCCGCTTGCTGACCCGGAGAGGGAAGATAAATTTCCACTCCCTCATCAAAGCCAAAAACCCTCCTGACATAGGAAGGGTCCTCGTTGCCAAAAAAGGAATCGCAAGTATGAGGTTTGCCTAGCTTATTGAGGGGAGAGAAGGCCATCGGCGGCGACGATGGAACGGAAATCGGAGATTTACCCCGAGCCGATTTGGACGCCATGAAAAAGGAAAGAAAAAGGAGAAAGGAACGAGGACAAAAAATCACCTGAGTAAAACGAGAGGATGAAGTACGGCGGCAGCAAGCAACGAAGAGTGGAGAAGACAAAGGATTTGAAATTCAAAAAGGGATGTTGTGAGTGAAGTAAAAGAAGCAAATGGGAAAAGGAGGAGAGTAGGTGGAGTAAAGAAGGGAAGGGGTACGGGGAAGTGTGTACCATTATGAGGGTAGGGGAGATAGCCATCATATGGAAGGAGAAGAGTCAGTTGTGAAAACGAGAAGTGACAGAGTCGAAGACAAACTCTGTGGAAGAAAATCGTCATCAGAACCAAAGAATGTCAAACGCAAACGGAAATTCCCGCCTAAGATGAACTTAGTCGGAAATTTGGGGGCATTTGTTTGGGATAAAATCCGCACCCCCAGACATGACGTGGAAATTTCCCGAATCAAAAGTCAAAGTCAGAAAGCCAAAGAGTCAACAAAGAAAACCACAAAGTAACACTCGGAAAAGTCTAAAGTCGTAAAGTCAAGGATCGATATATAGCAAGTCAACAAATCAACGAAGCCAAAACCCAACAGTGAGATGGGCCCAAAGAAGTCGCCACTTACTAATGGGCCAAAGACAGTTCAGCAGTTCGAGACTATATAACCCTAAACCTATGACCCGGTCAAAAACAAAATCCCTAAAGACTAGGGAGTGCCACCAGAGTAGGAGCAAAATGAGGAGAAACGGAAGGCAACGGCTAAGAGGGGGGTATATAAGCAACAAACGAATCACGAGAAAGGGGAGATCTACGGCAGCGAGTCAGAGAAAAAAGCAAACAACGCAAGCAAAAACTCTCGTATTCAAACATAGTCAAAACTTTGTATTGCTTTTCGTATTTCATTCTCCTTGCTCATAGTAGAAATTTGGCGGGATTCCGACTCCCCCCGCGGTTTTTCCCACGTTTGGGTTTCCGCGTCACCAAAACTCGAGTCGCTTTACTTTCTTGCGTTGCATTTTCCTTTGCTCAAATCCGCTTTGTTTCGTTAACTCGCGTAGTGCTAGTTTGATCACTTTAACCCACAACTTAATCATATCCCGGTAAATTTTTACCAAAACAGTAACCCGTGTAAGGTAATGCGAAAGTGGATGAATTTTCACTTTTGAGCTCTACGCTTGGAGCTTTAATGGCGGATTAACGGCCATGAAGTTGAATAGAGATGAGCAGAAGGGTATGACTTGTGAGCTTGATTATGAAGAGGAAGAAGACGATTATGACGCATAAAAAATGGAGAACTATCGACTTTGACGGCGTTCACCGTTCACCTCACCCCAATAGTCCGCTGTCCGACCCGTTCACCGTTCACCTCGTTATAGTCTCCTTTTTTTTGGTGGTTTCTCACCTCGGTTATAATCTCTTTTAACACAATAAATTGCTTACGGCCTCACCGGTCAAAGTTCTAGACCTTGCAAAGTAAACCCGAATCCGAAAAATTGATCGAAAATTGTAACGAGGTGGAAATATTAACATCAAGGATAGTCATTGTCAAGAGCAAAAAGGACATGAAGAAGGCTAGTATTTGACATGCTCAATTGTAGTGTGCAGTGTATAGTCTATCAAGATTGTCAATAGAGGGTTAATAGACTCCAATGTAGACGTAATAGACTAAGGAGTAGAGTAGTGTCCACTGGACAACAAGCTAGTGCTGCTAGCCTTTATCCAAGTGTGGAAGTATGTAAACACTAAGCAACAATTCTGCAAATCAATTCACTCAATACAATTAACAACAAAACAACTACAACTTCTCCTTCTTCTTTATTGTCTTCTATTCCCTGATCCACTTTGATAAGTATTAAACTCATCAACTCAACCTGGTATCAGAGCATTGAAGGGAAGAGGAGACTTACAACCAACACACTAAGCATATTAATTGCTTCCATTCCAACTGAAACTATAAAACCCAGACTTTCTTCAAGCAAAACAAGATGTCAGAGGAACTAGAAAATCCATTCTCACCTGAAAACACAACCAGAATATCAAAAACTCCCTCCTTCATGGAACCAACCGATCCATTGTACTTGCATCCAGCTGAAAGCACGCATCCCCTACTGGTTGACACAAAACTATCGGGGATCGACAATTACTTGGAATAGAAAAGACAAATGGAAATAGCCATTTGTTCAAAGAGGAAGGTTGGATTTCTTACTGGGGTGACCAACAGACCCACCAACGATGCTCTAAGGCAGGATGCGTGGGATACTTGCAACAGCCTGCTCATATCATGGATATTGCAGAATGTGGATAAGTCAATTAGGAAGTCTGTCTTGTACACCAAGACTGCAAAAGAAATATGGAACTATCTCCAAAAGCAATTCTCTGTGAGTAATGGAGCTTGTAAATTCAGGTTGAATAAGAAGCTAGATCAACTTGAACAAGGGGACAAATCTATCTGTGAATACTTCACAGAGTTGAGGATCCTTTGGCAAAATCTGGAAGTCATGACTGACTGGCCACCAATGTCTCAGGTCACATCAGAAACCAGTGCCTGGCTGAATGCTTATCACAGAGAGCAGGAAGAGAGAAAATTGTTTCAGTTTCTCAATGGACTGATCCCCTTATATTCAACCATGAGAACAAATCTACTGATGATGACACCTCTGCCAACAATGGAGGAAGCAGCAGCTCTCTTTCAACATGAAGAGGCTCAGAGAAGGAACTACAAGAGTAGTGAAAAAATGGAAGTGGAGAATGTAGCCTTTTTAGCTGGACAGAAAGAAGGGGACAGTGATCCTTTCTGCCAGGTCTGTACTAGAAATGGACACACTAAGGAGAAGTGTTGGAGAGTGATAGGTTATCCGGCTGATCATCCTGTATCAAAGAAGTTTCCTGAAAAATCTCAGGAAAATAAGTCTAAAGGGAGACATCAAAACTCTGGGTACAGCACTACTACAAAACATCAAATAGACAACTGTTTTTTTTGCCATAGACAACTGACTTACAACAGTTGAGTAGTTTGGAGTTGTATATTAGTCTAAGCATAGACACCTGTTTTACAACAGTTGTCTATTGGTTAATAAACAACTGTTTTTTGTAAAACAACAGTTGTCTATATTTATATAGGCAACTGTTTTTCTAGAACAACAGTTGTCTATTACGTATATAGACAACTGTTTTTCTAAAACAACAGTTGTCTATATACATAATAGGCAACTGTTTTCTAAAATACGTATATATAGATATTTTCTTATATACGTATACATATTTTATGTTTTTTTTAATAATTCTTAAATACGTACATATTAACAAACCATAAAAAAGGAATACCATGGCGAATAATTGAGCAAAAGAAGTTACATTTTTATAAAATCCAACATCCAAACGATACATAAAATCATTATCCAACATCCAAAATCCAAAAGGTACACGTAAAATCATTATCCATGTCCAAAAGTACCTAAAACCATAATCCAACTAACACCTTGTCCGCATAAGGTAATCCGATGCATCATATACGACTAATTATTAAGAAAATAATCCGCCCATAATCCACGAACCTCGTCAATATCTTCTTGAGAATATGGCATCATATCGTTGAAATGCTAAAAAATCAATAATATAAATGAACTAATTATTTTGTTTCAATTATGTGCATAAAAAAAATGATTGAAACAAGAGAAAGTGTGAAAACCCAAGTCTTACCTCATTGACGGTTCTCTTCAAATCAGAACGAGTGATAATTTCGATCATATATCTCATCACGTAATAACCGCACTCTGTTTTCCGAGCATGAGGAGCTGACTACATTGCAACAAGTATAACAAAGTGTAAGAGTCGTACAAATGACAAAATACAAGATACAACATACACATACATGGATGAAGGTTATTAGTAACAAGATGACCTGTAAGTAACCATACCATAAACCACATATCACCTCTATGGGAACAGGGAAATCAGATGTTAAGCTAACTCTCACCTATCAGATACCTTTGCAACTAAGACTCGTTTAAAAGTTTTGAGTGTCAAGTACGCGAGTTAATATGAAGTGTCGGTGTAAAATAGACCATAGATCATGTCCTTTTTACATAACATGACACTCCAACGGTTCAATCTCATTAAACAAATGTCAATGCCTAGATTAAAATGCCGATCAACAAACTTCTGAAATAGCTAGATCTAACTAAAGCTAATTATAAATTCGTCGGAAATTTTATCTACACTCAAAAATGCCTTGAGATTACTATACAACCCATAATACAGAAACTCAAAATAAAGCACCTTCAAAAACTAAGCCAGAATACATACAGAGCTTACAAGTTACTGTACAACCCATACATAAACTCAAATAAAGAAAGAAAAAAAAAGGTTTTTAGGAACTGCTGAAGTCATGACAAATATAAGCATGTTAGGTTGTTCATTGGTTTTGGCCTTGTGCTGCTTACAAAGCTTAATACCAGGGTATTTAGGTGCTAGGAATAGGATCACCTATCGACTTACTGAAAACTCGAGTTTCAAAGTGAAAGCAATGAATTTGGGAGGTTGGCTTGTTACTGAAGGATGGATTCATCCTTCTCTTTTTGATGCCATTCCCAACAAAGACCTTCTGGTTGATACTCGGTACTCGTATTATTTACAAGTTTTTTACCATATATAAAATGTGTGTAGCTTAATTAGCTTCTCAATCGTCTTGTGTTATATCGACTGTATCATATACCAGTACCAGTAATATATATCGATAGTGAAATGTTCTGTAAAAATTTGTATTTTCGGTTAAGGTTCATTTGGAAATAGCCAGCCTCATTACATCAACAATAATCCCAAATCACCCAGATTGAACCAATCAACACAATCACAAGCCTCATTTTTTCATCATAGAAGCAAACGATTCATATAATATACGAGGTTTAACTAAGTACATACATTAACTTTCACCCACTGCGGAATTTGAGAACTCTTCCTTGTACCCCATGTATAGCCGTACACTTTTATAGACCTAGCACGGGAAAAAGAAAAGTTAAGTCACTATTAAAGAAGAAACATAAGTAAAATGAAAAAAATTATCTATAGTAATAAATTGAGATAACTCACGTATTAAGTAAAGTTCTAAATCCACTACGCTCGGACTTTCCAAGTGGGTAAGTATCGAAATAGCTGTCAACATACAAGACCCACACAAACAGTACGCTTAACAATCCTCGACATTCACAACTAAACTGTAAGATGACAGAATTCTATAGCTTCATTGCCTTTAATATATTCATAATTTCATATATCACCTAATGACCCGACAGTAACGATGCTGTGTCCTCAAATCTCCCCAGTGTAGAACAAATATCAATATATACATAGCATTGTTACTGCTTTGAAATCCAGATTGCTTGGATAACAAAATCTCAGGAACTATTTCACTCGACACTTAGATACTCCAACTTAGACCAAAAAATTGAGCATTCTGCTCCAATACCGTGTGACATGACACATCAGGTCTGAGTAACACAACTCAGGGGAACAAAAGCTGAGAGCTGAATGCTTCAAATCACACTAAATAATCGCTTCTAATACCGATGAGCAAATTGCCATTGAAGTTGCTCATTTTTATAAATGTTAATGTTAGCCGTACATTAACATATATATTTATATCCCTTTAGTTCAAGAAAAATATAGAACCGAATCGCTTCACTAAAACTGAAATTCAAAACTTATCCTGAGATCATCTCATACAAGAGTTTGTGTTCGAAAATCAATCTACCAAAACAACACCAGTAAATTTAAGAACCCTAACTTCCTCAATCAAACTAACATTTTCCATGTCTAAGTAGCTCAATGTTCTCGTTTTTCAATCAAACAATGAATTACTAATACAAAACATCATACGAATCCATGCGATAAACTAAAAGCAGTAATCAATCAATCAATCGAATAATGAAAATGTAATCTAGCACAACACGAATGTAGATCATACGTTACTCAGCGAAGAAAGGCAGAGTTAAGGAGAGAAAATCATACTTGAGAACCATGGTGGTTGCTGTTGTTGTTGTTGGAGATTCGCTGTGAGGCTGCAAATAACCCTAATCACGGAGACTATATGCGATAACAACAACAACAAAGGATGCTCAAAATATCGAAATAGCTAATAAAAATGCAAACAGAAAAAAGATGTAGAATGTAAACATGATGGAGTAAATATGATGGAGTAATGAGAGTGAGTACCAGAGAAGAGGCAAAATAGGGCGACAAATAGAGAACAGCGACAACAACTAGCGAAGAAGAAGAAGGAACGACGACGATGAGCGAAGAACAGCTAGCTTCGAAATTAATTACAGAAAAAGGAAGAGAAGAAGGGCGACGAAGAGCGAAGAAGGGCGACGTTAGCTTCATGATTAGACGATCAATTAGGGTTATCTGGAAACAATCAGCGATTAAGACGAAGGGCGAAGAAGGGTTATCTGGAAATATTTGGGGATCTGAAAAAATTAGGGTTAGAGGAGGAATAATTGGGGATCTGCTGGTTGAGCGGGAGTAAGTGAGCAAGTTGAGCGGGAGTCGAGTAATTTTGGGTCGATAAATGTATTTCAAGATCGAGTCAATAGACGATTTGAACTTGACTCGATACAATTTTGGGTCGATAAATTAATGAATTAAGTCGAGTAATTATTGGGTCGATAAGTACGATAATTAAGTCGAGTAATTATGTGTCATAAACTAATAATGATACGAGACAGCTCGTGAATGATTTGAACTCGAATCGATTAAATTTTGGGTCGATAATTTAATGACGAGTCGAGTTATTGTTGGTCGATAAGTACGATAACTTAATGAGGAATTTAGGATCATGGTGATCATATACGATTTATTATTAATCAGTGATAATTAAATCAATTTTTAATCCCTACAAATTTTAAACACCGCAATTTAGTCTATAATCTTCGACTAAACTCCTTGATTAATGCTAATTACAGTAATTAATTAAATTAATCAAACAATTTAGAAATTTTACAGCAACAACATAGCTCCTCTGATCTGTTGTCGTTCTTATTTGTCCAATCCGAGAAATTCTAACGCTCGCAATCCACTATCGGCCAACGTTACTATAAATAAATCAAAATTAACAAAAACCGTAAAAAAATCAAATGAAATGGAAAAAACTCAACATCAAATGAAATTACAATTAAACGTAAAGAGTCAAATGAAACGGAGGAACGAAATGACGGAAATTGGAAGGTACCTTTACAGGAAGTGGTTTTCAGTAATCGTGCAATGACTTTACGATCAATGAGATTATCATCAACGATCAATGAGTAAATATTCGAGTTTGGTGGTCGGGTATGTAAATGGGTTGAGAAAGTGATATGGGTTGGGTAGTAACAACCAATTTTTAGTGGTCCTAAAAATTAGAATAGACAACTGAGATTAATTAAAACAGTTGTATAATATATAGACAACTGTTTTTATAAAACTCAGTTGTCTATTACCAGATAAAGACAACTATTTCTCAAATAAAACAGTTGTCTATATATTATACTTCAGTTGTTAAGAATATCTGATGTCTATTAGGAGTTGTCTATTTGGTGTTTTGTAGTAGTGATGCAGGGGTTCAACCTCTAGTAGAGGAAGAGGCAGAGGAAACCCAACCTATAATCGACAAGGGAGACTGGCTGGCAATGCTATGATAGGGGAAGGACAAAATGAAATTGGAGGGGCCATAACTCTGACAACACAACAGTTTGCTCAACTGATGAACAACCAGAAGGGAAAAGAGGTCACAATCCCTGATCTAGAGGATGAGTTGGAAGCCAACTTTGCAGGTATGACATATCTATATTGCAATTTTGTTTCTAAAACCCCACAAGATGAGTGGATAGTAGATTCAGGAGCCTCAAATGATATGGTTTTTTATTTTTGCCTGCTTGACACACCAAAGGGCTATCAGTCTATCACAAACAAACCAAAAATCAACCTTCCAAATGGGGGTACCTTAATTGTTACTCATGTAGGAACCTACAAGTTTCCCAATGGTTTGACCCTAGACAATGTCCTTTATGTGCCTGATTTCAGACACAATCTATTATCTGTATAGAAACTAACCAGAGAAGAATAATGTCACATAACATTTTATGCTCATGTGTGTGTTATACAGGACTCTCAAACCAAGACTATTAAGGGTATTGGAAGAGAACACAAGGGAGTTTATTACCTATCCAATAATGACAATAGGTCATCTCCTAAATTAACTTGTGGTATTACGGTTATGAGTCAGTCTGAAGTATGTAATGCAACTATTCCTGCTAGTTTAGTATGTCAAGGGGTAAAATCAGGTGAAGAATTTTCCAATGTTCGCTATTCATCTGATAAATCTTGTAATGGAATATTATCTTTTAATGATAAGGAGTCTGATATTTGGCACCTAAGATTAGGGCATGCACCTCACAGTAAGTTGCAACATATACCTGATATTGCCCATCAGTTGCAGCACAACATTAAAAGAGTATGTATAACATGTTCCATGGCAAAACATACCAAACTTCCCTTTGCAAAAAGAATTGATAAGGCTGCAGATATTTTCAACTTGGTCCATGTAGATGTATGGGGGGCCTTACAGAAAAGAAACAAGGAACCATCATAGATTCTTTCTCACCTTGGTAGATGATCATAGTAGAGCTACTTGGGTCTATCTCATGAAACACAAATTAGAAGCACCACAACTTCTCTTGCAATTCTATAAATTTGTTAAAAATCAGTTCGATACCACCATCAAAATTCTCTGGTCTGACAATGCTTTGGAACTAACTGAAGGAGAAAGCAAGAGGATCTTACTGTCCAAGGGAATATGACAACAAACTAGTTGCGTTGATAGACCTCAACAAAATGGGGTAGTAGAACGGAAACACAGACATCTCCTTGAGATTAGTCGAGCTATATATTAGATTCAGTTCTGGTCTGCCATTAACATTTTGGGGGGATTGTGTACTTACTGCAGCATTTATCATCAACAGGCTGCCCTCACCACTTGTGAACAATAAAACTCCATATGAGGTTCTGTTTAAGAAACCACCGAATTACTCGATGATGAAGGTGTTTGGTTGTCTGTCAATGGCACACAATCCTACCAGGGATAAAGATAAATTCCTACCCAGAGGAGTTCCTTGTATTTTCATTGGATATCCCCTATCTCAAAAGGGATATAAAATGTAGGGTTTTTCTATGAGATACCTCTCAACTATTGTCTTTTCCAAGTGGTACCCTCGCCCTTTTCGAATTACAAGGTACCCTTAAACTCTACTTATCACTCCTTATCATAACCAAAGTGATAAATATATTACGATTTTTTTTGTAAATGAATAATTAACATATTAATCAATCCAATTTGATGCTTCAAACCACCTCTCTTTCTTTACCATTCACCAAGCCACCAAATGCCCACCACAACCCACCTCTATTGTCGGTCGACGTCGACCTCTCTACCTCACTCTTTTAAATCCTTCAACCTCAATTCCTTCATCATCCCTATGTCGTAGTGTGGTGGAATGGAGTTTTTCTAGTAAGGGATACAAATTCAAGAAATATATCATGGTTGTTGAAAGTCAATTAGGGAATAATCACTATTTACATCATCAATTGAGAAATTTTTATTGGAAAATTATAAATTTGGTTACAATATAGAGTAATTTACAATGTTTAGGGGTATACCATGTAATTCGAAAAAGGCGGGGGTACCACTTGGAAAAGCCAATAGTTGAGGGTATCTCATAGAAAAACCCTAAAATGTATTATATTGTGAAGAAATCAGTGTTTGTGTCGAGAGATGTCAAGTTTTATGAAGGAATATTTCCGTGCAAGATTAAAAATTTTGCTCAACACATTCCTACTCTTCAAACTGGCAGTTATGACAACTCATTTACTACTTTCCAAATGGGCAATACTATTGAGTTCCTAGATATAGACGCACCTGCAGAAACCAATGATGTTGTGGGTGTGTCACCAATCACTGAACACCTACAGGGTATAATGGATGAAGAACCAGAAAACTTGAATTTGGAAAGCAACGATGTTCCAGTGGCTCCCTTAACAAGACCTCACCGAGAAAGAAGAGCCCCAGGATGGACTAAAGATTACATAGTTCAAAATCCTGTGATGGCACCATCAAGTATAGCTAATGTAGTCCAACTACATCTGCCTCAAGCTTTTGCTGGTCATACTAGCATGTCCACTTCACCACCAGATCCTCTAACCTTCCAAGAGGCCATTACAGATCCTAAATGACAACAAGCTATGCAAATGGAACTCAAAGCTCTTAATGATAATAATACTTGGATTCTAACAGATTTGCCCAAGGGTAGGAAGGCCATCGGTAGCAAATGGATATACAAGACAAAGTATAATCCAGATGGCACTATAGAACGGCACAAAGCTCGCCTAGTGGTGCAAGGTTTCAGACAAATGTATGACATTGATTATGATGAGACATTTGCGCCTGTGGTAAAAATGTCTACAGTAAGAGCATTACTATCATTCATCTCTATCAATAATTGGCACACATGTCAGATGGATGTAGCCAACGCCTTTCTACATGGAGATTTAATGGAGGAAGTGTATATGAAACCCCCTCAAGGATACAATAATGAATTATTGCAGCCTAGGGGACATGGGGAGTCTGAGGACATTGAAGGAAAAGTATGGAAGCTTCTCAAATCCTTGTATGGCTTAAAACAAGCTCCTCGTCAATGGTTCTCAAAATTATCTCATACTCTACTTAATTGTGGATACAATCAGTCCAATGCTGATCATTCGTTGTTTGTCAAGCAGCAGAATGGGACAACCACAGTAGTTCTAATCTATGTTGATGACATGGTTATCGCTGGAGACAGTCCATATGAAATTCAATCTCTCAAAGATCACTTTTTGGCTTCAAGCCATCAATAGTGAAATAGAGTCTATCATGAGTAACAACACTTGGGTGTGAACAGATTTACCTAGGGTTATAAACCCCTAAGTAATAAGTGGGTGTTTGAAAAGAAACTCAAACCTGATGGCTCAGTTGATAAATTTAAAGCCAGACTTGTTGTATGTGGTAATCGTCAAACGAAAGGTTTGGATTTCTTTGATACTTACTCACCTGTTACTAAAGTGTCTAACATTAGGGCTCAAATTGCACTTGCATCTATACATGATTTAGTCATTCATCAGATGGATGTAAAAACTGCATTTCTAAATGGCGACCTTGATGAAGAGATCCACATGAAACAACCAGAAGGTTTTCTTGCTCCTGGTCAAGAGAACAAGGTATGCAAGCTCATCAGGTCCTTGTACGGTCTGAAACAGGCACCAAAGCAATGGTATGACAAATTTGACAAAACTATCAGATCTAATGGTTTCACGGTAAACGATTCTGATGCATGTGTGTATTCTAAATATGATGATTCTGGTTGTGTGATAATATGTTTATATGTGGATGATATATGCTCATATTTGGAACAAACATGCATGTGGTAGATGCTACCGTGTGTAGCAGACGGGGCATAAATCAACTTTAGGACAGTGACGTTCTTGTCGCGACACAACTTCTGTTCTTTGTTCCAGATAAGATCTAACCCTCTTCTCTCCCCACTTCTACTACTACCGTGATAACATATGCATGGTTGATGTTAAGGTGAGTTGTCCTAAAGTTGATTTATGCCCCGTCTGCTACACACGGTCTCAATGGCACTCAACTCCCAGGATTCCACAACTATACCGTAACTTCAGTGTAGGTGAGGAACGGTTGAATACAGGCAAGAACGTTTGCCAAAAACTTAACCGGAACAGAGGTAAAGATATGAAGTATGAGAGTGTTGTTGAGTATGTTTTATGTGTTACAAATGAGGAGAACGACAGATTATATAGTGAAGCAAAATCAAAGTTTCAATGTGTAGCAATAATGCACACTGGAAACTTACGGTAATCAGTCTCGGGAAGTAGCACAATCAGTCTCGGAAATTGCACAAAGACTTACTGAGTTCAAAGAAGGAAAAAGGATGCTTCTGGAATAAAACAGATAATCCGACCACTAAAACAGATAAACCTAGAACCATGTGGCTCGTCGCGCGCGCGCGTGTGTGGTGTACGTTTAGTCCTCACTTGTACACATCTAGTAGAGCATTTTAGTGGGTCATATATAAACACATTTTAGAAGCAATGAATGTTCCATGTGGAATAGTTAATACTACTAAGAGTGCTTCTTTTGAAGCATTTAACTCTAACAATCCCCCACATGATTCAATAGAAGAAGAAAAAATGGAGAAATCATTGGCAAACGGAGTTTTAGTGTTTAGATGTTCAGTGTCTTATGGACCTTAACTGACACCCAGTGCGTACAAAAACCTAGAACCATCATTTAGAGGTGGTTCGAAGCCTTTAACCTCCTAATGATGTTGGTAAAAGGTTAGTTTCGCACTTACCGTACTCAAATCAGGGTTAGTATTCGCACCATCCATGAACTCATCATGAACGTCAACTGTATATCGTAAGTATTTTACTTGGACTTCCCAAGTGCTCTCCAAATGAATCCTGGTAATTCATGAATGCCTCTGGAGATCCTAAAGCCTAAGGATCTCTTGGGATTTAGAGCAACAATCCCCCACATTCACATCGGTAAATTCATCAGGTTTGACTGTCACAAACCATCCGTTTAGGACTATGAATTTATTAAGAGCCAAAGCTCAACCTTAAAACACAAGACAGTAGATATCAAAATAAAAACATGTGTCACGCAAAACAGTTACAAAAGGAAATGGTTGTGACATTATTACTCGAGTTCACTGTGACTTTGTTTGACCGCATTTGACCTTAGCTGAGCTAAGTTGGGTATCAATCACAGTTTACTCCTTTACGGGCTTTAAACCCATTTCCAGCACCATCTTTCTACCAAGGCCTTTGGTGAAAGGATCCGCTATGTTCCTCTCGGATCTTACAAATTCAATTGAGATTACATTTTCTCTGATCAAATTCCTCACTATTCCATGCCTTAGGCGTATGTGTCTCCTTTTCCCATTATATGTTTAACTGTGAGCTACTCCAATTGCAGCTTGATTGTCACAATGCATGGAGACTGATGGAGTCGGCTTCCCCCACAATGGAATGTCAGCTAGCAGACTCCTAAGCTACTCTGCTTCCTGTCCTGGCAATTCTAGAGTAATAAATTCAGATTCCATTGTCGATTTGGCAATGCAAGTTCGTTTAGACGATTTCCATGAAATAGCACCACTAGCAGGTGTAAACACATAACCACTAGTAGATAGGATATCAGAAGAATCGGCTATCCAATTAGCATCAGTGTAACCCTCTAGAACAGCAGGTGTTCTCTCAAAATGTAAACCCCAATACATAGTACCCCTCAAGTATCTCAACAAACGAATAAAGGCCGTCCAATAATGTTCTTGTCCGGGGTTATGAGTGTACCTACTTAGTCTACTTACTGCGTAGGCAATATCGGGTCTAGTATAATTCATTAGGTACATGACACTACCTATAATCTTGGCATATTCCTCTTGTCCTACACTGTTCCCGGGGTTTTTAGCCAGATCTATACTAGAGTCATAGGGTGAGGACAGGGGTAAACTATCAAACTGAATGAACTTTCTCAGAATTTTTTCCGTGTAGTGAGCCTGACTCAAACATAATCCTGTTTTAGTTCTAGTGATTTTTACCCCAAGAATAACATCGGCCTCCTCTAAGTCTTTCATGTCAAAACACGAATTTAGAAAATTCTTGGTAGCATCTACCACATGCATGTTTGTTCCAAATATGAGCATATATCATCCACATACAAACATATTATCACACAACCAGAATCATCATATTTAGAATACACACATGCATCAGAATCGTTTACCGTGAAACCATTAGATCTGATAGTTTTGTCAAATTTGTCATACCATTGCTTTGGTGCCTGTTTCAGACCGTACAAGGACCTGATGAGCTTGCATACCTTGTTCTCTTGACCAGGAGCAAGAAAACCTTCTGGTTGTTTCATGTGGATCTCTTCATCAAGGTCGCCATTTAGAAATGCAGTTTTTACATCCATCTGATGAATGACTAAATCATGTATAGATGCAAGTGCAATTTGAGCCCTAATGTTAGACACTTTAGTAACAGGTGAGTAAGTATCAAAGAAATCCAAACCTTTCGTTTGACGATTACCACATACAACAAGTCTGGCTTTAAATTTATCAACTGAGCCATCAAGTTTGAGTTTCTTTTCAAACACCCACTTATTACTTAGGGGTTTGTAACCCTAGGTAAATCTGTTCACACCCAAGTGTTGTTACTCATGATAGACTCTATTTCACTATTGATGGCTTGAAGCCAAAAAGTGGAATCAATGGAACTCACAGCCTCTTTATAAGTTCTAGGATCTGTTTCAAGCATAAAAACATTTACAACATACTCATCGACTAAACTCGTTTCGGCTAGGAAAGCGGTCACGAAATTTGGACCAAAACTGGTTTCGGTCCTGGATCGTTTACTCATTCGAGGTTCCTCGGGAACCACCGCAGGAGTAGGGGGACGCGCTGCAACAACAGGAGCCAAAGAGTTAGTTTTCAAATGGAAAATATGCTCAAAAAATTATGCATCTCTAGATTCCTTTATGGCCCCGAAACCGGACGAATCTTTAAGAATAAAGCGGTAAGCGGCACTATTCATGGCATGCCCGATGAAAATTTCGTCTACGGTTTTCGGTCCAATTTTGCTCCTTTGAAACCATGTATGCTCTAATTCTAAGTCTCGGTCAGTCTGAAAGGGTCTATACCAGTGTACACAGCCTATCGAGAATCGGGGCGGACTTCCTAAGTCGAGTTGAACTTAGAACATGCCGTAAAACCCATACGAATCGGCTAATGGACACCTTCGACATATCCAATTTGAACTACATCGATAGTATAGTGGGACGTCGGTCACCAGTACCGGCCCGGGAAAATATGGGGTTATGCATGAACCGTAAAACTAAAACGCGTATTGTACTAGTCAAACGATTTCTATTCGAGTCTCACCCTGAGGATGCTGAAGGTCAGTAACGTATCAGCTAATCCCCAGCGGAGTCGCCAAATTGTGGACATGACATAGGTCCACCCCGACGCGGCCACGCGCGGGTTTGGGGAGGCGAATGAATCTCCATGAGATGGTCAAATGGAAATTTAAATCGAAGTTGGAGTCGCCACCGAATTTTATGGTTATTCGGAACCATTCGAGCCCACTCTATGTCGTAGTGGGCCGTATACAAAATACGGCCCATTTCCGATGTCAGAGTTTATTGGGCTCGTCCCTTTGCATATCGATATAGATGCCGACTTGAGCGGTTAATCGTATATTGAATGACTCTCGTTGCCAATGGGTTCGGACATCCGAAAACCACGATTCTGAGTAAGGGGTGAGGGTACGTGTTGGGAAGTTCACTAAGAACACCCAACCCCGCCCGCACATTAGCGGCTCTACTAGGATATCGAATGATTTTTTAATAGGCACGTTAGTAATACGATGAATGATATGCAAACATTGTTTTCCTAAACATGCGAGGAATTGAATGGGTTGCTAAGTCGGTTTAATGCATGAAAAATTAACGTCAAAGTTGAATTTAGCATGTGAGATTCGTTTTAGTATAATAAAACAATATGATGAAAAAGATATGAATTTGCTACAAAATAAACAAACGAGTTAGTATCGATTTGTAAATAATAATATAGCAAATAAAATAAATATACGAGATCTGAAAAATATCGCTAAAACACTGTTTTGTATAAAAAACGAAGTTCGAAAAATAATAAAAAAGCGGAAAAGATGCGCCGTGGCAGCCGGCCGCGCGGCTCGCCCGGGATGCCGGCGAGTCGCGTGTCGGGCTGATTTCGTAAGCGGTTTTTTTGAAAATTCGATGCTTTTATTAAATCGCGTACAAATATTGCATAATTCGTACTTGACTTAATATTTTCGATATTCGTTATATTCGATAATTGACTACGAAATCAATATCAAATACTTCGAATAGTTTTAGAAAAGATGTAAATTTTGAAATCGTTTCGTAGAATAATAAAATAAAACGAACGAAAAAGCCAAAAAAAACGACTCGGGTTTCAGGCCCGTGCGCGAGTCGCCTGGGCGTGGCGCGACTCGCGTGCGGGTCTGTCCGGTTTTTATTTTTTGTTCGAAATTGCTAATTTTGATAAATCGCGTACAAAATATGAATTACCTTATACTCGATTTATGTTTTCGATATTCGTCGTACCCAATATTCGATTATGAAATCGATATTGAGTATTCGGAATGAATTTAAAAAAAAGGGTTCGTAAAAAGAGAGATAAAAATAAAAGTTTGAACGAAAAAAGGAAAAAAAGATGTAACGACTTTATATCGTCGAGTTTTGATTTAATTCCTTTTGATACGACATTCAACTATAGAGTTGATATCGCATCTTAAGAATGTTTGTCAATATGAAAATAGTTTTTGATATTATCGATATTAGAGAAAAACGCGACGAACGACCCGTAATATAAAAAAGATCGACGCGACCCGTAAAAAAAGGACTCGGACCCATAATAAAAACGGACGCGGAGAGAGAAGAAAGGATCAAAAAGTCAGGTTTTGTACACCCTTAACCTACATGCTTCTGTTTACTCGGATCGGGGCTCGTCGGGACGTGGCTTGGGCACAGGAGTGTCGAGTGGATGTCGGTGAGTTGGCGGTGGTTCGGCTCGGTCGAGAAGGGTGTCGGGTATAGGGCCGGATTTCCTTCGGGTTTGTAGTATCGGTTTTTCGATGTTAAGTTTTGTGCTTATGAGTGTGTGTGATATGATATGATATTTTCTGATATTGAAAGTGTTGTATGCAAGGGGCTATTTATAGGGAGTTCCCGACCTTGGCTAGGAGAGTTTGAACTACCGCTAGAGATAGGAAATATAGGAAGCTGTAAGGCATGAGAAAATTCCGCTTTCTTGTCAAGGAAGAAAGGGTTCACGGCTGGTTTGTGCTGCCTGGCCGAGTATTTGCACTCGGTCGGGTGTCTGAATCGGTTTTTGGATAGGATTCCTGCTTGAGATCGAATTCCATCCTTAAACGGATTTGTTTAATATTTTATGTAGCTGATTTTTTGTAGGATTGGAGTATGAATCAGCCGTGTGAGGTGTCACGGCTGACTCACGTGTCTCGGGAAAATCTTTGACCGGGTTTTGACTCGGTCGCTAAAAGACGGTTTTACTCCTGGTGTCAGAATCGACCCAAGTTAGTCTTATTTGACTCGAAACGACCTACTGGGCCTGATTTTGAGGTTGGTTTTGTGAGATATGTACTCCATAATGAGTCCAAGCCAAATGCCAATGATTTTGAGTCCGTTTCTGAGTATTTGAAGCACGTTTGCGTCCGATCATCATCGGGTGTTTGTCGGAAACTACTATAGACACCTGGCGATCAAAATGTGGGTGTCTACAAGCTCGGATTGACCGTCTTGAGAGGTAAGGATGTTTTGACCTTTTCACCTTTAAGTAAAGAGCATGTTCGGTTTAAACTATATTTTTGAAACGGTTTTATAATTATTTTGTCAACGATGAATTTTTATGATACTCTTGTAATATTTTGGATATTGGAACTTTGTGACAAATCACATATTGGTATTATTTTGCTACAATTCTTTTGGTGGTTATAACAGACTCTGGGACCTCTGTTGGTCTATGAGGTTAAGGTGCGTCTGAGACGTCCCTGGGATTTCGTCCCGAAACTGAACTCCTGGCCCGAGTTGTGTTAAGTGGGTTTTTCCGGTCCCCACTTGCTAGGTAGTTAGACTTCCTCCTTTGGCAGCCTCATCCTACTGACTGCCCAAATGTGAGTAGTGCGCACTATAGTAAGTCTAGCTAAGCATAGGTGGTACCTCTAGGTCGTGCAAAAGGGTAGGACTTTGGCACACAGGTGGAAACAATATATTTCGGTTTTGGTTTTGACTACTGTTTTCACAGTACTTTTGGTTTGGTATTGAGACAATGATATTTAACTCTGATTTCAGTTTACTACAAATTATAATTATTGTTTTACGTTTTCAATATAATATATTTTACTCAGCTTTGCTGACGTCCTTTTGTTTTGGGTCGTTCCCCCGCTGGAACCTGTACCTATTTGTGTTTTGGGTACAGTTGATAGGTACAATTAATATGCTGCATGGGTGCATTTGGTTCGGGATGCTGAGCGAGGAAGGATTTTATTATTTAACGTTTACCTCCAAACTATTTATATTTATGTTGAATTTTTGGGTTGAAGTTGTTTTAAACCGTTTTGGATTTTGTGGGACTTAAGTCTTCCGCTGCAACGTTTTGCTTTAATTATTCATCGGATTTATATTTCTTTTTAATTCTTATAACATTCTTTTGCCTTGCATTTGGCCTTGTGAGCTAAACGCGGAGTAACGGCTTTAAATTTTCCTATTTTATTCTTTTATTTTGGTCGCGAAAATTTAGGGCTGTTACAGTTGGTATCAGAGCAATAGGTCTTTCCCAAATGTTTTGCAAAATTTGAAATGGTTTAAAAAAAAATTACTACTCCGTACTTTATTATTATTATTATTATTATTTAAAAAAAAACTTTTCTTTTTAAACCGAGAGTGATGGGTGGATTGGGTGCATTGCATACGCATGAATTATTTGTATGTATTTTTATATTTGTCATGTTTAGTACGGTTACTATTCTTACCTAATTGAACTGTGATAGAGATGAATGCTACTTGCATTAATATTTGTGATTTGTGATTGAACCTTCTTATACTTGGACTTAATAGAATATTGTTTATATCTATAGTAATAATGCCTCCACGAAGAGAAAATGAAAACAATGATATGGTCGCTATGATGGCACAATTGTTAGCTCAGAATGCAGCTCTTCTCCAAGTTGTGCAACAAATGACCACTGTTACCCAGAATATGAATGATAGAGTTGAGAATGAGAATGATCCTACACCCACTGTTGCTGGAATGTCTGAAGCGGTACAGAAGAAGAAACCGCCGACTTTTACTGGGAAAGGGGATCCTAATGAACTAGATAATTGGGTTAGGGAGATGGAGAAAATTTTTCTAGCTGTAGGTTCTCCACATGAATTTCAGGTTAGGATCGATGTCTTCTATCTGAAAGAAGAGGCGGATATTTGGTGGCAGACTGTGAAAGAGGACTTTATGAAACCAATTAGGATTAGAAATCCAAATGGCACACATACATTATATGATAAAGACTGGGATACTCTTAAGGAGATATTAGAAGCAGAATTTTTCCCAGAACATGTGAAACATAAAAAATTAGCTGAATTTGGAGACCTAAAGCAAACCGATGAGATGAGTGTGAAAGACTTTTATAATAAATTTATTGAGCTTAGTCATTTTGCTAAGGAGTTAGTGCCAACTGAGGGGATTAAAGCATCTAGGTTTGAGGATAAGTTACATTGGAAGATTAAGGGTAGGTTTGCTGGAGAGACACTCACTTCATTAAGAGATGTCTATGCTAGGGCTGTTAATATTGAGAGGAGTAACCAGAAGATGGAGGTTGAGATGGGAAGTACTGGGACTAAGAAGAGGGAGTTTCAGGGGAATCAATCTGACAACCCAGCGAAGAGAGGGAATTTCAATGCTAATAATAACACCCAACACAAGTCCCGATCTTTTGGAGGGAATGGGAAGGAAGAAGGTAATAGCTGGAGAGGTAGAAACCAGGGAACAATAAATGACTTTACACCTCATTACTACTGTAAGTTATGCAAGGGAGATCACCCAGGCGTTGACTGTGAGGGGAATAAGGTGACATGCTACTGGTGCGGGAAGTTAGGACATCAAGAATTCGAGTGTAGGAACAAGAAGGCAGGGAAACCTCGTGCTACGCAAACTGTTAGTGCTAGTGTGAATCAGAGTAATCGATTTGATGGTCAGGGGAACACACAGAATTTTGGTAGGTCCACAACTAACAATAATTTTAGGAATCCAGCTCCGACTCAGACCAACATTACAGCTAGTAAACCCGCGGGCCAAGTAAATACTGCACAGAATAGCAAAAAGCCTACTGGGAAGCTCTATGTCATGAATAGGGAGGAAGCCGAAAACACAGATATCGTTTCGGGTAATTTTCTAGTGAATTCTATTTTAACTCATATTTTATTTGATTCTGGTGCATCTCACTCTTTTATTTCGACTAAGTTTGTGGATAAAATGAATGTTGACTCTAGTAAAATTGTGGATTATGATTTTGCCATGCCATCTGGGGACTTAGTAAACTGTAAGAGGGTTTATAGGGATGTGTTGTCAGTTTTTATTGGTGATCACGATTCTAAGGCAAACCTAATAGAATTTCCATTGCCCTACTTTGATGTTATTTTGAGGATGAATTAGGCCTAGTGTGCCGCCTTGAGGTGACCCTACTTTATTTGTGGAAAAAGGAGGATGAAACTTTAAGATTATGTATTGATTATCGGGAATTGGATCAAATTACTATATAGAATAAGATTCCCTTACCTAGGAATGATGACTTATTTGACCAGTTGAAGGGAGCTTTTATTTTCCCTAAAATTGATTTGCAATTTGAGTACCATCAATTAATGATAGCGCTTAAGGATTTATCTAAGAGTACATTTTCTACTAGATATATATTGTCATTGTGAGTTTACTGTGATGTTTTTTTAAGTTGATTAGTGCACCTGATGTGTTTATGGACTTAGATGAAACGAACTTTGAGGACTTACCTAGATAAATTTGTTGTGATATTCATTGATGACATAGTATTTATTCAGAGAATGAAGAGAAGAATGAGGAATATTTACGATTTATCTTAGACATCTTGAGAGGAAATTAGTATTTGTTAAATCTTCGAGGTGTGATTTTTGGCTAGTACGGGTAATTCTGGGGGATATTATATTTAAGGATGGAGCATTAGTAGATCCTGTTAAGGTTGTTAAGGAGTGACCTAAACCGGAATCTATGACTGAAATTCGTAGCTTTTGGGCTTAGCTGGTTACTATAGGAGATTTGTGAAGGATTTTTCCAAATTAGATAGATTAATGACTACACTGATGTAGAAAGCCATAAAATTTCATTGGGATGAGGGGTGTGAGGAATCGTTTAGAATTTTAAAGGAAAAATTGACCATTGTTTTAGGATTGCCCTTACCGGATGAAAATGAAGTTTCTGAAGTTTATACATATGCATTTTAAGAATGGATTAGTTATTGTTTTTAGCCGAATAAGAAAGTGATTGCTTATGCATTTAGGCAGTTGAACCTTTACGAAGAAAATTACCCTACTTATGATCTAGACTAAGCAGCCGTAGTAGTTGCCCTAGAAATTCGGGGACATTATTTGTTTGGTGTACCCTTTAAGGTTTTTATGATCGTAAATTTTAAGATATATATTTACCCATTAGGAGCTAATCGTGAGATAAAGATGCTGGTTGGATTTGATTGAGGACTATAAGATCGAGATTCAGTATCAGGTAAGAAAAGCCAATGTGGTGGCTGATGCTTGGAGTATGAGTTAGATCCTTTAGGAGTTTCCGAGCGGAAGTGGAGTTTAATCTTTATGGATTTTATAGTTGGGTTGTTAAGGTCGGAGGAAGGTAATAATATGATTTGGATTATAATAAATAGATTAACTAAGAGAGCACATTTTATTCCCATGAAGGATATGTGAGAGAAGAAGCAACTTGCTGATGCTTATATATATTATGTGGTAGGACTTCATTGGATTTCAAAGGTTATTATATTAGGTAGCGAACATATGTGTTCCAATATTTTGGGAGAAACTTGAGCCAACCATGAGAGACAAATACCCTCATCTTTTTGCCTAAGGTAAATATTCGTGCTTCGAGGACGAAACTTTATTTTAAGGTGGGTAGAAATATGTATGACTACTTGTTTTTGTGGTAAACTAAGCATTTCCTTGTGTGATTTCATGCTATTTACTGTTTATTGGTTACATACAAATATGAATATTTTGGCTATTATCGATGCTTAATAAGCACAATGTCATTGGTTATTTGTTATTACTTGAAATTGACATATTTGTGGTTTGTTTGTGCTCAACGCACGTATTGGTGATTTCGTGCTTAACGCACACATTGTTGGTTTGATAGTGCTAAACGCACTTATTTGATTGATTGATTGATTTTGTGCATTACGCACTTGTAAAATGATTGAACTTGTGATTTTCAAAATTTTGAAATAATTTAAATATTTTTGTCCGACATGCTCTTAACTTGGCAAGTGATACTTTACCTTAGAGGAGTATGAGAATTGTGGTGGTTTCGAATTTTGGTATTATCTTATGAAATTAGGTGATCTTATCTTGTGGATCTAGGTGATGGTGAAGTTGTATACTTTGAAATTTGAGGAATTAGGTAGTTATGGATTTTGAGGATTTAGAAATATGAGATATCTTTAAGTTTGTGCTTAATTTGACGGATTTTGGATATATGGATATTTTACAGATATATGAAGAATTTTGGTGGATTTTTGGATATATGGAGTGAGTGGGTCATTTTGGACATTCGTGAGTAATGTGAGACTTTATTTTTCGAGGATGAGTTTAAACTTCGAGGACGAAGTTTTGTTTTAAGGAGGGAAGTCTGTAACACCCCGTTATTTTCTGAGTCAATTATAAAGTTTGACTTTTCTATTTTTTTATCTAAATCGGATTTTAATTTGGAAAAATATTTTTAATGTTGTTATAAAAATTAAAGTATTTTGGGTCGTCTTATAATAAATCGGGTTTTGATTTTCTTAAAGTGGAACATTATTTTATAAATCGACTTTGTATCGGGTTCGAATTTGATTCAAACACAATTAGGAAAAAAAAAACAAAAAACAAAACCTAAACTATTTATATGCAAACCCCGTATCCCCTCTTTATTCAACCATTCATTCAACATACTTTCATTCAACTCTCTCTGCTGCACACTCTTTTACCCCTTTGCTTCTGTCCCTTCCGATTGTTTCTTGCTCCTCTTTCGACATCGTATTAATTGTAAGTATTTCAATTTTACCTATTTCGAGTTATTGAATATGGTTTCGTACAATTTTATAAATCGATTTTTGTTTTAAATATCATGAGTCGGGGTTAATAGACATTGTGTCAAACAATTTGTTGGTACCGGGTTATTCCGATTCTAGTATTATTTCTCATGGATTAGTGATTTCTTCTTTGTGAAAATTTTCAATTAGTATCAAACTTTGTCGGGATAGAAATTTGGGGTGATTAGTATATCGGCTGATTGGGTTTTATTAAATTAGGGTTAATAGTGATTTGGGGCAATGTCCGTAGCAATTAAAATTGTTAAGCTTGAGGATGACGCAGCGATGATGCAGTGCTGATGCAGGGGTGTGAATTATTTCATTCTTGCCGTGAGTTTTGGTTTAATTCATTATTCAACTAGTCTATAATGATTTGGGATTTTAATCGGGTTGTGTCCGAAATAGTAACTCTAGAGTTTGGGTGGTGAGTAAATTAGTTTTGGGGTGAAAATTCAACGACTTGGTAATTGGTATGATAGAAGATTGATATATTAAGTTAGGTTCAGGTCTACTTTAGCTATAGATCATTGAATCAGTTTATATTATTATTTGTAGCTTGTGGATTCGAGGAGAAAGAATTTTTGAATTAATATTAGCTCGGATTGACCATCTTGAGAGGTAAGAACGTTTTGATCTTTTCACCTTTAAGTAAAGAGCATGTTCGGTTTAAACTATATTTTTGAAACGGTTTTATAATTATTTTGTCAACGATGAATTTTTATGGTACTCTTGTAATATTTTGGATATTGGAACTTTGTGACAAATCACATATTGGTATTATTTTGGTACAATTCTTTTGGTGGTTATAACAGACTCTGGGAGCTCTGTTGGTCTATGAGGTTAAGGTGCGTCTGAGACGTTCCTGGGATTTCGTCCCGAAACTGAACTCCTGGCCCGAGTTGTGTTAAGTGGGTTTTTCCGGTCCCCACTTGCTAGGTAGTTAGACTTCCTCCTTTGGCAGCCTCATCCTACTGACTGCCCAAATGTGAGTAGTGCGCACTATAGTAAGTCTAGCTAAGCATAGGTGGTACCTATAGATCGTGGAAACAATATATTTCGATTTTGGTTTTGACTACTGTTTTCACAGTACTTTTGGTTTGGTATTGAGAAAATGATATTTAACTCTGATTTCAGTTTACTACAAATTATAATTATTGTTTTACGTTTTCAATATAATATATTTTACTCACCTTTGCTGACGTCCTTTTGTTTTGGGTCGTTCCCCCGCTGGAACCTGTACCTATTTGTGTTTTGGGTACAGTTGATAGGTACAATTAATATGCTGCATGGGTGCATTTGGTTCGGGATGCTGAGCGACGAAGGATTTTATTATTTAACGTTTACCTTCAAACTATTTATATTTATGTTGAATTTTTGGGTTGAAGTTGTTTTAAACCGTTTTGGATTTTGTGGGACTTAAGTCTTCCGCTGCAACGTTTTGCTTTAACTATTCATCGGATTTATATTTCTTTTTAATTCTTATAACATTCTTTTGCCTTGCATTTGGCCTTGTGAGCTAAACGCAGAGTAACGGCTTTAAATTTTCCTATTTTATTCTTTTATTTTGGTCGCAAAAATTTAGGGCTGTTACACTTTACTATTTAGTTTAATTAAAGAATTTAACTTGTTTTATTTTATTGTTGTTGGTTTGATTGATATACAAAAAGACGGGTGGGCGTCTTTTGGGCTTCGTTCATATTATAGATCCGGGTGATTTATGATACTTTGATTATGCGTTACTTATATTAATTTACGATATTTTAATAATTTTTTTTCATACATGGTCTTAGGTGTATCGATTTAGGTTATTGACTTACGATTTCCTTAGAATCAAAATGTACTCGTAATTGTTATTTTGCAATGAAAAATAAACGTCGGTGGCTGAACGGTCATCTTTTTTGTCCTTTTCAAAATAACAACTACATTAAAATAGTTAATTTCGTGTTTAATCAGCTAATTATGTATAATTACTTAATTGTATTTTTATTTGTTAAATAAGTGTTTAATTACATTGACTCGATTAATTAGTTAATTAGGTGAAATTGCATTTATATTTTTTAAATAAATGTTTAATTAGTTAATTAAGTGAAATTAGTTGATTAATTGTTTAATTAGATAATTACTCTGTACGTTAAGTTGGATAATTATGTGCTTTATTAGTTAAATGTGTACTCGTATTTAATAATTTATTTAGGGTCGAACAACAAAAAGGACAATTAAACAAGGACGTGAGACTTTAAAAACAATAGTGTTCCGGTCACGGAATCAATGAACCCGACTATGAATTCGGGTTCCTAGTATTCGGATATTGCTCGCTTGACTTCCTTTGATCTCTCCTTTCTCCTCTCCTATGATCGGACCTTCCCGGCGGATCGAGTCTGCTCCCTGCACAAGTAACGCACAGGGCCCCGAAGGTTGTCCGAGAGAACCCTCTCCGATGCCTAAGTCAGTCCGTGAATGCCTTAACGAACCTAGCTCGTGAGGAACTAGG
The DNA here is from genome assembly GCA_958450325.1 of Agrostemma githago. Taxonomy (NCBI): domain Eukaryota; kingdom Viridiplantae; phylum Streptophyta; class Magnoliopsida; order Caryophyllales; family Caryophyllaceae; genus Agrostemma; species Agrostemma githago. The sequence continues at coordinate 11,030,094 of OY288258.1, forward strand.
TGGCGTTTTTAGGAGTAAGAGTCTAGAGAGAGAAAATCCAACCCTCTCTAAGTGGGAAATGGATAAGTATTTATACCTTCCCACAAGAGAGGGGATTGGAGGGAAAAAAGAGCGGGAGAATGAGTGGATGTCAGGGTTACACGTGGACCTGCTTCATCCACTCATTCCCTTTTACCTTAGGCAGAAAGACGAAGGGGCCCCTAGTAACCCCTGCCCTGCTCGGGAGGGAGATTGCCTGGGGGCAGGTGGTTAAGGGGAGTCTACTGGCCCTCCCCAGCTGGTCGCTTTACCCTGCTGGACAGGCGACCTTCCCGGAGTCTCATTCACAGAGGAAAGTCCAGGTGTCCTACCTCGACGGCCTGCTGGACAGACCCTTCGATTCTCGGGTTGGGTATTCGCGGGGCTTGCCAGGCGGGCGACCCGGCGCAGGCTCTTCAACCCTCATCAATTGGCCCTCACCGGCCGGGGGGGAGTAAGGTTTCTCCCTAGCAGGTGGACTCTTGATGGTGAGTAGTTGACTTGTGGTTTTACCCTTGCATTTAATGCGCTCGCGTATTCCCGAGGGGGAAGACTCTTCTGTATTTGGGCATGCCAAGAGTTTAAGTGTCTTTTTGGTCATGATTGCTTTCCAGACCCAATGGATTTTGGGGCAGCGTGCTTGTGTGCTGATTGGTCGTGCCCCCTGTCGAAGTAGTTGGGGCGCCATTTAATGCTTTGGCCACCCCTTTCGTATAAATTGCGGTTCCTTTGCCATTTTCACAACCCATCTTCAACCTTCTCCTCTTCTTTCTTCAGAGAAAATGTCGTGGATTATCAAAGTACTTTTCTGCCATGGGGATCGTGTAGTGAGCCGTCGCTTTAGGGGGTGCTGGAAACTAAGGTATCCTCGGGCGTCTTTTCTCATTCTGCGCCGTAGCCGGCGACCCCGTGCTCAACGTCACCGAAAGCTCAGGAGGGCTCTTGTCAAAGCGGGCAAGCGTCCTCAGAGGGCTTCTCCAGCCGCTCCAAAATTCAGGCGTTGCCCCCAGGGTGGGGGTTGTTTCGATAGGGGGTGCCATGAGTGTTTTCCATGGCTACACCCTGAGCAGTTCGACCCCGACTGCTCAGAGCTGTCCTCTTCTCCCGAGTCGGGCCCTTCTTCTCCTCTGAGGAGGAAGGTGGGCTGCGGCTCCTGTGATGATACCGAGACAGTCCCTTATGGTAGGGACTGGGATGTCAGCAGCCGGGATTCCAGCGACAGTGACGGCCAGGGTTACTCCTCTGGTCGTGGGGATGATGATGACTCGGCGGATCCCTTCAAAGACTCTGATGATTGGGACTGGGGATCTGATGCTGGGGGGTACAACAGCCCTGGGGATTACTCCCCAGGCTTTGATGATGATTAGGCCTGCCCGAGGGGTGCAGGCATAGTGAGCCAGAAACAGGGGCTCTTTTTGTATTCCTGGCTTGCATGCCATGTAATTTGCCCGTTTTTCGGGTTTTCTTTAATTTAATGAAAAAGTCAGGCGATTTCGTTTACATGTGGCATTTTTATTATTTGCTATTATTTGTTTTTGTTATTTATTATTTGGAGGCAAGGAGGACGTCACAGTGTGATCGACCTTCCAGCGTCTTTTGGTCTTCTCGAGGCCCTCCTTGGGAAGCTACAAGTGGTTGCCTTTCGAGAGTTCGACACGTGGGGAGTGGCCCTTGGACGGGTCTTCGAGGTTTGGCGACTTTTCGTCTGCCTTTCCTCCTATAAAAACAATTTGTCACTCATTCCTCTTCTCTTTCTCTTTTCAAACTTTCTTTCTTTCTTTCTGCAAATCTCTCGGTGTGATAACTCGAGCTCTTCTTCGTACCCCCGTTTCTCTGGGAGACTCCTTTTTCAAGCTTACACTTCCTCGGCGGCCGACCCTAGGTTAGACTTTTAACTTCCAACTCTTGCTCCCTTTCTTTCAATTTCTTGCTTTTTTCTTCCCTCTTAGGGTTGCCATGTCTAGAACTCGTCCACGCATTCTGTCATTCACCGACCCACTGAGGGAAGAAGAACGGGAAAAGGGGAGGGAGGACCTCGCCTCCTCTTCTAGGGAGGTTGGTCTTGGGATGGTTGAGGAAGAGGACCCGGCGGGCAGTGGGGGAGGCAACTCCCCTGAACCCGCCCCCTACGACGTTATTGATTCGGATGACGAGGCGATGGAGATCGACCCCTCCAGGACCTCGGGTCCCCTTATTCCCCGGGAAAAGGGGAGGACTTATTACTTAGACAAAACCAAGTATCGTGTTCCCCTGAGCACTTATCCTGACCCAAAAAACCGAGATCTGATCTTTGCGAAGGACGCCGCCAACGCGATTGAGCGTTTCTATAATTTCGGGGACGGGTATACAATTGTCGTCCCCGGTGAAAAGGACACCGTGTGCTGCCCTCCCGACGGGTGCATTGCGGTTTATCATAAGTGCTTGGAGTTTGGCCTTCGTTTCCCCCTTCATCCTGCTCTAGAGGAGATTTTCAGGCGGATGAATGTGGCCATCGCCCAGCTGACAGCCATGGCTGTCAGGTCATTAATTTCGTACGTGTGGACCTCCCTGTTCCATCGCGGCGAACCCTCTATTGACGCCCTAAGATTCATGGTCGGCCTACAAATGGTTTCTTCTGGGAGTGAGGGCTCTCCTGGGTATTGGTCCCTTCTGAGACAGAAAGGGCATACTCTGGTGTGGCCTGCTATGGACAGCCTGAGAGATTGGAAAAACAATTTTCTCTATGTACATAGCGCCCATGGATGGAGAATTCCCCGCCACTTCAGGAATCACGTCCACACCAGGCTTGAGACTCCTGAAGAATATCACCCTGGCGTGGGGGGTAAGGCTCTGGAGGTAAAGTTGAGCAGGAAAGACAAGGACTTGGTGGACCAATTTGCTGCTAAAAATGATAAGTATGGGGTGTATGGTCCTTCAGTATGGCTCCCCCATGCGGAGGTCATTGCTACTGACAGGTACCTGACCCGGGTGGGCATGAATCCGGGCTTAGACGAAGGTAGTTCAGGAGTGTTGATGATTTTTCCTTACTCGCCTTTTTTCTTTTTAAAATGGCCTTTCTAACCCGTTGTTCGTTTGCTTTGCAGACCTCGCCACCTTCCTTTGGAGAAAAGGGGAGGTGAGACGTTTGGGTTTGTCTGGGACTCTCGACGTTATTCAAGTCCGTCCTTCCCTTCCTCTTGATTTCAAGAGGGGCGAGAAAAACCTGATGAAACATCTGAAGGGCCTTTCGTTCAGCAGGCCGAGGCTCCCTGCTCCCCCTAGGTCAGCTCCCGCCAAAACGGCGGTCTTTGAAGCCACCCCTTCTCCGGTTGCAAAAAGGGCAACTGCTTCTGAGGTTACTCCTTCCCCTGTTGGTAAACAGGGGGGCTCTCCTGCGGGGGTTCAGATTCCCCAGGGGCCGCAGGCTGCTGGCTCTGAAGAGACGGGGGAAAACACTCCCAGGGGGCTGATTAGGAAAAGGAGCAGGGGGACTCCAGGTGCAGATCACGTGGTGGATCTGGAGGCGGATACGCCTGACCCTAAACGTTTTGCCCAGGGAGTTCCTTGTACCCTTTTCTCTGAGGAGAATGCTGAATTCCATTATGCCGCCGGCGATAGCCAGGATGTCTCTGCCCTACTCTCTGATTCCGGGGCGGTTTTGGCGGACCATCTCCTCAAGACTGTCCACTCTGCTACCCACCAAGTGACCCAGTACATGCAGCACACTGCCAGAGTTATTCAGGCCTCCGCTGAGCTGGCGACCCTTAGTCGCTTAAGTGACGAGGACTTGGCCAACTCCGACCGTCTGACTACAATTGAAAGGGATGTTGCCCTTATTGCTGGCCTGAAGGATCAGCTGGCCAAAAGGGAGGGCGAGCTGGAGGAAGCCAGGAGTCAGGTGACTCACTGGAGGTCTCAGAGTGAGAGGGCAGTCCGGGAGGTGTCCCGTTTGGAGGAGGAGTCGAAGAGAGCTAAGCAGGCCTTCGCAGAGCTGGAGCAGGCCAAGAAAGCTTTAGCCGAGTTGGACCAAGCTAAGAGGAAGGCTGCCGACCTAGGGGAGCGCCTTTCCAAGGCGGATTCGACTCTTCAGGCGGCCCTTGGTGACTTGGCGGCGAAGACCGTGGAGTGGCAGAAGGAGAAGGATGAGATAATCCAGGAGGTGGAAACTGCCGTGTCAGCAGGCTTCGTCAATGGTGCCAACTCTTGCCTAGGGGTGGTCATGGAGGCTGTCAGGGAGATGTTCCCAGGCTTTGATGAAGATGCTTTTCGGGCCCTTTATAATGCCAAGGACGAGGCCCAGATGCGCAGGATGGATGAAGAAGCTGCTACATCTGCCCCAGAAGCTCCCCCTACTTAGCATGGAAGGCAGTCATCCTCAGAGGGCTCATGCCCGTCCCCTGCCGCGCTTACGCTAATATTTGGACTTCTTATCTTTTCTGCGCACCGAGCCTTTTTGTGGCCGGCTGCCGTATTTGATGTAATTACTTTGGAAAACCTTTATTTGGTGTATCTCCTGCCACTTCGTTTCCTTTTCTAAGGATTTTTCCATTTGTTTTCGCCCTGATTCTGTTTGAATTTTTTTGTATGGAGCTCTTTAAGGTATGGCCTGCCCCCTGCCTGCCCAATGGGCGAGTCAGGGAGGTTCTTTGCGTTTTTTATACAAGGTTGGGGGGCCCGCCCCCAGTCCTTGTCAGTTTGGCCTGTCCCTGGCCTTTGATTAAAGTCCAGGGGACCTGCCCCCTGCCTGCCCAGAGGCTAGCAGGGTGACATTTATGCGTTTTTTATACAAGGTTGGGGGGCCTGCCCCCAGTCCTTGTTCATTTGGCCTGTCCCTGGCTTTTAATCAAAGTCCAGGGGGCCTGCCCCCTGCCTGCCCAGAGGCTGGCAGGGTGACATTATGCGTTTTTTATACAAGGTTGGGGGGCCTGCCCCCAGTCCTTGTTCATTTGGCCTGTCCCTGACTTTTAATCAAAGTCCAGGGGGCCTGCCCCCTGCCTGCCCAGAGGCTGGCAGGGTGACATTATGCGTTTTTTATACAAGGTTGGGGGGCCTGCCCCCAGTCCTTGTTCATTTGGCCCGTCCCTGACTTTTGATCAAAGTCCAGGGGGCCTGCCTCCTACCTGCCTAGAGACTGGCGTTGAATTTTTGTTGGGGGGGGTCGTTTTCCTTAGTTCTGGCAACAGGGGGGCTCCCCCTATTGCCCCCTGCTCGTTTGTGTGTGAAAGCGCAAGTTTGAACAGGCAACGAGTATAGACTTGAAGTTCTTTCATTTCTTTTGTAAAAATCTAACACAAGGGTGGTCGGAGCCGTCGACATTCTTTGACCGTTCTCCGCCAGTTTTTAAGAAACGAAGACTACTTTAAGATTCTGTTTAGACATAATATTTCTTCAGGGTGTCTGCGTTCCAGTGAGCACTCAACTCTTGGCCTTCCAAATTAGCGATTTTATACGTGCCTGGCCCTAAGATTTGGGTTACTTGGTACGGGCCTTCCCAGTTAGCGCTGAGCTTGCCGTGCTCTCTCGATTTTACCACGGACTAGATGGGTGATCGAAATTTTGCCGTCCTTCAGATGGGTGATCG